>CM075729.1:108340343-109017843 GCA_037974335.1 Prionace glauca | reverse complement strand
TGTGTCAGTGTGAGTGTGTGTGTTTGTGCGAGTGTGTGTTAGTGTGAGTGTGTTAGTGTGTGTGTGTTTGTACGAGTGTGTGTGTGCGTGTTTGTGTGTGTCAGTGTGAGTGTGTGTGTTTGTGTGAGTGTGTCAGTGTGAATGTGTCAGTGTAAGTGTGAGTGTTTGTGTGAGTGTGTCAGTGTGAATGTGTCAGTGTGAGCGAGTGTTTGTGTGAGTATGTGTTAGTGTGAATGTCAGTGTGAGTGTTTGTGTTTGTGTGAGTGTGTCAGTGTGAATGTGTCAGTGTGAGTATGTGTGTTTGTGTGAGTGTGTGTTAGTGTGAGTGTGTGTGTGTTTGTACGAGTGTGTGTGCGTCAGTGTGAGTATGTGTGTTAGTGTCAGTGTGAATGTGTCAGTGTGAGTGTGTGTGTTTGTGTGAGTGTGTGTTAGTGTGAGTGTGTGTGTGTGTGTCAGTGTGAGTGTGTGTGTTTGTGTGAGTGTGTGTGTCTGTTTGTATGAGTGTGTGTGTGTGTTTGTGTGAGTGTCAGTGTGAGTGTTTGTGTTTGTGTGAGTGTGTCAGTGTAAATGTGTCAGTGTGAGTGTGTGTGTTTGTGTGAGTGTGTGTTAGTGTGAGTGTGTGTGTGTGTGTCAGTGTGAGTGTGTGTTAGTGTGAGTGTGTGTGTCAGTGCGAGAGTGTGTGTTTGTGTGAGTGTGTCAGTGTGAGTGTGTGTTTGTGTGAGTGTGTGTGTCTGTTTGTATGTGTGTGTTTGTGTGAGTATCAGTGTGAGTGTTTGTGTTTGTGTGAGTGTGTCAGTGTGAATGTGTCAGTGTGAGTGTGTGTGTTGTGTGAGTGTGTGTTAGTGTGAGTGTGTGTATGTTTGTACGAGTGTGTGTGTGTTTGTGTGAGTGTCAGTGTGAGTATGTGTGTTTGTGTGAGTGTGCCAGTGTGAATGTGTCAGTGTGAGTATGTGTGTTTGTATGAGTGTGTGTTAGTGTGAGTGTGTGTGTGTGTCAGTGTGAGTGTCTGTTAGTGTGAGTGTGTGTGTGTGTGTGTCAGTGCGAGTGTGTGTGTTTGTGTGAGTGTGTCAGTGTGAATGTGTCAGTGTGAGTGTGTGTGTTTGTGTGAGTGTGTGTGTCTGTTTGTATGTGTGTGTGTGTGTTTGTGTGAGTGTCAGTGTGAGTGTTTGTGTGAGTGTGTCAGTGTGAATGTGTGAGTGTGAGTGTGTGTGTTGTGTGAGTGTGTGTATGTTTGTACGAGTGTGTGTGTGTTTGTGTGAGTGTCAGCGTGAGTATGTGTTTTTGTGTGAGTGTGCCAGTGTGAATGTGTCAGTGTGAGTATGTGTGTTTGTATGAGTGTGTGTTAGTGTGAGTGTGTGTGTGTGTTTGTACGAGTGTGTGTGTGTTTGTGTGTGTGCCAGTGTGAGTGTGTGAGTTTGTGTGAGTGTGTCAGTGTGAATGTGTCAGTGTGAGTGTGTATGTTTGTGTGAGTGTGTGTTAGTGTGAGTGTGTGTGTGTGTTTGTGTGAGTGTGTGTTAGTGTGAGTGTGTGTGTGGTTGTATGAGTGTGTGTGTGTTTGTGTGAATGTCAACGTGAGTGTGAGTGTGTGTCAGTGTGAGTGTGTGTGTTTGTGTGAGTGTGTCAGTGTGAGTGTGTGTTAGTGTGAGTGTGTGTGTGTTTGTATGAGTGTGTATGTGTGTTTGTGTGAGTGTCAGTGTGAGTTTGTGTGTGTCAGTGTGAGTGTGTCTGTGTGAGTGTGTGTGTTTGTGTGAGTGTGTCAGTGTGAGTGTGTGTTAGTGTGAGTGTGTGTGGGTTTGTATGAGTGTGTGTGTGTTTGTGTGAGTGTCAGTGTGAGTGTGTGTGTGTGTTTGAGTGTGTCAGTGTGAGTGTGTGTGTTTGTGTGAGTGTGTCAGTGTGTGTGTGTGTGTGTCAGTGTGAGTGTGTGTGTTTGTGTGTGAGTGTGTCAGTGTGAGTGTGTGTTTGTGTGTGAGTGTGTCAGTGTGAGTGTGTGCATCAGTGTGAGTGTGTGTGTTTGTGTGAGTGAGTGTGTGTGTCTGTGTGAGTGTGTGTGTGAGTGTCAGTGTGAGTGTGTGCGTGAGTGTCAGTGTGAGTGTGTGTTTGTGTGAGTGTGTGTGTGTGTCTGTGTGAGTGTGTGTGTGAGTGTCAGTGTGAGTGTGTGTGTTTGTGTGAGTGTGTGTGTGTGTCTGTGTGAGTGTGTGTGTGAGTGTCAGTGTCAGTGTGTGTGTTTGTGTGAGTGTGTGTGTGTGTCTGTGTGAGTGTGTGTGTGAGTGTCAGTGTGAGTGTGTGTGTGAGTGTGAGTGTGAGTGTGTGTGTTTGTGTGAGTGTGTGTGTGTGTCTGTGTGAGTGTGTGTGTGAGTGTCAGTGTGAGTGTGTGTGTGAGTGTCAGTGTGAGTGTGTCAGTGTGAGTGTGTGTGTTTGTGTGAGTGTGTGTGTGAGTGTGTGTGTGTGTGAGTGTGTCAGTGTGAGTGTGTGTGTGTGTGTGTGTCTGTGTGAGTGTGTGTGTGAGTGTCAGTGTGAGTGTGTGTGTGAGTGTCAGTGTGAGTGTGTGTGTGTGTCTGTGTGAGTGTGTGTGTGAGTGTCAGTGTGAGTGTGTGTGTTTGTGTGAGTGTGTGTGTTTGTGTGTGTCTGTGTGAGTGTGTGTGTGAGTGTCAGTGTGAGTGTGTGTGTTTGTGTGAGTGAGTGTGTGTGTCTGTGTGAGTGTGTGTGTGAGTGTCAGTGTGAGTGTGTGCGTGAGTGTCAGTGTGAGTGTGTGTTTGTGTGAGTGTGTGTGTGTGTCTGTGTGAGTGTGTGTGTGAGTGTCAGTGTGAGTGTGTGTGTTTGTGTGAGTGTGTGTGTGTGTCTGTGTGAGTGTGTGTGTGAGTGTCAGTGTGAGTGTGTGCGTGAGTGTCAGTGTGAGTGTGTGTTTGTGTGAGTGTGTGTGTGTGTCTGTGTGAGTGTGTGCGTGAGTGTCAGTGTGAGTGTGTGTGTTTGTGTGAGTGTGTGTGTGTGTCTGTGTGAGTGTGTGTGTGAGTGTCAGTGTGAGTGTGTGTTTGTGTGAGTGTGTGTGTGTGTCTGTGTGAGTGTGTGTGTGAGTGTCAGTGTGAGTGTGTGTGTGAGTGTGAGTGTGAGTGTGTGTGTTTGTGTGAGTGTGTGTGTGTGTCTGTGTGAGTGTGTGTGTGAGTGTCAGTGTGAGTGTGTGTGTGAGTATCAGTGTGAGTGTGTCAGTGTGAGTGTGTGTGTTTGTGTGAGTGTGTGTGTGAGTGTGTGTGTGTGTGAGTGTGTCAGTGTGAGTGTGTGTGTGTGTGTCTGTGTGAGTGTGTGTGTGAGTGTCAGTGTGAGTGTGTGTGTGAGTGTCAGTGTGAGTGTGTGTGTGTGTCTGTGTGAGTGTGTGTGTGAGTGTCAGTGTGAGTGTGTGTGTTTGTGTGAGTGTGTGTGTTTGTGTGTGTCTGTGTGAGTGTGTGTGTGAGTGTCAGTGTGAGTGTGTGTGTTTGTGTGAGTGTCAGTGTGAGTGTGTGTGTGTGTCTGTGTGAGTGTGTGTGTGAGTGTCAGTGTGAGTGTGTGTGTTTGTGTGAGTTTGTGTGTTTGTGTGAGTGTGTGTGTGAGTGTCAGTGTGAGTGTGTGTGTGAGTGTCAGTGTGAGTGTGTGTGTGTGTCAGTGTGAGTGTGTGTGTGTGTCTGTGTGAGTGTGTGTGTGAGTGTCAGTGTGAGTGTGTGTATGAGTGTCTGTGTGAGTGTGTGTGAGTGTGTGTGTGAGTGTGTGTGTGAGTGTGTGTGTGAGTGTGTGTGTGTGTCTGTGTGAGTGTGTGTGAGTGTGTGTGTGAGTGTGTGTGTGAGTGTGTGTGTGTGTCTGTGTGAGTGTGTGTGTGAGTGTGAGTGTGTGTGTGTGAGTGTGTGTGTGAGTGTGTGTGTGTGTGTCTGTGTGAGTGTGAGTGTGAGTGTGTGTGTGAGTGTGTGTGTGAGTGTGAGTGTGTGTGTGTGAGTGTGTGTGTGAGTGTGTGTGTGTGTGTCTGTGTGAGTGTGTGTGTGAGTGTGTGTGTGTGTGTGAGTGTGTGTGTGTGTGTGTGTGTGAGTGTGTCAGTACTGTGCAGATGTCTCTGAGAGGTTGCAGTTTCCTGCTCCCCAGCTCCAGCCGAGACAGGCAGCTTCACGTCGGGAAGAGTGAGGCGGCTGGACGTTTAAATTAAATCCTTGCTCATTCTTCCCAGGTCGAGGGAAGGGAGCCGGTGTCTCGCTGATGACTTTCACAGCTGCCCGCTCGGAGTCCAGCTCCCTGTCGAAGAGCTTTAACCAATGGGGAAAGAGGAGAAAGAGAAAGAGGCAGAAAATTCTGGAAAGGAACGAAGGCGCTAATGGAGAAGCCAGGTGTCAGTGTGCTATGAGATGATGGAGAAACGTGATGCACTCAGGGGACCCTTTTATTGCTGCTCAGTGGACACATGACTGAGTTTCAAACTAAAACATCAAGAGGCAGAATGAGACAGGGGTGGGAGAGAGGTGGAAATCTCAGAAATAACGCGAGGTAAAGCAGTTACAAACTGTCTGAGAGCTAGTCTGGGAGGAGCTAGCTTCATGGAGAGGTGGTGGCTTAGTGCTATTATCGCTAGGCTATTAATCTCAGCAAATGTTCTGGGGACCCAGGTTCGAATCCCACCGCAGAATCTGAATTCAATAATTAATATTTGGGATTAGGACTCTGCGGATAGCCGTGACACACCATTGTAAGGAAAAAAAAACACATCTGGTTCACGAGTGCCCTCCGGGTAAGGAAATCTGCTGTCTTTACCGGGCCTGGCCTACTTGTGACTCCAGAGCCGCAGCAATGTGGTTGAGTCTCAGTTGCCCTGGGGCAATTAGGGATGGGTAATAAATGCTGGCCCGTGTCCCACAAATGAATAGAAAAAACTCCAACTTATCGAGAGATGGATGAGTGAAAGGAAAGGCATAGAGGGACAGAGGGAAAGATGATGAGGAGAGAGAAAGGGAACAAGAGAGAGAGAGCAGAATAAATGGAGGCAGACATAGCGGAGGAACAGAGCAGAGAGTGAGGCAAGAGAATGAGCGAGGTGGGGAGTTAAGGACGTGCAGACGCAGTGTCGAAATCACCCAAGATACACTTAGCTTCCCCTGACATCTGTTGGGTTATGGACGCTTCAGGACCACCACTCACCTCCTCTCCTCACTGACCCTCCTCTCCTCCCACCCTCTCCGGAATTCCAAACAGAGAAAGGTGGAGATTGGGAATAGGGACGACGAGACAGAGAGAGTGAGACTGATGGAAGGAGCAAGAGATGGAGAAGGATGGACAGAGGAAGTGACAGGAGGAGAGAGAGAGAGATGGAAAGTGAAGAAGAGAAGGATGGAAAGGATGAGGGAGAGATAAAGAGAAAGGAAAGGATGGTGAGAGGGAGAAACAGACGGAAGAAAGGAGAGAGAGGGAGAGAGCAAGAGAGGAGGATGGCGGGAGAGAGAGAAATAGAAGAGTGGAATGAGTGAGTTAGAGAGCGAGAAGAATGGGAACAGCGGGAGAGAGAAGGATGGTGAACAAGGGGGACAGAGAGAGAGAAGAAAAGGGTGGAATGAATGAGAGAGGGAGAGAGAGATATGGAAAGAGCAAGAGAGAGCAATGTGGAGAAAGTGGTTGATAAAGAAATGGGAAGCGAATGAGAAAGAGCAGGGAAAGAAAGACGGGTTGGAGGAATGAGAGCAAAGGTGAACGAAGAGAGGGAGAGAGGATGGAAGGAGAGGCACGCAGTGATGAAAGACAGACAGCGGGACGGGGGGGATAAGGGGCAGGGAGTTTGAGCAAAGGGGGGGAGCGGGGATGGGATGGGAGGCGGAATGGGAATGTTGGGGACTGAGCGGTGAGGAGGGAGGCTGCTGCTGGTGAGGAATTGCAGGAGCGTGGGCACTCGGGGGTTAAAGCCGGCCCAGGCCGATCCTGGCCAATGTGGAGGTGGGGGGGGGGGATGGGAGGGGAGAAACCAGGAGCTGAAAACAGAAGTTATTGCGGGATTATCAAGACAGATCTTAGCCTTAGAGGAAACAATCTGTCGGAGCAGGAGTGAAACATGAGAGGAGGTGGGGGGAGGTGGATGAGGGGTGGGGGGGACACTGTTTGAGTCTGTAGTGAGTCTCGCGGGAATCACCTGAAGTCTATTAGTCATCCCCGCGTTCGGGTGACTGCGTGGTGGAAATATAGTCTGGAGGAGTCACAGGCGAAAGCACAGAGGACACCGAGAGAAAGCTATGTGTCTGGGAACGTTTCCAGCATGACTTCATCGCCATTAATAATCAATCTACTGTACATCCTTCCCCCTAGAACGCCAAATTATTCCACCATCTCCATCAGGGAGAGGGAGCTTCTGACCGTGACTACAGTATTGTTTTACACCCAGCGTCTGGGGCAGTGGGATACAGGCCGATTACCTACCATATCCCCGTGACACTCTTGGCAAGCCTAGTGTTGCTTAATGCTCACTCCAGCCAACCTGTCTGGGAGAGGGAGAGAGAAAACAGAGAGCAAGAGCGAGTGGGAGAGAGAGAAAGAGATAGAGAAAAGAAAGAGAGAGAGTCAACAAGAGAAAGAAGAAAGAGAAAAAAAGATCGGGGGAAAGAGAGAAAGAAAGAGAGAAAAGAGAAAGAGAGAGCGATAGAGAGAGAGAAGGAGAGAGAGGGAAAGAGAGAAAGAAAGAGAGAAAAGAGAAAGAGAGAGCGATAGAGAGAGAGAGGGAAAGAGAGAAAGAAAGAGAGAAAAGAGAAAGAGAGAGCGATAGAGAGAGAGAAAGAGAGAGAGGGAAAGAGAGAAAGAGAGAAAAGAGAAAGAGAGAGCGATAGAGAGAGAGAAAGAGAGAGAGGGAAAGAGAGAAAGAAAGAGAAAAAAGAGAAAGAGAGAGCGATAGAGAGAGAGAAAGAGAGAGAGGGAAAGAGAGAAAGAAAGAGAGAAAAGAGAAAGAGAGAGCGATAGAGAGAGAGAGGGAAAGAGAGAAAGAAAGAGAGAAAAGAGAAAGAGAGAGCGATAGAGAGAGAGAAAGAGAGAGAGGGAAAGAGAGAAAGAAAGAGAGAAAAGAGAAAGAGAGAGCGATAGAGAGAGAGAAAGAGAGAGAGGGAAAGAGAGAAAGAAAGAGAGAAAAGAGAAAGAGAGAGCGATAGAGAGAGAGAAAGAGAGAGAGGGAAAGAGAGAAAGAAAGGGAGAGAGGAGACAGAGAGAAAAGAGAGTGAGAGGGAGCAAGAGAAAGAAAGAACAAGGGAGAGAGGAAAGAGAGAAAAGAGATAAGGAGAGAGAAAGAGGGTGAGAGGAAGACAGGGTCTAAACAGAGACAGGGCAAGAGAGAGAAGAAGAGAAAAGAAAGAGAGCAAGAGTGAAAGAGAAAAGGGAGAGTGAGTAAGAGAGAAAAGAGAGCAAAATGAGAGAGAGAAAATAGAGAACATAAGAACATAAGAACATAAGAAATAGGAGCAGGAGTAGGCCATCTGGCCCTTCGAGCCTGCCCCGCCATTCAATAAGATCATGGCTGATCTGTCGTGACTCAGCTCCACCTTCCCGCCCTCTCCCCATAACCCTTAATCCCCTCTCTTATCAAAAACCCATCAACCCGTTTCTTAAAAATATTTAGCGAGGCAGCCTCCACCACTTCAACGGGCAGAGAATTCCAGAGATTCACCACCCTTTGAGTGAAGAAGTTCCTCCTCAACTCTGTTCTAAACCGCCCCCCCTTTATCTTGAGGCTGTGCCCCCTAGTCCTACTGTCTTTTTTGAGCGGGAACAGTCTCTCCACCTCTATCCTATCCATCCCATTCATCATCTTATACGTCTCAATGAGATCTCCCCTCATTCTTCTAAACTCTAACGAGTACAAGCCTAGTTTATTCAGCCTCTCCTCATAGCTCAATCCCCTCAACTCCGGTATCAGCCGAGTAAACCTCCTCTGCACTCCCTCCAGGGCCAAAACATCCTTGCGCAGGTGCGGCGCCCAAAACTGCACACAGTACTCCAGCTGCGGCCTCACCAATGCCCTATACAGCTGCAGCAAGACCTCCCTACTTTTATATTCAATCCCCTTCGCTATGAAGGCCAGCATCCCATTCGCCTTCCTGACCACCTGCTGCACCTGCAAGCTGGGTTTTTGCGACTCATGCACAAGGACCCCGAGGTCCCTCTGCACCGTCGCCTGCTGCAGTTTTTCGCCCCGTAAGTAATAGTCCTTCCTACCATTCCTCCTACCAAAGTGGACCACCTCACACTTGCCAACATTGAATTCCATTTGCCATTTCCTGGCCCATTCGCCCAGCCTATCTAGATCCTTCTGCAGACTCTCCACACCCTCCGCACAATTTGCCTTTCCCCCAATCTTGGTGTCATCAGCAAATTTCGACACCCTGCACTCGGTTCCCTCCTCCAGATCATCTATATAAATGGTAAATAGCTGAGGCCCCAGCACCGACCCCTGGGGCACCCCACTAGTCACCAACCGCCAATCCGAATAGCATCCATTGACCCCCACTCTCTGCCTCCTATTTGACAACCAATCCTCTATCCACGCTAACACCCTACCCCCAACTCCATGTCCCCTGACCTTCTGCAATAACCTCTTGTGAGGTACCTTGTCAAACGCCTTCTGAAAATCCAGAAAGACCACATCCACCGGCTCTCCTCCATCCACTGCCCTAGACACATCCTCATAGAACTCCAGTAAATTTGTCAGACACGACTTCCCTTTAATGAAACCGTGTTGCGTCCGCCCTATCAAGCAATTCCCCTCAAGATGCCTCGCTATTTCCTCCTTAATGACGGTTTCTAACATTTTACCTACCACAGACGTTAAACTAACCGGCCTATAATTCCCCGCCTTTTGCCTGCCACCCTTCTTAAACAACGGCGTAACATTAGCCGTTTTCCAATCTTCCGGCACTTCCCCGGAATCCAGCGACGTCTGGAAAATAACCACCAAGGCATCCACTATCACCTCCGCCATTTCTTTCAGAACCCTCGGATGCATTCCATCCGGTCCTGGGGACTTGTCCACAATCAGCCCCTCCAGTCTGTCGAGCACCACCTCTCTAGTAACAGTAATGTCATTAAGACCCTCCATTCCTACCACCTTTCCATCGCTAACACCCGGCAAATTATTCACGTCCTCCTCCGTGAAGACAGAAACAAAGAAGTTATTCAAGACCTTAGCCATATCCCTATCCCCTACCACTAGCTCCCCTTTCTCATCCTCTAAAGGACCAACGTTTATCCTAGCCAGCCTCTTCCTTTTTATATATTTATAAAAACTCTTGCTATCCTTTTTTATATTAAGTGCTAGCCCAGCCTCATAGCTTCTCCTACCCTCCTTTATCAATTTCTTTGTCAATCTTTGTTGACATTTAAACCTTTCCCAATCCTCTTCTCGCCCACTGCTCTTAGCTACTCTAAACTTCTCCGCTTTTAATTTAATACTTTCCTTCACCTCCTTCGTTATCCACGGCTTATTACCTCTCCTCCTACTGTCCTTTTTAACCTTCGGAATAAATTTCTGCTGAGCACCAAGAAAGATCTCCTTAAAGATCCTCCACTGCTCCTCAGCAGACCTACCTTCCAACGCGTTCCCCCAGTCCACATTCGCCAATTCTTCTCTCATCCTACCATACTCCCCTCTATTCAAACAAAGGACGCGTGTCTGGGAACCCACTTTCTCCTCCTCCATCTGCACCAGAAACTCCACCATACAATGATCACTCTCTCCAAGAGGATCCTTCACCGCAAGGTCCCTAATTCTACCCGCCTCATTACATAAGAGAAGAGAGAGAGAGAGAGAGAAAAGCAGGGCACCTTAACAGCAATTCATGTGGAATTTGGGGCGGTGAAGTTTATTGTGCGCCGTGCACTCACTGATTTTCTGGTTCTGTTGAAGTCGATGGGCTCACTGCATTTACCGCACCCTCCTCTCTGCCCCAGAATTCTCTTCCTGGCCACAAAGTGTCAGGGAGTGGGGGGGGGGGGGAATGGTGCAAAATCCCCCCCAAACCCAAGCATTAAATCCAGTCTCCTTTCCCAGGGTGGGAGTTTAGAAGAATGAGAGGTGACCCTATTGAGACATATTGGATCCTCAGGGGGTTTGACGGAGTCGATGCTGATAGGTTGTTTCCCCTTGTGGGACCACCAGAGGGCATCATCTCAGAGAAAGGGGTTCTACAAGGAGGGATTTCTTCTGTCAGAGGGTAGTGAATGTGTGGAATTCATTACGGCAGAGGGCTGTTGAGGCTGGGTGGTTTGGGAGGTTCAAGGCTGAGAGGGGGGGAAGCCAATGGGCTAAATGGGAGACTTGGCCCTTTGACAGTGTAGCTCCCAAGTCTAGCCAGGTCTCTCTGAGGTAAATCAGGAACCCATGATCCAGAGAGGAATAGACTATCAACCGAGCCACGAGTAATCAGCTATTGAAGAACTGTCCATTCTTCAGGAATAGCCACCATTTCACCTTTATTCTCTCGTGGGGATGGGGTCGTCACCAGCATTTATTGTCCACCCCTAACTGTCCCTTGAACTCAATGTCTCGGTCGGCCATTTCAGAGGGGCAGTTGAGAGTCAACCATTTTGCTGTGGCTCTGGAGTCACATGTAGGTCAGACTGGGTGAGGGCAGCAGATTTCCTTCCCCTAAAGGGACATTATACCGACCGAGTAAGGGCAGACGGGTTGTTTTTAATTTAGTTAGGGTGTCATGGTCAGCATGGGCTTGGAGGGCCAAAGGGCCTGTTCCTGTTCTGTGTTCCAGTGAACCAGATGGGGTTTTTTTTAATAACAACTGATGATAATTTCTCTGAGACACTCGGTTCAAGGGGCAATTAGGGTTGGGTGAGAAATACCAGTGACACCCACATCCCCATAAAAGAATAGATTAGAAAAAAGTACGTTATAGATCAGGCATAGGATCTGAGAGCAAAAACATTTTTAAATGCAAAACTTATGATAAGAATTCAATATTTTCCCTAACAGCAGATTCCATTGTGCCTTCCTCACCATTCCAATATTCCTGCTATTTATAAATTACTTTCAATATCAGGCCTAAACCCAGAGGATTTGATAAATTTTCCAGCCCCGCAGTGTACTGTGTTAGATGGTAGGCAGAGGGAGCATGTTTCACAGTATTACTGCCCTCTCAGGGATTACTTCTACACACATAAGATCTAGGAGTACATGTTCATAGCTCCTTGAAAGTCACAGGTGGACAGAGTGGTGAAGAAGGCATTCGGCATGCTTGGTTTCATTGGTCAGAACATTGAATACAGGAGTTGGGACATCTTCTTGAACTTGTACAAAACATTGGTAAGGTCACACTTGGAATATTGTGCACAGTTCTGGTCACCCGATTATAGAAAGGACATCATTAAACTAGAAAGAGTGCAGTAAGGATTTACCAGGTTGCTACTGGAACTTGATGGTTTGAGTTATCAGGAGAGGCTGGATAGACTGGGACATTTTTCCCTAGAGCGTAGAATGCTGAAGGGTGATCTTATAGAGGTCTGTAAAATAATGAGGGGCACAGATCAGCTAGATAGTCAATATCTTTTCCCAAAGGTAGGGGAGTCTAAAAATAGAGGGCACAAGTTTAAGGTGAGAGGGGAGAGATACAAAACTGTCCAGAGGGGCAATTTTTTCATACAGAGGGTGGTGAGTGTCTGGAACAAGTTTCCAGAGATAATAGTAAAGGTGGGTACAATTTTGTCTTTTAAAAAGCATTTAGACAGTTACATGGGTAAGATGGGCATAGAGGGATATTGGCCAAATGTGGGCAATTGGGACTGGCTTAGTGGTTAGAGAAAAGGGCAGCAGGGATAAGTTGGGCTGAAGGGCCTGTTTCCAGGTTGTAAATCGCTGTGATTCTATTACTCCAGTACAGCTCCAAAAACACTCAAGAAACTCAGCACCATCCAGGACAAAACTGCCCTGCTTGATTGCTACTCCTTCCACAAACATTCACTCCCTTCACCACCACACACAGTGACAGTCACGTGTACCATCTACAAGATGCACTGCAGGAACTCACCAAGCTTCCTGAGGCAGCACCATCCAAACTCACCACCACTACCATCTAGAAGGACAAGGGTAGCAGATATACCGGGAGCACCTGGAGGCTCCTCTCCAAGTCCATCCTGAATTGGAAATATATTGGCTGTTCCTTCACCGTTGCTTGGTCAAAATCCTGGAACTCCCTCCCTAACTGCACTGTGGGTATACCCACAACACAGGGACTGCAGCGATTCAAGTTGGGAACTCACCACCACCTTCTCAAGGGGCAATTAGGGAAGGGCAATAAATGCTGGGCCCAGCCAGCGACACCCATATCCAGAGACTCACAACCTTGAGATAGAAAAACAATTCTCCCCCAACTCTGTTTTAAATGAGTGTTCCCCTTATATTTAAACAGTGAGACCTAGTTATAGATTCTCCTCCAAGAGGAAGTATCCTTTCCTCAGGCACTCTGTCACTACCCTGCAGGATCTTAAAGGTTTTAATCACGTTGCCTCTTACTCTTCTAAACTCTAGTGCATATATGCTTTGACAAAGGATTGTCTAGACTCGAAACGTCAGCTCTTTTCTCTCCTTACAGATGCTGCCAGACTTGCTGAGATCTTTCAGCATTTTCTCTTTTGGTTCCAGTGTCTACAAGCCTAACCTCTCCAACCTTTCCTCGTAAGATAAACTGCCCATTCCTGGCATCAATCCAGCAAACCTTCACGGAACTGCTTCTAATGCATTCACATCTTCCCTGAAGTGGGGAGACCATTACTGTGCAGCACACATCTAGCACACTCTTACCCCTTCACTCCCACCAACCTTTGCAATCTCTTTGTATCGTCCTTATTGCTCACTCCGTCTGCAGTCAGAGAATTACTTTTGTGAAGTGTGGCTTGCTGTGGTCATGTGACCTTTGCTCGCCTTTGGGTAAAACAAAAATCTTTGGTCAGAGGCTACATTTACATGTAAAACCCACCACCCACTCCCTCCCCCACTTCCCTCTGCGCCCCCCCCCGCCCCAGCTCTATATCATCAGCAAACCTGGATACGTCACTCTCAGTCTCCGCACCAAAGCCATCAATATGGATTGGAAATAGCCCAAAAGATGCTAAGTGTTCATCCTTGCGAATGTGGCAATGATTACAGCCCGCCAACCTTCATAAATCCAGCAGTGTTCAGTCCCAATGTGGGCAGGTTGGGGTGGATTGGCCATGGTAAATGAGTGGGGTTATGGAGATAAAGTGGAGGGGAGAGCCTAGATAGGATGCTCTTTCAGATATTCCATGAAACTCGTTCGCTTGACATCCCGACTTGGAAATATATTGCTGTTACTTCACTGCCACTGGGTCAAAAGTCCTGGAGCTGGGAGTTGGCAGAATGTCACACCGAAAAGGTTATCCCAGAGGATGCACTGGGAATTTCTGGTCTTGGGGTGAGTGCAGACAGAAAGCCTTGGCCTTTCCTACCCTGCAACAGGAAACATCTGAGGTTCCGAATTTAATCGCAAATTCTGACTGGTCCCGACATTGGGAAAATCAGGATATTCAAAGCTCTTTCTGAGGCGGCACAGTAGCGCAATGGTTAGCACTGCTGCTTCACAGCTCCAGCGACCTGGGTTCGATTCCCTGCTTGGGTCACTGTTTGTGTGGAGTTTGCACATTCTCCTCGTGTCTGCGTGGGTTTCCTCCGGGTGCTCCAGTTTCCTCACACAGTCCAAAGATGTGCGGGTTAGGTTGATTGGCCATGCTAAAATTGCCCCTTAGTGTCCTGAGATGCGTAGGTTAGAGGGATTAGTGGGTAAATGTGGGGGGATATGGATACAGGGCCTGGGTGGGATTGTGGTCGGTACAGACTCAATGGGCCAAATGGCCTCTTTCTACATTGTAGGGTTCTATTATTCTATCTCCTGTATTTTCCCCCCTCCCATCCCATCCCTCACAGGATGCCCTTGACTACTACCTCATCGATCCTGATCCTCATCCCTGACCCTTCAGCCCACTAATCTCCGGCAGCCTTCATGCCCCTCACTCCTCCAGCTATCTTCCCAATGTCTTGACAAATTCCCCTCCCAACTTCCCTGATTACCCTCCTAATCCCTGAACTGCCCCCTGCCTCCCGACTAACCCACCGCCAACCACACTACACTCCTGACCTTCCCTGCTGATCACATGACCCCTCTCCCGACCAAAGAACAAACAAAGAACAACCCAGCACGGGAAACAGGCCCTTCGGCCCAACGAGCCTGTGCCGCCGCATCCTCCTACACCTACCCTGCCCTGTGTGTATGCGAGTGGAACCCCTAACTTAGCCAGATTCAGGGGAGAATAGTGTCAATTTGGTACACTAATCAGCCTAAGAGCACATCTTTGGGGTGTGGGAGGAAATCGGAGCGCCCGGAGGAAACCCACGCAACCTGGGATTTCTGAGTAGAGTGATTGACAAGGTCATATGATGAAATGCAGAGAGAAAAGTCTTTGGCAGAAAGCAATCCTACATCTCCTCCGCCTCCCTCAATTCATCCCGTCCTCTCCACGGCCACCCTCCCACCCCTTACCCACACAATCCTTTCCACTTTCCACCCCCCCGGCTTCTCCAAGTGGCCATGACCTTTGACCCAACCTACTTTATGGCACCTGGCGCTGCAAAAGTAAGAGGAAATAGTGTGTCTTTTTTCCTATTTTTAATTTAGTTTGATTTAGATAAATGCGAGGTGATGCATTTTGGTAGATTGAATCAGGGCAGGACTTATTCAGTTAATGTTAGGGCGTTGGGGAGAGTTACAGAACAAAGAGACCAAGGGGTACATGTTCATAGCTCCTTGAAAGTGGAGTCAGAGATGGACAGAGAGGTGAAGAAGGCATTCAGCTTCCTTAGTTTCATCAGTCAGAACACTGAATACAGGAGTTGGGACATCTTGTTGAAGTTGTACAACACATTGGTCAGGCCACTCTTGGAATACTGTCTATAGTTCTGGCCATTCTGTTATAGAAAGGACATTATTAAACTAGAAAAAGTGCAGGATCCTACCGGGACTTGATGGTTTGAGTTATAAAGAGAGGCTGGATAGACTGGGACATTTTTCTCTGGAGCGTAGGAGGCTGAGGGGTGATCTTATAGAGGTCTATAAAATAATGAGGGGCACAGATCAGCTAGATATTGGGAATCTAGCTGATTCCCTAGAATCAGCTAGATTCCCAATCTAGCTGATTCTAGGGAATATCTTTTCCCAAAGGTAGGGGAGACTAAAACTAGAGGGGATAGGTTTAAGGTGAGAGGGGAGAGATACAAAACTGTCCAGAGGGGCAATTTTTTCACAGAGGGTGGTGAGTGTCTGGAACAAGCTGCCAGAGGTAGTAGTGGAGGCGGGTACAATTTTGTCTTTTAAAAAACATTGAGATAGTTACATGGGTAAGATGGGGATAGAGGGGTATGGGCCAAATGCGGGCAGTTGGGACTAGTGTACGGATTGAAAAATAAGGGCGACATGGACAAGTTGGGCTGAAGGGCCTGTTTCTTTGCTGTAAACCTCTATCATCCCATCTGCTGCTCCACTCGGTTGAAGGCCTTGGAAGTGCAGTGCATGGCACTTCAGCCAACCCCAGGTGAAGGTGTGCTGGGAGGGGTACGGCTGTGTTCAGTGTGAGTAGAAAGGAGTGGTGCCGCACTCTAACTGCCAACTCCACTCTACGGAAATGCGGCCTCTGGCCTCTACACGTGAACTGGGGACGGGAGTTAGACCACTTGGGCCTGCTCCTCCATTCAGTAAGATCTGGGCTAATTGTGGTCTCAACCCCACTTTCCCACCTACCCTCTGTGCACCTTGTCAATCAGAAATCTGTTGAACCACATCTTAAAGATATCCAACCATCCAGCAGTCTGCATCCTTCCCTGAGGAAAAGAATTCCTCAGACACCAGTCCACTAAGAGGGGGAAAAAACAATCTTCCTCATCTCTGTCTGCCCCCCCCACCTCCCCCCAACCCACCGCTTCTTTTTAAACTCTGTTCCCCCTTGTGGATTGAGGGGGAAACATCCTCTCAGAGTCCACCTGTCAGGTCACCACGGCTCATTTGTCCAAACTTCAATGGGCTCAGGCCCAACCTTTCTCCCCCAAGGGAACCCTTTCACCCCAGGAATCAACTGAGTGGCCCTTCTCTGAACAGCATCCAATGTAATCTGATCATGGAATAGAACCGTACGATCATTACAGTGCAAAAGGAGGCCACTCAGCCCATCTTTTCTGCACCAAGTCTTTGGTAGGGTATCGTACTCAGGCCCTCTCACCTGCCGTAACCCCACAAATGCTAGTCCTTCTAACCTACATTAAGGGGACATTAAGGGGCAATTCATCATTGCCAATCCACCTAACCTGCACACACCTTTGGACGATGGGAGGAAACCCACGCAAACTACTCGCACTCACACAAGGCTGGGATAGAACCCGGGTTCCTGGCGCTGTGAGGCAGCAGTGCTACCCACTGTGCCATCGTGCTGTCCTTTCATGAGTAAAGAATGTTGCGGGGGGGGAATGTGTGGAGAATACTGTACACCTTACCCCAGATGTGGTCTCACCAATGCATAGTCTCCCTGCTCTGAATTTTGTACCATACCCGGGAAAGGGTACCATACCCCCTATCCATGCTAACTCACGGGTCGCTGAGGGGCTTAGCCCATTGACAATGGAAGGAAAAGTTGATAAATATGTCCGGGAGGAAGGGCTAGGAGGTTTTATCTGAGGTTGGAAGGCTTGTGGAGGGCTTAAAGACCAACAAGGAGCAAATTACTTTTTCATTCATTCATGAGATGTGAGCATCACTGGCTGGGTCCATCATTTATTAGCCATTCCTAGTTGCCCTCGAGAAGGTGGCATTGAGCTGCCATCTTGAACCAACACAGTGAACGTGGCATGGGTACACCCATGCTGCTGTTAGGGAGGGAGTTCCAGGATTTTGACCGGGTGAACCCAGCAAAGGAAGGGAAGGGCTGAATGGCCTTTTTTGTCCCATGCTTCAGCCAATCTGAGATGGAGACCGAGTTTGTCTGCGCTTGGCGATGAACGCAGGCAGGGGAATTCCGTAGTGGAGACATGGAGGCAGGAACTTTGGAAAGACTGGGGAAAGCTGTCTTAGAGGAGCAAGGAACAGGGGAACTCCTTCAACAGAAGCAATGAGAGCCTCTTCACACCCTCTCCTCCGAGTGTGTTACCCTCAGGGCAAGGTGGGGCGAGGAGAGTGTTTCACAGTCACAGAGTTGGTATGGCATAAAAGGTGGCCATTAGGCCCATCGTGTCTGTTCTGGCTCTCCAAATGGACATCATGATGGGATGCCTTCCCTCCTCCATCCTGAACCCCTGTACATTGTTTTTACTCCGGTTGCTGTTTAATGCCCTCTCAAATGCCTCCATGTCTGCTGCAGTCTGCAGACTACTTGGAGTGACAAATGGTTCTTTTCTTCCTCTCTCGCATTCCTGAGTGGAAAAACACAATTTTCCACCTGTCACTTCCCTGATCCCCTCTCTCTGTCTCAATCATATTGCAATCACAGGGCCCCTGCTAAAGCCCACCCCTGGTCCCACACATCCCAGCTGAGGATGTATCTAAAGATCGAGGATGAGGGAAATTCCTCTCGCAGGAGCTGCAGCAGGTTTGGCAGGCACCGTTTACTAATCTATCGCAAAGTCTGTTCTCCGCAATCTGTCCCCCACAATCTCCCTCCCCCCTCTTCCTTCCCCCCACCCTCTCCCGACCCCACACACAACTCTCCTTCACCACCCCCCCTCCCCGAGGACAGTCTGAACACACCCAAGCTCTAAGGATGACCGGGGAGACGCAGCTGAGTGCTGAGCATTCCTTAGATCTCCTTTCGAGACAGAAACCTGCCCTCAGACTCGAAAATCTGCTCTGGCGTTCTGCTTGGGCCCTCCTCAGAGGGAAGGCAATGGCCTGGTGGTATTATCGCTAGATTGTTAATCCAGAAATTCAGCCAATGTTCCGGACACGGGTTCAAATCCCGGCACAGCAGATGGTGGGATGTGAATTCAATTTAAAAAAATCTGGAATTAGGAATCTACTGATGACCGGGAAACCATTGTCGGAAAACCACCATCTGGTTCACTAATGGCCCTTTAGGGAAGGAAATCTGCCGTCATTGCCCCGTTTGGGATACATGTGACTCCAGGACCACAGCAATATGGTTGAATTTCAATCATCCTCGGGCAACTCGGGACAGGCAATACACGCAGGCCAGGAAACAACACCCATATTCCACAAATTAATTTAAAAAAAGAGGCCGGAGGTGAGGGGGTGGGGGAGCGATTTTTAACATCTCCCTCTGGGGTAACGGTAACAGCCCCTCTTGTACCCCAACTGATCTCACGGGCAAGGAAGGAGTCATTAGGATTTGTTTGTCCATTTGGGTGACACCGACAGAGCACAGCAAGAGGCTCAGACAGCGCAGGCAGGGTCAGAGAGCGTGGGAAAGGTGAGGGAGTATCTTGCCCACACCTTCCTCACTCTCTCCATCTCTCCCCCTCCCTCTCTCTGTGAAATCTGGTTAAGGGCCAACCATATCGCTGTGGGTCTGGAGTCAGGATGAGAGATTTCTTTCCCTAAAGGATATTAGTGAATTAGATGGCTTTTTATAATAATCAATGATAGTTGCTTTGGTCATCATGACCGAGATCATCCTTAGATTCCAGATTTTATTCATTGAATTCAAATTCTAGTTGCCATGCTGGGATTTGAACTGGGTCTCTAGAGTATTAGCCTTGGTACTCCGGGCCTCTGGTATATTCTGGGTTTCAGGTTACTCTGGGCCTCTGGTTTACCCTGGGCCTCAGGGTTACTCTGGGCCTCAGGGTTACTCTGGGCCTCTGGTTTAGTCTGGGCCTCTGGTTTACTGTGGATCTCTGGATTACTCTGGGTCTCTGGATTAGTCTGGGCCTCTGGTTTACTGTGGATCTCTGGATTACTCTGGGTCTCTGGTTTCCTCTGAGCTTCGTGTTACCCCGGCCCTCAGGGTTACTCTGGGCCTCAGAGTTACTTTGGGTTTCGGGATTACTCTGGGCCTCTGGATTAATCTGGGCCTCTGGATTACTCTGGGCCTCTGGATTACTCTGGGCCTCTGGATTACTCTGGGCCTCTGGATTACTCTGGGCCTCTGGATTATTCTGAACCTTTGGATTATTTTGGGTCCTGGGGGTACTCAAGGGGCCTCTGGGCCAAATATGACTCCAGCCAGTGGAAAATCTTCCCCCTGATTCCCATTGACCCCAGAGTCCCTGTTGATAGTGTCAACCACAAGATGCACCTTACAGGTGACAGGTTGTGCCAACTTTCACGGGTGAGGTGGCAGATTCTGTGCCAGCTGACCCCTGGCTCAGGGTGTAAGTTGGGGGGATGCGAACTGGAACCAGTGCCCACTCCCCATGGCCTAAGGCACGTGCTCAGATCACCAGCTTGAAGCCAGGCATCAGCTGAGAGGGTAGCCAAGGACACGGTGTGGTTGGCATGGGCAGCAGATGTGTTTTGCGGTAGAATGTGTTGGCTTTGGGTTCCTCAGATGTGGTTTGCAAGGTTTTAAATTTTCTCGAATGCCCTCAACAGCCCGATTAATCACACGTACCCTTTCTATTCCTGGAGACAGCAAGGACCAGCTGTGGGTCCGAATCAGCATCCACGCTACCTCCTCCCCCCATCCTGGATCTCCCTGGGGTGTGGGGGTGGAACCTGACCCTCACACAGCTGATCCCAAGCCCGGACTCACTCACTGTGGTGGGAAAAGGATTTCACTTTGTCTTTAATCTAATAGAATTCCGACAGTGAAGAACAGGCCATTTGGCCCATTGGGTCTGCACCTACTCTTGAAAGGAGTATCTTACCCAGGCCCACACCCTTGCCCAACCCTGTGCATTTACCGTGGCTAATTCCCCTAACCTATACACCTTTGGACAATAAGGGGCAATTTAGCATGGCCAGTCCACCTATCCCACACATCTTTGGAGTGTGGGAGGAAACCAGAGGAAACCCACGCAAACATGGGGAGAAAATGCAAACTCCACACAAACAGTAACCCAAGGCTGGAATTGAGCCTGGATCCCTGGGCGCTGTGAGGCAGCAGTGTCAGCATGCAACCCACAGCATCTTCCTTTCTCCGTCACACATTCATTGAGCTTTCCTTGAGAGTATGTGTGTGTCAGTGTGTGTGTGTGTGTGTCAGTGTGTGCATGTGTGTGTGCGTGTGTGTGTGTGTCAGTGTGTGTGTCAGTGTGTGTGTGTGTGTCAGTGTGTGTGTGTGTGTGTCAGTGTGTGCGTGTGTGTGTGTGTGTGTGTGTGTGTCAGTGTGTGTGTCAGTGTGTGCGTGTGTGCGCGTGTGTGTGCGTGTGTGTGTGTGAGTGTGTGTGTCAGTGTGTGTGTCAGTGTGTGCGTGTGTGCGTGTGTGCGTGTGTGCGTGTGCGTGTGTGTGTGCATGTGTGTGCGTGTGTGTGCATGTGTGTGCGTGTGTGTGTGTGAGTGTGATAGAATCCTAGAAGTTTGCAGCATGGAAACAGACCCAACTTGTCCATGCTGCCCTTTTTTCGAAAGTCCCTAAGCAAATCCCAATTATCCGCATTTGGCCTATGTCCCTCTATGCCCATTGAACCTAGGTAATTATCTAAATGCTTTTTAAAAGACAAAATTGTACCTGCCTCCATACTACCTCTGGCTCCTTGTTCCAGACACTCACCACATTCTATGTGAAAAAATTATCCCGCTGGAACACTTTTGTTTCTCTCCTCTCTCACCTTGAAATTATCCCCTCTAGTTTTAGACTCCCCTACCTTTGGGAAAAGATATTGACTATCTAGCTGATCTGTGCCCCTCATTATTTTATAGACCTCTATAAGATCACCCCTCAGCCTCCTATGCTCTAGAGAAAAAAGTCCCAGTCTATCCAGCCTCTCCTTGTAACTCAATCCATCAAGCCCTGGTACCATCCTAGTAAATTTTTTCTGCGCTCTTTCTAGTTTAACAATATCCTTTCTATAATAGGATGAGCAGAATTGCACACAGTATTCCAAGTGTGGTCTTATCAATGCCTTGTTCATTCTAACTTCTGTATTCAATGTTCTGACTGATGAAACCAGGCATGCTGAATGCCTTCTTCACCTCTCTATTCACCTGTGACTCACTTTCAAGGAGCTATGAACATGAACCCCAAGATCTCTTTATTCTGTAAGTCTTCCTAATGCCCCAACATTAACTGAATAAGTCCTGCCCTTGTTCAATCTACCAAAATGCATCACCGTGTAAGTGTCTGTATGTGTGTGTGTGTGTGAGCGTGTGTGTTTCAGTCAGTGTGTCAGTGTGTGAGTTTGTGGGTGTGTGAGTGAGTGTATGTGTGTGTGAGTGTCTGTGTCAGTGTGTGTGTGAGTGTGTTAGTGCTTGTGAGTGAGTGTGTGTGTGTGTGTGTTTCAGTGTGTGTGTCAGTGTATGAGTGCGTGTGTGAATGTTGTGAGTGTGTGTGTGTGAGTGTCTGTGTCAGTGTGTGTGTGAGTGTGTTACTGTCTGTGAGTGTGTGTGTGTGAGTGTGTTAGTGTCTGTGAGTGAGTGTGTGTGTGTGAGTGTGTTAGTGTCTGTGAGTGAGTGTGTGTGTGTGTGTGAGTGTGTTACTGTCTGTGAGTGAGTGTGTGTGTGTGTGTGTGTGTGAGTGTGTTAGTGTCTGTGAGTGAGTGTGTGTGTGTGTGAGTGTGTTAGTGTCTGTGAGTGAGTGTGTGTGTGTGTGTGTGAGTGTGTTACTGTCTGTGAATGAGTGTGTGTGTGTGTGAGTGTGTTAGTGTCTGTGAGTGAGTGTGTGTGTGTGAGTGTGAGTGTGTTAGTGTCTGTGAGTGAGTGTGTGTGTGTGTGAGTGTGTTAGTGTCTGTGAGTGAGTGTGTGTGTGTGTGTGTGAGTGTGTTAGTGTCTGTGAGTGAGTGTGAGTGTGTTAGTGTCTGTGTGTGAGTGTGTTAGTGTCTGTGAGTGAGTGTGTGTGTGAGTGTGTTAGTGTCTGTGAGTGAGTGTGTGTGTGTGTGTGAGTGAGTGAGTGTGTGTGTGAGTGTGTTAGTGTCTGTGAGTGAGTGTGTGTGTGTGTGTGTGAGTGTGTTAGTGTCTGTGAGTGAGTGTGTGTGTGTGTGTGTGAGTGTGTTAGTGTCTGTGAGTGAGTGTGTGTGTGTGTGAGTGTGTTAGTGTCTGTGAGTGAGTGTGTGTGTGTGTGAGTGTGTTAGTGTCTGTGAGTGAGTGTGTGTGTGAGTGTGTTAGTGTCTGTGTGTGTGAGTGTGTTAGTGTCTGTGAGTGAGTGTGTGTGTCTGTGTGTGTGTGTTAGTGTCTGTGAGTGAGTTTGTGTGTGTGTGTGTGTGAGTGTGTGTGTGTGTGTGAGTGTGTTAGTGTCTGTGAGTGAGTGTGTGTGTGTGTGTGTGAGTGTGTTAGTGTCTGTGTGTGTGAGTGTGTTAGTGTCTGTGAGTGAGTGTGTGTGTGTGTGTGTGAGTGTGTTAGTGTCTGTGTGTGTGAGTGTGTTAGTGTCTGTGAGTGAGTGTGTGTGTGTGTGAGTGTGTTAGTGTCTGTGAGTGAGTGTGTGTGTGTGTGTGTGAGTGTGTTAGTGTCTGTGAGTGAGTGTGTGTGTGTGTGTGTGAGTGTGTTAGTGTCTGTGTGTGTGAGTGTGTTAGTGTCTGTGAGTGAGTGTGTGTGTGTGTGTGTGAGTGTGTTAGTGTCTGTGAGTGAGTGTGTGTGTGTGTGTGAGTGTGTGTGTGTGTGTGTGAGTGTGTTAGTGTCTGTGAGTGAGTGTGTGTGTGTGTGTGTGAGTGTGTTAGTGTCTGTGAGTGAGTGTGAGTGTGTTAGTGTCTGTGTGTGAGTGTGTTAGTGTCTGTGAGTGAGTGTGTGTGTGTGTGTGAGTGTGTGTGTGTGTGTGTGAGTGTGTTACTGTCTGTGAGTGAGTGTGTGTGTGTGAGTGTGAGTGTGTTAGTGTCTGTGAGTGAGTGTGTGTGTGTGTGTGAGTGTGTTAGTGTCTGTGAGTGAGTGTGTGTGTGTGTGTGTGAGTGTGTTAGTGTCTGTGAGTGAGTGTGAGTGTGTTAGTGTCTGTGTGTGAGTGTGTTAGTGTCTGTGAGTGAGTGTGTGTGTGTGTGTGAGTGTGTTAGTGTCTGTGAGTGAGTGTGAGTGTGTGTGTGTGTGTGTGAGTGTGTTAGTGTCTGTGAGTGAGTGTGTGTGTGTGTGTGTGAGTGTGTTAGTGTCTGTGAGTGAGTGTGAGTGTGTTAGTGTCTGTGTGTGAGTGTGTTAGTGTCTGTGAGTGAGTGTGTGTGTGTGTCTGTGAGTGAGTGTGTGTGTGTGTGTGTGTGTTAGTGTCTGTGTGTGTGAGTGTGTTAGTGTTTGTGAGTGAGTGTGTGTGTGAGTGTGTTAGTGTCTGTGAGTGTGTGTGCGTGTGTAGATTTTCATGTATTTCTAAATAAGCAAACAATCCACACTCTTGAGCTACATTTAGAATCTTCCCAAATTACAGTTTAGGGGGTAAATTATAAGCCGTGTGGAATCCCACAATCCCAACCTTGGCTTGTCACACCCTTGGTGCATTGTCCAGGCCCAAGCCTGAGGCGGTCAGCAAGGCCTAATTTGGGAGTGAGCTGGGAGCCACTCTGTGATTTGTGGTCACCTATTATGGTTCCTTCCATCCTTTTTGTAGATGTGCGGTGGTTTAAGGGTGACAGATGTGGGCCACATTGCCAGATGTCTCCTGACTGGGATGGCAGCAGTCTCCCATCCTGACTTCCAGCCTCCACCTCTCAGGAGCCCGACAAGTTCCCAAGCTCCTGTCGTCTGGCATGAGAGGGGAGGGGTGGACATCGTATTCCAGTTGTATAAGTCATTGGTGAGGCTGCATCTGGAGTACTTTGGTCACCCTCCCTGCTCAAGGACAGACGTTGATAAAGTGAAACGAGTGCAAAGAATGTTTCCGAGGATGTTGGCTGGACTCATGGGCCTGAGTCACAGGGAACAGTTGGCAAGGCTCGGGCTTTATGCCTTGGAACATTGGAGAATGGGTGCTGACTGAGTTGTATAAAATTATGAGGGGCATAGATAAACTGAAAGCTCATGATCTTTTTCCCAGGGTAGGGGAATTAAAAACTAAAAGGGCACGGACAGAATGGATAGTCAGAAGCTTTCTCCTAGGGTGGAGGCCTCAATTACAAGCGGGCACAGGTTTAAGGTGCGAGGGGAAATGTTTAAAGGAGATGTATGAGGCAAGATTTTTACACAGAAGGTGGTAGGTGCCTGGAAGTCATTGCCAGGGGAAATAGTAGAAGCAGATCCGGCAATGATTTTAACGGGACATCTTGACAAATACATAAATAGGATGGGAATTGAGGGATGTGGTCCCCGGAAGTGTAGGGGGTTTTAGTTCACACGGGCAGCATGGCCAGTGCAGGCTTGGAGGGCCGAAGGGCCTGTTCCTGTGCTGTAATTTCCTTTGATCTTTGTTCTTGAGGGCACAGATTTGAGGTGAAAGGGGGAAAGATTTAAAATGGACGTGAGGGGCAACTTCTTCACAAAGAGGAGAGCACGGATAGGGAATGAGCTGCCAGAGGAAGTGGTTGAATTGCAACATTTGAAAAGCATTTGGATTAGTACATGGATAGGAAACGATTAGAGGGATATGGGCCAAATGTGTGCAATTGGGACTAGCTGGGAGGGCACCCATGACCTGCATGGTCCATTTGGGCCAAAGGGCCTGTTTCCATGATGCTCTGTGACTCCATGACTGTGGAGATTGATTGTGGGGGGAGGGGATAGGTTGGGCAGGGGCAGTCATGAGTGAATAGATTTGATCACACTTCCTCTATGGATTATCCCAGCCATTCCAAAGTAGTTTTTTTCAAAAACACGGCCTACTCTATTCAGGTCTGCAAAATGACTTCCTGTTCTAGTCTGACCTTTCACCCTGAACCTGACCTCTATACTCTGAGTCTGACCTCCTCTCTCAAAGGAGCCTGATGAACTGATCTTATCTTTCAGCTGACCCCTTACCTTAAACTTCGCAATTTAAGTTAAACCTGAACTTTTTAATCCTCGATTTAATTTCTTACCTTTAATCTGCCCTCCAACCTCGGAACTATAACTTAATGTCTTATTTTAACCCTGACCTCTGACCTTCAATCTGATCTCCAACCTTGACCTGGATATCTTACCTTTGCCCTGAACTTCTGCCTTCAAAATAGAGCTCTTACCTTCAATCTGATCTCCAACTTTAATCTGTGTGTCTTACCTTTGACCCGATCTTCAAACCTGACCTTGTGACTATAACTTGACGTCTTCTCTTAATCCTGACCTCTGACCTTCAATCCGCTCTCCAAACTTCAGCCAGGTATCTTACCTTCTATCTGAACCTTCTCTGAACTGTCTCCAACACAAATGTATCCTTCTGTAAAGAAGGAGACCAAAACTGGTCTGACTATAAAGTTGTGGTAAGATTTCCCTATTTTTATACTCCATCCCCCTTTGCAATAAAGGCCAACATTCCACTTGGCTTCCTCGTCACTGTTTTTCTCATTGATTCATGGGAAGAAAATCTGCCATCTCCCATGGTTTGGGGGAAGGGGTGGTTCGGGGGGTTTGGCTGGTTGAGGGTAAGGAGTTCAGTTCGAAGTAAGAGGTCGGTTTTGAAGGTTGGAGGTCAGGGTTGAGGTGAGGGGTTAAAGGTTAGGAGGGTGGCCAGCATTGATTGCCTATCCCGAGTTGTTTTTGGATTGATACAACTGAACATTTTGTCAGAGCAATCAGGAAGTTGAGGTGGCAACTTCATTGGTGGACCCACATGCTGGTGTTTTTGTGATTCATGCACGAGGACTCCAAATCCCTTTGTGCTGCAGAGTTTGAGTCATAGAATCATCAAAGTTTACAGCATGGAAACACACCCTTTGGCCTAATTTGTCCAGACCCCCTCAGTTTTTAACCACCAAGCTAGTCCTAATTGTCCGCATTTGACCCATATCCCTCGATACCGATCTTATCCATGTGACTGTCTGAAATGTTCTTTAAAAGACAAAATCGTACCTGCTTCTACGACCAACCCTTCTCTCTCTATCTAAATAATATTCTGTCTGTGGCCAGCTAGAGACGTGGCTTCATGGCTTCAGTCTCATGCAATCCAGTTCAGCAGCAGCTACTGAGCGAAGGGGAACACTGAGCTTACTGTTCTAGCAGAGTTGAATGTGATAGAGAGCGAGAGAGAGGCCCACGAGGTGTGAGAGGTATTCGGTAGACGGAGAGCGTTCATGTTAAGGGTTGATGCCATCAGGCAGCGCCAGTGAAGATAGGCCCTCACCGGCTCTCTGGGAAGTAGCTGCGGTCACCCGACATGAATTTGGAGTTCATGAACCCGGTGCAGGAGGTCAGATTGTGTAGGAATGATCAGAATCTCATAGAATTCATACAGGGCAGAAGGAGACAATTTGGCTGATAATAATCCCACCCAAACACATCCCCATAACATTCGCCCTGGTAGGACTGTGATATTAAGGGGCAATTTAGCATGGCCAATCAACTTAATCTGCACACTTTCAGACTGTGGGAAGAAACCAGAGGAAACCCACACAGACACGGGGAGGATGTGCAAACTCCACACATGAAGTAGGGATGCCGGCATTGGACTGGGGCAAACACAGTTTTTACAAACCTCTACACAGACAGTGACCCAAGCAGTGGATTGAATCTTGGCCCCCTGGCGCTGTGCGGTAGCAGTGCTAACCACTGTGCCACCCTGATGGAGAGGGATTGTCAGTCTTGTTTTAAACCTATCCCCAGTCGCAACATTGTAGACTGAATGGAGGTAAGACACCAAGTCATCTTGGAAGAGAGGGAAGGCCATGAAATCTGCATCAGTATGGGTGGCAAGAAGATGACAGGATTGGGAAGACAAACTCGAATAACTATTGTCAACACCCAGTCCAGGACAGAGGGAGTGCTGCACTGTCAGAGGGTCAGTACTGAGGGAGTGCCGCACTGTCAGAGGGTCAGTACTGAGGGAGTGCTGCACTGTCAGAGGGTCAGTACTGAGGGAGTGCTGCACTGTCAGAGGGTCAGTACTGAGGGAGTGCTGCACTGTCAGAGGGTCAGTACTGAGGGAGTGCTGCACTGTCAGAGGGTCAGTACTGAGGGAATGCTGCACTGTCAGAGGGTCAGTACTGAGGGACTGCACTGTCAGAGGGTCAGTACTGAGGGAGTGCCGCGCTGTCAGAGGGTCAGTACTGAGGGAATGCTGCACTGTCAGAGGGTCAGTACTGAGGGAGTGCTGCACTGTCAGAGGGTCAGTACTGAGGGAGTGCTGCACTGTCAGAGGGTCAGTACTGAGGGAGTGCTGCACTGTCAGAGGGCCAGTACTGAGGGAGTGCTGCACTGTCAGAGGGCCAGTACTGAGGGAGTGCTGCACTGTCAGAGGGTCAGTACTGAGGGAGTGCTGCACTGTCAGAGGGTCAGTACTGAGGGAGTGCTGCACTGTCAGAGGGTCAGTACTGAGGGAGTGCTGCACTGTCAGAGGGTCAGTGCTGAGGGAGTGCTGCACTGTCAGAGGGTCAGTACTGAGGGAGTGCTGCACTGTCAGAGGGTCACTGCTGAGGGAGTGCTGCACTGTTATAGGGTCAGTACTGAGGGAGTGCTGCACTGTCAGAGGGTCAGTACTGAGGGAGTGCCGCACTGTCAGAGGGTCAGTACTGAGGGAGTGCCGCACTGTCAGAGGGTCAGTACTGAGGGAGTGCTGCACTGTCAGAGGGTCAGTACTGAGGGAGTGCTGCACTGTCAGAGGGTCAGTACTGAGGGAATGCTGCACTGTCAGAGGGTCAGTACTGAGGGAGTGTTGCACTGTCAGAGGGTCAGTACTGAGGGAGTGCTGCACTGTCAGAGGGTCAGTACTGAGGGAGTGCTGCACTGTCAGAGGGTCAGTACTGAGGGAATGCTGCACTGTCAGAGGGTCAGTACTGAGGGAGTGTTGCACTGTCAGAGGGTCAGTACTGAGGGAGTGCTGCACTGTCAGAGGGTCAGTACTGAGGGAGTGCTGCACTGTCAGAGGGTCAGTACTGAGGGAGTGCTGCACTGTCAGAGGGTCAGTACTGAGGGAGTGTTGCACTGTCAGAGGGTCAGTACTGGCCTGGATGGTGTTGAGCTTCTTGAGTGTTGTTGGAGCAGTACTTACTTAGGCAAGTGGAGATATTCCATCAGACTCCTGATTTGTGCCTTGTAGGTGGTGGAGAGGCTTTGGGGAGTCAGGCAGTGAGTTACTCACCACAGGATTCCTACCCTTTGACCTGCTTGGTAACCATTGCATTAATGTGTCTTGTCTAGTTCAGATTCTGGTTAATGTTAACCCCAGGATTTTGACAGTGGTGATGATAATGCCATTGAATGTCAAAGGGTGATGTTTAGATCCTGTCTTGTTGCGGTTGGTCATTGCTCGGCACTTGTGTTGCTTAAATATTACTTGTTACTAATCAGCGGAAACCTGGATGTTGTCCAGGATTTGCTGCATGTGGATATGGAGTGTTTCAGTATCTGAGGAACTGCGAATGGTGCTGAACACTGTGTGATCATCAGCGAACATCCCCACTTCTGACCTCGTGGTAGAGGGAAGGTCATTGATGGAGCAGCTGAAGATGGTTGGGCCTCGGTCACTACCCTGAGGGACTCCTGCTGTGATATCCTGGAGCTGAGATGACTGACCTCCAACCAGCACATCCAGTTTCCTTTGTCCCAGGTGTGAGTCATAGAGATTTGCACCCTGGAAACAGGCCCTTTGGCCCAACTTGTCCATGATGCGCAGTTTTTAACCACTATCCTAATTCCAATTGCTCACATTGGGCCCTTATCCCTCTATCCCCATCGTGCCCATATAACTGTCTTATTTCTTCTTAAAAGACAAAATTGTACCCGCCTGTACTACTATCTCTGGCAGCTTGTTCCAGACACTCACCACCCTCTGAGTGAAAAAATTTCCCTTCTGGACACTTTTGTATCTCTCCACATTAAACCTATGCCCTCTAGTTTTAGACTCCCCTACCTTTGGGAAAAGATATTGATTATCTAGCTCATCTATGTCCCATTATTTTGTAGACCTCTATAAGATCACCCGTCAACCTCTAATGCTCCAGAGAAAAATGTCCCAGTCTAACCAGCCTCTCTTTATAACTCAAACCATCAAGTACTGGTACCAGCACTTTTCTGGTTTAATAATATCCTTTCTATCATGGGTGACCAGAACTGTGCACAGTACCTCAATTGTGGTCTTATCAATGTCTTGTACAACTTCAATAAGACATCCCAACTCCTGTATTCAATGTTCTGACCAATGAAACCAAGAATGCCAAATGCCTTCTTCACCACTCTGTCCACCTGTGACTTCACTTTCAAGGAGCTATGAACATGTACTCCTAGATCTCTTTGTTCTGTAACTCTCCCCAAAGCCCGATCATTAACTGAGTAGGTCTTGCCCTGATTTGATCGACCAAAATGCATCATGTCTGTCTCCAACCAGTAGAGATTTCTCCCCCAAACTCCAGTTTTCCTCAGGGTCCCTGGTGCTGCACTTTGATCTGCCCCTTACACACTCGCCACTATTGGTGTGACTGGTCTCTAGCTGAGCTTCATCCAATTTGTTTGCCAATCTTTTACCCTCTCTCCCATTCCTGGAACTATTACCAGTCCACAATTTGTTAAAATCCCTGGGCGGGCACCCCAATTTATTATTCTCCAGCTGGGACACCCCCAACCTGTTATCCCCTGTGTTAATCGATGAAATGTCGCCTGATCTTTATCCAACTCCCCCTGGTTGTTCACAGCAAGATTAATATAAAAATGATCCCTTCCTTTGCAGATACCTCTTCCCAGTCTCATTGTTTAAGAGGAGTCAATTTATCCAGGATTTCTTGAGATCTCCAGATTCCTCCCTCAGTCCAAAGATGTGTGTGAATTGGCCGTGATAAGTTAGGGGAGGTGATGGCTTAGTGCTATAATCATGCGACTATTAATCCAGAAACCTGGATAATGTTCTGGGGACCTGGGTTCAAATTCCACCATGGTAGAGTTTGAATTCAGTAAAAAAACCTGGATCCTCTGATGACCATGAAACCATTGTCAATTGTCAGAAAAACCCATCTGGTGCACGAATGTCCTTTCATAGAACCCTACAGAACCCTACAGTGCAGAAACAGGCCCTTCGGCCCATCGAGTCTGCACCGAACACAATCCCACCCAGACCCTATCCCCATATCCCTACACATTTACCTGCTAATCCCTCTAACCTACACATCCCAGGACACTAAGGGGCAATTTTAGCACAGCCAATGAACCTAACCCGCACATCTTTGGACTGTGGGAGGAAACCGGAGCACCCGGAGAAAACCCACGCAGACACGAGGAGAATGTGCAAACTCCACACAGGCAGTGACCCGAGCCGGGAATCGAACCCAGGACCCTGGAGCTGTGAAGCAGCAGTGCTAACCACTGTGCTACCGTGCCGCCCTGTAAGGAAAGGAAGGAAATCTTCTGTCCTTACCCGGTCTGGCCTACATGCGACTCCAGTGCCCCAACAATGTGGTTGTGCCCTCTGAAATGGCCCAGCAAACCACTAAAACGCTAAAATGCCTCACAAAATCCTGGCATTCCCTTCCCATTGATAATGTGGGTCACCCAAAGCACGTGGACTGCAGCGATTCAAGAAGACAGCTCACCACCACCTTCTCAAAAGCAATTAGGGATGGGCAATGAATGCTGGCCAGCCAGCGACACCCATGTCCCATGAATGATAAAAATAAATTGCCCCTTAGTGTCAGGGGGATTAGCAGGATAAATACATGGAGTTGCAGGGATAGGGCCTGGGTGGGATTGCTGTCAGTGCAGGCTCAATGGGCCAAATGGCCTCCTTGTGCGCTGTAGAGATTCTATGATTAGGCTCTATGAGTTAAAGGGCGACTAAAGGTGAAATATTGGTAAACACATGCATATCCATTCATCCAGTTTAGAAATGAGAATTGATCCAATTCTCAATCAGTTCAATCAGTGAATTGAACAAAAGGTTTATGAAACAGCCCTGGACCCACGCGGATGATTGAGTGTTCGTGATTCTGGTATTGCTGTCCTCAGCAGCTGAATAGTGGGTTTGAAGATTCCAGTGTTCTGCAGTTTGGTGGAGAAACTTCCCTGTTTCCATTTCAGCTGGGTTTTGCTGAATTTGTCTACTTCAGCAATCATAGAATCATAGAATCCGTATAGTGCAGAAGGAGGCCATTCGGCCCATTGGGTCTGCACTGATTCTCTGAGGAGCATCTTACCCAGGCCACATACTTACCTCACTAATCCTGCCTAACCTACACATTTTGGGACACAATGAGCCAAATTATCATGGCCATTCCACCTAACCTGCACATTTTTGGAGTGTGGGAGGAAATTGCATCATCCAGAGGAAACTCATGCAGACATGGGGAGAACATGCAGACTCTGCACAGACAGTGACCCAAGCCAGGATTTGAACTGGAGGTCCCTGGCACTGTGAAGCAGCAGTGTTAACCATGGTGCCACTGTGCTCTCAGAGAGGGAAAGATACATTGAAATAAACATTTGTAAGTGTGCTGCTAACAGTTGGATTTTGCTTTCAAGTCATACATGCTCTAACACACAACAGGCCACACATGCATACAGTCATACTAACCATTTTAGCTATTTTCTTTAATTTCAGTCTTTGCATATTCCTGGAAGGTGCAATCTGTAGATCAGTCTGGACCATTATGCACAGGATATGTCTTATTGAGAGGATACTTGTCTCTCATTACCTCCCATTGTCTCCACCAGCGATGACAATTTTTGAAATATTCTGTCTGGAAACAGGGTGGGGTTCCATTGTCTCTCAGAGTATAACCCACCAACCAACAACTGACTTTAAATCCTCAGCCATTCATCAGCTTGTTTGTCCATGTTGAAAAAATGTACAGGTCTTATTGTGAGTTTAATATTTCTGGGCATTATTTGGTATTTTTCCCTTCATTATTATGACATTGTACACTCACTCATTATGATCTTGTTATTGTGCCCATTGAACATATTCCTGCCCATTATAAACCAGCCTGGTATACACCTGCCTCTATACCCGCACTGCTGACTCACAGTGCCAGGGACTCCAGTTCAATTCCAGCCTTGGGTGACTGTCTGTGTGGAGTTTGCATGTTCTCCCCTTGTCTGCGCGGGTTTCATTTAGATGCTCTGGTTTCCTCCCACAGCCCAAAAATATGTAGGTTAGGTGGATTGGCCATGTTAAATTGCCCCTTAGTGACATGTGGATTAGCAGAATGGGGTTATGGGGGTAGGGCCTGGTGGGATTGTTGTCAGTGCAGGTTTGATGGGCCATATGGCCTCCTTCTGCACTGTGTACATTCAATGAGACACAGACAGCAAAATAAAGACGTGAAGATAACGACAGATACAGAGATACGATAGAACAACAGCATGAAACAGAATGACAGAGGGAGTGAGGCAGAGAGACACAGCGAGTAAAAAAGACAAAGCTCCTACAACAGAGAGACAGAGATCAGGGAGAGAGAGAGAAAAAGAGACAGAAAGTGACAGAGACACCCTGTTTCCAGACAGAGTATTTTGAAAGCATACAGACAGTGACTGCCATCACTGGCGGAGACAATGGGAGACAGAGAGACAATGGCTGGAATTTTCCCATCCTGCCCACCATGGGAATCAGAGTGGGAAAGGGTAGAGCACAGGAAAGTCCGTTGACCTTGGGTGGGATTTTACAGTTTCAGGATGAGTGAGGCCATAAAATTCCATCCAATGGGTGAAATAGATAAAGATCTCGAAACAGAGAGACAGAGATCAGAGAGAGAGAGAACGTGACAGAGTGATAGGCACAGAATGAGTCAGAGAGAAAGAAAAGCAGACCTAGAAGGAGAGACAGACAGGGACAGACAGACAGACACAGAGAGCAGAGTTTTCTCATCGAGAATTGTAATGGGCAGGGCATTGACCTCATTGACCTCAGGCTGGATTTTCCAGACTTGGGATGAGAGTGGCTTGAAAATCCCACCCTAGGAAGTGAGAGTGAGAAAGACAGAGTGAGAGACAGACAGAGAAAAGCAAGGAGAGAGATACAGAGTGAGTGAGAGACCGAGAGAGAGAGATAGACACAGAGAGACAAAGAGAGAAACAGACACAAAGAGACAGACAGAGAGAGATTGAGATATAGAGAGAGTGAGTGAAAATGAGAGTGAGCGAGTGACTGAGAGAATGTGAGAGGCTGAGATAGACAGAATGAGTGAGCGACAGAGAGGCAGACATAGGGTGATAAATAAAGAGAGTGAGAGAGGGTGAGTGAGAGACAGAGACAGAGAGAGACAGAGTGAGTGAGAGACAAACAGTGAGAGACTGAGAGAGAGAGAGACGAGAAACAGAGTGAGTGAGAGACAGAGAAAGAAAGAGAGAGAGAGCTTACACAGAGGGTTGTGAATTTTGGAATTCTCCACCATAGAGAGTTGTGGAAGCTCAGTTATTGAGTATGTTTAAACCAGGGATTGACAGATTACTGATTAGCAATAATGTAAAGAGTTATGAGGATAGTTTGTGTAAAAGGCATTGAAGTATCTGATCAGCATTAATTGTATTAATTATTGCAGAAGGTTTGATGGGCTGAACTGCCTACATCTGTTCCCATGAGACCGAGAGAAACAGACAGGAAAAATGAGAGACAGATAGAGGAGGAGGCAGAGAGAGTGGAGACAGGGAGGGAAAAACAGACACACGGAAAGACCGTAAGACTATCTGACGTAGGAGTAGATGTAGGCCCTTTGGCCTATCGAGTCTGCTTCACCATTCAATGATTGATCTGATGTGATAATCCTCAGCTCCACTTTCCCGCCTTATCCCCATAACCCTTGATTCCCTTACTAATTAAAAATCCGTCTACCTCAGCCTTGAACATACTTAATGACTTAATAATTGATTAGTTAGTTTGTGGACGACACAAAGGTTGGTGGATTTGCAGATAGCAATGAGGACCATCAAAGGATACAGTAGGATATAGATCAGTTGGAGACTTGTTCAGAGAGATGGCAGATGGAGTTTAATCTGGACAAATGTAAGGTAATACATTTTGGAAGGTCTAATACAGATAGGAGATATAGAGTAAATGGCAGAACCCTTAAGATAGGCAGGGGGTTCTGGGTGTACAGGTACACAGGTCACTGAAAGTGGCAATGCAGCTGGAGAAGGTAGTCAAGAAGGCAAACTGCATGCTTGCCTTCATCAGCTGGGGTATTGAGTTTAAAAATTTGCAAGTCATGTTGTAGCTTTATAGAACCTTAGTTAGGCTGCGCTTGGAATATAGTGTTCAATTTTGATTGCCACACTACCAGAAGGTTGTGGAGGCTTTGGCGAGAGTACAGAAAAGATTTACCCGGATGTTGCCTGGTATGGGGGGCATTAGCTATGAGGAGTGGTTGGAGAAACTTGGCTTGTTCTCACTAGAATGACGGAGGTAGAGGGGAGACCTGTTAGAAATCTATAAGATTATGAGGGGCATGGACAGAGTGGATAGTCAGAAGCTTTTTCCCAGGGTGGAAGAGTCAATTACCAGGGGGCATAGATTTAAGGTGCGAGGGGCAAGGTTTAAAGGAGATGTACGAGGCAAATGTTTCACACAGAGGGTGGTGGGTGCCTGGAACTCGTTGCTGGGGGAGGTAATGGAAGCGGATACGATAGTGAGTTTTAAGGGGCATCTGGACAAATACATGAATAGGATGGGAATAAGGGGATATGGAAGGGTAGGGGGTTTTGGTTAAGTCAGGCAGCATGGTTGGTGTAGGCTTAGAGGGCTGAAGGGCCTGTTCCTGAGCTGTAATTTTCTTTGTTTTTGTTCTTTGTTGACCCAGCCTCCACAGCTCTCTGCAGTGAAAAAATTCAGTAAAAAGTCTGACAACACCAGGTTTTAGTCCAACCGATTTATTTGATAATATTCTCACAAGCTTTCGAGGGGGCTGCCTCTTCGTCAGGTGAATGGAGAGTTCTGGCCTCAGACAGGCCAGAACTCTCCATTCACCTGACGAAGAGGCAGTCCCCTCGAAAGCTTGCTTGCTTGTGAGAATATTATCAAATAAATCGGTTGGACTAAAACCTGGTGTTGTCAGACTTTTTACTGTGTTTACGCCAGTCCAACGCCGGCATACCCACATCGTGAAAAAATTCTACATATTCACTACCCTCTGAGAGAAGAAATTCCTCCTCATCTCTGACTTCAATGGGTGACCTCTTACTTTGAGCTGATGCCGTCTGGTCCTAGACTCCCGCACAAGTGGAAACAACCTCTCAGCATCTACCAAAGTCGCGGCGAATCTGATATGTCTCAATAAGGTCACTTCTCATTCTTCTCAACTCCAGTGAGTACAGGCCCAACCTACTCAACCTCTCCTCATAAGGAAATCCCTCCATCCCAAGGATCAATCGAGTGAAGCTTCTCTGGACTGTTTCCAACATCAGTATACCTTTCCTTAGATAAGGAGACCAAAACTATACACAATATTCCCAGTATTGTCTAATTTGTGCCTTGTACAGTTTTAGAATGACTTTCCTGTTTTTATACTCCATTCCCTTTGAAATAAAGGCCAACATTCCATTTGCCTTCCATAATACCTGCTGAACTTGCATGCTAGCTTTTAGCGATTTATGGACGAGAACTCAGCGCTACAGCTTTCTGCAGTCTTTCCCCATTTAAGTAATATTCCGGAAAGTGAGACAGAGAGAGTGAGAGACAGAAAGAGTAACAGACAGAAAGAGGCAGAGAGGGAAAGTATGAGATGGAGAAAGTGAGAGACAGAGAAAAACAGATACAGAGAAAATGAGGGACGGAGGAATTGAGAGCCAGAGAGAGTGAGAGGCAGAGAGAGGAAGACTTGATGTATGAGGAGTGTTCGAGGACTCTGGGTCTGTAAACTCGATGGAGGGGGAAAAAAATGAGGGGGATCTCAGTGAAACTTATAGAGTACTGAAAGGCCCAGATAGAATGGAGGTGGGGAAGATGTTTCCATTGGTAGGAGAGATTAGGATCCGAGGACACAGCCTCAGAGTAAAGTGTTCAAAATGTTTCCATTGGTAGGAGAGATTAGGAGGTGGGAAAGATGTTTCCATTGGTAGGAGAGACTAGGATCCAAGGACACAGCCTCAGAGTAAAGTGTTCAAAATAAGAGCTAGAATATTCGAGAAGGATGTCAGGAACCCTTGTTCCATGAAAATGGCAGAGTGAAAATCTCTCTTTCTCTCTATCTATCCCAAAAAGCCTAGTAAGGATGGGTAGGGATCAAATAGTAACTGGATTGGTGAACAGGGTCAGGGTTTTATGGGTGATGGAACCAGGCTGGGCAGATGGAGTTAAGTCACAGATTGGCTTTAGAACCGAGATGAGAAGGAATTTCTTCAGTTAGAAGTGGTGAATCCATGGAATTCATTGTCATTGAAGGGTGTGGAAGCCAGGTCATTGAGACGGAGATAGATAGGTTCTTGATTGGTAAGGGGAATCAATGATTACAGGGAAAATGCGGGAGAATGGGATTGAGAAACTTATCAAGTATGACCGAATGGTGGACTGGACTCAATGGGCCAAATGGCCTAATTCTGCTTCTATATTTTGTGGTCTTAAATAGACACAGAATGAGAGATTGAGAGACAGAAGGAGTGAGAGACAGAGAGAGAAACAGACAGAAAGTGAATGAGAAACAGCGAGAGAAACAGAGAAACAGAGAGACAGAGAGAGTGAGAGACAGAGAGAGAGATTGAGAAAACGAGAGAGAAACAGAGAGAGATAGAGAAATTGAGAGACGGAGAGTGAGAGAAACAGAGAGAGAAAGTGAGATAGAGAAATTGAGAGACAGAGAGAGAAACAAACAAACAGTGAGAAACAGAGAGAGACTTAGTGAGAGGCGGAGAGAAACAGACACAGAGTAAGAGATAGAAAAATTGAGAAGCAGAGAGCAAGACAGAGAGTGAGAGATACAGAAAAACAGATACATAGTGAGAGACAGAAGGTGAGAGGTAGAAAGAGTGAGAGACAGAGATAGAAAGACAGAACATGAGATCAATCACGAGGTGAGAAGATGAGAGTGACAGTGAGGGAGAGACTGAGCTAGTGAGAGTAGGAGAAGGAGGGAGGGAGACAGTAAGCAAGGGTCAGAGTGATACAGCAGCCTTGGCTTAGCTAATGGATAGTGTCAGAATGCTGATAGCAAGGGTCTGTGCAGGTTTCGCAAATTCTCTGCAGCCTCCCCGAGGAGCCCTGGGTGATGCAGACATATGCGTACAGTAGCAGGAATGTCGATGATGCCTCCATATGTCATGGAACTACCATCGGCCCCTAATAAGATTCAGATGTCTTCATTCCAGTGCGGAACACTGTAGTGGAGAGCAGTCAATGGGAATCACAGGCTCTCTACATCTCCAGTTCTCACACTCTCCATAAACAGCACCTTCCAGACATTAATGTGCCCATTCTCCAAAACTCTACAGCTTCTGCAGCAGCGGAGCCCAGTGGCCATCTTGATGCACAGCAAGATCCCACATTCATCAATTAAGATGCTACAGACTGATACATTCTGCTGTCTGTTGTCTTCGCGATGGTTTCTCTTCAGAGATGAACGTTGAGGAATTATTTTGCAACTGAAAGGACAGACAGATCTGAATGTTTTCAGGCACCCTACTCCCTTGTTCTTTGGGGAAAATAACTCACAACTTATGTTTTATTTTATGGTTTATTTATTAGTGTCACAAGTCAGCTTACATTAACACTGCAATGAAGTTACTGTGAAAATCCCCTAGCCGCCACACGCTGGTGCTAGTTCGGGTACACCGAGGGAGAATGTAGCATGGCCTAACCAGCTCGTCTTTTGGACTGTGGGAGGAAACCGGAGCACCCGGAGGAAATGCCTGCCGATATGGGGAGAATGTGCAGACCCTGTACAGTCACTGGCCAAAGCTGACAATCCCGGGTCACTGGCGCTGTGAGGCAGCAATGTTAGCCACTGTCCCACCGTGGCACAGGGGATAAATCTGCTGTCCTTGTCTGAAAATGTGACACGGGATCTTTTACATCGACCTGTGGAGGCAGAAGTGGGAGGCTCCTGCTCCCCCACTCCCTATCACACCCCTACCCCCTTATCACCTCCTCCCTTTCTATCGCATCACCCCTGCTGACCCCTCCATCGTCCCCCACGGAGACTGATCCACCATCATTTGATTACCACAGCCGATCTGTGTCTAGAAGAATGAGGGGAGATCTCATTGAGACGTATAAGATGATGAATGGGATGGATAGGATAGAGGTGGAGAGACTCTTCCCGCTCAAAAAAGACAGTAGGACTAGGGGGCACAGCCTCAAGATAAAGGGGAGGCGGTTTAGAACAGAGTTGAGGAGGAACTTCTTCACTCAAAGGGTGGTGAATCTCTGGAATTCTCTGCCCGTTGAAGTGGTGGAGGCTGCCTCGCTAAATATTTTTAAGAAACGGGTTGATGGGTTTTTGATAAGAGAGGGGATTAAGGGTTATGGGGAGAGGGCGGGAAGGTGGAGCTGAGTCACGACAGATCAGCCATGATCTTATTGAATGGCGGGGCAGGCTCGAAGGGCCAGATGGCCTACTCCTGCTCCTATTTCTTATGTTCTTATGTTCTTATGCCCAAGCTGGTCCCATCACCTATAAAACCCTAACCCCGTTCATCAGCCCAGTTATTGTCTGATCCCTGCCCGACCTCACCAGGTTTTGTGGGACAGATGGAGAGAAAGGGAGATTCTCACGCTGCCATTTTCATGGAACAAGTGTTCCTGACGTCCTTCTCGAATATCCTAGCTCTTACTTTGAAGATTATTTTTGTTCTGGACCCAGAGAAAATCCTTTAACAGTGTTCTGAAGAGATGGTGGATGGGGGGTGGAGAGGGAAAAGGAGACAGTGGATCGACTGGGTGCGTTGGCTGGTGTGGGTGATAAACCAGCCCTCCCCCCCCACACTACACCATAGGGCTGAATGGAGCGTTTGAACTGGAAGCAAGCCTCGCTTGCCCATTACCCCCTGTGAACGCTGACGGGCATTGTGCCAGTAGCGCCCCAGTTGAGGAGTTCTGAGCCTCGTTTTCGAATCAGCTCCCCCAGTGTGACCGTCCTCCCCCATCACTGTCACCTCCTCCAGTCCTGTGACCCCAACTCCCTTCCTCCCATCATAGAATACCTACAGTGCAGAAGGAGGCCATCGTGCCGACATCAGAGCATCTTCCCCATCTCCATAACCCCACATCTTTTCCCGACTAATCTCCCCAGTGTACATATCTCGGGACACTAAGGGGCATTTTAGCCTGGCTAATCCACCTAGCTCACACATCTATGGGCTGTGGGAGCACCCAGAGGAAAGCATTCTTTCTGGTTGTATCACAGCTTGGTATGGCCCAAGGCCACAAGAAAGTACAAAGCATTGAGAATGCAAGGAGCAATATTTTCACGAGTACATGTGACAATAATAAATCAAATCAAATCCCACACAGGCACGGGGAGAAGACACAAGCTCCACACAGACAGTGACTCGAGCCCGAATCGAATCCAGGTCTCTAGCACAGTGAGGCAGCAATGCTAACCACTGTGCCATCATCTCCGCTTGCCTCTCATTCTGGCCTCTTGCCTGATTTCAAAGCTCCACCATTGTGCCTTCAGCTGCCTGCACCCCAGAACTTTGGAATTCTCTCCTTAAACCCCCTCCGCCTTTCACCACTCAAGGTGCTCTTGGATCGAGATTTAGGTCATCTGTCCTAACCTCCCCTGGTCTCAAAGCTTACCTGATAAACGTTCCTGAGAAGAACTTGCTTAATGTGGGTGTCGCTGGCTGGTCCAGCATTCACTGCCCATCCCTAATGTGAGAAACGGTCAGATACTCACTTTTCTGATCCCCCCCTTGAATCAAAGACACGGATGAGTTCAGCTAACTGTCGGTTTATTCGATCTTGCAAGAAAGGGTGCCGTCCCGTGGGTACACACACACCTTGCTTTACACAATCATAGTTTATATACATTTTTCTAGATAACAATAAGACAGCCCCCCCCCCGTTCTTCATTGGTTACCACTTCCTAATCTCTTTACCGAGTGAACTCCTCCCTTGTTGACATCCCATTAACTCTAATCCAATCACCCCCTTTAAGGCTTGAATCGTTTTACCTCCCATTCATTCTGCTAACTCTTTTTCATTGTCCTGTAAATTACTAATACATTTATTTTATATGGTGTAAATTAATTTGTTTTCCTATCTCTCTTAAGCTATGCTGAAGACCCCGGGCGCCTGCCAGTCTCATGTTTTTTTCTTCTTCTTTTTCTGTGTGTTTCATCATCTGCTGGTCTTAGCGTTTAACCCCTTAGGTTACAATAACGGTTCTGTCATGGTTTCCGCCCCAGATGGTTTGATTCAAAAATTACACCACCATCCCTCACACTAAGTCCTACTTTAACTGAGTGTCTCACTCGGCCATTTCATGGGGTTGGTTGAGAGTCAACCACATTGCTGTGGCTCTGGAGTCACGTGTAGGCCAGACCGGGTAAGGCTGGCAGATTTCCTTCCCTAAAGTGGACATTAGCGAAAGAAGTTTTACAACAATTCATGATAGTCGCCGTGGTCACCATCACTGAGGCTAGTGTTCAATTCCAGATTTGATTCATTGTATTTAAATTCTGCTATGGATATTGGAACTTGTATCACCCCCAGAATATTAGCCAGTAGCCGTACTGCTGTGCCACCATCTCTCTCCCACCCCACCCCTCCCGCCATCTTGGACCATCTCACGACCAGAAGGGAAGGATGGTGGAGTTGGAGGGTGGGCAGCTGGAGGTGGGGGGAGGCCATTTTTGTCTAAAACATTTCAACACAAGAGCTTTAGAAAGTGCGTGACTGGCCTCGGGAAATCTCCCCGGATCTCGCTTCTCTGCTTCGAACTAGGCCAACCCAAGAGGTAGTGCGGAGTGGGTAGCAGGAGGTGTGGGCGGTGGGGAGGGTGAGATATGATCACCAGAGCATCTGTTGTAGAATCAGAGAATCTCTACAGTACAGAACGAGGCCATTCGGTCCATCGAGCCTGTACCGACAACAATTCCGCCCAGGCTCTATCCCCGTAACCCCGTGTGTACCGACAACAATTCCGCCCAGGCCCTATCCCCGTAACCCCGTGTATTTATCCTGCTAGTCACCCTGACACTAAGGGACAATTTGGTTTGGCTAATCCACATAACTTGCATGGTAGCACAGTGGTTACTAATGCTGCCTCACAGTGCCAAAAACCCGGGTTCAATTTTGCCCTCAAGTCTGTGTGGAGTTTGCACCTTCTCCTTGTGTCTTTGTGGGTTTCCTCCGGGTACTCGGGTTTCCTCCCACACTCCAAAGATGCGCGGGTTAGGTTGATTGGCCATACTAAATTGTCTCTTAGATGTGTAGGTTAGGGGGATTAGCAGAGTCAGTATGGGAATAGGGGCTGGGTGGGATTGTTATTGGTGCAGTCTCGAGGGGCCGATTGTCCTTTTTCTGCACTGTAGGGATTCTATCTTTGGATTGTGGGAGGAAAACCATGCAGAGACAGGGAGAAGGTGAGAACATTGGCAGCAGTGCCAACCACTAAAGCACTAGGTCTTCAGGAGTGACTGAAAGGTGGAGACAGAGAGATGGAGGCGGAGATGTTTCGGGAGCGAATGGCTGTGACAACTCAAGGCAGCGAGGGGGCGTGGTTGGGGCACGGAGAGATCTCTGGGAGGTCAGTCATTGATTGGACCATCATGAAGAGATGTAGTTTGGCTCTGAACATGAGGTGAAAGGTTAAGCCCTTTGCTCGAAATTGCCAAGGTTCCAAAAGGTGAAGGGAGGTAATGATGCATCAAGCATAGACTGGAGGAAGAACTAATATTTATGTGGAGGACCTCCAGTAAATAACCCCTCATTAGCTTGCAAGTCCTTGCTCCTTGCATGTTCTTTAAATAAATGTTTGGATGAGAGGTGTTTGGATATATTTCAGCCATGGAAACATTATCTCAGATTTTAAATACATAATGACCGTGTTTGAGCCACAGTCTGCGCAATTTAAACAAAAAAAATTCCCAAAATTTAGTCTTTGTTGGCAAGGTCGGGCATTTACTGCCCCTCCCTGATTGTCCCTTGAGGAGGTGGTGGTGAGCTGCCTTCTTGAACCACTGTTAGGGAGGGAGTTCCAAGATTTTGACCCAGTGACGGTGAAGGAACGGCCGATATGTTTCCAAGTCAGGACAGTGAGTGACTTGGAAGGGAACTCGCAGGTGGTGGTGTTCCCCGGGTATCTGCTGCCCTTGTCCTTTTAGATGGTAGAGGCTGTGGGTTTGAAAGGTGCTGCCTAAGGACCCTTGGTGAGTTCCTAGAGAGCATCGTGTAGATGGTACACACGGCTGCCATCGTGCGTTCGTGGTGGAGAGAGTGACTGTTTGTGGAAGGGGTAGCAATTAAGTGGGCTGCTTTGTGCTAGATTGTATTGAGCTTATGTGATTGGAGTTGCACCCATCCAGGCAAGTGGGTCCCAGCACACTCCTGACTTGTACCTTGTGGATGGTGGACAGGCTTTGCGGGGGGGGGTCAGGAAGTGAGTTACTTGCTGCAGGATTCTGAGACTTTGACCTGCTCTGGCCGTCACAGTATTTATATGGCTCGTCCAGTTCAGATTCTGGTTTCTGGTAACCTTCAGGATGTTGATAGTGGGGGAATTCAGTGATGGTAACACCACTGGGTGTCCAGTGGAAATGCTTAGATTCGCAGACTGTTTCAGTGAGTGGGTTATTGTTGAGGAAATGCCATTTGGTAGCATTGTTAATTACCTCTTCCATCACTTTAAGTTTAAGTTTATTTATCAGTATGAGAAGTAGGCTTATATTAACACTGCAATGAAGTTACTGTGAAAATCCACGAGTTGCTGCTTTCTGCTGTCAGTTTGGATACACTGAGGGAGAATTTAGCATGGCCAATGCGCCCAACCAGCACATCTTTCGGACTGTGGGAGGAAAGCGGAGCAGCCGGTGGAAACCACAAGGGCACAGGGAGACTCCGCACAGGCCCAAGCCGGGAATGGAAACCGGTTCCCTGGTGCTGTGATAGTGATGATCGAGAGTGGATTGTGCGGTATTTAGCTGGGTTGGATTTGTCCTCCTCCTTGTGTACAGGACATACCTGGGCAATTTTCCGCATTCCTGGTAGATGCCAGTGTTGCAGCTGTACTGGAACAGCTGGGGGAGCGGTAAGCCTGCGTCCAGTGCCTCTGTCTGATACCATGTAGAGGGAGTCAGATTGGCAGCGCCATTGAATCCATTCCGAGTGGGGAATTCGCTCAATTCAGCTTCAGGGGGCAACTTCCCACTCGAGAGCCCTGAAACCATAATCCAGGCCGATCGTGTAAGGGCAGTACCGAGGAGAATGTGGCATTGCCGGAGGTGCCAGCTTTTGAGTGAGGTGTTAAACCTTTTGTGTGGACATCAACGATCCCAGGACATGAAGCAGGAAAAAGGAGTTCTTCCTGATGTCCTGGTCAACATCAGCCTTGGTGGGGTCACGATTTGGTGTCCCACTCCCTCCAAACCCCCAATGATGGGGGCACTACTTTGGATCATTTGAATATAATTAGTGGAACTCTGTGCTGGAAAATCCCCCTCCCCCCCCAACATATAAAAGTGACCCCACCTCCCGACATTCCCAACAACTGGGGAACTGGCAAATCAAACCCACTGGGGGCACACAGCTAACAATCGGGGCAAAAGGTGTGAGAGGGTCATTGCCCCTGCATTGCTTCCCCTCTGCCCTGTGGCACTGCCCCCGACACTGTGCCTGGAATTGACCCCTGACAACATTTAGCTGACCCCTTATCAACATTTAAGAGGCATCTGGATGGGTACAAATAAGGAAGGAATAGAGGGATACAGACTGAGTAAGGGAAGAAGGTTTTTTTTAACATTACCTTATTCAGGGCATCATGATCAGCACGGGCTTGGAGGGCTGAAGGGTCTGTTCCTGTGCTGTACTTTTGACACCGTGACCTAGCACTGACCTCTGACACAGTGACCCAGCACTGACCTCTGACACTGTGACCCCGCACTGACCCCGACAATGTGACCCAGCACTGACCCCTGACACTGTGACCCCGCACTGACCCCGACAATGTGACCCCGCACTGACCCCGACAATGTGACCCAGCACTGACCCCTGACACTGTGACCCCGCACTGACCCCGACACTGTGACCCAGCACTGACCCCTGACACTGTGACCCCGCACTGACCCCGACAATGTGACCCAGCACTGACCCTGACACTGTGTCCCAGCACTGACCCCTGACACTGTGACCCAGCACTGACCCCTGACACTGACCCAGCACTGACCCTGACACAGTGACCCAGCACTGACCCCTGACACTGTGACCCAGCACTGACCCCTGACACAGCGACCCAGCATTGACCCCTGACACTGTGACCCAGCATTGACCCCTGACAGTGACCCAGCACTGACCCTGACACTGTGACCCAGCACTGACCCCTGACACTGACCCAGCACTGACTTCTGACACAATGACCCAGCACTGACCTCTGACACTGTGACCCCGCACTGACCCCGACAATGTGACCCAGCACTGACCCCTGACACTGACCCAGCACTGACCCTGACACAGTGACCCAGCACTGACCCCTGACACAGCGACCCAGCATTGACCCCTGACACTGTGACCCAGCATTGACCCCTGACACAGTGACCAGCACTGACCCCTGATACTGCGACCCAGCACTGACCCCTGACACAGCAACCCAGCACTGACCCCGACAATGTGACCCAGCACTGACCCCTGACACAGTGACCCAGCACTGACCCCGACACTGCGACCCAGCACTGACCCCTGACACAGTGACCCAGCACTGACCCCTGACACTGACCCAGCACTGACCCCTGACACAGTGACCCAGCACTGACCCCTGACACAGTGACCCAGCACTGACCCCTGACACTGCGACCCAGCACTGACCCCTGACACTGACCCAGCACTGACCCCGACAATGTGACCCAGCACTGACCCTGACACTGTGACCCAGCACTGACCCCGACACTGCGACCCAGCACTGACCCCTGACACAGTGACCCAGCACTGACCCCTGACACAGCCTCCCAGCATTGACCCCTGAAACAGTGACCCAGCACTGACCCCTGACACTGTGACCCAGCACTGACCCCTGACACTGCAACCCAGCACTGACCCCTGATACTGCGACCCAGCACTGACCCCTGACACAGTGACCCAGCACTGACCCCTGACACTGTGACCCAGCACTGACCCCTGACACTGTGACCCAGAATTGACCCCTGACACAGCAACCCAGCACTGACCCCGACACTGCGACCCAGCACTGACCCTGACACTGCGACCCAGCACTGACCCCGACACTGCGACCCAGCACTGACCCCTGACACTGTGACTCCGCACTGACCCCTGACACTGCGACCCAGCACTGACCCCGACACTGCGACCCAGCACTGACCCCGACACTGCGACCCAGCACTGACCCCGACACTGCGACCCAGCACTGACCCCTGACACAGTGACCCAGCACTGACCCCAGCATAGCCCTCCAGCTTTTCCCCTTGGCACTGTGCACTGGCATTCCCCTCGTCACTGCTGTCTATAATTGCATCGTGGATTCTGCCTCCAGGATTTATTTTCCAAAGTGGTTTACCAGAATGATAGGGAGTGGGAAAACTTGATCTTGGGATTGGACATAACTCGGCACAACATTGCGGGCCGAAGGGCCTGTACTGTGCTGTAATGTTCTATGTTCTATGATTTGATGGGAAAAGCAGGCAGCCCCCCCCCCCCCCCCCCCCAGCAGGCTGCACACCATTTTCTCACCCACTCCGAAAAATAGGGAAACTTTGTCCCATTGTCTTTTGTGTCAATACAAACGGATATGTGATCATTACCACATGGCCACTTTCCCAGCTCCATATAACTGCTAAATCCTGGCTGGAAATTGTGGGGGGACATCCAGGGCTCATGCAAGTTGCTGCATCATCGGAAAAACTTTCTTAACTTTCACTCATGCCCACAATTCTTTATTTCCAAGGAGAGTTGGACAGATACCTGACGATTGCGAATGTGCAGATTCAGGGACAAATAAAGAGGCAATGTGGGATCAAACACCACTGCTCTGTTAAAGAGACAACACTGATGTGATGGGCCAAATGGCTTCCTCGTACAATTGTAGAATTATTACAGTGCAATAGAGCTATTCGGCCCATCGAGCCTGCACTAATAACAATCCCCGTAACCCCACATATTTACCCTGCTAGTCCCCCTGACATTAATGGGCAATTTAGGATGATCAATCCACCTAACCCGCACAAGTTTGGATTGTGGGAGGAAACCGGAGCACCAGGAGGAAACCCACGCAGACATGGGGAGAATGTGCAAACTCCACTCAGACAGTGACCCGAGGCAGGAATCAAACCCGGGTCCCTGGTGCTGTGAGACAGCAGTGCAAGGACCTCGGGGTCCTTGTGCATGAGTCGCAAAAACCCAGCTTGCAGGTGCAGCAGGTGGTCAGGAAGGCGAATGGGATGCTGACCTTCATCGCGAGGGGGATTGAATATAAAAGTAGGGAGGTCTTGCTGCAGCTGTATAAGGCATTGGTGAGGCCGCAGATGGAGTACTGTGTGCAGTTTTGGTCGCCGTACTTACGCAAGGATATTTTGGCCCTGGAGGGAGTGCAGAGGAGGTTTACTAGGCTGATACCAGAGTTGAGCTATGAGGAGAGGCTGAATAAACTAGGCTTGTACTCGTTAGAGTTTAGAAGAATGAGGGAAGATCTCATTGAGACGTATAAGATGATGAATGAGATGGATAGGATAGAGGTGGAGAGACTCTTCCCGCTCAAAAAAGACAGTAGGACTAGGGGGCACAGCCTCAAGATAAAGGGGAGGCGGTTTAGAACAGAGTTGAGGAGGAACTTCTTCACTCAAAGGGTGGTGAATCTCTGGAATTCTCTGCCCGTTGAAGTGGTGGAGGCTGCCTCGCTAAATATTTTTAAGAAACGGGTTGATGGGTTTTTGATAAGAGAAGGGATTAAGGGTTATGGGGAGAGGGCGGGAATGTGGAACTGAGCCACGACAGATCAGCCATGATCTTATTGAATGGCGGGGCAGGCTCGAAGGGCTAGATGGCCTACTCCTGCTCCTATTTCTTATGTTCTTATGTTCTTATGTTCTAACCACTGTGCCACCGTGCTGCCCATGTAACTGTTGTGCAACTTTCTACGTCACCGTGATGTCAGCAGGTGATCGGTGGGAACTGCTGTCGACCACACCTCCACACCCACCAAAATGTGCTTGAAATGGTTCTCAAATTGCAAACAAATTCTGTTTGTCCTGACTGCAGCAGCTCAAAATGGAGGCAGGTAGAAGAGGAAGAAGAATGAGGGAGAGATAGAGACAGGGAGAGATATAAATGCACACACTCGTTCACTACCTGCCACCCAAACCCCCCACCACACACACACACACACACACACACACAAATATTTGCACACACACACAAACAGACATGCATGCACACAAACACACAAATGGGCAGGCATGTATTCACAAACAAACATGCACACACAGACAAATAGATGTGTGCATACACAAACAGATGCATACACGGATAAACAGATGCATGTATATACACATACACACACTCACACACAAACATGTGCACACACACAAACAGACATCCGCACACGCAGACATGCAAACACATACACTAACAGATCATAGAATCCCACAGTGCAGAAGGAGGCCATTTGGCCCATCGAGTCTGCACTGACCATAAACCCTCTCAGACCCTATCCCCATAATCCCATACTTTTGCCCTAGTTAGTCCCCTTGGTACTGAGGGACAATTTGGAATGGCCAATCCAAATAACCTGAATATCTTTCGGACTATGGGAGGAAACTGGAGCGGCCCGGAGGAAACCCATGAGGACACGAGAATGTGCAAACTCTGCGAGACAGTGACCCAGGCCGGGAATTGAGCTTGGGTCCCTGGTGCTGTGAGGCAGCAGTGCTAACCACAAATGCACTCACGTATGCATAAGCAGGTGCACACTGACACAGTCAAATACACGGATACATATACAGAGCCACTCTCTCACACGCAGACAGGCAAATGAACGCACATAATCACACATACAAATAAACAGCCACATATACATACAGACAAGGACAGTCACACACAGATAGACAGGCATGTGGTCGCTGTCACAGACATTCACATATGAACACACAAACATTGACACTCAAGCACACACACACAGACACACACACAGACACACGCACAGACACAGACACAGACACACACACAGATAGATCCACATTCACACTCACACAGATATATATTCCCTCACACAGAGGCTGCAAACATCATGAGGGAGAGAGGTGTGTAAAGAATGGAATAGACACACACAGAAAGAGTATACACATCAGAATACAAAGCACCTGACACCCAGACAGGAGCAAGTCAGTGATGATATCCCTTTGTCGGTGAGTTCTTACTGAAATGGTGGATCAGGTTATAACGTGGGAAAGTTCAAATAATGTGATCAGGTTTCCACAAGGCTGAGAGAGATAACTGCTTAACAGAAAGAGTCTCAGATAGAATGGGACTTCAGAGTTTAGAAGGATTAGGGTGGATCTTATTGAAACTTACAGGATACTGTGATACCTGGGTGGGATGGAGGTGGAGAGGATGTTTTCACTAGCAGGAAAAACTAGAACCTGAGGAACAACCTCAGACTGAAGTTCTGAGAATCCTTTAAAACAGAGATGAGGAGAATTTCTTCAGCCAGGGAGTGGTGAACCTGTGGAACTCTTTGCCGCAGAAGGGCTACGGAGGGCAGGTCATTGGGTGTCTTTAAGACAGAGGTAGATAGGTTCTTGATGAATAAGGGGATCAGGGTTATGGGGAAAAGGCAGGAGAATGGGGATGAGAAAAATATCAGCCATGATTAAATGCGGAGCAAATTCGATGGGCCGAATGGCCTGATTCTGCTCCTATGTCTTATGGGACAGATTGAACACACACACACACTCAGGTACACAGACCCACATGCAGACTGAAATACACACACATACAAGCATCAACAGACAAACAGACACCTACATGCGCATAGACGTACATACACAAACACAGGCACAGATCACTGCATACACAGGTATTTCACACACACTGAAACACGCACAGCCTGTACACTTGCATCGAGACACATGTCCACTTAAATATGGACAAACACACAGACACACACATCTGTACTCAAACAGATACCCAGCCACATGTGTACAGAGACACAGACACACACGCAGACAAACAGGCAGTAACACAAAAGCAGATAGATGGAAATAGCAGCAGATAATTGACAGGTTCACTGAAGACATTGAATTCAAACAGCAGCAATCGCTCAGACGGGGAATAGATGGCTGATTGTTGCTACGTTATTCCACATGGTTTCATGGCTGGCCCACTCAGAGCTTGCTGACAGTGGTCACCAGTGACACCTTGAGGCCCCAAGAGTCATTATCAGAGATAAATCCCCCGAAACGAATATCAGAGAGAAGGGGCAGGTATCACAGCTCACACTCTGATAATCAGCAGCAAGAGATCTCCCTCTCGCTAAGGAGACACCCACTCACAGTGATCTCTCTTTCCCCTCACAGTGATCACTCTCCCCTCACAGTGATCTCTCTCCCCTCACAGTGATCTCTCTCCCCTCATAGTGATCTCTCTCCCTCCCCTCACAGTGATCTCTCTCTCTCCTCTCACAGTGATCTCTCTCTCCCCTCACAGTGGTCTCTCTCTCCCCTCACAGTGATCTCTCTCTCCCCTCAGTGATCTCTCTCTCTCCCCCTCAGTGATCTCTCTCTCCCCTCAGTGATCTCTCTCTCCCCTCTCAACGATCTCTCTCTCCCCTCAGTGATCTCCCCCTCCCCTCAAAGTAATCTCTCTCTCCTCTCAGTGATCTCTCTCTCCCCTCAGTGATCTCTCTCCCCTCACAGTGATCTCTCTCTCCCCTCACAGAGATCTCTCTCTCCCCTCAGTGATCTCTCTCTCCCCTCAGTGATCTCTCTCTCCCCTCTCAGTGATCTCTCTCCCCTCACAGTGATCTCTCTCTCCCCTCACAGTGATCTCTCTCTCCTCTCACAGTGATTTTTCTCTCCTCTCAGTGATCTCTCTCTCCCCTCAGTGATCTCTCTCCCCTCACAGTGATCTCTCTCTCCCCTCACAGTGATCTCTCCCTCCCCTCACAGTGATCTCTCTCTCCCCTCAAAGTGATCTCTCTCCCCTCAGTGATCTCTCTCTCCCCTCAGTGATCTCTCTCTCCCCTCTCAGTGATCTCTCTCCCCTCACAGTGATCTCTCTCTCCCCTCACAGTGATCTCTCTCTCCTCTCACAGTGATTTTTCTCTCCTCTCAGTGATCTCTCTCTCCCCTCAGTGATCTCTCTCCCCTCACAGTGATCTCTCTCTCCCTTCACAGTGATCTCTCCCTCCCCTCACAGTGATCTCTCTCTCCCCTCAAAGTGATCTCTCTCCCCTCAGTGATCTCTCTCTCCCCTCAGTGATCTCTCTCCACTTACAGTGATCTCTCTCTCTCTCCCCTCAGTGATCTCTCTCTCCACTCACAGTGATCTCTCTCTCCACTCACAGTGATCTCTCTCTCTCTCCCCTCAGTGATCCCTCTCTCCCCTCAGTGATCTCTCTCTCCCCTCAGTGATCTCTCTCCACTCACAGTGATCTCTCTCTCTCTCTCCTCAGTGATCTCTCTCTCCACTTACAGTGATCTCTCTCTCCCATCACAGTGACCTCTCTCTCCACTCACAGTGATCTCTCTCTCTCTCTCCTCAGTGATCTCTCTCTCCACTTACAGTGATCTCTCTCTCCCATCACAGTGACCTCTCTCTCCCCTCACAGTGATCTCTCTCTATCTCCCCTCAGCGATCTCTCTCTCCACTCATGGTGATCTCTCTCTCCACTCACAGTGATCTCTCTCTCCCCTCACGGTGATCTCCCCCTCCCCTCTCAGTGATCTCTCTCTCCCTTAACAGTGATCTCACTCTCTCCCCTCACAGTGATCTCTCTCCCCTCACAGTGATCTCTCTCTCCCCTCACAGTGATCTCTCTCTCCCCACTCAGTGATCTCTCTTTCCCCTCACAGTGATCTCTCTCTCCCTTAAAAATGATCTCTCTCTCTCCCCTCACAGTGATCTCTCTCTCCCTTAACAATGATCTCTCTCTCTCCCCTCACAGTGATCTCTCTCTCCCCTCACAGTGATCTCTCTCTCTCCTCACAGTGATCTCTCTCTCCACTCACAGTGATCTCTCTCTCCCCTCACGGTGATCTCTCTCTCCCCCCTAAGTGATCTCTCTCTGCCCTCACAGTGATCTCTCTCTCCCCTCACAGTGATCTCTCTCTCCCCTCAGTGATCTCTCTCTCCCCTCAGTGATCTCTCTCTCCCCTCTCAATGATCTCTCTCTCCCCTCAGTGATCTCCCCCTCCCCTCTCAGTGATCTCTCTCCCCTCACAGTGATCCCTCTCTCCCCTCACAGTGATCTCTCTCTCCTCTCACAGTGATCTCTCTCTCCTCTCAGTGATCTCTCTCTCCCCTCAGTGATCCCTCTCCCCTCACAGTGATCTCTCTCTCCCCTCACAGTGATCTCTCTCTCCCCTCACAGTGATCTCTCTCTCCCCTCACAGTGATCTCTCTCCCCTCAGTGATCTCTCTCTCCCCTCAGTGATCTCTCTCCACTCACAGTGATCTATCTCTCTCTCCCCTCAGTGATCTCTCTCTCCACTCACAGTGATCTCTCTCTCCACTCACAGTGATCTCTCTCTCTCTCCCCTCAGTGATCTCTCTCTCTCCCCTCAGTGATCCCTCTCTCCCCTCAGTGATCTCTCTCTCCCCTCAGTGATCTCTCTCCACTCACAGTGATCTCTCTCTCTCTCTCCTCAGTGATCTCTCTCTCCACTTACAGTGATCTCTCTCTCCCATCACAGTGATCTCTCTCTCTCTCCCCTCAGCGATCTCTCTCCACTCACGGTGATCTCTCTCTCCCCTCACGGTGATCTCCCCCTCCCCTCTCAGTGATCTCTCTCTCCCTTAACAGTGATCTCTCTCTCTCCCCTCACAGTGATCTCTCTCCCCTCACAGTGATCTCTCTCTCCACTCACAGTGATCTCTCTCTCCTCACAGTGATCTCTCTCCCCTCACAGTGATCTCTCTCTCCCCTCACAGTGATCTCTCTCTCCCCAGTCAGTGATCTCTCTTTCCCCTCACAGCGATCTCTCTCTCCTTTAACAATGATCTCTCTCTCTCCCCTCACAGTGATCTCTCTCTCCCTTAACAATGATCTCTCTCTCTCCCCTCACAGTGATCTCTCTCTCCCCTCACAGAGATCTCTCTCTCCCCTCAGTGATCTCTCTCTCCCCTCAGTGATCTCTCTCTCCCCTCTCAGTGATCTCTCTCCCCTCACAGTGATCTCTCTCTCCCCTCACAGTGATCTCTCTCTCCTCTCACAGTGATTTTTCTCTCCTCTCAGTGATCTCTCTCTCCCCTCAGTGATCTCTCTCCCCTCACAGTGATCTCTCTCTCCCCTCACAGTGATCTCTCCCTCCCCTCACAGTGATCTCTCTCTCCCCTCAAAGTGATCTCTCTCCCCTCAGTGATCTCTCTCTCCCCTCAGTGATCTCTCTCTCCCCTCTCAGTGATCTCTCTCCCCTCACAGTGATCTCTCTCTCCCCTCACAGTGATCTCTCTCTCCTCTCACAGTGATTTTTCTCTCCTCTCAGTGATCTCTCTCTCCCCTCAGTGATCTCTCTCCCCTCACAGTGATCTCTCTCTCCCTTCACAGTGATCTCTCCCTCCCCTCACAGTGATCTCTCTCTCCCCTCAAAGTGATCTCTCTCCCCTCAGTGATCTCTCTCTCCCCTCAGTGATCTCTCTCCACTTACAGTGATCTCTCTCTCTCTCCCCTCAGTGATCTCTTTCTCCACTCACAGTGATCTCTCTCTCCACTCACAGTGATCTCTCTCTCTCTCCCCCTCAGTGATCCCTCTCTCCCCTCAGTGATCTCTCTCTCCCCTCAGTGATCTCTCTCCACTCACAGTGATCTCTCTCTCTCTCTCCTCAGTGATCTCTCTCTCCACTTACAGTGATCTCTCTCTCCCATCACAGTGACCTCTCTCTCCACTCACAGTGATCTCTCTCTCTCTCTCCTCAGTGATCTCTCTCTCCACTTACAGTGATCTCTCTCTCCCATCACAGTGACCTCTCTCTCCCCTCACAGTGATCTCTCTCTATCTCCCCTCAGCGATCTCTCTCTCCACTCATGGTGATCTCTCTCTCCACTCACAGTGATCTCTCTCTCCCCTCACGGTGATCTCCCCCTCCCCTCTCAGTGATCTCTCTCTCCCTTAACAGTGATCTCACTCTCTCCCCTCACAGTGATCTCTCTCCCCTCACAGTGATCTCTCTCTCCCCTCACAGTGATCTCTCTCTCCCCACTCAGTGATCTCTCTTTCCCCTCACAGTGATCTCTCTCTCCCTTAAAAATGATCTCTCTCTCTCCCCTCACAGTGATCTCTCTCTCCCTTAACAATGATCTCTCTCTCTCCCCTCACAGTGATCTCTCTCTCCCCTCACAGTGATCTCTCTCTCTCCTCACAGTGATCTCTCTCTCCACTCACAGTGATCTCTCTCTCCCCTCACGGTGATCTCTCTCTCCCCCCTAAGTGATCTCTCTCTGCCCTCACAGTGATCTCTCTCTCCCCTCACAGTGATCTCTCTCTCCCCTCAGTGATCTCTCTCTCCCCTCAGTGATCTCTCTCTCCCCTCTCAATGATCTCTCTCTCCCCTCAGTGATCTCCCCCTCCCCTCTCAGTGATCTCTCTCCCCTCACAGTGATCCCTCTCTCCCCTCACAGTGATCTCTCTCTCCTCTCACAGTGATCTCTCTCTCCTCTCAGTGATCTCTCTCTCCCCTCAGTGATCCCTCTCCCCTCACAGTGATCTCTCTCTCCCCTCACAGTGATCTCTCTCTCCCCTCACAGTGATCTCTCTCTCCCCTCACAGTGATCTCTCTCCCCTCAGTGATCTCTCTCTCCCCTCAGTGATCTCTCTCCACTCACAGTGATCTATCTCTCTCTCCCCTCAGTGATCTCTCTCTCCACTCACAGTGATCTCTCTCTCCACTCACAGTGATCTCTCTCTCTCTCCCCTCAGTGATCTCTCTCTCTCCCCTCAGTGATCCCTCTCTCCCCTCAGTGATCTCTCTCTCCCCTCAGTGATCTCTCTCCACTCACAGTGATCTCTCTCTCTCTCTCCTCAGTGATCTCTCTCTCCACTTACAGTGATCTCTCTCTCCCATCACAGTGATCTCTCTCTCTCTCCCCTCAGCGATCTCTCTCCACTCACGGTGATCTCTCTCTCCCCTCACGGTGATCTCCCCCTCCCCTCTCAGTGATCTCTCTCTCCCTTAACAGTGATCTCTCTCTCTCCCCTCACAGTGATCTCTCTCCCCTCACAGTGATCTCTCTCTCCACTCACAGTGATCTCTCTCTCCTCACAGTGATCTCTCTCCCCTCACAGTGATCTCTCTCTCCCCTCACAGTGATCTCTCTCTCCCCAGTCAGTGATCTCTCTTTCCCCTCACAGCGATCTCTCTCTCCTTTAACAATGATCTCTCTCTCTCCCCTCACAGTGATCTCTCTCTCCCTTAACAATGATCTCTCTCTCTCCCCTCACAGTGATCTCTCTCTCCCCTCACAGTGATCTCTCTCTCCCCTCACGGTGATCTCCCCCTCCCCTCTCAGTGATCTCTCTCTCCCCTCACAGTGATCTCTCTCTCCCCTCACAGTGATCTCTCTCTCCCCTCACAGTGATCTCTCTCTCCCCTCACAGTGATCTCTCTCTCCCTTAACAATGATCTCACTCTCTCCCCTCACAGTGATCTCTCTCTCCCTTAATAATGATCTCTCTCTCTCCCCTCACAGTGATCTCTCTCTCCACTCACAGTGATCTCTCTCTCCCCTCACGGTGATCTCTCTCTCCCCCCTAAGTGATCTCTCTCTCCCCTCACAGTGATCTCTCTCTCCCCTCACAGTGATCTCTCTCTCCCCTCACAGTGATCTCTCTCTCGCCCCTCAGTGATGTCTCTCTCTCCCACCTCAGTGATCTCTCTCTCTCCCCCCTCAGTGATCTCTCTCTCCCCTCACAGTGATCTCTCTCTCCCCTCACAGTGATCTCGCTCTCCCCTCACAGTGATCTCTCTATCGCCTCTCAGTGATCTCTCTCTCCCCCCTCAGTGATCTCTCTCTCTCCCCAGTCAGTGATCTCTCTCTCTCTCTCCCCTCAGTGATCTCTCTCTCCCCTCAGTGATCTCTCTCTCCCCTCAGTGATCTCTCTCTCCCCTCACAGTGATCTCTCTTTCCCCTCACAGTGATCTCTCTCTCCCCCCTCAGTGATCTCTCTCTCCCTTAACAATGATCTCTCTCTCTCCCCTCAGTGATCTCTTTCTCCCCTCAGTGATCTCTCTCTCTTCCCTCACAGTGATCTCTCTCTCTCCCCTCAGTGATCTCTCTCTCCCCTCAGTGATCTCTCTCTCTTCTCTCACAGTGATCTCTCTCTCCCCTCAGTGATCTCTCTCTCCCCTCAGTGATCTCTCTCTCCCCTCAGGGATCTCTTTCTCCTCTCAGTGATCACACTCTCTCCTCACAGTGATCTCTCTCTCTGCTCAGTGATCTCTCTCTCTCCTCTCAGTGATCTCTCTCCCCTCAGCGATCTCTCTCTCACCTGTCAGTGATCTCTCTCCCTCCCCTCTCAGTGATCTCTCTCTCCTCTCACAGTTCTCTCTCTCTCCCCTCACAGTGATCTCTCTCCCCTCACAGTGATCTCACTCTCTTCCCTCAGTGGTCTCTCTCCCCTCACAGTGATCTCTCTCTCCCCTCACAGTGATCTTTCCCTCTCCCTTCACAGTGATCTCTCTCTCCCCTCACAGTGATCTCTCTCTCCCCTCACAGTGATCCCTCTCTCCCCTCACAGTGATCTCTCTCCCCTCACAGTGATCTCTCTCTCCCTTCACAGTGATCTCTCTCTCCCTCCTCACAGTGATCTCTCTCTCCCCTCACAGTGATATCTCTCTCCCCTCACAGTGATCTCTCTCTCCCCTCACAGTGATCTCTCTCCCCTCACAGTGACCTCTCTCTCTTCCCTCAGTGATCTCTCTCTCCCCTCACAGTGATCTCTCTCTCCCCTCACAGTTCTCTCTCTCTCCCCTCACAGTGATCTCTCTCTCCCCTCACAGTGATCTCTCTCCCCTCACAGTGACCTCTCTCTCTTCCCTCAGTGATCTCTCTCTCCCCTCACAGTGAACTCTCTCTCCCCTCACAGTGATCTCTCTCTCCCCTCACAGTGATCTCTCTCTCCCCTCACAGTTCTCTCTCTCTCCCCTCACAGTGATCTCTCTCCCCTCACAGTGATCTCTCTCTCCCCTCACAGTGATCTGTCTCTCTTCCCTCAGTGATCACTCTCTCTCTCCTCACAGTGATCTCTCTCTCTCCCCTCTCAGTGATCTCTCTCTCCCCCCTCAGTGATCTCTCTCTCCCCTCAGAGTGATCTCTCTCCCTCCCCTCACAGTGATCTCTCTCTCGCCTCAGAGATCTCTCTCTTCCCTCAGTGATCTCTCTCTCTCCCCTCAATGATCTCTCTCTCTCCCCTCACAGTGATCTCACTCTCTCCCCTCACGGTGATCTCCCGCTCCCCTCTCAGTGATCTCTCTCTCCCTTAACAGTGATCTCTCTCTCTCCCCTCACAGTGATCTCTCTCCCCTCACAGTGATCTCTCTCTCCACTCACAGTGATCTCTCTCTCCTCACAGTGATCTCTCTCTCCTCACAGTGATCTCTCCCTCCACTCACAGTGATCTCTCCCCCCTCACAGTGATCTCTCTCTCTCCTCACAGTGATCTCTCTCTCGCCCCTCAGTGATCTCTCTCTCCCCCCTCAGTGATCTCTCTCTCTCCCCCCTCAGTGATCTCTCTCTCTCCCCCCTCAGTGATCTCTCTCTCCCTCCTCAGTGATCTCTCTCTCCCCTCAGTGATCTCTCTCTCCCCTCAGTGATCTCTCTCTCCCTTCACATTGATCTCTCTCTCCCCTCACAGGTCTCTCTCTCTCCCCTCACTGTGATCTCTCTCCCCTCACAGTGATCTCTCTCTCCTCATTGATCTCTCTCTCTTCTCTCAGTGATCTCTCTCCCCTCACAGTGATCTCTCTCCCCTCACAGTGATCTCTCTCTCCCCTCACAGTGATCTCTCTCTCTTCCCTCAGTGATCTCTCTCTCTCTCCTCACAGTGATCTCTCTCTCTCCCCTCTCATGATCTCTCTCTCCCCCCTCAGTGATCTCTCTCTCCCCTCACAGTGATCTCTCTCTCCCCTCACAGTGATCTCTCTCCCTCCCCTCACAGTGATCTCTCTCTCCCCTCAGTGATCTCTCACTCCCTTCAGTGATCTCTCTCTCTCCCCTCAGTGATCTCTCTCTCCCCTCACAGTGATCTCACTCTCTCCCCTCACGGTGATCTCCCCCTCAGCGCTCAGTGATCTCTCTCTCCCTTAACAGTGATCTCTCTCCCCTCACAGTGATCTCTCACCCCTCACAGTGATCTCTCTCTCCACTCACAGTGATCTCTCTCTCCCCACTCAGTAATCTCTCTCTCCCCTCACAATGATCTCTCTCTCCACTCACAGTGATCTCTCTCTCTCCTCACAGTGATCTCTCTCTCCCCTCACAGTGATCTCTCTCTCTCCTCACAGTGATCTCTCTCTCCCCTCACAGTGATCTCTCTCTCCCCTCACAGTGATCTCTCTCTCCCCTCACAGTGATCTCTCTTTCCCCCACAGTGATCTCTCTCTCCCCTCACAGTGATCTCTCTCTCCCCCCTCAGTGATCTCTCTCTCTCCCCCCTCAGTGATCTCACTCTCTCCCCCCTCAGTGATCTCTCTCTTCCCCCTTAATGATCTCTATCTCCCCTAAGTGATCTATCTCTCCCCTCAGTGATCTCTCTCTCTCCCCTCAGTGATCTCTCTCTCCCCTCAGTGATCTCACTCTCCCCTCACATTGATCTCTCTCTCCCCCCTCAGTGATCTCTCTCTCTCCCCTCACAGTGATCTCTCTCTCCCCTCACAGTGATCTCTCTCTCCCCTCAGGGATCTCTTTCTCCTCTCAGTGATCTCACGCTCTCCTCACAGTGATCTCTCTCTCCGCTCAGTGATCTCTCTCTCTCCTCTCAGTGATCTCTCTCCCCTCAGTGATCTCTCTCTCTCCACTGTCAGTGATCTCTCTCCCTCCACACTCATGATCTCTCTCTCCCCGCTCAGTGATCACTCTCTCCCCTCACAGTGATCTCTCTCTCCCCTCACAGTGATCTCTCTCCCTCCCCTCGCAGTGATCTCTCTCCCTCCTCAGTGATCTCTCTCTCCCCTCAGTGATCTCTCTCTCCCCTCAGTGATCTCTCTCTCCCTTCACATTGATCTCTCTCTCCCCTCACAGGTCTCTCTCTCTCCCCTCACTGTGATCTCTCTCCCCTCACAGTGATCTCTCTCTCCTCATTGATCTCTCTCTCTTCTCTCAGTGATCTCTCTCCCCTCACAGTGATCTCTCTCCCCTCACAGTGATCTCTCTCTCCCCTCACAATGATCTCTCTCTCCACTCACAGTGATCTCTCTCTCTCCTCACAGTGATCTCTCTCTCACCCCTCAGTGATCTCTCTCTCTCCCACCTCAGTGATCTCTCTCTCTCCCCCCTCAGTGATCTCTCTCTCTCCCCTCACAGTGATCTCTCTCTCCCCTCAGAGTGATCTCTCTCTCCCCTCACAGTGATCTCTCTCTCCCCTCACAGTGATCTCTCTCTCGACCCTCAGTGATCTCTCTCTCCCCCCTCAGTGATCTCTCTCTCTCCCCCCTCAGTGATCTCACTCTCTCCCCCCTCAGTGATCTCTCTCTTCCCCCTTAATGATCTCTATCTCCCCTAAGTGATCTATCTCTCCCCTCAGTGATCTCTCTCTCCCCTCAGTGATCTCTCTCTCCCCTCAGTGATCTCTCTCTCCCCTCACAGTGATCTCTCTCCCCTCACAGTGATCTCTCTCTCCCCCTCACAGTGATCTCTCTCTCTTCCCTCAGTGATCACTCTCTCTCTCCTCACAGTGATCTCTCTCTCTCCCCTCTCAGTGATCTCTCTCTCCCCCCTCAGTGATCTCTCTCTCCCCTCACAGTGATCTCTCTCTCCCCTCACAGTGATCTCACTCTCTCCCCTCACGGTGATCTCCCCCTCCCCTCTCAGTGATCTCTCTCTCCCTTAACAGTGATCTCTCTCTCTCCCCTCACAGTGATCTCTCTCCCCTCACAGTGATCTCTCTCTCCACTCACAGTGATCACTCTCTCCTCACAGTGATCTCTCCCTCCACTCACAGTGATCTCTCCCCCCTCACAGTGATCTCTCTCTCTCCTCACAGTGATCTCTCTCTCGCCCCTCAGTGATCTCTCTCTCCCCCCTCAGTGATCTCTCTCTCTCCCCCCTCAGTGATCTCTCTCTCTCCCCCCTCAGTGATCTCTCTCTCCCCCCTCAGTGATCTCTCTCTCCCCTCAGTGATCTCTCTCTCCCCTCAGTGATCTCTCTCTCCCCTCACATTGATCTCTCTCTCCCCTCATAGGTCTCTCTCTCTCCCCTCACAGTGATCTCTCTCTCCTCAGTGATCTCTCTCTCTTCTCTCAGTGATCTCTCTCCCCTCACAGTGATCTCTCTCCCCTCACAGTGATCTCTCTCTCCCCTCACAGTGATCTCTCTCTCTTCCCTCAGTGATCTCTCTCTCTCTCCTCACAGTGATCTCTCTCTCTCCCCTCTCATGATCTCTCTCTCCCCCCTCAGTGATCTCTCTCTCCCCTCACAATGATCTCTCTCTCCCCTCACAGTGATCTCTCTCCCTCCCCTCACAGTGATCTCTCTCTCCCCTCAGTGATCTCTCACTCCCTTCAGTGATCTCTCTCTCTCCCCTCAGTGATCTCTCTCTCCCCTCACAGTGATCTCACTCTCTCCCCTCACGGTGATCTCCCCCTCAGCGCTCAGTGATCTCTCTCTCCCTTAACAGTGATCTCTCTCCCCTCACAGTGATCTCTCACCCCTCACAATGATCTCTCTCTCCACTCACAGTGATCTCTCTCTCCCCACTCAGTAATCTCTCTCTCCCCTCACAATGATCTCTCTCTCCACTCACAGTGATCTCTCTCTCTCACAGTGATCTCTCTCTCCCCTCACAGTGATCTCTCTCTCTCCTCACAGTGATCTCTCTCTCCCCTCACAGTGATCTCTCTCTCCCCTCACAGTGATCTCTCTCTCCCCTCACAGTGATCTCTCTTTCCCCCACAGTGATCTCTCTCTCCCCTCACAGTGATCTCTCTCTCCCCCCTCAGTGATCTCTCTCTCTCCCCCCTCAGTGATCTCACTCTCTCCCCCCTCAGTGATCTCTCTCTTCCCCCTTAATGATCTCTATCTCCCCTAAGTGATCTATCTCTCCCCTCAGTGATCTCTCTCTCTCCCCTCAGTGATCTCTCTCTCCCCTCAGTGATCTCTCTCTCCCCTCAGTGATCTCACTCTCCCCTCACATTGATCTCTCTCTCCCCCCTCAGTGATCTCTCTCTCTCCCCTCACAGTGATCTCTCTCTCCCCTCACAGTGATCTCTCTCTCCCCTCAGGGATCTCTTTCTCCTCTCAGTGATCTCACGCTCTCCTCACAGTGATCTCTCTCTCCGCTCAGTGATCTCTCTCTCTCCTCTCAGTGATCTCTCTCCCCTCAGTGATCTCTCTCTCTCCACTGTCAGTGATCTCTCTCCCTCCACACTCATGATCTCTCTCTCCCCGCTCAGTGATCACTCTCTCCCCTCACAGTGATCTCTCTCTCCCCTCACAGTGATCTCTCTCCCTCCCCTCGCAGTGATCTCTCTCTCCCCTCAGTGATCTCTCTCTCCCCTCAGTGATCTCTCTCTCTCCCCTCAGTGATCTCTCTCTTCCCTCACAGTGATCTCACTCTCTCTCCTCACGGTGATCTCCCCCTCCCCTCTCAGTGATCTCCCTCTCCCCCTGAGTGATCTCTCTCTCCCCTCTCAGTGATCACTCTCCCTCCCCTCACAGTGATCTCTCTCTCCCCTCACAGTGATCTCTCTCTCCCCTCAGTGATCTCTCTCTCCCCTCACAATGATCTCTCTCTCCACTCACAGTGATCTCTCTCTCTCCTCACAGTGATCTCTCTCTCACCCCTCAGTGATCTCTCTCTCTCCCACCTCAGTGATCTCTCTCTCTCCCCCCTCAGTGATCTCTCTCTCTCCCCTCACAGTGATCTCTCTCTCCCCTCACAGTGATCTCTCTCTCCCCTCACAGTGATCTCTCTCTCCCCTCACAGTGATCTCTCTCTCGACCCTCAGTGATCTCTCTCTCCCCCCTCAGTGATCTCTCTCTCTCCCCCCTCAGTGATCTCACTCTCTCCCCCCTCAGTGATCTCTCTCTTCCCCCTTAATGATCTCTATCTCCCCTAAGTGATCTATCTCTCCCCTCAGTGATCTCTCTCTCTCCCCTCAGTGATCTCTCTCTCCCCTCAGTGATCTCTCTCTCCCCTCACAGTGATCTCTCTCCCCTCACAGTGATCTCTCTCTCCCCTCACAGTGATCTCTCTCTCTTCCCTCAGTGATCACTCTCTCTCTCCTCACAGTGATTTCTCTCTCTCCCCTCTCAGTGATCTCTCTCTCCCCCCTCAGTGATCTCTCTCTCCCCTCACAGTGATCTCTCTCTCCCCTCACAGTGATCTCACTCTCTCCCCTCACGGTGATCTCCCCCTCCCCTCTCAGTGATCTCTCTCTCCCTTAACAGTGATCTCTCTCTCTCCCCTCACAGTGATCTCTCTCCACTCACAGTGATCACTCTCTCCTCACAGTGATCTCTCTCTCCTCACAGTGATCTCTCCCTCCACTCACTGTGATCTCTCCCCCCCTCAAAGTGATCTCTCTCTCCCCCCTCAGTGATCTCTCTCTCTCCCCCCTCAGTGATCTCTCTCTCCCCCCTCAGTGATCTCTCTCTCCCCTCAGTGATCTCTCTCTCCCCTCAGTGATCTCTCTCTCCCCTCACATTGATCTCTCTCTCCCCTCATAGGTCTCTCTCTCTCCCCTCACAGCGATCTCTCTCTCCTCAGTGATCTCTCTCTCTTCTCTCAGTGATCTCTCTCCCCTCACAGTGATCTCTCTCCCCTCACAGTGATCTCTCTCTCCCCTCACAGTGATCTCTCTCTCTTCCCTCAGTGATCTCTCTCTCTCTCCTCACAGTGATCTCTCTCTCTCCCCTCTCATGATCTCTCTCTCCCCCCTCAGTGATCTCTCTCTCCCCTCACAGTGATCTCTCTCTCCCCTCACAGTGATCTCTCTCTCTCCTCACAGTGATCTCTCTCTCTCCTCACAGTGATCTCTCTCTCCTCACAGTGATCTCTCCCTCCACTCACAGTGATCTCTCCCCCCTCACAGTGATCTCTCTCTCTCCTCACAGTGATCTCTCTCTCGCCCCTCAGTGATCTCTCTCTCCCCCCTCAGTGATCTCTCTCTCTCCCCCCTCAGTGATCTCTCTCTCCCCCCTCAGTGATCTCTCTCTCCCCTCAGTGATCTCTCTCTCCCCTCAGTGATCTCTCTCTCCCCTCACATTGATCTCTCTCTCCCCTCATAGGTCTCTCTCTCTCTCCCCTCACAGTGATCTCTCTCTCCTCAGTGATCTCTCTCTCTTCTCTCAGTGATCTCTCTCCCCTCACAGTGATCTCTCTCCCCTCACAGTGATCTCTCTCTCTTCCCTCAGTGATCTCTCTCTCTCTCCTCACAGTGATCTCTCTCTCTCCCCTCTCATGATCTCTCTCTCCCCCCTCAGTGATCTCTCTCTCCCCTCACAGTGATCTCTCTCTCCCCTCACAGTGATCTCTCTCCCTCCCCTCACAGTGATCTCTCTCTCCCCTCAGTGATCTCTCACTCCCTTCAGTGATCTCTCTCTCTCCCCTCAGTGATCTCTCTCTCCCCTCACAGTGATCTCACTCTCTCCCCTCACGGTGATCTCCCCCTCAGCGCTCAGTGATCTCTCTCTCCCTTAACAGTGATCTCTCTCCCCTCACAGTGATCTCTCACCCCTCACAGTGATCTCTCTCTCCACTCACAGTGATCTCTCTCTCCCCACTCAGTAATCTCTCTCTCCCCTCACAATGATCTCTCTCTCCACTCACAGTGATCTCTCTCTCTCCTCACAGTGATCTCTCTCTCCCCTCACAGTGATCTCTCTCTCTCCTCACAGTGATCTCTCTCTCCTCTCACAGTGATCTCTCTCTCCCCTCACAGTGATCTCTCTCTCCCCTCACAGTGATCTCTCTTTCCCCCACAGTGATCTCTCTCTCCCCTCACAGTGATCTCTCTCTCCCCCCTCAGTGATCTCTCTCTCTCCCCCCTCAGTGATCTCACTCTCTCCCCCCTCAGTAATCTCTCTCTTCCCCCTTAATGATCTCTATCTCCCCTAAGTGATCTATCTCTCCCCTCAGTGATCTCTCTCTCTCTCCCCTCAGTGATCTCTCTCTCCCCTCAGTGATCTCACTCTCCCCTCACATTGATCTCTCTCACCCCCTCAGTGATCTCTCTCTCTCCCCTCACAGTGATCTCTCTCTCCCCTCACAGTGATCTCTCTCTCCCCTCAGGGATCTCTTTCTCCTCTCAGTGATCTCACGCTCTCCTCACAGTGATCTCTCTCTCCGCTCAGTGATCTCTCTCTCTCCTCTCAGTGATCTCTCTCCCCTCAGTGATCTCTCTCTCTCCACTGTCAGTGATCTCTCTCCCTCCCCTCACAGTGATCTCTCTCTCCCCTCACAGTGATCTCTCTCTCATCCCTCAGTGATCTCTCTCTCTCTCCTCACAGTGATCTCTCTCTCTCCACACTCATGATCTCTCTCTCCCCCCTCAGTGATCACTCTCTCCCCTCACAGTGATCTCTCTCTCCCCTCACAGTGATCTCTCTCCCTCCCCTCGCAGTGATCTCTCTCTCCCCTCAGTGATCTCTCTCTCCCCTCAGTGATCTCTCTCTCTCCCCTCAGTGATCTCTCTCTTCCCTCACAGTGATCTCACTCTCTCTCCTCACGGTGATCTCCCCCTCCCCTCTCAGTGATCTCCCTCTCCCCCTGAGTGATCTCTCTCTCCCTTCTCAGTGATCTCTCTCCCTCCCCTCACAGTGATCTCTCTCTCCCCTCACAGTGATCTCTCTCTCCCCTCAGTGATCTCTCTCTCCCCTCACAATGATCTCTCTCTCCACTCACAGTGATCTCTCTCTCTCCTCACAGTGATCTCTCTCTCACCCCTCAGTGATCTCTCTCTCTCCCACCTCAGTGATCTCTCTCTCTCCCCCCTCAGTGATCTCTCTCTCTCCCCTCACAGTGATCTCTCTCTCCCCTCACAGTGATCTCTCTCTCCCCTCACAGTGATCTCTCTCTCCCCTCACAGTGATCTCTCTCTCGCCCCTCAGTGATCTCTCTCTCCCCCCTCAGTGATCTCTCTCTCTCCCCCCTCAGTGATCTCACTCTCTCCCCCCTCAGTGATCTCTCTCTTCCCCCTTAATGATCTCTATCTCCCCTAAGTGATCTATCTCTCCCCTCAGTGATCTCTGTCTCTCCCCTCAGTGATCTCTCTCTCCCCTCAGTGATCTCTCTCTCCCCTCACAGTGATCTCTCTCCCCTCACAGTGATCTCTCTCTCCCCTCACAGTGATCTCTCTCTCTTCCCTCAGTGATCACTCTCTCTCTCCTCACAGTGATCTCTCTCTCTCCCCTCTCAGTGATCTCTCTCTCCCCCCTCAGTGATCTCTCTCTCCCCTCACAGTGATCTCTCTCTCCCCTCACAGTGATCTCACTCTCTCCCCTCACGGTGATCTCCCCCTCCCCTCTCAGTGATCTCTCTCTCCCTTAACAGTGATCTCTCTCTCTCCCCTCACAGTGATCTCTCTCCCCTCACAGTGATCTCTCTCTCCACTCACAGTGATCACTCTCTCCTCACAGTGATCTCTCTCTCCTCACAGTGATCTCTCCCTCCACTCACAGTGATCTCTCCCCCCTCACAGTGATCTCGCTCTCTCCTCACAGTGATCTCTCTCTCGCCCCTCAGTGATCTCTCTCTCCCCCCTCAGTGATCTCTCTCTCTCCCCCCTCAGTGATCTCTCTCTCTCCCCCCTCAGTGATCTCTCTCTACCCCCTCAGTGATCTCTCTCTCCCCTCAGTGATCTCTCTCTCCCCTCAGTGATCTCTCTCTCCCCTCACATTGATCTCTCTCTCCCCTCATAGGTCTCTCTCTCTCCCCTCACAGTGATCTCTCTCCCCTCACAGTGATCTCTCTCTCCTCAGTGATCTCTCTCTCTTCTCTCAGTGATCTCTCTCCCCTCACAGTGATCTCTCTCCCCTCACAGTGATCTCTCTCTCCCCTCACAGTGATCTCTCTCTCTTCCCTCAGTGATCTCTCTCTCTCTCCTCACAGTGATCTCTCTCTCTCCCCTCTCATGATCTCTCTCTCCCCCCTCAGTGATCTCTCTCTCCCCTCACAGTGATCTCTCTCTCCCCTCACAGTGATCTCTCTCCCTCCCCTCACAGTGATCTCTCTCTCCCCTCAGTGATCTCTCTCTCCCTTCAGTGATCTCTCTCTCTCCCCTCAGTGATCTCTCTCTCCCCTCACAGTGATCTCACTCTCTCCCCTCACGGTGATCTCCCCCTCAGCGCTCAGTGATCTCTCTCTCCCTTAACAGTGATCTCTCTCCCCTCACAGTGATCTCTCACCCTTCACAGTGATCTCTCTCTCCACTCACAGTGATCTCTCTCTCCCCACTCAGTAATCTCTCTCTCCCCTCACAATGATCTCTCTCTCCACTCACAGTGATCTCTCTCTCTCCTCACAGTGATCTCTCTCTCCCCTCACAGTGATCTCTCTCTCTCCTCACAGTGATCTCTCTCTCCCCTCACAGTGATCTCTCTCTCCACTCACAGTGATCTCTCTCCCCTCACAGTGATCTCTCTCTCCCCTCACGGTGATCTCTCTCTCCCCCCTAAGTGATCTCTCTCTCCCCTCACAGTGATCTCTCTCTCCCCTCACAGTGATCTCTCTCTCACCCCTCAGTGATCTCTCTCTCTCCCACCTCAGTGATCTCTCTCTCTCCCCCCTCAGTGATCTCTCTCTCTCCCCTCACAGTGATCTCTCTCTCCCCTCACAGTGATCTCTCTCTCCCCGCACAGTGATCTCTCTCTCCCCTCAGAGTGATCTCTCTCTCGACCCCCAGTGATCTCTCTCTCCCCCCTCAGTGATCTCTCTCTCTCCCCCCTCAGTGATCTCACTCTCTCCCCCCTCAGTGATCTCTCTCTTCCCCCTTAATGATCTCTATCTCCCCTAAGTGATCTATCTCTCCCCTCAGTGATCTCTCTCTCTCCCCTCAGTGATCTCTCTCTCCCCTCAGTGATCTCTCTCTCCCCTCACAGTGATCTCTCTCTCCCCTCACATTGATCTCTCTCTCCCCCCTCAGAGATCTCTCTCTCTCCCCTCACAGTGATCTCTCTCTCCCCTCACAGTGATCTCTCTCTCCCCTCAGGGATCTCTTTCTCCTCTCAGTGATCTCACTCTCTCCTCACAGTGATCTCTCTCTCCGCTCAGTGATCTCTCTCTCTCCTCTCAGTGATCTGTCTCCCCTCAGTGATCTCTCTCACCACTGTCAGTGATCTCTCTCCCTCCCCTCACAGTGATCTCTCTCTCCCCTCACAGTGATCTCTCTCTCATCCCTCAGTGATCTCTCTCCCTCTCCTCACAGTGATCTCTCTTTCTCCACTCTCATGATCTCTCTCTCCCCCCTCAGTGATCACTCTCTCCCCTCACAGTGATCTCTCTCTCCCCTCACAGTGATCTCTCTCCCTCCCCTCGCAGTGATCTCTCCCTCCCCTCAGTGATCTCTCTCTCCCCTCAGTGATCTCTCTCTCTCCCCTCAGTGATCTCTCTCTCCCCTCACAGTGATCTCACTCTGTCCCCTCACGGTGATCTCCCCCTCCCCTCTCAGTGATCTCCCTCTCCCCCTCAGTGATCTCTCTCTCCCTCTCAGTGATCACTCTCCCTCCCCTTACAGTGATCTCTCTCTCCCCTCACAGTGATCTCTCTCTCCCCTCAGTGATCTCTCTCTCCCCTCACAATGATCTCTCTCTCCACTCACAGTGATCTTTCTCTCTCCTCACAGTGATCTCTATCTCACCCCTCAGTGATCTCTCTCTCTCCCACCTCAGTGATCTCTCTCTCTCCCCCCTCAGTGATCTCTCTCTCCCCTCACAGTGATCTCTCTCTCCCCTCACAGTGATCTCTCTCTCCCCTCACAGTGATCTCTCTCTCCCCTCACAGTGATCTCTCTCTCGACCCTCAGTGATCTCGCTCTCCCCCCTCAGTGATCTCTCTCTCTCCCCCCTCAGTGATCTCACTCTCTCCCCCCTCAGTGATCTCTCTCTTCCCCCTTAATGATCTCTATCTCCCCTAAGTGATCTATCTCTCCCCTCAGTGATCTCTCTCTCTCCCCTCAGTGATCTCTCTCTCCCCTCAGTGATCTCTCTCTCCCCTCACAGTGATCTCTCTCTCCTCTCACATTGATCTCTCTCTCCCCCCTCAGTGATCTCTCTCTCTCCCCTCACAGTGATCTCTCTCTCCCCTCACAGTGATCTCTCTCTCCCCTCAGGGATCTCTTTCTCCTCTCAGTGATCTCACTCTCTCCTCACAGTGATCTCTCTCTCCGCTCAGTGATCTCTCTCTCTCCTCTCAGTGATCTCTCTCCCCTCAGTGATCACTCTCTCCCCTCACAGTGATCTCTCTCTCCCCTCACAGTGATCTCTCTCCCTCCCCTCGCAGTGATCTCTCTCTCCCCTCAGTGATCTCTCTCTCCCCTCAGTGATCTCTCTCTCTCCCCTCAGTGATCTCTCTCTTCCCTCACAGTGATCTCACTCTCTCTCCTCACGGTGATCTCCCCCTCCCCTCTCAGTGATCTCCCTCTCCCCCTGAGTGATCTCTCTCTCCCTTCTCAGTGATCTCTCTCCCTCCCCTCACAGTGATCTCTCTCTCCCCTCACAGTGATCTCTCTCTCCCCTCAGTGATCTCTCTCTCCCCTCACAATGATCTCTCTCTCCACTCACAGTGATCTCTCTCTCTCCTCACAGTGATCTCTCTCTCACCCCTCAGTGATCTCTCTCTCTCCCACCTCAGTGATCTCTCTCTCTCCCCCCTCAGTGATCTCTCTCTCTCCCCTCACAGTGATCTCTCTCTCCCCTCACAGTGATCTCTCTCTCCCCTCACAGTGATCTCTCTCTCCCCTCACAGTGATCTCTCTCTCGCCCCTCAGTGATCTCTCTCTCCCCCCTCAGTGATCTCTCTCTCTCCCCCCTCAGTGATCTCACTCTCTCCCCCCTCAGTGATCTCTCTCTTCCCCCTTAATGATCTCTATCTCCCCTAAGTGATCTATCTCTCCCCTCAGTGATCTCTGTCTCTCCCCTCAGTGATCTCTCTCTCCCCTCAGTGATCTCTCTCTCCCCTCACAGTGATCTCTCTCCCCTCACAGTGATCTCTCTCTCCCCTCACAGTGATCTCTCTCTCTTCCCTCAGTGATCACTCTCTCTCTCCTCACAGTGATCTCTCTCTCTCCCCTCTCAGTGATCTCTCTCTCCCCCCTCAGTGATCTCTCTCTCCCCTCACAGTGATCTCTCTCTCCCCTCACAGTGATCTCACTCTCTCCCCTCACGGTGATCTCCCCCTCCCCTCTCAGTGATCTCTCTCTCCCTTAACAGTGATCTCTCTCTCTCCCCTCACAGTGATCTCTCTCCCCTCACAGTGATCTCTCTCTCCACTCACAGTGATCACTCTCTCCTCACAGTGATCTCTCTCTCCTCACAGTGATCTCTCCCTCCACTCACAGTGATCTCTCCCCCCTCACAGTGATCTCGCTCTCTCCTCACAGTGATCTCTCTCTCGCCCCTCAGTGATCTCTCTCTCCCCCCTCAGTGATCTCTCTCTCTCCCCCCTCAGTGATCTCTCTCTCTCCCCCCTCAGTGATCTCTCTCTACCCCCTCAGTGATCTCTCTCTCCCCTCAGTGATCTCTCTCTCCCCTCAGTGATCTCTCTCTCCCCTCACATTGATCTCTCTCTCCCCTCATAGGTCTCTCTCTCTCCCCTCACAGTGATCTCTCTCCCCTCACAGTGATCTCTCTCTCCTCAGTGATCTCTCTCTCTTCTCTCAGTGATCTCTCTCCCCTCACAGTGATCTCTCTCCCCTCACAGTGATCTCTCTCTCCCCTCACAGTGATCTCTCTCTCTTCCCTCAGTGATCTCTCTCTCTCTCCTCACAGTGATCTCTCTCTCTCCCCTCTCATGATCTCTCTCTCCCCCCTCAGTGATCTCTCTCTCCCCTCACAGTGATCTCTCTCTCCCCTCACAGTGATCTCTCTCCCTCCCCTCACAGTGATCTCTCTCTCCCCTCAGTGATCTCTCTCTCCCTTCAGTGATCTCTCTCTCTCCCCTCAGTGATCTCTCTCTCCCCTCACAGTGATCTCACTCTCTCCCCTCACGGTGATCTCCCCCTCAGCGCTCAGTGATCTCTCTCTCCCTTAACAGTGATCTCTCTCCCCTCACAGTGATCTCTCACCCTTCACAGTGATCTCTCTCTCCACTCACAGTGATCTCTCTCTCCCCACTCAGTAATCTCTCTCTCCCCTCACAATGATCTCTCTCTCCACTCACAGTGATCTCTCTCTCTCCTCACAGTGATCTCTCTCTCCCCTCACAGTGATCTCTCTCTCTCCTCACAGTGATCTCTCTCTCCCCTCACAGTGATCTCTCTCTCCACTCACAGTGATCTCTCTCCCCTCACAGTGATCTCTCTCTCCCCTCACGGTGATCTCTCTCTCCCCCCTAAGTGATCTCTCTCTCCCCTCACAGTGATCTCTCTCTCCCCTCACAGTGATCTCTCTCTCACCCCTCAGTGATCTCTCTCTCTCCCACCTCAGTGATCTCTCTCTCTCCCCCCTCAGTGATCTCTCTCTCTCCCCTCACAGTGATCTCTCTCTCCCCTCACAGTGATCTCTCTCTCCCCGCACAGTGATCTCTCTCTCCCCTCAGAGTGATCTCTCTCTCGACCCCCAGTGATCTCTCTCTCCCCCCTCAGTGATCTCTCTCTCTCCCCCCTCAGTGATCTCACTCTCTCCCCCCTCAGTGATCTCTCTCTTCCCCCTTAATGATCTCTATCTCCCCTAAGTGATCTATCTCTCCCCCTCAGTGATCTCTCTCTCTCCCCTCAGTGATCTCTCTCTCCCCTCAGTGATCTCTCTCTCCCCTCACAGTGATCTCTCTCTCCCCTCACATTGATCTCTCTCTCCCCCCTCAGAGATCTCTCTCTCTCCCCTCACAGTGATCTCTCTCTCCCCTCACAGTGATCTCTCTCTCCCCTCAGGGATCTCTTTCTCCTCTCAGTGATCTCACTCTCTCCTCACAGTGATCTCTCTCTCCGCTCAGTGATCTCTCTCTCTCCTCTCAGTGATCTGTCTCCCCTCAGTGATCTCTCTCACCACTGTCAGTGATCTCTCTCCCTCCCCTCACAGTGATCTCTCTCTCCCCTCACAGTGATCTCTCTCTCATCCCTCAGTGATCTCTCTCCCTCTCCTCACAGTGATCTCTCTTTCTCCACTCTCATGATCTCTCTCTCCCCCCTCAGTGATCACTCTCTCCCCTCACAGTGATCTCTCTCTCCCCTCACAGTGATCTCTCTCCCTCCCCTCGCAGTGATCTCTCCCTCCCCTCAGTGATCTCTCTCTCCCCTCAGTGATCTCTCTCTCTCCCCTCAGTGATCTCTCTCTCCCCTCACAGTGATCTCACTCTGTCCCCTCACGGTGATCTCCCCCTCCCCTCTCAGTGATCTCCCTCTCCCCCTCAGTGATCTCTCTCTCCCTCTCAGTGATCACTCTCCCTCCCCTTACAGTGATCTCTCTCTCCCCTCACAGTGATCTCTCTCTCCCCTCAGTGATCTCTCTCTCCCCTCACAATGATCTCTCTCTCCACTCACAGTGATCTTTCTCTCTCCTCACAGTGATCTCTATCTCACCCCTCAGTGATCTCTCTCTCTCCCACCTCAGTGATCTCTCTCTCTCCCCCCTCAGTGATCTCTCTCTCCCCTCACAGTGATCTCTCTCTCCCCTCACAGTGATCTCTCTCTCCCCTCACAGTGATCTCTCTCTCCCCTCACAGTGATCTCTCTCTCGACCCTCAGTGATCTCGCTCTCCCCCCTCAGTGATCTCTCTCTCTCCCCCCTCAGTGATCTCACTCTCTCCCCCCTCAGTGATCTCTCTCTTCCCCCTTAATGATCTCTATCTCCCCTAAGTGATCTATCTCTCCCCTCAGTGATCTCTCTCTCTCCCCTCAGTGATCTCTCTCTCCCCTCAGTGATCTCTCTCTCCCCTCACAGTGATCTCTCTCTCCTCTCACATTGATCTCTCTCTCCCCCCTCAGTGATCTCTCTCTCTCCCCTCACAGTGATCTCTCTCTCCCCTCACAGTGATCTCTCTCTCCCCTCAGGGATCTCTTTCTCCTCTCAGTGATCTCACTCTCTCCTCACAGTGATCTCTCTCTCCGCTCAGTGATCTCTCTCTCTCCTCTCAGTGATCTCTCTCCCCTCAGTGATCACTCTCTCCACTGTCAGTGATCTCTCTCCCTCCCCTCACAGTGATCTCTCTCTCCCCTCACAGTGATCTCTCTCTCCCCTCAGTGATCTCTCTCTCCCCTCACAATGATCTCTCTCTCCACTCTCAGTGATCTCTCTCTCTCCTCACAGTGATCTCTCTCTCTCCTCACAGTGATCTCTCTCTCCCCTCACGGTGATCTCTCTCCCCCCCTAAGTGATCTCTCTCTCCCCTCACAGTGATCTCTCTCTCCCCTCACAGTGATCTCTCTCTCACCCCTCAGTGATCTCTCTCTCTCCCACCTCAGTGATCTCTCTCTCTCCCTCCTCAGTGATATCTCTCTCTCCCCTCACAGTGATCACTCTCTCCCCCCTAAGTGATCTCTCTCTCCCCTCACAGTGATCTCTCTCTCCCCTCACAGTGATCTCTCTCTCCCCTCAGAGTGATCTCTCTCTCGCCCCTCAGTGATCTCTCTCTCCCCCCTCAGTGATCTCTCTCTCTCCCCCCTCAGTGATCTCTCTCTCTCCCCCCTCAGTGATCTCTCTCTCCCCCCTCAGTGATCTCTCTCTCCCGTCAGTGATCTCTCTCTCCCCTCAGTGATCTCTCCCTCCCCTCTCAGTGAGCTCTCTCTCCCCCCTCAGTGATCTCTCTCTCCCCTCTCAGTGATCTCTTTCCCTCCCCTCAGTGATCTCTCTCCGCTCTCAGTGATCTCTCTCTCGCCTCACAGTGATCTCTCTCTCTCCCCTCACAGTGATCTCTCTCTCTCCCCTCACAGTGATCTCTCTCTTCCCTCACAGTGATCGCTCTCTCCCCTCAGTGATCTCTCTCTCCCCTCAGTGATCTCTCCCTCCCATCTCAGTGATCTCCCTCTCCCCCCTCAGTGATCTCTCTCTCCCCCCTCAGTGATCTCTCTCTCTCTCCCCTCAGTGATCTCTCTCTCCCCCCTCAGTGATCTCCCTCTCCCCCCTCAGTGATCTCTCTCTCCCCCCTCAGTGATCTCTCTCTCCCCTCTCAGTGATCTCTCTCCCTCCCCTCACAGTGATCTCTCTCTCTCCCCTCAGTGATCTCTCTCTCCCCCCTCAGTGATCTCTCTCTCCCCTCTCAGTGATCTCTCTCCCTCCCCTCACAGTGATCTCTCTCTCCCCTTACATTGATCTCTCTCTCTCCCCTCACAGTGATCTCTCTCTCTTCCCTCACTGTGATCTCTCTCTCTTCCCTCAGTCTCCTCTCTCTCTCCTCACAGTGATCTCTCTGTCCTCTCACAGTGATCTCTCTTTCCCCTCACAGTGATCTCTCTCTCCCCTCACAGTGATCTCACTCTCTCCCCTCACAGTGTTCTCTCTTTCCCCTCACAGTGATCTCTCTCTCCCCTCACAGTGATCTCACTCTCTCCCCTCACAGTGATCTCTCTCTCCCCTCACAGTGAACACTCTCTCCCCTCTCAGTGATCTCTCTCTCCACTTACATTGATCTCTCTCTCTCCACTCACAGTGATCTCTCTCTCTCTTCCCTCAGTCTCCTCTCTCTCTCCTCACAGTGATCTCTCTGTCCTCTCACAGTGATCTCTCTTTCCTCTCACAGTGATCTCTCTCTCCCCTCACAGTGATCTCTCTCTCTTCCCTCAGTGATCTGAGTCTCTCTCTTCTCACAGTGATCTATCTCTCTCCCCTCCCAGTGATCACTCTCTCCCCTCACAGTGATCTCTCTCTCTCTCCCCTCAGTGATCTCTCTCTCCCCCCTCAGTGATCTCTCTCTCCCCTCGCAGTGATCTCTCTCTCTCCCCTCACAGTGATCTCTCTCTCTCCCCTCACAGTGATCTCTCTCTCCCCTCACAGTGATCTCTCTCTCCCCCTCAGTGATCTCTCTCTCCCCTCTCAGTGATCTCTCTCTCTCCCCTCAGTGATCTCTCTCTCCCCTCACAGTGATCTCTCCCTCCCCTCACAGTGATCTCCCTCTCCCCTCACAGTGATCTCTCTTCCCTCACAGTGATCTCTCTCTCCCCTCACAGTGATCTCTCTCTCCCCTCACAGTGATCTCTCTCCCTCCCCTCACAGTGATCTCTCTCTCCCCTTACAGTGATCTCTCTCTCCCCTTACAGTGATCTCTCTCTCCCCCCTCAGTGATCTCTCTCCCTCCCCTCACAGTGATCTCTCTCTCCCCTCAGTGATCTCTCTCTCCCCTTACAGTGATCTCTCTCTCCCCTTACAGTGATCTCTCTCTCCCCCCTCAGTGATCTCTCTCTCCCCCCTCACAGTGATCTCTCTCTCCCCTCACAGTGATCTCTCTCTCCCTTCAGTGATCTGTCTCTCCCCTCTCAGTGATCTCTCTCTCCCCTCACAGTGATCTCTCTCTCATCCCTCAGTGATCTCTCTCTCTCTCCTCACAGTGATCTCTCTCTCTCCACTCTCATGATCTCTCTCTCCCCCCTCAGTGATCACTCTCTCCCCTCACAGTGATCTGTCTCTCCCCTCACAGTGATCTCTCACCCTCCACTCGCAGTGATCTCTCTCTCCCCTCAGTGATCTCTCTCTCCCCTCAGTGATCTCTCTCTCTCCCCTCAGTGATCTCTGTCTCCCCTCACAGTGATCTCACTCTCTCCCCTCACGGTGATCTCCCCCTCCCCTCTCAGTGATCTCCCTCTCCCCCTCAGTGATCTCTCTCTCCCCTCTCAGTGATCTCTCTCCCTCCCCTCACAGTGATCTCTCTCTCCCCTCACAGTGATCTCTCTCTCCCCTCAGGGATTTATTTCTCCTCTCAGTGATCTCACTCTCTCCTCACAGTGATCTCTCTCTCCGCTCAGTGATCTCTTTCTCTCCTCTCAGTGATCTCTCTCCCCTCAGTGATCTCTCTCTCCACTGTCAGTGATCTCTCTCCCTCCCCTCACAGTGATCTCTCTCTCCCCTCACAGTGATCTCTCTCTCATCCGTCAGTGATCTCTCTCTCTCTCCTCACAGTGATCTCTCTCTCTCCACTCTCATGATCTCTCTCTCCCCCCTCAGTGATCACTCTCTCCCCTCACAGTGATCTCTCTCTCCCCTCACAGTGATCTCTCTCCCTCCCCTCGCAGTGATCTCTCTCTCCCCTCAGTGATCTCTCTCTCCCCTCAGTGATCTCTCTCTCTCCCCTCAGTGATCTCTCTCTCCCCTCACAGTGATCTCACTCTCTCCCCTCACGGTGATCTCCCCCTCCCCGCTCAGTGATCTCCCTCTCCCCCTCAGTGATCTCTCTCTCCCCTCTCAGTGATCTCTCTCCCTCCCCTCACAGTGATCTCTCTCTCCCCTCACAGTGATCTCTCTCTCCCCTCAGTGATCTCTCTCTCCCCTCACAATGATCTCTCTCTCCACTCACAGTGATCTCTCTCTCTCCTCACAGTGATCTCTCTCTCTCCTCACAGTGATCTCTCTCTCCACTCACAGTGATCTCTCTCCCCTCACAGTGATCTCTCTCTCCCCTCACGGTGATCTCTCTCCCCCCCTAAGTGATCTCTCTCTCCCCTCACAGTGATCTCTCTCTCCCCTCACAGTGATCTCTCTCTCACCCCTCAGTGATCTCTCTCTCTCCCACCTCAGTGATCTCTCTCTCCCCCTCCTCAGTGATCTCTCTCTCTCCCCTCACAGTGATCACTCTCTCCCCCCTAAGTGATCTCTCTCTCCCCTCACAGTGATCTCTCTCTCCCCTCACAGTGATCTCTCTCTCCCCTCACAGTGATCTCTCTCTCGCCCCTCAGTGATCTCTCTCTCCCCCCTCAGTGATCTCTCTCTCTCCCCCCTCAGTGATCTCTCTCTCCCCTCAGTGATCTCTCCCTCCCCTCTCAGTGATCTCTCTCTCCCCCCTCAGTGATCTCTCTCTCCCCTCTCAGTGATCTCTTTCCCTCCCCTCAGTGATCTCTCTCCGCTCTCAGTGATCTCTCTCTCGCCTCACAGTGACCTCTCTCTCTCCCCTCACAGTGATCTCTCTCTTTCCCCTCACAGTGATCTCTCTCTTCCCTCACAGTGATCTCTCTCTCCTCTCAGTGATCTCTCTCCCCTCACAGTGATCGCTCTCTCCCCTCAGTGATCTCTCTCTCCCCTCAGTGATCTCTCCCTCCCATCTCAGTGATCTCCCTCTCCCCCCTCAGTGATCTCTCTCTCCCCCCTCAGTGATCTCTCTCTCTCTCCCCTCAGTGATCTCTCTCTCCCCCCTCAGTGATCTCCCTCTCCCCCCTCAGTGATCTCTCTCTCCCCCCTCAGTGATCTCTCTCCGCTCTCAGTGATCTCTCTCTCCCCTCACAGTGATCTCTCTCTCTCCCCTCAGTGATCTCTCTCTCCCCCCTCAGTGATCTCTCTCTCCCCTCTCAGTGATCTCTCTCCCTCCCCTCACATTGATCTATCTCTCCCCTTACATTGATCTCTCTCTCTCCCCTCACAGTGATCTCTCTCTCTTCCCTCACTGTGATCTCTCTCTCTTCCCTCAGTCTCCTCTCTCTCTCCTCACAGTGATTTCTCTGTCCTCTCACAGTGATCTCTCTTTCCCCTCACAGTGATCTCTCTCTCCCCTCACAGTGATCTCACTCTCTCCCCTCACAGTGATCTCTCTTTCCCCTCACAGTGATCTCACTCTCTCCCCTCACAGTGATCTCTCTCTCCCCTCACAGTGAACACTCTCTCTCCACTCACAGTGATCTCTCTCTCTCTTCCCTCAGTCTCCTCTCTCTCTCCTCACAGTGATCTCTCTGTCCTCTCACAGTGATCTCTCTTTCCTCTCACAGTGATCTCTCTCTCCCCTCACAGTGATCTCTCTCTCTTCCCTCAGTGATCTGAGTCTCTCTCTTCTCACAGTGATCTATCTCTCTCCCCTCCCAGTGATCTCTCTCTCCCCTCACAGTGATCTCTCTCTCTCTCCCCTCAGTGATCTCTCTCTCCCCCCTCAGTGATCTCTCTCTCCCCTCGCAGTGATCTCTCTCTCTCCCCTCACAGTGATCTCTCTCTCTCCCCTCACAGTGATCTCTCTCTCCCCTCACAGTGATCTCTCTCTCACCCCTCAGTGATCTATCTCTCCCCTCAGTGATCTCTCTCTCTCCCCTCAGTGATCTCTCTCTCCCCTCAGTGATCTCTCTCTCCCCTCACAGTGATCTCTCTCTCCCCTCACATTGATCTCTCTCTCCCCCCTCAGTGATCTCTCTCTCTCCCCTCACAGTGATCTCTCTCTCCCCTCACAGTGATCTCTCTCTCCCCTCAGGGATCTCTTTCTCCTCTCAGTGATCTCACTCTCTCCTCACAGTGATCTCTCTCTCCGCTCAGTGATCTCTCTCTCTCCTCTCAGTGATCTCTCTCCCCTCAGTGATCTCTCTCTCCACTGTCAGTGATCTCTCTCCCTCCCCTCACAGTGATCTCTCTCTCCCCTCACAGTGATCTCTCTCTCATCCCTCAGTGATCTCTCTCCCTCTCCTCACAGTGATCTCTCTTTCTCCACTCTCATGATCTCTCTCTCCCCCCTCAGTGATCACTCTCTCCCCTCACAGTGATCTCTCTCTCCCCTCACAGTGATCTCTCTCCCTCCCCTCGCAGTGATCTCTCTCTCCCCTCAGTGATCTCTCTCTCCCCTCAGTGATCTCTCTCTCTCCCCTCAGTGATCTCTCTCTCCCCTCACAGTGATCTCACTCTGTCCCCTCACGGTGATCTCCCCCTCCCCTCTCAGTGATCTCCCTCTCCCCCTCAGTGATCTCTCTCTCCCCTCTCAGTGATCACTCTCCCTCGCCTCACAGTGATCTCTCTCTCCCCTCACAGTGATCTCTCTCTCCCCTCAGTGATCTCTCTCTCCCCTCACAATGATCTCTCTCTCCACTCACAGTGATCTTTCTCTCTCCTCACAGTGATCTCTATCTCACCCCTCAGTGATCTCTCTCTCTCCCACCTCAGTGATCTCTCTCTCTCCCCCCTCAGTGATCTCTCTCTCTCCCCTCACAGTGATCTCTCTCTCCCCTCACAGTGATCTCTCTCTCCCCTCACAGTGATCTCTCTCTCCCCTCACAGTGATCTCTCTCTCGACCCTCAGTGATCTCGCTCTCCCCCCTCAGTGATCTCTCTCTCTCCCCCCTCAGTGATCTCACTCTCTCCCCCCTCAGTGATCTCTCTCTTCCCCCTTAATGATCTCTATCTCCCCTAAGTGATCTATCTCTCCCCTCAGTGATCTCTCTCTCTCCCCTCAGTGATCTCTCTCTCCCCTCAGTGATCTCTCTCTCCCCTCACAGTGATCTCTCTCTCCCCTCACATTGATCTCTCTCTCCCCCGTCAGTGATCTCTCTCTCTCCCCTCACAGTGATCTCTCTCTCCCCTCACAGTGATCTGTCTCTCCCCTCAGGGATCTCTTTCTCCTCTCAGTGATCTCACTCTCTCCTCACAGTGATCTCTCTCTCCGCTCAGTGATCTCTCTCTCTCCTCTCAGTGATCTCTCTCCCCTCAGTGATCACTCTCTCCACTGTCAGTGATCTCTCTCCCTCCCCTCACAGTGATCTCTCTCTCCCCTCACAGTGATCTCTCTCTCATCCCTCAGTGATCTCTCTCTCTCTCCTCACAGTGATCTCTCTCTCTCCACTCTCATGATCTCTCTCTCCCCCCTCAGTGATCTCTCTCTCCCCTCACAGTGATCTCTCTCTCCCCTCACAGTGATCTCTCTCTCGCCCCTCAGTGATCTCTCTCTCCCCCCTCAGTGATCTCTCTCTCTCCCCCCTCAGTGATCTCTCTCTCCCCTCAGTGATCTCTCCCTCCCCTCTCAGTGATCTCTCTCTCCCCCCTCAGTGATCTCTCTCTCCCCTCTCAGTGATCTCTTTCCCTCCCCTCAGTGATCTCTCTCCGCTCTCAGTGATCTCTCTCTCGCCTCACAGGGATCTCTCTCTCTCCCCTCACAGTGATCTCTCTCTTTCCCCTCACAGTGATCTCTCTCTTCCCTCACAGTGATCTCTCTCTCCCCTCAGTGATCTCTCTCCCCTCACAGTGATCGCTCTCTCCCCTCAGTGATCTCTCTCTCCCCTCAGTGATCTCTCCCTCCCATCTCAGTGATCTCCCTCTCCCCCCTCAGTGATCTCTCTCTCCCCCCTCAGTGATCTCTCTCTCTCCCCTCAGTGATCTCTCTCTCCCCCCTCAGTGATCTCCCTCTCCCCCCTCAGTGATCTCTCTCTCCCCCCTCAGTGATCTCTCTCCGCTCTCAGTGATCTCTCTCTCCCCTCACAGTGATCTCTCTCTCTCCCCTCAGTGATCTCTCTCTCCCCCCTCAGTGATCTCTCTCTCCCCTCTCAGTGATCTCTCTCCCTCCCCTCACAGTGATCTCTCTCTCCCCTTACATTGATCTCTCTCTCTCCCCTCACAGTGATCTCTCTCTCTTCCCTCACTGTGATCTCTCTCTCTTCCCTCAGTCTCCTCTCTCTCTCCTCACAGTGATTTCTCTGTCCTCTCACAGTGATCCCTCTTTCCCCTCACAGTGATCTCTCTCTCCCCTCACAGTGATCTCACTCTCTCCCCTCACAGTGATCTCTCTCTCCCCTCAGTGATCTCTCTCTCCCCTCACAATGATCTCTCTCTCCACTCACAGTGATCTCTCTCTCTCCTCACAGTGATCTCTCTCTCTCCTCACAGTGATCTCTCTCTCCACTCACAGTGATCTCTCTCTCCCCTCACAATGATCTCTCTCTCCACTCACAGTGATCCCTCTCTCTCCTCACAGTGATCTCTCTCTCTCCTCACAGTGATCTCTCTCTCTCCCCTCACAGTGATCTCTCTCTCCCCCTCACAGTGATCTCTCTCTCACCCCTCAGTGATCTCTCTCTCTGCCACCTCAGTGATCTCTCTCTCCCCCTCCTCAGTGATCTCTCTCTCTCCCCTCACAGTGATCACTCTCTCCCCCCTAAGTGATCTCTCTCTCCCCTCACAGTGATCTCTCTCTCCCCTCACAGTGATCTCTCTCTCCCCTCACAGTGATCTCTCTCTCGCCACTCAGTGATCTCTCTCTCCCCCCTCAGTGATCTCTCTCTCTCCCCCCTCAGTGATCTCTCTCTCTCCCCCCTCAGTGATCTCTCTCTCTCCCCTCAGTGATCTCTCTCTCCCCCCTCAGTGATCTCCCTCTCCCCCCTCAGTGATCTCTCTCTCTCCCCTCACAGTGATCTCTCTCTCCCCTCAGTGATCTCTCTCCCCTCACAGTGATCGCTCTCTCCCCTCAGTGATCTCTCTCTCCCCTCAGTGATCTCTCCCTCCCATCTCAGTGATCTCCCTCTCCCCCCTCAGTGATCTGTCTCTCCCCCCTCAGTGATCTCTCTCTCTCTCCCCTCAGTGATCTCTCTCTCCCCTCTCAGTGATCTCTCTACCTCCCCTCACAGTGATCTCTCTCTCCCCTTACATTGATCTCTCTCTCTCCCCTCACAGTGATCTCTCTCTCTTCCCTCACTGTGATCTCTCTCTCTTCCCTCAGTCTCCTCTCTCTCTCCTCACAGTGATTTCTCTCTCCCCTCGGTGATCTCTCTCCCCTCTCAGTGATCTCTCTACCTCCCCTCACAGTGATCTCTCTCTCCCCTTACATTGATCTCTCTCTCTCCCCTCACAGTGATCTCTCTCTCTTCCCTCACTGTGATCTCTCTCTCTTCCCTCAGTCTCCTCTCTCTCTCCTCACAGTGATTTCTCTCTCCCCTTGGTGATCTCTCTCCTCTCACAGTGATCTCTCTTTCCCCTCACAGTGATCTCTCTCTCCCCTCACAGTGATCTCACTCTCTCCCCTCACAGTGATCTCTCTTTCCCCTCACAGTGATCTCACTCTCTCCCCTCACAGTGATCTCTCTCTCCCCTCACAGTGAACACTCTCTCTCCACTCACAGTGATCTCTCTCTCTCTTCCCTCAGTCTCCTCTCTCTCTCCTCACAGTGATCTCTCTGTCCTCTCACAGTGATCTCTCTTTCCTCTCACAGTGATCTCTCTCTCCCCTCACAGTGATCTCTCTCTCTTCCCTCAGTGATCTGAGTCTCTCTCTTCTCACAGTGAGCTATCTCTCTCCCCTCCCAGTGATCTCTCTCTCCCCTCACAGTGATCTCTCTCTCTCTCCCCTCAGTGATCTCTCTCTCCCCTCGCAGTGATCTCTCTCTCTCCCCTCACAGTGATCTCTCTCTCTCCCCTCACAGTGATCTCTCTCTCCCCTCACAGTGATCTCTCTCTCCCCCTCAGTGATCTCTCTCTCCCCTCTCAGTGATCTCTCTCTCTCCCCTCAGTGATCTCTCTCTCCCCTCACAGTGATCTCTCCCTCCCCTCACAGTGATCTCCCTCTCCCCTCACAGTGATCTCTCTTCCCTCACAGTGATCTTTCTCTCCCCTCACAGTGATCTCTCTCTCCCCTCACAGTGATCTCTCTCCCTCCCCTCACAGTGATCTCTCTCTCCCCTCAGTGATCTCTCTCTCCCCTTACAGTGATCTCTCTCTCCCCTTACAGTGATCTCTCTCTCCCCCCTCAGTGATCTCTCTCTCCCCCCTCACAGTGATCTCTCTCTCCCCTCAGAGTGATCTCTCTCTCCCTTCAGTGATCTGTCTCTGCCCTCTCAGTGATCTCTCTCTCCCCTCACAGTGATCTGTCTCTCATCCCTCAGTGATCTCTCTCTCTCTCCTCACAGTGATCTCTCTCTCTCCACTCTCATGATCTCTCTCTCCCCCCTCAGTGATCACTCTCTCCCCTCACAGTGATCTCTCTCTCCCCTCACAGTGATCTCTCTCCCTCCCCTCGCAGTGATCTCTCTCTCCCCTCAGTGATCTCTCTCTCCCCTCAGTGATCTCTCTCTCCCCTCACAGTGATCTCACTCTGTCCCCTCACGGTGATCTCCCCCTCCCCTCTCAGTGATCTCCCTCTCCCCCTCAGTGATCTCTCTCTCCCCTCTCAGTGATCTCTCTCCCTCCCCTCACAGTGATCTCTCTCTCCCCTCACAGTGATCTCTCTCTCCCCTCAGTGATCTCTCTCTCCCCTCACAATGATCTCTCTCTCCACTCACAGTGATCTCTCTCTCTCCTCACAGTGATCTCTCTCTCTCCTCACAGTGATCTCTCTCTCCACTCACAGTGATCTCTCTCTCCCCTCACAATGATCTCTCTCTCCACTCACAGTGATCCCTCTCTCTCCTCACAGTGATCTCTCTCTCTCCTCACAGTGATCTCTCTCTCTCCCCTCACAGTGATCTCTCTCTCCCCCTCACAGTGATCTCTCTCTCACCCCTCAGTGATCTCTCTCTCTGCCACCTCAGTGATCTCTCTCTCCCCCTCCTCAGTGATCTCTCTCTCTCCCCTCACAGTGATCACTCTCTCCCCCCTAAGTGATCTCTCTCTCCCCTCACAGTGATCTCTCTCTCCCCTCACAGTGATCTCTCTCTCCCCTCACAGTGATCTCTCTCTCGCCACTCAGTGATCTCTCTCTCCCCCCTCAGTGATCTCTCTCTCTCCCCCCTCAGTGATCTCTCTCTCCCCCCTCAGTGATCTCTCTCTCTCCCCTCAGTGATCTCTCTCTCCCCCCTCAGTGATCTCCCTCTCCCCCCTCAGTGATCTCTCTCTCCCCCCTCAGTGATCTCTCTCCGCTCTCAGTGATCTCTCTCTCCCCTCACAGTGATCTCTCTCTCTCCCCTCAGTGATCTCTCTCTCCCCCCTCAGTGATCTCTCTCTCCCCTCTCAGTGATCTCTCTCCCTCCCCTCACAGTGATCTCTCTCTCCCCTTACATTGATCTCTCTCTCTCCCCTCACAGTGATCTCTCTCTCTTCCCTCACTGTGATCTCTCTCTCTTCCCTCAGTCTCCTCTCTCTCTCCTCACAGTGATTTCTCTGTCCTCTCACAGTGATCCCTCTTTCCCCTCACAGTGATCTCTCTCTCCCCTCACAGTGATCTCACTCTCTCCCCTCACAGTGATCTCTCTTTCCCCTCACAGTGATCTCACTCTCTCCCCTCACAGTGATCTCTCTCTCCCCTCACAGTGAACACTCTCTCTCCACTCACAGTGATCTCTCTCTCTCTTCCCTCAGTCTCCTCTCTCTCTCCTCACAGTGATCTCTCTGTCCTCTCACAGTGATCTCTCTTTCCTCTCACAGTGATCTCTCTCTCCCCTCACAGTGATCTCTCTCTCTTCCCTCAGTGATCTGAGTCTCTCTCTTCTCACAGTGAGCTATCTCTCTCCCCTCCCAGTGATCTCTCTCTCCCCTCACAGTGATCTCTCTCTCTCTCCCCTCAGTGATCTCTCTCTCCCCCCTCAGTGATCTCTCTCTCCCCTCGCAGTGATCTCTCTCTCTCCCCTCAGTGATCTCTCTCTCCCCTCAGTGATCTCTCTCTCCCCTCACAGTGATCTCTCTCTCCCCTCACATTGATCTCTCTCTCCCCCCTCAGTGATCTCTCTCTCTCCCCTCACAGTGATCTCTCTCTCCCCTCACAGTGATCTCTCTCTCCCCTCAGGGATCTCTTTCTCCTCTCAGTGATCTCACTCTTTCCTCACAGTGATCTCTCTCTCCGCTCAGTGATCTCTCTCTCTCCTCTCAGTGATCTCTCTCCCCTCAGTGATCTCTCTCTCCACTGTCAGTGATCTCTCTCCCTCCCCTCACAGTGATCTCTCTCTCCCCTCACAGTGATCTCTCTCTCCCCTCACAGTGATCTCTCTCTCACCCCTCAGTGATCTATCTCTCCCCTCAGTGATCTCTCTCTCTCCCCTCAGTGATCTCTCTCTCCCCTCAGTGATCTCTCTCTCCCCTCACAGTGATCTCTCTCTCCCCTCACATTGATCTCTCTCTCCCCCCTCAGTGATCTCTCTCTCTCCCCTCACAGTGATCTCTCTCTCCCCTCACAGTGATCTCTCTCTCCCCTCAGGGATCTCTTTCTCCTCTCAGTGATCTCACTCTTTCCTCACAGTGATCTCTCTCTCCGCTCAGTGATCTCTCTCTCTCCTCTCAGTGATCTCTCTCCCCTCAGTGATCTCTCTCTCCACTGTCAGTGATCTCTCTCCCTCCCCTCACAGTGATCTCTCTCTCCCCTCACAGTGATCTCTCTCTCATCCCTCAGTGATCTCTCTCCCTCTCCTCACAGTGATCTCTCTTTCTCCACTCTCATGATCTCTCTCTCCCCCCTCAGTGATCACTCTCTCCCCTCACAGTGATCTCTCTCTCCCCTCACAGTGATCTCTCTCCCTCCCCTCGCAGTGATCTCTCTCTCCCCTCAGTGATCTCTCTCTCCCCTCAGTGATCTCTCTCTCTCCCCTCAGTGATCTCTCTCTCCCCTCACAGTGATCTCACTCTGTCCCCTCACGGTGATCTCCCCCTCCCCTCTCAGTGATCTCCCTCTCCCCCTCAGTGATCTCTCTCTCCCCTCTCAGTGATCACTCTCCCTCCCCTCACAGTGATCTCTCTCTCCCCTCACAGTGATCTCTCTCTCCCCTCAGTGATCTCTCTCTCCCCTCACAATGATCTCTCTCTCCACTCACAGTGATCTTTCTCTCTCCTCACAGTGATCTCTATCTCACCCCTCAGTGATCTCTCTCTCTCCCACCTCAGTGATCTCTCTCTCTCCCCCCTCAGTGATCTCTCTCTCTCCCCTCACAGTGATCTCTCTCTCCCCTCACAGTGATCTCTCTCTCCCCTCACAGTGATCTCTCTCTCCCCTCACAGTGATCTCTCTCTCGACCCTCAGTGATCTCGCTCTCCCCCCTCAGTGATCTCTCTCTCTCCCCCCTCAGTGATCTCACTCTCTCCCCCCTCAGTGATCTCTCTCTTCCCCCTTAATGATCTCTATCTCCCCTAAGTGATCTATCTCTCCCCTCAGTGATCTCTCTCTCTCCCCTCAGTGATCTCTCTCTCCCCTCAGTGATCTCTCTCTCCCCTCACAGTGATCTCTCTCTCCCCTCACATTGATCTCTCTCTCCCCCCTCAGTGATCTCTCTCTCTCCCCTCACAGTGATCTCTCTCTCCCCTCAGAGTGATCTCTCTCTCCCCTCAGGGATCTCTTTCTCCTCTCAGTGATCTCACTCTCTCCTCACAGTGATCTCTCTCTCCGCTCAGTGATCTCTCTCTCTCCTCTCAGTGATCTCTCTCCCCTCAGTGATCACTCTCTCCACTGTCAGTGATCTCTCTCCCTCCCCTCACAGTGATCTCTCTCTCCCCTCACAGTGATCTCTCTCTCATCCCTCAGTGATCTCTAGCTCTCTCCTCACAGTGATCTCTCTCTCTCCACTCTCATGATCTCTCTCTCCCCCCTCAGTGATCACTCTCTCCCCTCACAGTGATCTCTCTCTCCCCTCACAGTGATCTCTCTCCCTCCCCTCGCAGTGATCTCTCTCTCCCCTCAGTGATCTCTCTCTCCCCTCAGTGATCTCTCTCTCTCCCCTCAGTGATCTCTCTCTCCCCTCACAGTGATCTCACTCTCTCCCCTCACGGTGATCTCCCCCTCCCCTCTCAGTGATCTCCCTGTCCCCCTCAGTGATCTCTCTCTCCCCTCTCAGTGATCTCTCTCCCTCCCCTCACAGTGATCTCTCTCTCCCCTCACAGTGATCTCTCTCTCCCCTCAGTGATCTCTCTCTCCCCTCACAATGATCTCTCTCTCCACTCTCAGTGATCTCTCTCTCTCCTCACAGTGATCTCTCTCTCTCCTCACAGTGATCTCTCTCTCCCCTCACGGTGATCTCTCTCCCCCCCCTAAGTGATCTCTCTCTCCCCTCACAGTGATCTCTCTCTCCCCTCACAGTGATCTCTCTCTCACCCCTCAGTGATCTCTCTCTCTCCCACCTCAGTGATCTCTCTCTCCCCCTCCTCAGTGATCTCTCTCTCTCCCCTCACAGTGATCACTCTCTCCCCCCTAAGTGATCTCTCTCTCCCCTCACAGTGATCTCTCTCTCCCCTCACAGTGATCACTCTCTCCCCTCACAGTGATCTCTCTCTCGCCCCTCAGTGATCTCTCTCTCCCCCCTCAGTGATCTCTCTCTCTCCCCCCTCAGTGATCTCTCTCTCCCCCCTCAGTGATCTCTCTCTCCCCTCAGTGATCTCTCTCTCCCCTCAGTGATCTCTCCCTCCCCTCTCAGTGATCTCTCTCTCCCCCCTCAGTGATCTCTCTCTCCCCTCTCAGTGATCTCTTTCCCTCCCCTCAGTGATCTCTCTCCGCTCTCAGTGATCTCTCTCTCGCCTCACAGTGATCTCTCTCTCTCCCCTCACAGTGATCTCTCTCCCCTCACAGTGATCTCTCTCTTCCCTCACAGTGATCTCTCTCTCCCCTCGGTGATCTCTCTCCCCTCACAGTGATCGCTCTCTCCCCTCAGTGATCTCTCTCTCCCCTCAGTGATCTCTCCCTCCCATCTCAGTGATCTCCCTCTCCCCCCTCAGTGATCTCTCTCTCCCCCCTCAGTGATCTCTCTCTCTCTCCCCTCAGTGATCTCTCCCTCCCCCCTCAGTGATCTCCCTCTCCCCCCTCAGTGATCTCTCTCTCCCCCCTCAGTGATCTCTCTCCGCTCTCAGTGATCTCTCTCTCCCCTCACAGTGATCTCTCTCTCCCCTCAGTGATCTCTCTCTCCCCCCTCAGTGATCTCTCTCTCCCCTCTCAGTGATCTCTCTACCTCCCCTCACAGTGATCTCTCTCTCCCCTTACATTGATCTCTCTCTCTCCCCTCACAGTGATCTCTCTCTCTTCCCTCACTGTGATCTCTCTCTCTTCCCTCAGTCTCCTCTCTCTCTACTCACAGTGATTTCTCTCTCCCCTCGGTGATCTCTCTCCCCTCTCAGTGATCTCTCTACCTCCCCTCACAGTGATCTCTCTCTCCCCTTACATTGATCTCTCTCTCTCCCCTCACAGTGATCTCTCTCTCTTCCCTCACTGTGATCTCTCTCTCTTCCCTCAGTCTCCTCTCTCTCTCCTCACAGTGATTTCTCTCTCCCCTTGGTGATCTCTCTCCTCTCACAGTGATCTCTCTTTCCCCTCACAGTGATCTCTCTCTCCCCTCACAGTGATCTCACTCTCTCCCCTCACAGTGATCTCTCTTTCCCCTCACAGTGATCTCACTCTCTCTCCTCACAGTGATCTCTCTCTCCCCTCACAGTGAACACTCTCTCTCCACTCACAGTGATCTCTCTCTCTCTTCCCTCAGTCTCCTCTCTCTCTCCTCACAGTGATCTCTCTGTCCTCTCACAGTGATCTCTCTTTCCTCTCACAGTGATCTCTCTCTCCCCTCACAGTGATCTCTCTCTCTTCCCTCAGTGATCTGAGTCTCTCTCTTCTCACAGTGAGCTATCTCTCTCCCCTCCCAGTGATCTCTCTCTCCCCTCACAGTGATCTCTCTCTCTCTCCCCTCAGTGATCTCTCTCTCCCCTCGCAGTGATCTCTCTCTCTCCCCTCACAGTGATCTCTCTCTCTCCCCTCACAGTGATCTCTCTCTCCCCTCACAGTGATCTCTCTCTCCCCCTCAGTGATCTCTCTCTCCCCTCTCAGTGATCTCTCTCTCTCCCCTCAGTGATCTCTCTCTCCCCTCACAGTGATCTCTCCCTCCCCTCACAGTGATCTCCCTCTCCCCTCACAGTGATCTCTCTTCCCTCACAGTGATCTTTCTCTCCCCTCACAGTGATCTCTCTCTCCCCTCACAGTGATCTCTCTCCCTCCCCTCACAGTGATCTCTCTCTCCCCTCAGTGATCTCTCTCTCCCCTTACAGTGATCTCTCTCTCCCCTTACAGTGATCTCTCTCTCCCCCCTCAGTGATCTCTCTCTCCCCCCTCACAGTGATCTCTCTCTCCCCTCAGAGTGATCTCTCTCTCCCTTCAGTGATCTGTCTCTGCCCTCTCAGTGATCTCTCTCTCCCCTCACAGTGATCTCTCTCTCATCCCTCAGTGATCTCTCTCTCTCTCCTCACAGTGATCTCTCTCTCTCCACTCTCATGATCTCTCTCTCCCCCCTCAGTGATCACTCTCTCCCCTCACAGTGATCTCTCTCTCCCCTCACAGTGATCTCTCTCCCTCCCCTCGCAGTGATCTCTCTCTCCCCTCAGTGATCTCTCTCTCCCCTCAGTGATCTCTCTCTCCCCTCACAGTGATCTCACTCTGTCCCCTCACGGTGATCTCCCCCTCCCCTCTCAGTGATCTCCCTCTCCCCCTCAGTGATCTCTCTCTCCCCCTCTCAGTGATCTCTCTCCCTCCCCTCACAGTGATCTCTCTCTCCCCTCACAGTGATCTCTCTCTCCCCTCAGTGATCTCTCTCTCCCCTCACAATGATCTCTCTCTCCACTCACAGTGATCTCTCTCTCTCCTCACAGTGATCTCTCTCTCTCCTCACAGTGATCTCTCTCTCCACTCACAGTGATCTCTCTCTCCCCTCACAATGATCTCTCTCTCCACTCACAGTGATCCCTCTCTCTCCTCACAGTGATCTCTCTCTCTCCTCACAGTGATCTCTCTCTCTCCCCTCACAGTGATCTCTCTCTCCCCCTCACAGTGATCTCTCTCTCACCCCTCAGTGATCTCTCTCTCTGCCACCTCAGTGATCTCTCTCTCCCCCTCCTCAGTGATCTCTCTCTCTCCCCTCACAGTGATCACTCTCTCCCCCCTAAGTGATCTCTCTCTCCCCTCACAGTGATCTCTCTCTCCCCTCACAGTGATCTCTCTCTCCCCTCACAGTGATCTCTCTCTCGCCACTCAGTGATCTCTCTCTCCCCCCTCAGTGATCTCTCTCTCTCCCCCCTCAGTGATCTCTCTCTCTCCCCCCTCAGTGATCTCTCTCTCCCCCCTCAGTGATCTCTCTCTCCCCTCAGTGATCTCTCTCTCCCCTCAGTGATCTCTCCCTCCCCTCTCAGTGATCTCTCTCTCCCCCCTCAGTGATCTCTCTCTCCCCTCTCAGTGATCTCTTTCCCTCCCCTCAGTGATCTCTCTCCGCTCTCAGTGATCTCTCTCTCGCCTCACAGTGATCTCTCTCTCTCCCCTCACAGTGATCTCTCTCTCTCCCCTCACAGTGATCTCTCTCTCCCCTCAGTGATCTCTCTCCCCTCACAGTGATCGCTCTCTCCCCTCAGTGATCTCTCTCTCCCCTCAGTGATCTCTCCCTCCCATCTCAGTGATCTCCCTCTCCCCCCTCAGTGATCTGTCTCTCCCCCCTCAGTGATCTCTCTCTCTCTCCCCTCAGTGATCTCTCTCTCCCCTCTCAGTGATCTCTCTACCTCCCCTCACAGTGATCTCTCTCTCCCCTTACATTGATCTCTCTCTCTCCCCTCACAGTGATCTCTCTCTCTTCCCTCACTGTGATCTCTCTCTCTTCCCTCAGTCTCCTCTCTCTCTCCTCACAGTGATTTCTCTCTCCCCTCGGTGATCTCTCTCCCCTCTCAGTGATCTCTCTACCTCCCCTCACAGTGATCTCTCTCTCCCCTTACATTGATCTCTCTCTCTCCCCTCACAGTGATCTCTCTCTCTTCCCTCACTGTGATCTCTCTCTCTTCCCTCAGTCTCCTCTCTCTCTCCTCACAGTGATTTCTCTCTCCCCTTGGTGATCTCTCTCCTCTCACAGTGATCTCTCTTTCCCCTCACAGTGATCTCTCTCTCCCCTCACAGTGATCTCACTCTCTCCCCTCACAGTGATCTCTCTTTCCCCTCACAGTGATCTCACTCTCTCCCCTCACAGTGATCTCTCTCTCCCCTCACAGTGAACACTCTCTCTCCACTCACAGTGATCTCTCTCTCTCTTCCCTCAGTCTCCTCTCTCTCTCCTCACAGTGATCTCTCTGTCCTCTCACAGTGATCTCTCTTTCCTCTCACAGTGATCTCTCTCTCCCCTCACAGTGATCTCTCTCTCTTCCCTCAGTGATCTGAGTCTCTCTCTTCTCACAGTGAGCTATCTCTCTCCCCTCCCAGTGATCTCTCTCTCCCCTCACAGTGATCTCTCTCTCTCTCCCCTCAGTGATCTCTCTCTCCCCTCGCAGTGATCTCTCTCTCTCCCCTCACAGTGATCTCTCTCTCTCCCCTCACAGTGATCTCTCTCTCCCCTCACAGTGATCTCTCTCTCCCCCTCAGTGATCTCTCTCTCCCCTCTCAGTGATCTCTCTCTCTCCCCTCAGTGATCTCTCTCTCCCCTCACAGTGATCTCTCCCTCCCCTCACAGTGATCTCCCTCTCCCCTCACAGTGATCTCTCTTCCCTCACAGTGATCTTTCTCTCCCCTCACAGTGATCTCTCTCTCCCCTCACAGTGATCTCTCTCCCTCCCCTCACAGTGATCTCTCTCTCCCCTCAGTGATCTCTCTCTCCCCTTACAGTGATCTCTCTCTCCCCTTACAGTGATCTCTCTCTCCCCCCTCAGTGATCTCTCTCTCCCCCCTCACAGTGATCTCTCTCTCCCCTCAGAGTGATCTCTCTCTCCCTTCAGTGATCTGTCTCTGCCCTCTCAGTGATCTCTCTCTCCCCTCACAGTGATCTGTCTCTCATCCCTCAGTGATCTCTCTCTCTCTCCTCACAGTGATCTCTCTCTCTCCACTCTCATGATCTCTCTCTCCCCCCTCAGTGATCACTCTCTCCCCTCACAGTGATCTCTCTCTCCCCTCACAGTGATCTCTCTCCCTCCCCTCGCAGTGATCTCTCTCTCCCCTCAGTGATCTCTCTCTCCCCTCAGTGATCTCTCTCTCCCCTCACAGTGATCTCACTCTGTCCCCTCACGGTGATCTCCCCCTCCCCTCTCAGTGATCTCCCTCTCCCCCTCAGTGATCTCTCTCTCCCCTCTCAGTGATCTCTCTCCCTCCCCTCACAGTGATCTCTCTCTCCCCTCACAGTGATCTCTCTCTCCCCTCAGTGATCTCTCTCTCCCTCACAATGATCTCTCTCTCCACTCACAGTGATCTCTCTCTCTCCTCACAGTGATCTCTCTCTCTCCTCACAGTGATCTCTCTCTCCACTCACAGTGATCTCTCTCTCCCCTCACAATGATCTCTCTCTCCACTCACAGTGATCCCTCTCTCTCCTCACAGTGATCTCTCTCTCTCCTCACAGTGATCTCTCTCTCTCCCCTCACAGTGATCTCTCTCTCCCCCTCACAGTGATCTCTCTCTCACCCCTCAGTGATCTCTCTCTCTGCCACCTCAGTGATCTCTCTCTCCCCCTCCTCAGTGATCTCTCTCTCTCCCCTCACAGTGATCACTCTCTCCCCCCTAAGTGATCTCTCTCTCCCCTCACAGTGATCTCTCTCTCCCCTCACAGTGATCTCTCTCTCCCCTCACAGTGATCTCTCTCTCGCCACTCAGTGATCTCTCTCTCCCCCCTCAGTGATCTCTCTCTCTCCCCCCTCAGTGATCTCTCTCTCTCCCCCCTCAGTGATCTCTCTCTCCCCCCTCAGTGATCTCTCTCTCCCCTCAGTGATCTCTCTCTCCCCTCAGTGATCTCTCCCTCCCCTCTCAGTGATCTCTCTCTCCCCCCTCAGTGATCTCTCTCTCCCCTCTCAGTGATCTCTTTCCCTCCCCTCAGTGATCTCTCTCCGCTCTCAGTGATCTCTCTCTCGCCTCACAGTGATCTCTCTCTCTCCCCTCACAGTGATCTCTCTCTCTCCCCTCACAGTGATCTCTCTCTCCCCTCAGTGATCTCTCTCCCCTCACAGTGATCGCTCTCTCCCCTCAGTGATCTCTCTCTCTCCTCAGTGATCTCTCCCTCCCATCTCAGTGATCTCCCTCTCCCCCCTCAGTGATCTGTCTCTCCCCCCTCAGTGATCTCTCTCTCTCTCCCCTCAGTGATCTCTCTCTCCCCCCTCAGTGATCTCCCTCTCCCCCTCAGTGATCTCTCTCTCCCCCCTCAGTGATCTCTCTCCGCTCTCAGTGTTCTCTCTCTCCCCTCACAGTGATCTCTCTCTCTCCCCTCAGTGATCTCTCTCTCCCCCCTCAGTGATCTCTCTCTCCCCTCTCAGTGATCTCTCTCCCTCCCCTCACATTGATCTCCCTCTCCCCTTACATTGATCTCTCTCTCTCCCCTCACAGTGATCTCTCTCTCTTCCCTCACTGTGATCTCTCTCTCTTCCCTCAGTCTCCTCTCTCTCTCCTCACAGTGATCTCTCTGTCCTCTCACAGTGATCTCTCTTTCCCCTCACAGTGATCTCTCTCTCCCCTCACAGTGATCTCACTCTCTCCCCTCACAGTGATCTCTCTTTCCCCTCACAGTGATCTCTCTCTCCCCTCACAGTGATCTCACTCTCTCCCCTCACAGTGATCTCTCTCTCCCCTCTCAGTGATCTCTCTCTCCCCTCACAGTGATCCTTCTCCCCTCACAGTGAACACTCTCTCCCGTCTCAGTGATCTCTCTCTCCCCTTACATTGATCTCTCTCTCTCCACTCACAGTGATCTCTCTCTCTCTTCCCTCAGTCTCCTCTCTCTCTCCTCACATTGATCTCTCTGTCCTCTCACAGTGATCTCTCTTTCCTCTCACAGTGATCTCTCTCTCCCCTCACAGTGATCTCTCTCTCTTCCCTCAGTGATCTGAGTTTCTCTCTTCTCACAGTGATCTATCTCTCTCCCATCCCAGTGATCTCTCTCTCCCCTCACAGTGATCTCTCTCTCTCTCCCCTCAGTGATCTCTCTCTCCCCCCTCAGTGATCTCTCTCTCCCCTCGCAGTGATCTCTCTCTCTCCCCTCACAGTGATCTCTCTCTCTCCCCTCACAGTGATCTCTCTCTCCCCTCACAGTGATCTTTCACTCCCCCTCAGTGATCTCTCTCTCCCCTCTCAGTGATCTCTCTCTCTCCCCTCAGTGATCTCTCTCTCCCCTCACAGTGATCTCTCCCTCCCCTCACAGTGATCTCCCTCTCCCCTCACAGTGATCTCTCTTCCCTCACAGTGATCTCTCTCTCCCCTCACAGTGATCTCTCTCTCCCCTCACAGTGATCTCTCTCCCTCCCCTCACAGTGATCTCTCTCTCCCCTCAGTGATCTCTCTCTCCCCTTACAGTGATCTCTCTCTCCCCTTACAGTGATCTCTCTCTCCCCCCTCAGTGATCTCTCTCTCCCCCCTCACAGTGATCTCTCTCTCCCCTCACAGTGATCTCTCTCTCCCTTCAGTGATCTGTCTCTCCCCTCTCAGTGATCTCTCACCCTCCCCTCACAGTGATCTCTCTCGCCCCTCAGTGATCTCTCTCTCCCCTCAGTGATCTCTCTCTCCCCTTACAGTGATCTCTCTCTCCCTCACAGTGATCTTTCTCTCCCCTCACAGGGATCTCTCTCTCTCCTCACAGTGATCTCTCTCTCCCCCCTCAGTGATCTCTCTCTCCCCTCACAGTGATCTCTCTCTCCCCTCACAGTGATCTCTCTCTCCCCCCTCAGTGATCTCTCTTTCCCCTCACAGTGATCTCTCTCTCCCCACTCACTGATCTCTCTCTCCCCTCACAGTGATCTCTCTCTCCCCTCACAGTGATCTCTCTCTCCCCTCACAGTGATCTCTCTCTCTCCTCACAGTGATCTCTCTCTCCCCCCTCAGTGATCTCTCTCTCCCCTCACAGTGATCTCTCTCTCCCCACTCAGTGATCTCTCTCTCCCCTCACAGTGATCTCTCTCTCCCCTTACAGTGATCTCTCTCTCCCCACTCAGTGATCTCTCTCTCCCCTCACAGTGATCTCTCTCTCCCCTTACAGTGATCTCTCTCTCCCCTCACAGTGATCTCTCTCTCCCCCCTCAGTGATCTCTCTCCCCTCACAGTGATCTTTCTCTCCCCTCACAGTGATCTCTCTCTCCCCCCTCAGTGATCTCTCTCTCCCCTCACAGTGATCTCTCTCTCCCCTCAGAGTGATCTCTCTCTCCCCTCACAGTGATCTCTCTCTCCCCTCACAGTGATCTCTCTCTCCCCTCACAGTGATCTCTCTCTCCCCTCACAGTGATCTCTCTCTCCCCTCAGAGTGATCTCTCTCTCCCCTCACAGTGATCTCTCTCTCCCCTCACAGTGATCTCTCTCTCCCCTCACAGTGATCTCTCTCTCCCCTCACAGTGATCTCTCTCTCCCCTCACAGTGATCTCTCTCTGCCCCCTCAGTGATCTCTCTTTCCCCTCACAGTGATCTCTCTCTCCCCTCACAGTGATCTCTCTCTCCCCTCACAGTGATCTCTCTCTCCCCCCTCAGTGATCTCTCTCTCCCCTCACAGTGATCTTTCTCTCCCCTCACAGTGATCTCTCTCTCCCCCCTCAGTGATCTCTCTCTCCCCTCACAGTGATCTTTCTCTCCCCTCACAGTGATCTCCCTCTCCCCTCACAGTGATCTCTCTCTCCCCACTCAGTGATCTCTCTCCCCTCACAGTGATCTCTCTCTCCCCACTCAGTGATCTCTCTCTCCCCTCACATTGATCTTTCTCTCCCCTCACAGTGATCTCTCTCTCCCCCCTCAGTGATCTCTCTCTCCCCTCACAGTGATCTTTCTCTCCCCTCACAGTGATCTCCCTCTCCCCTCACAGTGATCTCTCTCTCCCCACTCAGTGATCTCTCTCCCCTCACAGTGATCTCTCTCTCCCCCCTCAGTGATCTCTCTCTCCCCTCACAGTGATCTCTCTCTCCCCTCACAGAGATCTCTCTCTCTCCAGCCTGACATGGAACATGGAAAAACTACAGCACAAACAGGCCCTTTGGCCCACAAGTTGTGCAAATCGTATCCATACCTACTAGGCTGACCTATAACCTTCAATCCTATTAAGTCCCAGGTGCTCATCCAGAAGTCTCTGAAAAGACCCTGTCAAATCTGCCTCCACCACAACCGATGGCAGCCAATTCCACTCACCCACCACCCCCTGAGTGAAAAACTTACCCCTGATATCTCCTCTGTACCTACTCCCCAGCACCTTAAACCTGTGTCCTCTCGTAGCGACCATTTCAGCGCTGGGAAATAGCCTCTGAGAATCCACCCTTTCAATACCTCTCAACATCTTATAAACCTCTATCAGGTCTCCCTTCATCCTTCGTCTCTCCAGGGAGAAAAGACTGAAGCTCCCTCAACCTATCCTCATAAGGCATGCCTCCCAATCCAGGCAACATCCTTGTAAATCTGCTCTGCATTCTCTCAATAGTTCCCATATCCCTCCTATAACGAGGCAACCAGAACTGCACACAGTACTCCAAGTGGGGTCTGACTAGGGTCTTGTAAAGCTACAGCATTATTTCCCGACTCCTAAACTCAATCCCTCGATTGATGAAGGCCAGTACACCATATGCCTTCTTAACCACATCCTCCACCTGTGAGGCCGATTTAAGAGTCCTGTGGACCCGAACCCCAAGGTCCTTCTGATCCTCTACACTGCTACGAGTCCTACCCTTGATATTATACTCCTTCATCCCATTTGACCTGCCAAAATGGACCACTACACATTTATCCGGGTTGAAGTCCGTCTGCCACTTCTCTGCCCAGTCTTACATCCTATCTATGTCACGCTGCAACTTCTGACATCCCTCCAGACCATCCACAACACCACCAACCTTCGTGTCATTGGCAAACCTACCAACCCATCCCTCCACTTCCTCATCCAGGTCATTTATGAAAATGACAAACAGCAAGGGTCCCAGAACAGATCCCTGGGGCGCTCCACTGGTGACTGACCTCCATTCCGAAAAAGACCCATCCACAACCACTCTCTGCCTTCTGCAGGCAAGCCAGTTCTGGATCCACAAGGCAATAGCCCCTTGGATCCCAAGCCCTCTCATTTTCTCAAGAAGTCTTGCATGGGGAACCTTATCGAACGCCTTGCTGAAGTCCATGTAAACCACATCCATCGCTCTTCCTTTGTCAATGTGTTTAGTCACATTTTCAAAGAACTCAACCAGGCTCGTAAGGCACGATTTGCCCTTGACAAATCCATGCTGACTACTTTTGATCATACTAAACTTCTCTAAATGTTCATAAATCCTGTCCCTCAAGATCCTCTCCATCAGCTTACCAACCACTGAGGTTAGACTCACCGGGTGGTAATTTCCTGGGCTATCCCTGTTCCCTTTCTTGAATATAGGAACCACATCCACAATCCTCCAATCCTCCGGAACCTTTGCTGTCTCCTTCAACGATGCAAAGATCGTCGCCAAAGGCTCTGCAATCTCTTCCCGTGCCTCCCGCAGTAACCTAGGGTACATCCCATCGGTCCCGGTGACTTATCTATCTTGATGCTATTTAAAAGTTCCAACACATCCTCTCAAAGTCCACATACTCAATCTTTTCAGTCCACCGCAAACCTGCAGTACAACCTCCCAGATCACTTTCCACCGTGAATACCGAGGAAAAGGGTTCATTAAGCACCTCTGCCATTTCTACCGGTTCTGTACAAACTTTTCCCACCTTCACATTTTTTAGTTCCTATTCCTTCACATCTCATCCTTTTACTCTTCACATATTTGTAGATAGCCTTAGGGTTCTCCTTAATCTTACCCGCCGAGACCTCCTGGTAACCCTTTCTGGGTCTCCTAATTTCCTTTTTAAGCTCCTTCCTACAACCCGTATTCCCCTCTAGATCTTTAACATCGCCTAGCTCTCTGAACCTCCATGATGCACGAAGGTTGTGATGAAATTAGTCAAAAAGAAAAGGAAAACGTACGAAAGGTTCACACGCTCTGACAGTCCAGCACACCCTCAGTACTGACCCTCTGACAGTGCAGCACTCCCTCAGCACTGACCCCCTGACAGTGCAGCACTCCCTCAGTACTGACCCTCTGACAGTGCAGCACTCCCTCAGTACTGACCCTCTGACAGTGCAGCGCTCCCTCAGTACTGACCCTCTGACAGTGCAGCACTCCCTCAGTACTGACCCTCTGACAGTGCAGCACTCCCTCAGTACTGACCCTCTGACAGTGTAGCACTCCCTCAGTACTGACCCTCTGACAGTGCAGCACTCCCTCAGCACTGACCCTCTGACAGTGCAGCACTCCCTCAGTACTGACGCTCTGACAGTGCAGCACTCCCTCAGTACTGACCCTCTGACAGTGCAGCAATCCTTCAGTACTGACCCTCTGACAGTGCAGCACTCCCTCAGTACTGACCCTCTGATAGTGCAGCACTCCCTCAATACTGACCCTCTGACAGTGCAGCAATCCCTCAGTACTGACCCTCTGCTAGTGCAGCACTACCTCAGTAATTACCCTCTGACAGTGCAGCACTCCCTCAGCACTGACCCTCTGACAGTGCAGCAATCCCTCACGAATGAACCTCTGACAGTGCAGCACTCCCTCAGCACTGACCCTCTGACAGTGCAGCACTCTCTCAGCACTGACCCTCTGACAGTGCAGCACTCCCTCAGCACTGACCCTCTGACAGTGCAGCACTCCCTCAGTACTGACGCTCTGACAGTGCAGCACTCCCTCAGTACTGACCCTCTGACAGTGCAGCACTCCCTCAGTACTGATCCTCTGCTAGTGCAGCACTACCTCAGTAATTACCCTCTGACAGTGCAGCACTCCCTCAGTACTGACCCTCTGACAGTGCAGCACTCCCTCAATACTGACCCTCTGACAGTGCAGCAATCCCTCACTACTGAACCTCTGACAGTGCAGCACTCCCTCAGTACTGACCCTCTGACAGTGCAGCACTTCCTCAGTACTGACCCTCTGACATTGCAGCACTCCCTCAGTACTGACCCTCTGACAGTGCAGCACTCCCTCAGTACTGACCCTCTGACAGTGCAGCACTCCCTCAGTAGTGACCCTCTGACAGTGCAGCAGTCCCTCAGTACTGACCCTCTGACAGTGCAGCACTCTCTCAGCACTGACCCTCTGGCAGTGCAGCACTCCCTCAGTACTGACGCTCTGACAGTGCAGCACTCCCTCAGTACTGACCCTCTGACAGTGCAGCACTCCCTCAGTACTGATCCTCTGCTAGTGCAGCATTACCTCAGTAATTACCCTGTGACAGTGCAGCACTCCCTCAGTACTGACCCTCTGACAGTGCAGCACTCCCTCAATACTGACCCTCTGACAGTGCAGCAATCCCTCACTACTGAACCTCTGACAGTGCAGCACTCCCTCAGTACTGACCCTCTGACAGTGCAGCACTTCCTCAGTACTGACCCTCTGACATTGCAGCACTCCCTCAGTACTGACCCTCTGACAGTGCAGCACTCCCTCAGTACTGACCCTCTGACAGTGCAGCACTCCCTCAGTACTGACCCTCTGACAGTGCAGCAGTCCCTCAGTACTGACCCTCTGACAGTGCAGCACTCTCTCAGCACTAACCCTCTGACAGTGCAGCACTCCCTCAGTACTGACCCTCTGACAGTGCAGCAGTCCCTCAGTACTGACCCTCTGACAGTGCAGCACTCCGTCAGTACTGACCCTCTGACAGTGCAGCACTCCCTCAGTACTGAACCTCTGATAGTGCTGCACTCCCTCAGTACTGACCCTCTGACAGTGCAGCACTCCCTCAGCACTGACCCTCTGACAGTGCAGCACTCCCTCAGTACTGACTCTCTGACAGTGCAGCACTCTCTCAGCACTGACCCTCTGACAGTGCAGCACTCCCTCAGTACTGACCCTCTGACAGTGCAGCACTCCCTCAGTACTGATCCCCTGACAGTGCAGCACTCCCTCAGTACTGACCCTCTGACAGTGCAGCACTCCCTCAATACTGACCCTCTGACAGTGAGGCACTCCATCAGTACTGACCCTCTGACAGTGCAGCACTCCCTCAGTACTGACCCTCTGACAATGCAGCACTCCCTCAGTACTGACCCTCTGACAATGCAGCACTCCCTCAGTACTGACCCTCTGACAGTGCAGCACTCCCTCAGTACTGATCCTCTGACAGTGCAGCACTCCCTCAGTACTGACCCTCTGACAGTGCAGCACTCCCTCAGTACTGACCCTCTGACAGTGCAGCACTCCCTCAGTACTGACCCTCTGACAGTGCAGCACTCCCTCAGCACTGACCCTCTGACAGTGCAGCACTCCCTCAGTACTGACTCTCTGACAGTGCAGCACTCTCTCAGCACTGACCCTCTGACAGTGCAGCACTCCCTCAGTACTGACCCTCTGACAGTGCAGCACTCCCTCAGTACTGATCCCCTGACAGTGCAGCACTCCCTCAGTACTGACCCTCTGACAGTGCAGCACTCCCTCAATACTGACCCTCTGACAGTGAGGCACTCCATCAGTACTGACCCTCTGACAGTGCAGCACTCCCTCAGTACTGACCCTCTGACAATGCAGCACTCCCTCAGTACTGACCCTCTGACAATGCAGCACTCCCTCAGTACTGACCCTCTGACAGTGCAGCACTCCCTCAGTACTGATCCTCTGACAGTGCAGCACTCCCTCAGTACTGACCCTCTGACAGTGCAGCACTCCCTCAGTACTGACCCTCTGACAGTGCAGCACTCCCTCAGTACTGACCCTCTGACAGTGCAGCACTCCCTCAGTACTGAACCTCTGACAGTGCGGCACTCCCTCAGTACTGACCCTCTGACAGTGCAGCACTCCCTCAGTACTGATCCCCTGACAGTGCAGCACTCCCTCAGTACTGACCCTCTGACAGTGCAGCACTCCCTCAGTACTGACCCTCTGACAGTGCAGCACTCCCTCAGTACTGATCCCCTGACAGTGCAGCACTCCCTCAGTACTGACCCTCTGACAATGCAGCACTCCCTCAGTACTGACCCTCTCACAGTGTTGCACTCCCTCAGTACTGACCCTCTGACAATGCAGCACTCCCTCAGTACTGACCCTCTCACAGTGCAGCACTCCCTCAGTACTGAACCTCTGACAGTGCAGCACTCCCTCAGTACTGACCCTCTGACAGTGCAGCACTCCCTCAGTACTGAACCTCTGACAGTGCGGCACTCCCTCAGTACTGAACCTCTGACAGTGCAGCACTCCCTCAGTACTGACCCTCTGACAGTGCTGCACTCCCTCAGTACTGACCCTCTGATAGTGCAGCACTCCCTCAGGACTGACCCTCTGACAGTGCAGCACTCCCTCAAAACTGACCCTCTGACAGTGCAGCACTCCCTCAGTACTGACCCTCTGACAGTGCAGCACTCCCTCAGTACTGACCCTCTGACAGTGCAGCACTCCCTCAGTACTGACCCTCTGACAGTGCAGCACTCCCTCAGTACTGACCCTCTGACAGTGCAGCACTCCCTCAATAGTGACCCTCTGACAGTGCGGCACTCCCTCAGTACTGACCCTCTGACAGTGCAGCACTCCCTCAGTACTGACCCTTTGACAATGCAGCACTCCCTCAGTACTGACCCTCTGACAGTGCAGCACTCCCTCAGTACTGACACTCTGACAGTGCAGCACTCCCTCAGTACTGACCCTCTGACAGTGCAGCACTCCCTCAGTACTGATCCCCTGACAGTGCAGCACTCCCTCAGTACTGACCCTCTGACAGTGCAGCACTCCCTCAGTACTGACCCTCTGACAGTGCGGCACTCCCTCAGTACTGAACCTCTGACAGTGCAGCACTCCCTCAGTACTGACCCTCTGACAGTGCGGCACTCCCTCAGTACTGAACCTCTGACAGTGCAGCACTCCCTCAGTACTGACCCTCTGACAGTGCAGCACTCTCTCAGCATTGACCCTCTGACAGTGCAGCACTCCCTTAGTACTGACCCTCTGACACTGCAGCACTCCGTCAGTACTGATCCACTGACAGTGCAGCACTCCCTCAGTACTGACCCTCTGATAGTGCAGCACTACCTCAGTACTGACCATCTGACAGTGCAGCACTCCCTCAATACTGACCCTCTGACAGTGCAGCACTCCCTCAGTACTGACCCTCTGACAGTGCAGCAATCCCTCAGTACTGACCCTCTGACAGTGCGGCTCTCCCTCAGTAGTGACCCACTGACAGTGCAGCACTCCCTCAGTACTGACCCTCTGACAGTGCAGCACTTCCTCAGAACTGACCCTCTGACAGTGCAGCCCTCTCTCAGTACTGACCCTCTGACAGTGCAGCACTCCCTCAGAACTGACCCTCTGACAGTGCAGCACTCTCTCAGTACTGACCCTCTGACAGTGCAGCACTCCCTCAGTACTGACCCTCTGACAGTGCAGCACTCCCTCAGTACTGACCCTCTGACAGTGCAGCACTCCCTCAGTACTGACCCTCTGACAGTGCAGTACTCCCTCAGTACTGACCCTCTGACAGTGCAGCACTCCCTCAGTACTGACACCCTGACAGTGCAGCACTCCCTCAGTACTGACCCTCTGACAGTGCAGCACTCCCTCAGTACTGACCCTCTGACAGTGCAGCACTCCCTCAGTACTGACCCTCTGACAGTGCGGCACTCGCTCAATACTGACCCCCTGACAGTGCAGCACTCCCTCAGTACTGACCCTCTGACAGTGCAGCACTCCCTCAGTACTGACCCTCTGACAGTGCAGCACTCCCTCAGTACTGACCCTCTGACAGTGCGGCACTCCCTCAGTACTGACCCCCTGACAGTGCAGCACTCCCTCAGTACTGACCCTCTGACAGTGCAGCACTCCCTCAGTACTGACCCTCTGAAAGTGCAGCACTCCCTCAGTACTGACCCTCTGACAGTGCAGCACTCCCTCAGTACTGACCCTCTGACAGTGCGGCACTCCCTCAGTACTGACCCTCTGACAGTGCAGCACTCCCTCAGTACAGACCCTCTGACAGTGCAGCACTCCCTCAGTACTGACCCTCTGACAGTGCAGCACTCCCTCAGTACAAACCCTCTGACAGTGCAGTACTCCCTCAGTACTGACCCTCTGACAGTGCAGCACTCCCTCAGTACTGACCCTCTGACAGTGCAGCACCCCCTCAGCACTGACCCTTTGACAGTGCAGCACTCCCTCAGTTCTGACCCTCTGACACTGCAGCACTCCCTCAGTACTGACCCTCTGACAGTGCAGCACTCCCTCAGTACTGACCCTCTCTCAGTGCAGCACTCCCTCAGTACTGACCCTCTGACAGTGCAGCACTCCCTCAGTACTGACCCTCTGACAGTGCGGCACTCCCTCAGTACTGACCCTCTGACAGTGCAGCACTCCCTCAGTACAGACCCTCTGACAGTGCTGCACTCCCTCAGTACTGACCCTCTGACAGTGCAGCACTCCCTCAGTACAGACCCTCTGACAGTGCAGTACTCCCTCAGTACTGACCCTCTGACAGTGCAGCACTCCCTCAGTACTGACCCTCTGACAGTGCAGCACTCCCTCAGCACTGACCCTTTGACTGTGCAGCACTCCCTCAGTTCTGACCCTCTGATACTGCAGCACTCCCTCAGCACTGACCCTCTGACAGTGCAGCACTCCCTCAGTACTGACCCTCTGACAGTGCGGCACTCCCTCAGTACTGACCCTCTGACAGTGCAGCACTCCCTCAGTACTGACCCTCTGACAGTGTAGCACTCCCTCAGTACTGACCCTCTGACAGTGCAGCACTCCCTTTGTACTGACCCTCTGACAATGCAGCACTCCCTCAGTACTGACCCTCTGACAATGCAGCACTCCCTCAGTACTGACCCTCTGACAGTGCAGCACTCCCTCAGTACTGATCCTCTGACAGTGCAGCACTCCCTCAGTACTGACCCTCTGACAGTGCAGCACTCCCTCAGTACTGACCCTCTGACAGTGCAGCACTCCCTCAGTACTGACCCTCTGACAGTGCAGCACTCCCTCAGTACTGAACCTCTGACAGTGCGGCACTCCCTCAGTACTGACCCTCTGACAGTGCAGCACTCCCTCAGTACTGATCCCCTGACAGTGCAGCACTCCCTCAGTACTGACCCTCTGACAGTGCAGCACTCCCTCAGTACTGACCCTCTGACAGTGCAGCACTCCCTCAGTACTGATCCCCTGACAGTGCAGCACTCCCTCAGTACTGACCCTCTGACAATGCAGCACTCCCTCAGTACTGACCCTCTCACAGTGTTGCACTCCCTCAGTACTGACCCTCTGACAATGCAGCACTCCCTCAGGACTGACCCTCTGACAGTGCAGCACTCCCTCAAAACTGACCCTCTGACAGTGCAGCACTCCCTCAGTACTGACCCTCTGACAGTGCAGCACTCCCTCAATAGTGACCCTCTGACAGTGCGGCACTCCCTCAGTACTGACCCTCTGACAGTGCAGCACTCCCTCAGTACTGACCCTTTGACAATGCAGCACTCCCTCAGTACTGACCCTCTGACAGTGCAGCACTCCCTCAGTACTGACACTCTGACAGTGCAGCACTCCCTCAGTACTGACCCTCTGACAGTGCAGCACTCCCTCAGTACTGATCCCCTGACAGTGCAGCACTCCCTCAGTACTGACCCTCTGACAGTGCAGCACTCCCTCAGTACTGACCCTCTGACAGTGCGGCACTCCCTCAGTACTGAACCTCTGACAGTGCAGCACTCCCTCAGTACTGACCCTCTGACAGTGCGGCACTCCCTCAGTACTGAACCTCTGACAGTGCAGCACTCCCTCAGTACTGACCCTCTGACAGTGCAGCACTCTCTCAGCATTGACCCTCTGACAGTGCAGCACTCCCTTAGTACTGACCCTCTGACACTGCAGCACTCCGTCAGTACTGATCCACTGACAGTGCAGCACTCCCTCAGTACTGACCCTCTGATAGTGCAGCACTACCTCAGTACTGACCATCTGACAGTGCAGCACTCCCTCAATACTGACCCTCTGACAGTGCAGCACTCCCTCAGTACTGACCCTCTGACAGTGCAGCAATCCCTCAGTACTGACCCTCTGACAGTGCGGCTCTCCCTCAGTAGTGACCCACTGACAGTGCAGCACTCCCTCAGTACTGACCCTCTGACAGTGCAGCACTTCCTCAGAACTGACCCTCTGACAGTGCAGCCCTCTCTCAGTACTGACCCTCTGACAGTGCAGCACTCCCTCAGAACTGACCCTCTGACAGTGCAGCACTCTCTCAGTACTGACCCTCTGACAGTGCAGCACTCCCTCAGTACTGACCCTCTGACAGTGCAGCACTCCCTCAGTACTGACCCTCTGACAGTGCAGCACTCCCTCAGTACTGACCCTCTGACAGTGCAGTACTCCCTCAGTACTGACCCTCTGACAGTGCAGCACTCCCTCAGTACTGACACCCTGACAGTGCAGCACTCCCTCAGTACTGACCCTCTGACAGTGCAGCACTCCCTCAGTACTGACCCTCTGACAGTGCAGCACTCCCTCAGTACTGACCCTCTGACAGTGCGGCACTCGCTCAATACTGACCCCCTGACAGTGCAGCACTCCCTCAGTACTGACCCTCTGACAGTGCAGCACTCCCTCAGTACTGACCCTCTGACAGTGCAGCACTCCCTCAGTACTGACCCTCTGACAGTGCGGCACTCCCTCAGTACTGACCCCCTGACAGTGCAGCACTCCCTCAGTACTGACCCTCTGACAGTGCAGCACTCCCTCAGTACTGACCCTCTGAAAGTGCAGCACTCCCTCAGTACTGACCCTCTGACAGTGCAGCACTCCCTCAGTACTGACCCTCTGACAGTGCGGCACTCCCTCAGTACTGACCCTCTGACAGTGCAGCACTCCCTCAGTACAGACCCTCTGACAGTGCAGCACTCCCTCAGTACTGACCCTCTGACAGTGCAGCACTCCCTCAGTACAAACCCTCTGACAGTGCAGTACTCCCTCAGTACTGACCCTCTGACAGTGCAGCACTCCCTCAGTACTGACCCTCTGACAGTGCAGCACCCCCTCAGCACTGACCCTTTGACAGTGCAGCACTCCCTCAGTTCTGACCCTCTGACACTGCAGCACTCCCTCAGTACTGACCCTCTGACAGTGCAGCACTCCCTCAGTACTGACCCTCTCTCAGTGCAGCACTCCCTCAGTACTGACCCTCTGACAGTGCAGCACTCCCTCAGTACTGACCCTCTGACAGTGCGGCACTCCCTCAGTACTGACCCTCTGACAGTGCAGCACTCCCTCAGTACAGACCCTCTGACAGTGCTGCACTCCCTCAGTACTGACCCTCTGACAGTGCAGCACTCCCTCAGTACAGACCCTCTGACAGTGCAGTACTCCCTCAGTACTGACCCTCTGACAGTGCAGCACTCCCTCAGTACTGACCCTCTGACAGTGCAGCACTCCCTCAGCACTGACCCTTTGACTGTGCAGCACTCCCTCAGTTCTGACCCTCTGATACTGCAGCACTCCCTCAGCACTGACCCTCTGACAGTGCAGCACTCCCTCAGTACTGACCCTCTGACAGTGCGGCACTCCCTCAGTACTGACCCTCTGACAGTGCAGCACTCCCTCAGTACTGACCCTCTGACAGTGTAGCACTCCCTCAGTACTGACCCTCTGACAGTGCAGCACTCCCTTTGTACTGACCCTCTGACAGTGCAGCACTCCCTCAGTACTGACCCTCTGACAGTGCAGCACTCCCTCAGTAGTGACCCTCTGTCAGTGCAGCACTCCCTCAGTACTGACCCTCTGACAGTGCAGCACTCCCTCAGTACTGACCCTCTGTCAGTGCAGCACTCCCTCAGTACTGACCCTCTGACAGTGCAGCACTCCCTCAGTACTGACCCTCTGACAGTGCAGCACTCCCTCAGTACTGACCCTCTGACAGTGCAGCACTCCTTCAGTACTGACCCTCTGACAGTGCAGCACTCCTTCAGTACTGACCCTCTGACAGTGCAGCACTCCTTCAGTACTGACCCTCTGACAGTGCAGCACTCCTTCAGTAGTAACCCTCTGACAGTGCAGCACCCCCTCAGCACTGAACCTCTGACACTGCAACACTCCCTCAGTACTAACCGTCTGACAGTGCAGCACTCCCTCAGTACTGACCCTCTGACACTGCAACACTCCCTCAGTACTAACCCTCTGACAGTGCAGCACTCCCTCAGTACTGACCCTCTGACACTGCAGCACTCCCTCAGTACTGACCCTCTGACACTGCAGCACTCCCTCAGAACTGACCCTCTGACAGTGCAGCACTTCTTCAGTACTGACCCTCTGACAGTGCAGCACTCCCTCAGTACTGACCCTCTGACAGTGCAGCACTCCCTCTGTACTGACCCTCTGACAGTGCAGCACTCCCTCAGCACTGACCCTCTGACAGTGCAGCACTCCCTCAGTACTGACCCTCTGACAGTGCAGCACTCCCTCAGCACTGATCCTCTGACAGTGCAGCACTCCCTCAGTACTGACCCTCTGACAGTGCAGCACTCCCTCAGTACTGACCCTCTGACAGTGCAGCACTCCCTCAGCACTGACCCTCTGACAGTGCAACACTCCCTCAGTACTGACCCTCTGACAGTGCAGCACTCCCTCAGTACTGACCCTCTGACAGTGCAGCACTCCCTCAGTACTGACCCTCTGACAGTGCAGTACTCCCTCAGTACTGACCCTCTGACAGTGCAGCACTCCCTCAGTACTGACACCCTGACAGTGCAGCACTCCCTCAGTACTGACCCTCTGACAGTGCAGCACTCCCTCAGTACTGACCCTCTGACAGTGCAGCACTCCCTCAGTACTGACCCTCTGACAGTGCGGCACTCGCTCAATACTGACCCCCTGACAGTGCAGCACTCCCTCAGTACTGACCCTCTGACAGTGCAGCACTCCCTCAGTACTGACCCTCTGACAGTGCAGCACTCCCTCAGTACTGACCCTCTGACAGTGCGGCACTCCCTCAGTACTGACCCCCTGACAGTGCAGCACTCCCTCAGTACTGACCCTCTGACAGTGCAGCACTCCCTCAGTACTGACCCTCTGAAAGTGCAGCACTCCCTCAGTACTGACCCTCTGACAGTGCAGCACTCCCTCAGTACTGACCCTCTGACAGTGCGGCACTCCCTCAGTACTGACCCTCTGACAGTGCAGCACTCCCTCAGTACAGACCCTCTGACAGTGCAGCACTCCCTCAGTACTGACCCTCTGACAGTGCAGCACTCCCTCAGTACAAACCCTCTGACAGTGCAGTACTCCCTCAGTACTGACCCTCTGACAGTGCAGCACTCCCTCAGTACTGACCCTCTGACAGTGCAGCACCCCCTCAGCACTGACCCTTTGACAGTGCAGCACTCCCTCAGTTCTGACCCTCTGACACTGCAGCACTCCCTCAGTACTGACCCTCTGACAGTGCAGCACTCCCTCAGTACTGACCCTCTCTCAGTGCAGCACTCCCTCAGTACTGACCCTCTGACAGTGCAGCACTCCCTCAGTACTGACCCTCTGACAGTGCGGCACTCCCTCAGTACTGACCCTCTGACAGTGCAGCACTCCCTCAGTACAGACCCTCTGACAGTGCTGCACTCCCTCAGTACTGACCCTCTGACAGTGCAGCACTCCCTCAGTACAGACCCTCTGACAGTGCAGTACTCCCTCAGTACTGACCCTCTGACAGTGCAGCACTCCCTCAGTACTGACCCTCTGACAGTGCAGCACTCCCTCAGCACTGACCCTTTGACTGTGCAGCACTCCCTCAGTTCTGACCCTCTGATACTGCAGCACTCCCTCAGCACTGACCCTCTGACAGTGCAGCACTCCCTCAGTACTGACCCTCTGACAGTGCGGCACTCCCTCAGTACTGACCCTCTGACAGTGCAGCACTCCCTCAGTACTGACCCTCTGACAGTGTAGCACTCCCTCAGTACTGACCCTCTGACAGTGCAGCACTCCCTTTGTACTGACCCTCTGACAGTGCAGCACTCCCTCAGTACTGACCCTCTGACAGTGCAGCACTCCCTCAGTACTGACCCTCTGTCAGTGCAGCACTCCCTCAGTACTGACCCTCTGACAGTGCAGCACTCCCTCAGTACTGACCCTCTGTCAGTGCAGCACTCCCTCAGTACTGACCCTCTGACAGTGCAGCACTCCCTCAGTACTGACCCTCTGACAGTGCAGCACTCCCTCAGTACTGACCCTCTGACAGTGCAGCACTCCTTCAGTACTGACCCTCTGACAGTGCAGCACTCCTTCAGTACTGACCCTCTGACAGTGCAGCACTCCTTCAGTACTGACCCTCTGACAGTGCAGCACTCCTTCAGTAGTAACCCTCTGACAGTGCAGCACCCCCTCAGCACTGAACCTCTGACACTGCAACACTCCCTCAGTACTAACCGTCTGACAGTGCAGCACTCCCTCAGTACTGACCCTCTGACACTGCAACACTCCCTCAGTACTAACCCTCTGACAGTGCAGCACTCCCTCAGTACTGACCCTCTGACACTGCAGCACTCCCTCAGTACTGACCCTCTGACACTGCAGCACTCCCTCAGAACTGACCCTCTGACAGTGCAGCACTTCTTCAGTACTGACCCTCTGACAGTGCAGCACTCCCTCAGTACTGACCCTCTGACAGTGCAGCACTCCCTCTGTACTGACCCTCTGACAGTGTAGCACTCCCTCAGTACTGACCCTCTGACAGTGCAGCACTCCCTCAGTACTGACCCTCTGACAGTGCAGCACTCCCTCAGTACTGACCCTCTGACAGTGCAGCACTCCCTCAGCACTGACCCTCTGACAGTGCAGCAGTCCCTCAGTACTGACCCTCTGACAGTGCAGCACTCCCTCAGCACTGATCCTCTGACAGTGCAGCACTCCCTCAGTACTGACCCTCTGACAGTGCAGCACTCCCTCAGTACTGACCCTCTGACAGTGCAGCACTCCCTCAGCACTGACCCTCTGACAGTGCAACACTCCCTCAGTACTGACCCTCTGACAGTGCAGCACTCCCTCAGTACTGACCCTCTGACAGTGCGGCACTCCCTCAGTACTGACCCTCTGACAGTGCAGCACTCCCTCAGTACTGACCCTCTGACAGTGCGGCACTCCCTCAGTACTGACCCTCTGACAGTGCAGCACTCCCTCAGTACTGACCCTCTAACAGTGCAGCACTCCCTCAGTACTGACCCTCTGACAGTGCAGCACTCCCTCAGTACTGACCCTCTGACAGTGCAGCACTCCCTCAGTACTGACCCTCTGACAGTGCAGCACTCCCTCAGCACTGACCCTCTGACAGTGCAGCACTTAATGATGTGGAGGTACCGGTGTTGGACTGCTGTAAACACAGTAAGATGCCTCACAACGCCAGGTTAAAGTCCGACAAGTTTAGTTGATAATAAACCCACAAGCTTTTGGAAACGCTGTCCCTTCGTCAGGTTTGTGGAAGTTTCTGACCAGAGAAGGATAAGTAAAGGCACAGACAGTTTACGGAATGCTGATCAGAATGTGAGTCTTTACAGCTATCCTGCTATTCAAATCTTAAAGTTACAGACAATTTGAGTGGAGATAGCATTAGGCACAGGTTAAAGAGATGTGTATTGTCTCCAGATAGGACAGTGAGTGAGATGTTGCAAGTTTATGCAAGTCACGGGGGTTACAGTTAGTGCGACATGAACCCAAGATCCCAGTTGAGGTCGTCTCCATGTGTGCGGAACTTGGCTCTCAGTCTCTGTTCAGCGACTCTGCGCTGTCGTGTGTTATGAAGGCCGCCTTGGAGAATACCTACCCAAGATCAGAGCCCGAATGCCTGTGACCGCTGAAATATTCCACAACAGGAAGAGAACACTCCTGCCTGGTGATTGTCGAGCAGTGTTCATTCATCCGTTGTCGTAGTGTCTGCATGGTCTCCTCAATGTACTATGTCTCTGGACATCCTTTCCTACAGTGTATCAGGTAGACAACATTGGCCGAGTCGCAAGAGTATTTACCATGTACCTGGTGGATGGTGTTCTCAGGTGTGATGATGGCATCCGTATCAATGATCCAGCACATGTTGCAGAGATTGCTGTGACAGGGTTGTGTGGAATTGTGGTCGCTGTTCTCCTGAAGGCTGGGTAGTTTGCTGTGAACAATGGTCTGTTTGAGGTTGTGTGGTTGTCTGAAAGCAAGAAGTGGGGGTGAGGGGATGGCCCTGGTGAGATGGTCCTGGACACGGTGGACAGAGTACCCTTCGTCATCCAATACTTCCCCGGAGCGGAGAAGCTACGACATCTTCTCCGGAGTCTTCAACATATCATTGATGAAGATGAACATCTTGCCAGGGTATTCCCACACCCCCACTTCTTGCCTTCAAACAACCACACAACCTCAAACAGACCATTGCTCACAGCAACCTTTAGGAGCTGTGACTGATTCATCACACGTGGATTGTACGATATAATTCCCAGTTATACACTGTGTTCTGTGTGTGTACTGGAATGCTCTCTGTGACCCACACAGAACCGGACAGGAGTGAGTAATTTCCTTTAACACACTTCTTTGCATGTGCAGAACCTGATACTGTGACACAGGCAGACTGTACATGAGGCGACACTGAGACACAAGTGGACTATACAGGAGCTGACACTGAGGCACAGGTGGATTGTTGAGGAGCTGACACTGAGACAAGAGCGGACTGCACATGAGCTACACTGAGACACACGCGAACTGTTCAGGAGCTGATACTGAGACACAGGCAGACTGTGCGGGAGCTACACTTAGACACAGGCAGACTGTTCAGGAGCTGACACTGAGAGACAGGCAGACTGTACATGAGCTGATACTGAGACACAGGCAGATTGTTCAGGAGCTGACACTGATACAAAGGCAGACTGTACATGAGCTACACCAAGACACAGGCAAACTGTTCAGGAGCTGACACTGAGAGACAGGCGGACTGTACATGAGCTACACTGAGGCACAGGTGGACTGTACATGACCTACACTGAGACACAAGCGGACTGTAGAGGAGCTGATACTGAGACACAGGTGGACTGTACAGAAGCTGACACTGATACACAGGCGGACTATTCAGGAGCTGACCCTGAGAGACAGGCAGACTGTACATGAGCTGACACTGAGACACAGGCGGACTATTCAGGAGCAGGCAATGAGACACAGGTGGACTGTACATGAGCTACACTGAGGCACAAGCAGACTGTAGAGGAGCTGATACTGAGACACAGGTGGACTGTACAGAAGCTGACACTGATACAAAGGCAGACTGTACATGAGCTACACCAAGACACAGGCAGACTGTTCAGGAACTGACACTGAGAGGCAGGCGGACTGTACATGAGCTACACTGTGATACAGGCAGACTGTAGAGGAGCTGATACTGAGACACAGGTGGACTGTACAGAAGCTGACACTGATACACAGGCAGGCTGTTCAGGAGCTGACACTGAGAGACAGGAAGACTGTGCATGAGCTGACACTGAGACACACGAAGACTGTTCAGGAGCTGACCCTGAGACACAGGCAGACTGTACATGAGCTGACAGTGAGACACAGGTGGACTGTTCAGGAGCTGACACTGAGATACAGGCTGACTGTTCAGGAGCAGGCAATGAGATACAGGTGGACTGTACATGAGCTACACTGAGACACAGGCAGACTGTAGAAGAGCTCATACTGAGACACAGGAGGTCTGTACAGAAGCTGACACTGAGACACAGGCAGACTGTACATGAGCTGACACTGAGACACAGGCAGACTGTACAGGAGCTAACACTGAGACACAGGTGGACTGTTCAGGAGCTGACACTGATACACAGGCAGACTGTTCAGGAGCTGACACTCAGAGACAGGCAGACTGTGCATGAGCTGACACTGAGATACAGGCTGACTGTTCAGGAGCTGACACTGAGAGACAGGCAGACTGTTCAGGAGCTGACACTGATACACAGGCAGACTGTTCAGGAGCTGACACTCAGAGACAGGCAGACTGTGCATGAGCTGACACTGAGACACAAGAAGACTGTTCAGGAGCTGACACTGAGAGACAGGCTGACTGTTCAGGAACTGACACTGAGACAAAGGCGGACTTTACATGAGCTACACTGAGACGCAGGCAGACTGTAGAGGAGCTGATACTGAGACACAGGAGGTCTGTACAGAAGCTGACACTGAGGCACAGGTGGACTGTACATGAGCTGACACTGAGACACAGGCAGACTGTACAGGAGCTAACACTGAGACACAGGTGGACTGCTCAGGAGCTGACACTGAGACACAGGTGGACTGTACAGGAGCTGACACTGAGACATACATAGACTGTACAGGAGCTGACACCGAGACACATGTGGACTGTACAGGAGCTGACACTGAATCACAGGCGGACTGTTCAGGAGCTGACACTGAGACACACACGGCTGTACAGGAACTGACACTGAGACATACATGGACTGTACAGGAGCTGACACTGAGACACACACGGATTGTACAGGAGATGACCCTGAGAGATACACAGACTGTACAGGGCTGACACTGAGACACACACATGCTGTACAGCAGCTGACACTGTGACACACACATAAGTTGCCATAGATAGGACTTAAAAGCTCCCTTTGATTCAGAATCATTGAATTTCAATGTGACTTTTGAATAACAGAATGACATAGTGGAATCTGTTCCCTAGAGAGAATGAGAGCTCAGAGAGAGAGCTTGTGAGAGAGAGAGAGGGGGGGGAAGAGGGAGAGAGAGAGAGAGGCTCCTCATTCCAAGTCATAAATTCACTTGTTTGACCTGGGAGATGACCTCCTGTGAGAGAGAGCCTCTACTTTATTTTCCAACTGATGCTTGGGGAAACATTTAATCAGCTGTGCTTTGTGGATCAGTGGGAAGCTCGGAATGTGAACCGTTCATTAAGCAAGGGCGAGCTGTCAGACTGCCAGGAATGTCTTGGAGAACTCCGGAACTGAAGATTAACCTCCGGGAGGCTGCAGCATGAAAACACGGCAACAGAAATCACATCCGATATTCCGGACAGAAAACGCGGGGGGATATTGTGTTTTTTTCCAGGTTCTTTGAGGATTTTCGTCCTTCTGGTGGTGTGGGAGATTGTTGGATGTGAACAGTTTGGGGCTGAAAGACCCAATTAGTCAATGGGATTGCTGGCGGTTTTTGTGAATGATTGCGGGGGCGGGTCTCAGTGAGAACGGACAGTCGTGCCGACCAATGGCAGAGAAGGGGTGGAGTATTAGTGCCCAGGCCGCAATGTGACAATACCGACAGGAGGATAGGGAGAGGGAGTTGGCAATGCACTTACAGAGCATCCTGCGATAAAGTATATGTCTGCCAGAGTGAGTGAGTGTGAGCGCGAGTGCCCGAGTTAGTGTCTGGGGGAACGCTGCCAGAACACAGGCGAAAATTGAATGAGGGGGCACAGCCCCAAAATAAGGAGGAGGAGGTTTACGACTGAGTTGAGTAGAAACCTCCTCAGCCAAAAGGTTGTGAATCTGAGGAATTCTCTGCCCCGTGAAGCAATTCAGGCTACCTGATTGAGTATTTTTATGGCGAGGATAGATAAATGTCTGAACAGTAAAGGGATTAAGGGTTATGATGAGTGGGTGTTGAAGTGAAACCTGTCCACGAAGAGATAAGCCATGATCTTATTGAATGGTGGAGCAGGCGCGAGGGGGCCAGATGGCCTACTCCTGCTTCTAGTTCTTACAAAGTACAGGGTAAAACTCCCTCTACACTGTCCCGCATCAAACACTCCCAGGACAGGTACAGCACAGGGTTAGATACAGAGTAAAACTCCCTCTACACTGTCCCCATCAAACACTCCCAGGACAGGTACACCACGGGGTTAGATACAGAGTAAAGCTCCCTCGACACTGTCCCCATCAAACACTCCCAGGACAGGTACACCACGGGGTTAGATACAGAGTAAAGCTCCCTCGACACTGTCCCCATCAAACACTCCCAGGACAGGTACACCACGGGGTTAGATACAGAGTAAAGCTCCCTCTACACTGTCCCCATCAAACATTCCCAGGACAGGTACAGCACAGGGTTAGATACAGAGTAAAGCTCCCTCTACACTGTCCCCATCAAACACTCCCAGGACAGGTACAGCACGGGGTTAGATACAGAGTAAAACTCCCTCTACACTGTCCCGCATCAAACACTCCCAGGACAGGTACAGCACGGGGTTAGATACAGAGTAAAGCTCCCTCTACACTGTCCCCATCAAACACTCCCAGGACAGGTACAGCACGGGGTTAGATACAGAGTAAAGCTCCCTCTACACTGTCCCCATCAAACACTCCCAGGACAGGTACAGCACAGGGTTAGATACAGAGTAAAGCTCCCTCTACACTGTCCCCATCAAACACTCCCAGGACAGGTACAGCACAGGGTTAGATACAGAGTAAAACTCCCTCTACACTGTCCCCATCAAACTCCATTGTGTCGATGACTTCCCACCTCTATGCTAATCAGGAGATTTATTCCTTGTAGGCAGCAATGGAAGTGAACACAGTGCAGAGTACTCCGCTTATTTGCTTCAGTATTAAGGGGTTAAGAGTGACACAGCGTGGGTTTTGCTATCAGATCGCTCTCACCGCCTTTCAGAGCCAGATGGGCTCTATTCCACTGACTTTGTAGACCAGTCAAAACATGAAGGGAGGGAGATTGGGTCTTTATCAACAAAGCTAAGCTCAAAGGCAATAATGTGTGATGTGGGATTGTGATAATGTTCTGAGGCAGCCCAGGAATGAATGACGTTAGTTGGCAGCCACTCCAGTGTCCCGCAGACACTCTGCGTCACTGCAGGGAACTGTAGTCCATCAGGTCCTTCCCTGGAAGTGCACAGCCTTGGACTCTGGCATGGCAGCCTGTCAGAGAAAACCCCCAATAGCACCAACATTCCCCTTCATTACTCACTCTGCTGTTTGACCCAGCGAGACGGGCACATCTCGCCAATTCACTGACCTCTCCTTAGTCACAAAAACAGACATGTATACTCACACATCACAAACACACACACTCACACATCACAAACACACACACTCATACATCACAAACACACACACTCACACATCACAAACACACACACTCACACATCACAAACACACACACTCACACATCACAAACACACACACTCACACATCACAAACACACACACTCATACATCACAAACACACACACTCACATCACAAACACACACACTCACACATCACAAACACACACACTCACACATCACAAACACACACACTCACACATCACAAACACACACACTCATACATCACAAACACACACACTCACACATCACAAACACACACACTCACACATCACAAACACACACACTCACACATCACACACACACATCACAAACTCACACATCACACACACACACACTCACACATCACAAACACACACACTCACACATCACAAACACACACACTCATACATCACAAACACACACACTCACACATCACAAACACACACACTCACACATCACAAACACACACACTCACACATCACAAACACACACACTCACACATCACACGCACACACACTCACACATCACAAACACACACACTCATACATCACAAACACACACACTCACACATCACAAACACACACACTCATACATCACAAACACACACACTCACACATCACAAACACACACACTCACACATCACAAACACACACACTCACACATCACACACGCACATCACAAACACACACACTCATACATCACAAACACACACACTCATACATCACAAACACACACACTCATACATCAAAAACACACACACTCACACATCACAAACACACACACTCACACATCACAAACACACACACTCACACATCACAAACACACACACTCACACATCACAAACACACACTCATACATCACAAACACACATCACAAACACACACACTCACACATCACAAACACACACACTCATACATCATTCACTGACCTCTCCTTAGTCACAAAAACAGACATGTATACTCACACATCACAAACACACACACTCACACATCACAAACACACACACTCATACATCACAAACACACACACTCACACATCACAAACACACACACTCACACATCACAAACACACACACTCACACATCACAAACACACACACTCACACATCACAAACACACACACTCACACATCACAAACACACACACTCACACATCACAAACACACACACTCACACATCACAAACACACACACTCACACATCACAAACACACACACTCACACATCACAAACACACACACTCACACATCACAAACACACACACTCACACATCACAAACACACACACTCATACATCACAAACACACACACTCACATCACAAACACACACACTCACACATCACAAACACACACACTCACACATCACAAACACACACACTCACACATCACAAACACACACACTCATACATCACAAACACACACACTCACACATCACAAACACACACACTCACACATCACAAACACACACACTCACACATCACACACACACATCACAAACTCACACATCACACACACACACACTCACACATCACAAACACACACACTCACACATCACAAACACACACACTCATACATCACAAACACACACACTCACACATCACAAACACACACACTCACACATCACAAACACACACACTCACACATCACAAACACACACACTCACACATCACACGCACACACACTCACACATCACAAACACACACACTCATACATCACAAACACACACACTCACACATCACAAACACACACACTCATACATCACAAACACACACACTCACACATCACAAACACACACACTCACACATCACAAACACACACACTCATACATCACAAACACACACACTCACACATCACACACACACACACTCACACATCACAAACACACACACTCACACATCACAAACACACACACTCACACATCACACTCACACACACTCACACATCACAAACACACACACTCACACATCAGAAACACACACACTCACACATCACAAACACACACACTCACACATCACACACACACATCACAAACTCACACATCACACACACACACACTCACACATCACAAACACACACACTCACACATCACAAACACACATCACAAACTCACACATCACACACACACACACTCACACATCACAAACACACACACTCACACATCACAAACACACATCACAAACTCACACATCACACACACACACTCACACATCACAAACACACACACTCACACATCACACACACACATCACAAACTCACACATCACACACACACACACTCACACATCACAAACACACACACTCACACATCACACTCACACATCACAAACACACACACTCACACATCACAAACACACACACTCACACATCACAAACACCCACACTCACACATCACAAACACACACACTCATACATCACAAACACACACACGCATACATCACAAACACACACACTCACACATCACAAACACACACACTCACACATCACAAACACACACACTCACACATCACACTCACACATCACAAACACACATCACAAACACACATCACAAACACACACACTCACACATCACAAACACACACACTCACACATCACAAACACACACATCACAAACACACACTCACACATCACAAACACGCACACTCATCACAAACACACACACTCATACATCACAAACACACACACTCATACATCACAAATAAACACACTCATACATCACAAACACACACACTCATACATCACACACACACACACTAATACATCACACACACACATCACAAACACACACACTCATACATCACAAACACACACACTCACACATCACAAACACAAACACTCACACATCACACACACACACACTCACACATCACAAACACACACACTCACACATCACAAACACACACACTCACACATCACAAACACACACACTCACACATCACGAACACACACACTCATACATCACAAACACACACACTCACACATCACAAACACACACTCATACATCACAAACACACATCACAAACACACACACTCACACATCACAAACACACACACTCATACATCACAAACACACACACTCATACATCACAAACACACACACTCATACATCACAAACACACATACTCATACATCACAAACACACACACTCATACATCACAAACACACACACTCATACATCACAAACACACACACTCATACATCAAAAACACACACACTCACACATCACAAACACACACACTCACACATCACAAACACACACACTCATACATCACAAACACACACACTCATACATCACAAATACACACACTCACACATCACAAACACACACACTCACACATCACAAACACACACTCATACATCACAAACACACATCACAAACACACACACTCACACATCACAAACACACACACTCATACATCACAAACACACACACTCATACATCACAAACACACGCACTCATACATCACAAACACACATACTCATACATCACAAACACACACACTCATACATCACAAACACACACACTCATACATCACAAACACACACACTCATACATCAAAAACACACACACTCACACATCACAAACACACACACTCACACATCAGAAACACACACACTCATACATCACAAACACACACACTCACACATCACAAACACACACACTCACACATCACAAACACACGCACTCATACATCACAAACACACATACTCATACATCACAAACACACGCACTCATACATCACAAACACACATACTCATACATCACAAACACACACACTCATACATCACAAACACACACACTCATACATCACAAACACACACACTCATACATCACAAATACACACACTCACACATCACAAACACACACACTCACACATCACAAACACACACTCATACATCACAAACACACATCACAAACACACACACTCACACATCACAAACACACACACTCATACATCACAAACACACACACTCATACATCACAAACACACGCACTCATACATCACAAACACACATACTCATACATCACAAACACACACACTCATACATCACAAACACACACACTCATACATCACAAACACACACACTCATACATCAAAAACACACACACTCACACATCACAAACACACACACTCACACATCAGAAACACACACACTCACACATCACAAACACACACACTCATCACAAACACACACACTCATACATCACAAATACACACACTCATACATCACAAACACACACACTCACACATCACAAATACACACACTCACACATCACAAACACACACACTCACACATCACAAACACAAACACTCACACATCACAAACACACACACTCATACATCACAAACACACACACTCACACATCACAAACACACACACTCACACATCACAAACACACACACTCACACATCACAAACACACACACTCACACATCACAAACACACACACTCACACATCACAAACACACACACTCACACATCACAAACACACACACTCAAACATCACAAACACACACACTCATACATCACAAACACACACACTCACATATCACAAACACACACACTCACACATCACAAACACACACACTCACACGTCACAAACACACACACTCACACATCACAAACACACACACTCACACATCACAAACACACACACTCATACATCACAAACACACACACTCACACATCACAAACACACACACTCACACATCACAAACACACACACTCATACATCACAAACACACATCAGAAACACACACACTCACACATCACAAACACACACACTCATACATCACAAACACACACACTCATACATCACAAACACACACACTCATACATCACAAACACACACACTCACACATCACAAACACACACACTCACACATCACAAACACACACACATCACAAAAACACACACACTCACACATCACACACACTCACACATCACAAACGCACACACTCATACATCACAAACACACACACTCACACATCACAAACACACACACTCACACATCACAAACACACACACTCATACATCACAAACACACACACTCACACATCAAAAACACACACAGTCATACATCACAAACACACACAGTCATACATCACAAACACACACACTCATACATCAAAAACACACACACTCACACATCACAAACACACACACTCACACATCACAAACACACACACTCATACATCACAAAACACACAAACTCACACATCACAAACACACACACTCACACATCACACACACACATCACAAACACACACACTCATACATCACAAACACACACACTCATACATCACAAACACACACACTCATACATCACAAACACACACTCACACATCACAAACAGACACACTCATACATCACAAACACACACACTCACACATCACAAACACACACACTCATACATCACAAACACACACACTCACACATCACAAACACACACACTCACACATCACACACGCACATCACAAACACACACACTCATACATCACAAACACACACACTCATACATCACAAACACACACACTCATACATCAAAAACACACACACTCACACATCACAAACACACACACTCACACATCACAAACACACACACTCATACATCACAAACACACACACTCATACATCACAAATACACACACTCACACATCACAAACACACACACTCACACATCACAAACACACACTCATACATCACAAACACACATCACAAACACACACACTCACACATCACAAACACACACACTCATACATCACAAACACACACACTCATACATCACAAACACACGCACTCATACATCACAAACACACATACTCATACATCACAAACACACACACTCATACATCACAAACACACACACTCATACATCACAAACACACACACTCATACATCAAAAACACACACACTCACACATCACAAACACACACACTCACACATCAGAAACACACACACTCATACATCACAAACACACACACTCACACATCACAAACACACACACTCACACATCACAAACACACACACTCATACATCACAAATACACACACACACACATCACAAACACACACACTCATACATCACAAACACACACACTCACACATCACAAACACACACACTCACACATCACAAACACACACACTCATACATCACAAACACACACACTCACACATCACAAACACACACACTCACACATCACACACACACATCACAAACACACACACTCATACATCACAAACACACACACTCACACATCACAAACACACACACTCATCACAAACACACACACTCATACATCACAAATACACAGACTCATACATCACAAACAAACACACTCATACATCACAAATACACACACTCATACATCACAAACACACACACTCACACATCACAAACACACACACTCACACATCACAAACACACACACTCACACATCACAAACACACACACTCACACATCACAAACACACACACTCATACATCACAAACACACACACTCACACATCACAAACACACACACTCACACATCACAAACACACACACTCACACATCACAAACACACACACTCACACATCACAAACACACACACTCACACATCACAAACACACACACTCATACATCATAAACACACACACTCACACATCACAAACACACACACTCAAACATCACAAACACACACACTCATACATCACAAACACACACACTCACATATCACAAACACACACACTCACACATCACAAACACACACACTCACACGTCACAAACACACACACTCACACATCACAAACACACACACTCACACATCACAAACACACACACTCATACATCACAAACACACACACTCATACATCACAAACACACACACTCACACATCACAAACACACACACTCACACATCACAAACACACACACTCATACATCACAAACACACATCAGAAACACACACACTCACACATCACAAACACACACACTCATACATCACAAACACACACACTCACACATCACAAACACACACACTCATACATCACAAACACACACACTCATACATCACAAACACACACACTCACACATCACAAACACACACACTCACACATCACAAACACACACACATCACAAACACACACACTCACACATCACACACACTCACACATCACAAACACACACACTCATACATCACAAACGCACACACTCATACATCACAAACACACACACTCACACATCACAAACACACACACTCACACATCACAAACACACACACTCATACATCACAAACACACACACTCACACATCACAAACACACACACTCATACATCACAAACACACACAGTCATACATCACAAACACACACACTCATACATCAAAAACACACACACTCACACATCACAAACACACACACTCACACATCACAAACACACACACTCATACATCACAAACACACACACTCACACATCACAAACACACACACTCACACATCACACACACACATCACAAACACACACACTCATACATCACAAACACACACACTCATACATCACAAACACACACACTCATACATCACAAACACACACTCACACATCACAAACAGACACACTCATACATCACAAACACACACACTCACACATCACAAACACACACACTCATACATCAGAAACACACACACTCACACATCACAAACACACACACTCACACATCACACACGCACATCACAAACACACACACTCATACATCACAAACACACACACTCATACATCACAAACAACACACTCACACATCACAAACACACACACTCACACATCACAAACACACACACTCACACATCACAAACACACACACTCACACATCACAAACACACACACTCATACATCACAAACACACACACTCATAAATCAGACACACACATCACAAACACACAAACTCATACATCACAAACACACACACTCACACATCACAAACACACACACTCATACATCACAAACACACACACTCATACATCACAAACTCATACACTCATACATCACAAACACACACACTCATACATCACAAACATATACACTAATACATCACAAACACACACACTCATACATCACAAACACACACACTCATACATCATAAACACACACACTCACACATCACAAACACACACACTCATACATCACAAACACACACACTCATACACCACAAACACACACACTCACACATCACAAGCACACACACTCATACATCACAAACACACACACTCATACATCACAAACAACACACTCACACATCACAAACACACACACTCATACATCACAAACACACACACTCATCACAAACACACACACTCATACATCACAAATACACACACTCATACATCACAAACACACAGACTCATACATCACAAATACACACACTCATACATCACAAACACACATACTCACACATCACAAACACACACACTCACACATCACAAACACACACACTCACACATCACAAACACACACACTCACACATCACAAACACACACACTCATACATCACAAACACACACACTCATACATCATAAACACACACACTCACACATCACAAACACACACACTCATACATCACAAACACACACACTCATACACCACAAACACACACACTCACACATCACAAGCACACACACTCATACATCACAAACACACACACTCATACATCACAAACAACACACTCACACATCACAAACACACACACTCATACATCACAAACACACACACTCATCACAAACACACACACTCATACATCACAAATACACACACTCATACATCACAAACACACAGACTCATACATCACAAATACACACACTCATACATCACAAACACACACACTCACACATCACAAACACACACACTCACACATCACAAACACACACACTCACACATCACAAACACACACACTCACACATCACAAACACACACACTCATACATCACAAACACACACACTCACACATCACAAACACACACACTCACACATCACAAACACACACACTCACACATCACAAACACACACACTCAAACATCACAAACACACACACTCATACATCACAAACACACACACTCACACATCACAAACACACACACTCACACATCACAAACACACACACTCACACATCACAAACACACACACTCATACATCACAAACACACATCACAAACACACACACTCACACATCGCAAACACACACACTCATACATCACAAACACACACACTCATACATCACAAACACACATCACAAACACACACACTCACACATCGCAAACACACACACTCATACATCACAAACACACACACTCATACATCACAAACACACACACTCATACATCGCAAACACACACACTCACACATGACAAACACACACACTCACACATCACAAACACACACACTCACACATCACAAACACACACACTCACACATCACAAACACACACACTCATACATCACAAACGCACACACTCATACGTCACAAACACACACACTCACACATCACAAACACACACACTCATACATCACAAACACACACTCACACATCACAAACACACACACTCATACATCACAAACACACACAGTCATACATCACAAACACACACACTCACACATCACAAACACACACACTCATACATCACAAACACACACACTCACACATCACAAACACACACACTCACACATCACAAACACACACACTCACACATCACAAACACACACACTCACACATCACACACTCACATCACAAACACACACACTCATACATCACAAACACACACACTCATACATCACAAACAACACACTCACACATCACAAACACACACACTCACACATCACAAACACACACACTCACACATCACAAACACACACACTCACACATCACAAACACACACACTCATACATCACAAACACACACACTCATACATCAGACACACACATCACAAACACACAAACTCATACATCACAAACACACACTCATACATCACAAACGCACACACTCACACATCACAAACACACACACTCATACATCACAAACACATACTCATACATCACAAACACACACACTCATACATCACAAACACATACACTCATACATCACAAACACACACACTCATACATCACAAACACATACACTAATACATCACAAACACACACACTCATACATCACAAACACACACACTCATACATCATAAACACACACACTCACACATCACAAACACACACACTCATACATCACAAACACACACACTCATACATCACAAACACACACACTCACACATCACAAGCACACACACTCATACATCACAAACACACACACTCACACATCACAAACACACACACTCATACATCACAAACACACACACTCATACATCACAAACACACACACTCATACATCACAAACACACACACTCACACATCACAAACACACACACGCATACATCACAAACACACACACTCATACATCACAAACACACACACTCATCCATCACAAACACACATACTCATACATCACACACACACATCACAAACACACACACTCATACATCACAAACACACACACTCGCACATCACAAACACACACACTCACACATCACAAACACACACACTCATACATCACAAACACACACACTCATACATCACAAACACACACACTCATACATCACAAACACACACACTCATACATCACAAACACACACACTCACACATCACAAACACACACACTCATACATCACAAACACACACACTCGTACATCACAAACACACACACTCATACATCACAAACACACACACTCGTATATCACAAACACACACACTCGTACATCACAAACACACACACTCGTACATCACAAACACACACACTCATACATCACAAACACACACACTCATACATCACAAACACACACACTCATACATCACAAACACACACACTCACACATCACAAACACACACACTCACACATCACACTCATACATCACAAACACACACTCACAGATCACACACACAAACTCACACACCACACTCATACATCACAAACACACACTCTCACACACACACTCACAGATCACACACACACACTCACACATCACACACACACACTCACACATCACACTCACAAACACACACTCACATACACACACATGTCACAAACACACTACACACCCTCACTCACTCACACTCTCACAAACACACACTCACACTCTCACAAACACACACTCACACTCTCACAAACACACTCACACACACACAGACACACTCAGATACTTACACATCACAAACACACACACTTGCGCATACATTCACTCCCACACATTCACTCATACACTCACCCACACTCACTCACTCACACTCGCACACTCACACTCTTACACACACATATAATCTCTACAGTGCAGAAGGAAGTAATTTGACTTATCAAATCTGCACCGACCAGAATCCCACCCAAGTCCTATTCCCTCATATTTACCCTGCTAATCCCCTTGACACTAAAGAGCAATTTTAGCATGGCCAATCAACCTAACCCACACATCTTTAGACTGTGAGAGGAAACTGGAGCACCCAGAGGAAACCCCCACAGAAGCAAGGAGAGTGTGCAAACTCCACACAGACAGCGACCTGAGCTGGGGATTGAACCCGGGTCCGTGCTGTGAGGTGACAGTGCTAACCACTGTGCCACTCTGCGTACAAACTTAACCTTGTGTGCACATTACACACACTCACTCACACACATAAACACACATGCTAACACACACTAACCCAGACCCCCATACACTAACAAAGACTCCGAACACACACTGACAGACACACTCACACATTTAAATGCACACACTCATACACAGACACACTACACGCACATACACTAACACACACACACACTCATACACAGACACACTACACGCACATACACTAACACACACACACACTCATACACAGACACACTACACGCACATACACTAACACACACACACACTCATACACAGACACACTACACGCACATACACTAACACACACACACACTCACACTTCAACACACATGTGCACTGTTAAATACACACACAAATTAAAACACTAACACACAAACACTAGCTTCAATGATAAAACCATTTGACCATGAAATTGTCATTAATTATTGGAAATCCCATCTGGTTCACTGTTGTCCCTTTAGGGAAGGAGATCTGCCGACCTTACCTGGTCTGGCCTACATGTGACTCCAGACCCACAGCAATGTGGTTGACTCTTATTTGCCCCTCTGAAATGGCTGGGTGAGACACTTGGTCCAAGGGGTGGATAGGGATGAGCAAAAAGTTTCTTTGGTGCAACCGGGAATACGTGTATTATTTTTCATAACTGGTCAGAGCGAGTCTCTTTCACAAAAGGACCTTCAAAATGTCACAATGAAAGCCCACTCACTACCTGATCCCTGTGCCCTGCCAGTGAAGGGGTGAGGGACATTGGTCTGGCAGCCAAGCTGTAGCAATCAAGATGGCTGATGAGCTGGGGCGGGCACTGGTTGAGACACCCGGAATTAAAACAAGCGGGAGGACCTTTTGGAACCAGAAATATCTCTATGGTCACTCACTTCACTGACACGTAAAAAAACTTCCGCACACATAGTTACCTCTTGGACCTGCTCATCAAGCAGAAGTCATTACCAGCAGCTTTGGACAGGATTTGCCAATTTATAATTTGGCACAGTGGCACAGTGGTTAGCACTGCTGCCTCACAGCTCCAGGGATCTGGGTTCAATTCCTGGCTTGGGTCACTGTGTGTGCGGAGATTGCACATTCTCCCCGTGTCTGCGTGGGTTTCCTCCAGGTGCTCCGGTTTCCTCCCACACTCCAAAGGTGTGTAGGTTAGGTGGATTTGGCTGTGCTAACTTGTCCCTTAGTATCAGGGTAAATACATGGTGTTACAGGGATAGGGAGGGACTCGATGGGCCGAAAAGTCTCCTTCTGCACTGTAGGGATTCTATGATATTCTATGGTATCTGCTTTCCTGCAAACTCTAACACAACGTCAAGGATGGTTTTTTCTTCAGAGAGGAACTAAAGTCCAAATTTTATAAAGCATTTCATTGGCTGCTTAATGCTTGGAGGCGTTCGGTGCTCGTGAAAGGTGCCAGCCATATGGGAGTTTCTCGATGGTGATGAGGTGAATCACTCCCTTGCCGCCAGTTACATTATGTTGTAAAATCTAATTATATTTTAGATTGAGGAGGGATTAATTATATTTCAGATTGAGGAAGGATTTCTCTCACTGAGACAGCGAGGCGGAGACTGGGATGCATGGATTCTGAGGCCTGGAGGAGCCTGAGGCCTACCCCGAAACTGCAGGCCCCATCAGTGCCCAACTCACCCCCACTGGCTTCTCACATCCTGCAAGCAAGTTTCAACCAGAGAAGGGAAATGGGAACTCGAGAGAGGTTTCCCAGCTGCTGGGGCAGAGTGAGACTGGGCACGCTGCCAGGCCCACTCTCCCCCGAGGGCACACACCTGTACCAGCGCAGCCCCAGGTAACCTTTTACTGAAGGGAATAACACAGGCAACAGGAGCTTGCCCTTAGATCTGACAGATCCAAAGGGAGTTGATAGATGAGGGAGGGGGTCTTGGAGAGGCAGGGGGAGAAATCGGAGAGGAGTGTGGGGTTGGGCAGCGATGGGGGTGGGGTATATAACAAACTAAAGCTCTCCAAAGTTCCCAACAGCTTTAACTGGAGATGGAAACAAAACCATGTTTCTGAGGTGAGGCGGCTTTGCGAGTTGCAGATGTCGGGGAGAGTCTACTTGCTCATCTTACAGTAGATGATGCCTTCCTGTCTCTGCCAGGCTGAGGGAGTGCTTCACGTACACTCACTCAGTACTGACCCTCTGACAGTGCAGCACTCCCTCAGTACTGACCCTCTGACAGTGCAGCACTCCCTCAGTACTGACCCTCTGACAGTGCAGCACTCCCTCAGTACTGACCCTCTGACAGTGCAGCACTCCCTCACTACTGACCCTCTGACAGTGCGGCACTCCCTCAGTACTGACCCTCTGACAGTGCAGCACTCCCTCAGTACTGACCCTCTGACAGTGCAGCACTCCCTCAGCACTGACCCTCTGACAGTGCAGCACTCCCTCAGCACTGACCCTCTGACAGTGCAGCACTCCCTCAGCACTGACCCTCTGACAGTGTAGCACTCCCTCAGTACTGACCCTCTGACAGTGCAGCTCTCCCTCAGTACTGACCCTCTGACCGTGCAGCACTCCCTCAGCACTGACCCTCTGACAGTGCGGCACTCCCTCAGCACTGACCCTCTGACAGTGCAGCAGTCCCTCAGTACTGACCCTCTGAAAGTGCAGCACTCCCTCAGTACTGACCCTCTGACCGTGCAGCACTCCCTCAGCACTGACCCTCTGACAGTGCAGCAGTCCCTCAGTACTGACCCTCTGAAAGTGCAGCACTCCCTCAGTACTGACCCTCTGACACTGCAGCACTCCCTTAGTACTGACCCTCTGATAGTACAGCACTCCCTCAGTACTGACCCTCTGACAGTGCGGCACTCCCTCAGTACTGACCTTCTGACAGTGCAGCACTCTCTCAGTACTGACCCTCTGACAGTGCAGCACTCCCTCAGTACGGACCCTCTGACACTGCAGCACTCCCTCAGTACTGACCCTCTGACAGTGCAGCACTCCCTCAATACTGACCCTCTGACAGTGCAGCATTCCCTCAGTACTGACCCTCGGACAGTGCAGCACTCCCTCAGTACTCACCCTCTGACAGTGCAGCACTCCCTCAGTACTGACCCTCTGACAGTGCAGCACTCCCTCAGTACTGACCCTCTGACAGTGCAGCACTCTCTCAGTACTGACCCTCTGACAGTGCAGCACTCCCTCAGTGCTGACCCTCTGACAGTGCAGCACTCCCTCCGCACTGACCCTCTAACAGTGCCGCACTCCCTCAGTACTGACCCTCTGACAGTGCAGCAGTCCCTCAGTACTGACCCTCTGACAGTGCAGCACTCCCTCAGTACTGACCCTCTGGCAGTGCAGCACTCCCTCAGTACTGACCCTCTGACAGTGCAGCACTCCCTCAGCACTGACCCTCTGACAGTGCAGCACTCCCTCAGTACTGACCCTCTGACAGTGCAGCACTCCCTCAGTACTGACCCTCTGGCAGTGCAGCACTCCCTCAGTACTGACCCTCTGACAGTGCAGCACTCCCTCAGTACTGACCCTCTGACAGTGCAGCACTCCATCAGCACTGACCCTCTGACAGTGCAGCACTCCCTCAGTACTGACCCTCTGACAGTGCAGCACTCCCTCAGCACTGACCCTCTGACAGTGCAGCAGTCCCTCAGTACTGACCCTCTGAAAGTGCAGCACTCCCTCAGTACTGACCCTCTGACAGTGCAGCACTCCCTTAGTACTGACCCTCTGATAGTACAGCACTCCCTCAGTACTGACCCTCTGACAGTGCGGCACTCCCTCAGTACTGACCTTCTGACAGTGCAGCACTCTCTCAGTACTGACCCTCTGACAGTGCAGCACTCCCTCAGTACGGACCCTCTGACACTGCAGCACTCCCTCAGTACTGACCCTCTGACTCCCTCAGTACTGACCCTCTGACAGTGCAGCAGTCCCTCAGTACTGACCCTCTGACAGTGCAGCACTCCCTCAGTACTGACCCTCCAACAGTGCAGCAGTCCCTCAGTACTGACCCTCTGACAGTGCAGCACTCCCTCAGTACTGAACCTCTGACAGTGCAGCACTCCCTCAGTACTGACCCTCTGACAGTGCAGCACTCTCTCAGTACTGACCCTCTGACAGTGCAGCACTCCCTCAGTGCTGACCCTCTGACAGTGCAGCACTCCCTCCGCACTGACCCTCTAACAGTGCCGCACTCCCTCAGTACTGACCCTCTGACAGTGCAGCACTCCCTCAGCACTGACCCTCTGACAGTGCAGCACTCCCTCAGTACTGACCCTCTGACAGTGCAGCACTCCCTCAGTACTGACCCTCTGGCAGTGCAGCACTCCCTCAGTACTGACCCTCTGACAGTGCAGCACTCCCTCAGTACTGACCCTCTGACAGTGCAGCACTCCGTCAGCACTGACCCTCTGACAGTGCAGCACTCCCTCAGTACTGACCCTCTGACAGTGCAGCAGTCCCTCAGCACTGACCCTTTGACAGTGCAGCACTCCCTCAGTACTGACCCTCTGACAGTGCAGCACTCCCTCAGTACTGACCCTCTGACAGTGCAGCAGTCCCTCAGTACTGACCCTCTGACAGTGCAGCACTCCCTCAATACTGACCCTCTGACAGTGCAGCACTCCCTCAGTACTGACCCTCTGACAGTGCAGCACTCCCTCAGTACTAACCCTCTGACAGTGCAGCACTCCCTCAGTACTGACCCTCTGACAGTGCAGCACTCCCTCAGTACTGACCCTCTGACAGTGCAGCAGTCCCTCAGTACTGACCCTCTGACAGTGCAGCACTCCCTCAGTACTGACCCTCTGACAGTGCAGCACTCCCTCAGTACTGACCCTCTGACAGTACAGCACTCCCTCAGTACTGACCCTCTGACAGTGCAGCACTCCGTCAGCACTGACCCGCTGGCAATGCAGCACTCCCTCAGTACTGACCCTCTGACAGTGCAGCACTCCCTCAGTACTGACCATCTGACAGTGCAGCAGTCCCTCAGTACTGACCCTCTGACAGTGCAGCACTCCCTCAGTACTGACCCTCTGACAGTGCAGCACTCCCTCAGTACTGACCCTCTGACAGTGCAGCACTCCCTCAGTACTGACCCTCTGACAGTGCAGCACTCCCTCAGTACTGACCCTCTGACAGTGCAGCACTCCCTCAGTACTGACTCTCTGACAGTCTCAGTACTGACCCTCTGACAGTGTAGCAGTCCCTCAGTACTGACCCTCTGACAGTGCAGCACTCCCTCAGTACTGACCCTCTGACAGTGCAGCACTCCCTCAGTACTGACCCTCTGACAGTGCAGCACTCCCTCAGTACTGACCCTCTGACAGTGCAGCACTCCCTCAGTACTGACCCTCTGACAGTGCAGCAGTCCCTCAGTACTGACCCTCTGACAGTGCAGCACTCCCTCAGTACTGACCCTCTGACAGTGCAGCACTCCCTCAGTATTGACCCTCTGACAGTGCAGCACTCCCTCAGTACTGACCCTCTGACAGTGCAGCACTCCCTCAGTACTGACCCTCTGACAGTGCAGCACTCCCTCAGTACTGACTCTCTGACAGTCTCAGTACTGACCCTCTGACAGTGCAGCAGTCCCTCAGTACTGACCCTCTGACAATGCAGCACTCCCTCAGTACTGACCCTCTGACAGTGCGGCACTCCCTCAGTACTGACCCTCTGACAGAGTGGCATCCATTATCGTCCTTACCCTCTGAGAGTGCAGCTGAGATACTGTAATGGGATTGTGGTCAGTGCAGACTCAACAGAGCAAATAGCCTCATTCTGCAGATAGGGTTTCTATTATGTCTCAATGTTTCTCCTCCAGCTGTGATTCCAACCTCCTGTCCCCTTTACTTTGTCCTTTAATTTCTGCTCCTTGTGCCCTTGCCAACGAATGTCTGTAGCCGTGAAGACACTCGTGGTCCATCGACTGCGCCATGGGCACCGTGAGAGTACGCCAACTCCCATCGATGTCCATCACCTGCTTAACAATGTCATTGCCTTAACAATTCTGTCACCCATTAAAAAGCTTTACAATATTATTACCATTCAAGAAAGTGATGGCCAATGGACCTTAACACTGTAATTAATCTGATACTGCTCGAAGGACTATAAACACTGAGGGCTCCCATTGAGGACAGAGGCGAGAAGGAACTTCTTGCCTCAGGGTGGTAAGTCTCTGGCACTCCCCATCTCAGTGAGCAGTAAAGGCCGCTAGCCCATTGCAGAGATTCAAAGCTTGAGTTCGACAGATTTCCTTATATATTGGGATGGGAGGGGGCAGTTGAGTGCTATTAAGGGAAGGGTGGAGGCAGGAAACTAAGGCCACAATCAGATCACTTGTGATCTTATTGAATGGAGAGCAGGTTCGAGGTGATGCTGTAGTTAAGAAATTCCACCAACACCTCTATTTTCTCAGGATACTGAGGAAATATGGCATGTCTGCTCCAACTCTCACCAACTTTTACAGATGCTCCACAGAAAGCGTTCTTTCTGGTGACACCACAGCTTGGCTCCTGCTCTGCCCAGGGCTGGAAGAAACTACAAAGTGTTGTGAACGTAGCCCAGTCCGTCACACAAACAAGCTTCCCATCCATTGATTCTGTCTACACTTCCCGCTACCTTGGAAAAGAAGCCAGAAGAATGAAGGACCCCGTGCACCCTGGATATACTCTTTTCCATCTTCTTCTGTCAGAAAAAACATACAGAAGTCTGAGGTCGTGTACTAACCGACTCAAGTACAGCCTCTTCCCTGCCATCAGACTTTTGAATGGACCTCCTCCATATTAAGTTGATCTTTCTCTACACCCCAGCTATGACTGTAACACTACTCTCTACTTTCCTTCTCTATGTACGGTATGCTTTGCCTGTATGCCACGTATGAAACAATATTTTTCACCGTGTATCAATACACGTGACAATAATAAATCGGATCAAATGACAGAGTCTTTGGGCAATACAATGGGGACAAGGCCTTTGGCCAACCAGTCTATGTTGACCTCAGTGCCCCTCCCAGCTACTCTCAATTGCCCACATTTGGCCCATATCCCTCTAATCCTTTTCCATCTATATACTTATTCATATGTTATTTAAATATCGCAATTGTACCTGCCTTAACTGCTTTCTCTGGCAGCCCATTCTATATCCGTATCACCCTCTGTGTGACGGAGTTACCCCTCAGGTCCCTTTCAAATCTCTCCCCTCTCACCTTAAACTTACACCCTCTGATTTACAATTCCATCACCCCAGGAAAAAGACGATGTGGGTTCATCTATCTATGCCCCTCATAATATTACACACCTCAATAAGGTCAGCCCCTCATTCTCCTACATTTCTAGGAATAAAATTTGGTGAGAGTCATCGCGTACATGTCAAATTTCCTGAGCCTCCTGAGGAGGCAGAGGGGCTCTCTTAACTATAGCATCCCCTTGAACCTGCTCTGTTACTCATTAAGATCACAACTGATCCCAGCCTGCTCTGCCTCTTGGTTCTAAACAGAAAGACAGACCAAAGGGCCTGATAGAGGAGAAAAAAAACCAGAGGGCATGGGTTAAGGGTGAAAGGAGAAAAGTTTAAAGGGAATATTAGGGGAGACTTCTTCACGCAGAGAGTGCTGGGAGTGTGGAATGAGCTGTCGGGTAAAAGTGGTAAATGCGGGGTCACTTTTAACATTGAAGAAAAACTTGGATGGGTTCATGGATGAGTGGGGTATGGAGGGATATGGTTCAAGTGCAGGTCAGTGGGACTAGGCAAAAAATGGTTTTCGGCACAGACAAGAAGGGCCAAAAGGCCTGTTTCTGAGCTGTAATTTTCTATGGTTTTCTATAGTTCTTGTGCTGTAAATGCATGGTGATGCTCTGGCATCCTTCTGGGCAAAGAGGTGCCAAGACTCTACATCCGAAGGCCCCTTCTCTCACTCTCTCTCCCTCCCCCACCACTCCTTCTGCCCCTCCTGACCCAGCTGAGCTTTGACTCTGGAGAAAGAGGTGGGTTCATTTTGAGACAAAACTGATCTCCAGCCTCTACCGCCCCCAGGGCGAAGGGGCTGTGACAGACACAGGATTCCAACGTGGCCTAGAGTGGTCCTCTTTAGCATCGTCTGCTTGACGTGTTGTCTGTGTTTGGAGAAACCAAGCCTCCAATCCGGACATAGCTCTTGGGAAGGAGTGGCCGTTCCCGTATTTGGAAAAGAGTCATTTACAGTCAATGACAATAATTAAACTTTCAAACACGGGCAGATTGCCCCGGTGGCAGCTTAAGTGTAGGATTTGCTCAATGTGTTCCTTACTTCGATAAGTATTGTCTTAGCTGGGTGAGACTTATTTTTGAACATGTTTGCTGTACAACTCTGTCGTCTGAACACTCTCTGGGAAAAGAAGAGAGAGAGAGAGGAGAAAGATAGAGAGCTGGAGGGAGAGGGAGGGAAATGGAAAAGAGAGGTGGAGAGGAGAGAGGGAGAGAGAGAGGGAGTAAGAAGGTGAGTATTGGAGAGAAGGGGAAAGAGAGGGGTCAGCAATTAATGTTTGAAAGAGAGAATGATGATGACGGATGTCGGAGAGGAAGAGAGAGAGAAATCAAGGGCGTAAAGAGAGAGAGGTCAGAGACAGATGGAGAGAGATGGAGATGGAAAGAGAGAGAGAGATAAAAACAGATAGTGAGAGAGAAGGGATAGAGAGACAGACAGAGAGAGGGGATGCCAACAGAGAGAGGAGGTGAGCAAGTAAGAGTTGGAGACAGAAGGAGAGAGAGAAATTCACATGGGGTGAGAGAGAAAGAGAAAGACTGAGTGAGAGAGAGTGAACCAGAGTGAGTAAGAGAAATAGAGACAGAGATGGAAGCAGAGAGCAAGAGAGTGAGATGGAAAAAGAAATTGGATAGATGGAGAGAAAGAATTGAAGAAAATGTGACAAAAATGCCAGCAAAGAGATTGCAGAAAGAGAGAGAGAGGCAACGAGAGAGACAGAGGTGGATGGAAAGAGGTTGGAGAGCTAGTGACAGAGGAACGGAGAGAGATAGAGAACAAGGTGCAGAGGGAAAGGAAATGAAGGGGTAGAGAACGAGAGAGGGAGAAGCTGCACTGAGTTTCTCCAGTTCACATCTCCTGTAGTCGATGTAATTCTGGTGCCTATTTGTATTTATAACGAGGAGATGCAGTTTCTTTGCGGCGAACTGATGATTACATGAATTAAGTTGGAGGATGGAAGGGGGTAGTAACAGACGGAGAGGTGAAAGATACCAGACTATCTCCACATTATCTGACTGGATTCCGGGTGCAAGTGCATTTTGGTAAAGGGTGATTATGCGTAAGCACAGGCACTGTCTAATTAGAATACATCTGGAAGGCAAACAGACATCCCCCCCCCCCCCACCCTCCATCTGAATGAAATGCTGGAGATATTTCAGAACCAACAGGGCAAGGCCTCAGCCAATAACCACGCTAATGGTCCCCACTTCTGTCTCTCACTCTCTATCCCTCCATCTCCTTTCTCTCTCTATCTCTCCATCTCCTTTCTCTCTCCATCCCTCCATCTCCTTTCTCTCTCCACCCCTCCATCTCCTTTCTCTCTCTATCCCTCCATTTCCTTTCTCTCTCTATCCCTCCATCTCCTTTCTCTCTCCACCCCTCCATCTCCTTTCTCTCTCTATCCCTCCATTTCCTTTCTCTCTCCATCCCTCCATCTCCTTTCTCTCTCCACCCCTCCATCTCCTTTCTCTCTCTATCCCTCCATTTCCTTTCTCTCTCTATCCCTCCATCTCCTTTCTCGCTCTATCCCTCCATCTCCTTTCTCTCTCTATCCCTCCATCTTCTTTCTCTCTCTATCCCTCCATCTCCTTTCTCTCTCCACCCCTCCATCTCCTTTCTCTCTCCATCCCTCCATCTCCTTTCTCTCTCCACCCCTCCATCTCCTTTCTCTCTCTATCCCTCCATCTCCTTTCTCTCTCCACCCCTCCATCTCCTTTCTCTCTCTATCCCGCCATCTCCTTTCTCTCTCTATCCCTCCATCTCCTTTCTCTCTCTATCCCTCCTTCTCCTTTCTCTCTCCACCCCTCCATCTCCTTTCTCTCTCTATCCCTCCATCTCCTTTCTCTCTCTATCCCTCCATCTCCTTTCTCTCTCTATCCCTCCATCTCCTTTCTCTCTCCATCCCTCCATCTCCTTTCTCGCTCTATCCCTCCATCTCCTTTCTCTCTCTATCCCTCCATCTCCTTTCTCTCTCCACCCCTCCATCTCCTTTCTCTCTCCATCCCTCCATCCCCTTTCTCTCTCTATCCCTCCATCTCCTTTCTCTCTCTATCCCTCCATCTCCTTTCTCTCTCTATCCCTCCATCTCCTTTCTCTCTCTATCCCTCCATCTCCTTTCTCTCTCCATCCCTCCATCTCCTTTCTCTCTCTATCCCTCCATCTCCTTTCTCTCTCCACCCCTCCATCTCCGTTCTCTCTCCATCCCTCCATCCCCTTTCTCTCTCTATCCCTCCATCTCCTTTCTCTCTCTATCCCTCCATCTCCTTTCTCTCTCTATCCCTCCATCTCCTTTCTCTCTCTATCCCTCCATCTCCTTTCTCTCTCTATCCCTCCATCTCCTTTCTCTCTCTATCCCTCCATCCCCTTTCTCTCTCCATCCCTCCATCTCCTTTCTCTCTCTATCCCTCCATCTCCTTTCTCTCTCCACCCCTCCATCTCCTTTCTCTCTCCATCCCTCCATCTCCTTTCTCTCTCTATCCCTCCATCTCCTTTCTCTCTCCATCCCTCCATCTCCTTTCACTCTCTATCCCTCCATCTCCTTTCTCTCTCTATCCCTCCATCTCCTTTCTCTCTCCATCCCTCCATCTCCATTCTCTCTCTATCCCTCCATCTCCTTTCTCTCTCTATCTCTCCATCTCCTTTCTCTCTCTATCCCTCCATCTCCTTTCTCGCTCTATCCCTCCATCTCCTTTCTCTCTCTATCCCTCCATCTCCTTTCTCTCTCCATCTCCTTTCTCTCTCCACCCCTCCATCTCCTTTCTCTCTCCATCCCTCCATCTCCTTTCTCTCTCTATCCCTCCATCTCCTTTCTCTCTCCATCCCTCCATCTCCTTTCACTCTCTATCCCTCCATCTCCTTTCTCTCTCTATCCCTCCATCTCCTTTCTCTCTCCATCCCTCCATCTCCATTCTCTCTCTATCCCTCCATCTCCTTTCTCTCTCTATCTCTCCATCTCCTTTCTCTCTCTATCCCTCCATCTCCTTTCTCGCTCTATCCCTCCATCTCCTTTCTCTCTCTATCCCTCCATCTCCTTTCTCTCTCCATCTCCTTTCACTCTCTATCCCTCCATCTCCTTTCTCTCTCTATCCCTCCATCGCCTTTCTCTCTCCATCCCTCCATCTCTTTCTCTCTCTATCCCTCCATCTCCTTTCTCTCTCTATCCCTCCATCTCCTTTCTCTCTCTATCCCTCCATCTCCTTTCTCTCTCTATCCCTCCATCTCCTTTCTCTCTCTATCCCTCCATCTCCTTTCTCTCTCCACCCGTCCATCTCCTTTCTCTCTCCACCCCTCCCTCTCCTTTCTCTCTCCACCCCTCCATCTCCTTTCTCTCTCTATCACTCCATCTCCTTTCTCTCTCCACCCCTCCATCTCCTTTCTCTCTCCACCCCTCCATCTCCTTTCTCTCTCCACCCCTCCATCTCCTTTCTCTTTCCACCCCTCCATCTCCTTTCTCTCTCCACACCTCCATCTCCTTTCTCTCTCCATCCCTCCATCTCCTTTCTCTCTCCACCTCTCCATCTCCTTTCTCTCTCCACCCCTCCATCTCCTTTCTCTCTCCACACCTCCATCTCCTTTCTCTCTCTATCCCTCCATCTCCTTTCTCTCTCTATCCCTCCATCTCCTTTCTCTCTCCATCCCTCCATCTCCTTTCTCTCTCTATCCCTCCATCTCCTTCTCTCTCCACCCCTCCATCTCCTTTCTCTCTCTATCCCTCCATCTCCTTTCTCTCTCTATCCCTCCATCTCCTTTCTCTCTCTATCCCTCCATCTCCTTTCTCTCTCCACCCCTCCATCTCCTTTCTCTCTCTATCCCTCCATCTCCTTTCTCTCTCCACCCCTCCATCTCCTTTCTCTCTCCACCTCGCTCTTTATCTCTCTCTCTTTCAGTCACTATTTCTCCAACCTCTATCCGTCCACCTATGTCTCTCTCGTTGACTCTCTAGACAGTGGGATTTTCCAGCCTTACCCACCCTGAAACTGTAAAACCCACATGAGGTCAATGGACATTTCCATGGTCTGTCCTCACCTGCTCGATTCCCATGGCAGGAGGGACGGAAATTCAGGAGTCTCTCCCTCTGTCTCTGCAAACTCTTTACTGGCCTTTCTGTCACTCTCCATCACTTCTTCTTCAAATCTTTCTCTCCTTCTATCTATCTATCCAAATTCTTTTTCCAACTCACTATCTTGCTCTCTGTCTTCATCTCCATGTATCTCTTTCACTCTCTGTCTCCACCTCTATGACTCTCTCTCTCTGTCTCCATCTCTATATTTCTCTCTGTCTTGCTCTCTGTCTCCATTTCCATCTCTCTTTCTTGCTCTCTGTCTCCATCTCTGCCTCTCTCTCTTTCTCATTCTCTGTCTCCATTTCTATGTCTCTGTCTCTCTCTCTCTCGCTGTGTCTATCTCTCTCCCTCTCACTCCCTCTGATACACTGTCCAGACAGGTTCAAAGTCACAGATCTTTGCATAGAGGACAGAGCATGAAGAGTCCTGCTGCAGGTTCCATGAAGTAGGCTTTATAGTCTAGGGCCTATCTTTATTAACAACTCTTAAATATATTGATATGAGGTTAACTCTGTATCTAACCCAGGGCTGCACCTGACCTGGGAGTGTTTGATGGGGACAGTATAGAGGGAGCTTTACTCTGTACCTAACCCCGTGCTGTACCTGTCCTGGGAGTGTTTGATGGGGACAGTGTAGAGGGAGCTTTACTCTGTATCTAACCCCGTGCTGTACCTGTCCTGGGAGTGTTCGATGGGGACAGTGTAGAGGGAGCTTTACTCAGTATCTAACCCTGTGCTGTACCTGTCCTGGGAATGTTTGATGGGGACAGTGTAGAGGGAGCTTTTCTCTGTATCTAACCCCGTGCTGTACCTGTCCTGGGAATGTTTGATGGGGACAGTGTGGAGGGAGCTTTACTCTGTATCTAACCCCTTGCTGTACCTGTCCTGGGAGTGTTTGATGGGGACAATGTAGAAGGAGCTTTACTCTGTATCTAACCCCGTGCTGTACCTGTCTTGGGAGTGTTTGATGGGGACAGTGTAGAGGGAGCTTTACTCTGTATCTAACCCCGTGCTGTACCTGTCCTGGGAGTGTTTGATGGGGACAGTGTAGAGGGAGCTTTACTCTGTATCTAACCCCGTGCTGTACCTGTCCTGGGAGTGTTTGATGGGGACAGTGTAGAGGGAGCTTTACTCAGTATCTAACCCGGTGCTGTACCTGTCCTGGGAATGTTTGATGGGGACAGTGAGGAGGGAACTTTACTCAGTATCTAACCCCGTGCTGTACTTGTCCTGGGAATGTTTGATGGGGACAGTGTAGAGGGAGCTTTACGCTGTATCTAACCCCGTGCTGTACATGTCCTGGGAGTGTTTGATGGGGACAGTGTAGAGGGAGCTTTACTCTGTAACTAACCCCGTGTTGTACCTGTCCTGGGAGTGTTTGATGGGGACAGTGTGGAGGGAGCTTTACTCTGTACCTAACCTGTGCTGTACATTTCCTGGGAGTGTTTGATGGGGACAGTGTGGAAGGAGCTTTACTCTGTATCTAACCCTGTGCTGTACCTGTCCTGGGAGTGTTTGATGGGGACAGTGTGGAGGGAGCTTTACTCAGTGTCTAACCCCGTGCTGTATCTGTCCTGGGAGTGTTTGATGGGGACAGAGTGGAGGGAGCTTTACTCAGTATCTAACCCCGTGCTGTACCGGTTTGGGAGTGTTTGATAGGGACAGTGAGGAGGGAGCTTTACTCTGTATCTAACCCTGTGCTGTACCTGTCCTGGGAGTGTTTGATGGGGACAGTGTAGAGGGAGCTTTACTCTGTATCTAACCCCGTGCTGTACTTGTTCTGGGAGTGTTTGATGGGGACACTGTAGAGGGAGCTTTACTCTGTATCTAACCCCGTGCTGTACCTGTCCTGGGACTGTTTGATGGGGACAATGTAGAGGGAGCTTTACTCTGTATCTAACCCCGTGCTGTACCTGTCCTGGGAATGTTTGATGGGGACAGTGTAGAGGGAGCTTTACTCTGTATCTCACCCCGTGCTCTACCTGTCCTGGGAATGTTTGATGGGGACAGTGTGGAGGGAGCTTTACTCTATATCTAACCCCGTGCTGTACCTGTCCTGGGAGTGTTTGATGGGGACAGTGTAGAGGGAGCTTTACTCAGTATCTAACCCCGTGCGGTACATTTCCTGGGAGTGTTTGATGGGGACAGTGTAGAGGGAGCTTTACTCTGTATCTAACCCCGTGCTGTACCTGTCCTGGGAGTGTATGATGGGGACAGTGTAGATGGAGCTTTACCCTGTATCTAACCCCGTGCTCTACCTGTCCTGGGAGTGTTTGATGGGGACAGTGTAGAGGGAGCTTTACTCTGTATCTAACCCCGTGCTCTACCTGTCCTGGGAGTGTTTGATGGGGACAGTGTGGAGGGAGCTTTACTCTGTATCTAACCCCGTGCTGTACATTTCCTGGGAGTGTTTGATGGGGACAGTGTAGAGGAGCTTTACTCTGTATCTAACCCCGTGCTGTACCTGTCCTGGGAGTGTATGATGGGGACAGTGTAGAGGGAGCTTTACCCTGTATCTAACCCCGTGCTGTACCTGTCCTAGGAGTGTTTGATGGGGACAGTGTAGAGGGAGCTTTACTCTGTATCTAACCCTGTGTTGTACCTGTCCTGGGAGTGTTTGATGAGGACAGTGTAGAGGGAGCTTTACTCTGTATCTAACCCGTGCTGTACCTGTCCTGGGAGTGTTTGATGGGGACAGTGAAGAGGGAGCTTTACTGTGTATCTAACCCGTGCTGTACCTGTCCTGGGAGTGTTTGATGGGGACAGTGTAGAGGGAGCTTTACTCTGTATCTAACCCCATGCTGTACCTGTCCTGGGAGTGTTTCATGGGGACAGTGTAGAGGGAGCTTTACTCTGTATCTAACCCCATGCTGTACCTGTCCTGGGAGTGTTTGATGGGGACAGTGTAGAGGGAGCTTTACTCTGTAACTAACCCTGTGCTGTACCTGAGCTGGGAGTGTTTGATGGGGACAATGTGGAGAGAGGTTTAGTCTGTATCTAATCCCATGCTGTACCTGTCCTGGGAATGTTTGATGGGGACAGTGTAGAGGGAGCTTTACTCTGTATCTAACCCCGTGCTGTACATTTCGTGGGAGTGTTTGATGGGGACAGTGTAGAGGCGCTTTACTCTGTATCTTACCCCGTGCTGTACCTGTCCGGGGAGTGTTTGATGGAGACAGTGTAGAGGGAGCTTTACTCTGCATGTAACCCGTGCTGTACCTGTCCTGCGAGTGTTTGATGGGGACATTGTGGAGGGAGCTTTACTCTGTATCTAACCCCATGCTGTACCTGTCCTGGGAGTGTTTGATGGGGTCAGTGTAGAGGGAGCTTTACTCTGTATCTAACCCTGTGCTGTACCTGTCCTGGGAGTGTTTGATGGGGACAGTGAAGAGGGAGCTTTACTCTGCATCTAACCCGTGCTGTACCTGAGCTGGGAGTGTTTGATGGGGACAGTGTAGAGGGAGCTTTACTCTGTATCTAACCCCGTGCTGTACCTGTCCTGGGAGTGTTTGTTGGAGAGAGTTAGTGGGACGTTTAAACATGATTTGTCATCATTATCCTGTTTGCAGCAAATTGCATGTGTTAACTTCCATATTTTTCAATCGTGGGAAATGGACGTTGCTGGCTCAGCCTGTATTTATTGCCCATCCCTAATTGCCCCTTGAGGAGGTGGTGAGCTGCCTTCTTGAACCGCTGTTGCCATACATGCGGTGTCAGTTCACCCATGGTGTTGTTGGAGAGGAAGTTAATCTTGGTGAAGGTCTAAGGTACAGATCAGCGTGGGGATAACACAGGGTGAAACCCAGTCGCTGGACTCACTGAGCTCGGCCGCAGTGGTACAGAGACCGTGCTGCCTGGGTGCCGACAGGCGCTCTGTCAATGCAGTGCACTCTTTCTTTCATCACCTACCTTGGCATCAGCAGGCGCTCAAACATCTGGGTCATACACAGTAGCGTGTAGCAGCACTGCAGGGCCTTTGATTGTGGAGGGAGAGCAGAAGGAAAGTGAGCAGTTACAGTCGGCAGGAAATCAAAGCCATGCCTTTCAATTATCCTCAACCACAGACTGGGAGAAGCGGGAACTGTAATGTGTGAGTCCCAGTCGAGAGTTGGCAGGTTCCCAACGCAAACAATGATCGGGTGGCATTGTCATCTGGTTTCAAGCTCGGAGCCTATCCTTTGCTGTCAATCTCCTCTCAACTCCATTTCCTTTTGTGGTCTACTTTTACATCCTCCTCCCCACCACCCCCACCCCCTCCCCTCCCCAACCCCCATCCCATCTCCTCCCTTCTCCCAACACCGCTCACTCTTTGTGCTATGCAGCCGTATAAGCAAAGTGGCTCCCCAGCGCAGGTCAGAGGCTGGGAATCCCACGGCGAGTAACTCACCTCCCGTCTCCGCATAGCCTGGTAAGGAGCCTCACAACACCAGGTTAAAGTCCAACAGGTTCATTTGGAAACACGAGCTTTTTGGAGCGCTGCCCCTTCATCAGGTGAGTGCGTGTCCCCAAAGCCTGTCCTCCAGCTATGAAACCCAAGTCAGGTGTGTGTGAGCAATACTCCCCACTTGCCTGGATGGGTGCAACTCCAACGACACTCGAGAATGTACGGACAAAGAGCAGGCAGGGGCCATTCAGATCCCAGGGGGGAATTAAACCAATTTTTGGATCGCAGAGAATTCTCCCCAGCCTACCCGGCATTGAACTCACCAACGGGGCCATAGGAGGATTCCTCCCAGGGTTACAGAGGCCGTAGATAATGCCCACAACATGGGTGGGCATGACTAGTGGCACATGAGGCAGGTGAAGCCAATGCTTATGTTTCATTCTGTGTGCAGTTTCTCCTGGAATGGGTTGTCAGCGTCTATAAACACAAGGGGCAGTATTCTTGTCTGAGCAGGACACATGATCCACCCTGGGGGTTTAGCGCTGTATTCCATAGTGGCGCGCCTGCCACCCTGTACTCTTGATGTGGGTATGCCGGCGTTGGACTGGCGTAAACACAGTAAAAAGTCTGACAACACCAGATTTTAGTCTGCCACCCTGTCCCGGGATAATCGGAAGGATGTACAAACTGAAATAAAGATCAACCTGTTTAGTTACATTATGGAGACGCACCTCGCTTGGCCATTGAAACCTGGAACTGGACTTTTCTTCTAACTTTTCATTGGAAGCCGGCCAGCATTTTTCGCCCATCCCTAATTGCCCTCGAGTGGCTTCTTTGGCCATTTTAAGAGAGCATTTAAGGGTCAACCACTTTATTGTGGATCTGGAGTCACATGCGGGCCAGGCCATAGAATCAGAGAATCCCTACGGCACAGGAGGAAACCATTTGGCCCATCGAGGTGGTGCTAACTTTCCAAAAGATCACCTTGTGAAGGTCCTTCCCCATCAATCCCTGTGCATTTCCCATGGCTAATATCACTAAACTGCACATCCTGGGACACTAAGGGGCAACTTAACATGGCTAATACACTCAATTTACACAGCTTTGGAGCATGGGAGGAAACTTGAGCACCCGAAGGAAACCCACACAAGCACAGGGAGAAGGTGCAGATTCCACACAGACAGTCTACCCAAGGCTGGGGAATCAGACTCGGGTCTCTGGAGCTGTGAGGCAGCAGTGTTAACCATTGTGCCACCCAGACCACTTTGGATGGCAGATTTCCTTCTCAAAAGGAACCAGCTGGGTTTTTATGGTCTCACGGTCTTCATCGAACGATTAGCTCCTGACTTTATTTCTTTGGATTTAAATTTCACCATCGGCTGTGGTGGAATTTGAACCTGGGCCTCCAGGGAATTACACTGAGTCTGTGGATTGCGAGCCCAGTGACAATACCGCTACGCCACCATCTTCCCACTTTAACCCAGAGCAACTGGCACTCAGGTGGACGAGGGGAGCACCACCCACTGAACCACAAGAAGTTTAACACATAGATTTACAACACAGAGGAACTGGGAATGTAGAAAGTTAACAATGCAAACCAGATGAAAGAGATCAGGAAATGATAGTATACTCTGTCCATTACTGGTCATGGAAGAGTGAAAGGAATGGATCTAAGTGAACTCATTAGTAAGTTAACCTCTGGCTATCATGCTGAATGTAGACAGAAACCTGCTCAGAAAGTACCTTGCATACTGGATTTAAATTCTATCACTGAGGCACAAAGGAAACATTCTCCCTGTGTCTGTGTGGGTTTCCTCCAAGTGCTCCGGTTTCCTCCCACAGACCAAAGGTGTGCGGGTTAGGCTGATTGGCCATGTTAAATTGCCCCTTAGTGTCAAGGGTTTAGCAGGGTTAATATATGGAGTTATGGGGATAGGATCTGGCTGGGATTTTGGTCGGTGCAAACTCAATGGGCTGAATGGCCCCCTTCTGCACTGTAGGGATTCTATGACCTTGGTCATCAGAGCTGTGTGTAACTGTACAGAGGGCTGTGAATTATGCAGAAGAGGTTAAAAAATGTGGATTATCCCACGTCGAGTTGCATGCAAATGATTAACCTTTTCTCTCTTGCACAGTCCCAACTCCTCCAAGGTAATCTACAGATCATGCTGAGCAAACAGAAATATCGAAGACATCAAGCCGAGGAGCGTCGCGGTGGCACAGCAGTTAGCACTGCTGCCTCTCAGCGCCAGGGACCTGGGTTCGATTCCCAGCTTGGGTTCTCCCTGTGTCTGTGTGAGTTTAAACCGGGTGCTCCAGTTTTCTCCCACCGTCTGCTAACCATCCCCGAGTGTTGTAGGTTTCAACGAGATTGTCTCCTATTCTTCTACACTCAAGAGAATATAAACCCAATTTACTCCTCCTCTGATCACAGGACAACCCACTCAGCCCAGGGACCAATCTAGTCAGCCTTCCCTGTCCTGCCTCCAATGCGAGCAAACCCTTTCCTAAACATAGAGACCAGCACTGCACACACAATCCCAGACGTGCTCCAAAATTCTCTCCAGTCTCGCCTGCGGCTGGGATTCTCCAGTCCCGCTGCAGCGAGCGGACTTTGGGCCCAGCACCAAATTCTTCATTCTTGCCAGTGGGGTGAACGAGAATCCCGAGGTGTTGCCTGATCAAATCCCCGCAAAGCTGGTGGCAAGATTTCTTTATTCCTGTTCTCCAATTGCTTTGCAATAAAGGCCAACGTAGCCATTTGCCTTCCTAAATTCCTGAAGCACGTTCAGGCTAATTTCCTTCAAAATGCCGGAAACATCCAAAAGGTTGCTATGGTGGTGGGGAATTGTGGTTTTACTTAAAAGGCACCGGAAGCTTTATTCTTGATAAGGGTATCTTGCAGCCACTCCCTAACCGATGCAAACATCTGGATTGTCTCCACGCTCCAATTTCCTGGCACAACTTCATTTTAAGAAATAAAACGATCACACTGCCTTTACACTGTTGGATTCAATTCTGTCTGAGTGTAACCTGACGCTGTACAGATGCTTACCACAGACTGCCGCTGGGAGAATGACATTGCCATCTGATCTGATCTGAGGGAGTCGCTAATCAACCCAGTGGGGAATTCAGGAGAAATATATTGGGGTTTCAACTGGGACAGTTTGGCATCTCCAAAGCCAGCCTGAAGGATGAAGCTTCCTCTCCCCTGTATCTGGTCCTCCCCTTCTCCTACGCCACTTCAGCTACAGGAGTTGGCTGTTCAGCTCCTCAGGCCTTCTTCTGTACCCCCACCCAAATCTCCCCAGGCCCCTTGCACTATCCCTTACCTCTCCCCCACCTGTCTTTCTCTCTCCTTCCCCACAGACGGGCTGCATTTGCCCCAGACATAGTGTAATATCACTGAACTCAGAATCCAGGGGACTAGGCCGATCTTATCAGGGGCGGCAGGGGATTCAAATCTGTAATAAATCAAGGCCAACTTGTTATGCCTCAAAGTAATCCCTCGAAGGGATTTATTGCCAATGATAAATAAATATGTACAACAAAAGGTCAGATCGAACATGCGACTACACAACTCACCTCCATGGCCTGAACTGCAAGGCCTCCACATGTGAAAATATGTTTGCTTTTATAAGAGGTTAATCCTTGTTGCCTGTTAAGAGATTTTTAATAGCGGGATTATGGATGTTCTCATTATGGTTGTTGTTGCTTTTACACGTGTATAGTTGATTTTGCAGTGTGAAAGATCTAATGTAGGATAAATAAGATTGGTAACTATTGCATGATGAGGCTAAAATGTGGCTATTATTGTCTTCAAATGCAATAAATATGTTAGTGTCATATTTGATTTCTAGGAAACAACTTGCACTTAGTTCAATATCAATTGGATATATTTTTATCGATGATCTTGTTCACATTTGCATTACAAAGCTAGTTGTCCCAAAGCAATGGCAGAGCATGTTTCTGCTCTGTGGACCCTTGGTGTCACAGGAACAATTGTTGAGGTCTCCTTCCCTGATACCTTTCTGTTGGAAGAAATACTTTGCGGGTATGAGAAGGTGAATGGCCAAGTGGTATTAACGCTAGAACTATTAATCCAGAAATTCAGCCAATGTTCTGGGAACCCGGGTTCGAACCCCACCACGACAGATGGTGGAATTTGATTTCAATTAAAGAAGAAATCTGGAATTAAGAATCTACTGATTGCCATGAAACCATCGTGTATTGTCGAAAAAACCCATCTAAGGTCCCCTTGGAGAAGAAAATCTGCCATCCCTACCTGGTCTATGCTACATGTGACTCCAGACTCAAAGCAATGTAGTTGACTCTTAAATGCCCCGCTGAATGTCTTGTCCTAGCCAGACACTTGGATCAGGGGCAATTAGGGATGGGCAACAAAATGCTGGCCCAGCCAGCGATGTCCATGTCCTGTCAAAGAAGAAAAAACACAGAGGATGGGATATCCAGCCTTTCCCTCCTCCGGGATCATCTGGTCTGGCCAAAGGCGACCTCCCAGGGTGGATTCCCTGGAGACGAGATGGGAACAGCTACACAAAATGCTATAGACATCGGCACAACCGGAAGCTGCCGTTGACGGCAAATGCCGACATGGGAATAAACACAGGATATCCCACCCCCAGTGAAGCTCAACACAAACCTGAGGATTAACACCTCATCCTTTGACCAAGCACTTTATTACCTTCTGTATTCAACAAGGGGTAAACCATTTGGAACTGAGGTGAGAAGAAATTTCTTCACCTAGAGAGTGGTGAACGTGTGGAATTCACTGCCACAGAATGAATTTGAGGCCAAAACATTGTGTGATTTCAAGAAGAAATTAGATATAGCTCATGGAGCTAAAGGGATCAAGGGATATGGGGGGAAACGGGGGGAGGGGGGGTATCAGGATATCGAATTTGATGATCAGCCATGATCATAATGAATGGCGGAATAGACTTGAAGGGTTGAATGGTTGAACTCCTGCTTTTAGTTTCTATGTTTCTACTTCATGAAACACTTTTCATTCTATCTCGATGTGACAATAATAAATCAAATCAAATCAAATCCATTCCAGCAAGATCAATAAATTCTTCTCTTTTCATACTCATACTTCTTGTAGAGTAATATCCTGCATGGAAAACATGTCTCTGGTTTCAATGGTATTTTCCAATTTAGTTTGTAATAGGATATACAATGAAAAGACATTGTGGACAACCAAAAATAGGCCCCCAAATAGTTTATTGGGTATCATAAAAGAAGGCCTTCATCATGCATGATTTTGTATGTGGCTGGTGCAGAATTTGAAAAATGTGTTATATTCATAGACTTAGAGCAAAATTTATGACTTGGAGCCAAGCTTAAGGCATTTGTAAATATATTGGTTCAGACATTAAAAAAGATAAGGTTGGAATAAATTAAAATCAACAATCCCATTCCGTAAAAGTCCATTCCCAGCCCAGCTAATCATGCTAGACCCTCACAGAAAGATGATATTGCATCTTAAAAGGCAGAGCAAGCCTAATTTGTCTGTCAAACTGTTTGGAAATTACACCAGACCACTATGAACAATGATCTACACAGTGTTCCATGGGTATAACTCTGTCTGGCAAGTCAGCACGGTGGCACAGTGGTTAGCAATGCCGCCTCACAGTGCCAGTTCGATTCCCAGCTTGAGTCACTGTCTGTGTGGAGTCTGCACATTCTCCCTGTGTCTGCACGGATTTCCTCTGGATGCTCTGATTTCTCCTCACTGTCTGAAAGACGTGTTGGTTAAGTGTATTGGCCATGCTAAATTCTCTGTCAGTGAACCTGAACAAGCGTTGGAATGTGATGACTAAGAGATTTTCACAGAAACTTCATTACAGCATTAATGTAAGCCTACTTTTGATGCAAATAAATAACCTAAACATTTTACTACACTTTATGTCAATGGTCTGATAAATAGAATTTGTAGTAGCTGTTTTCACAAGGCTAGTGTTTCAGCAGCTAAAGTACTTTGAACAACTTTTTTCTTTTTTTATTTTCTTAACTTCACAAGCTAACAGACACCACTTTCCATTCTCAGCCGTAAAAAATATTATGGAACCAACCACACTGGAATAGTCATCATTGTAAGAAGTGCCACCAAACATGACTGGCTTCGTGGTTCTTTGGGTTACCCAGAGATGTGAAATTAAGTACATGTTTGTCCAGACTTTTTTTTTTAAACGAATAAATTAAACATGTTTTTTTTTGCATGTGCAGTAATTATCAAGCCAAGTAATAGCTTCTGCAGTGGCTAAATTGAGCTCTCAGCTAAATTTTGTTAGGTGACTGAATCATAGAATCCCGACAGTGTAGAAAGAGGCTATTCAGCCCATCGAGTCTGCACTGACCACAATCCTACCCCCACAGCCACTTGCATTTACCCTAGCTGGTCCCCCTGATACTAAGGGGCAATTTAACATGGCCAATCCAACTAACCCGCACATCTTTGGACTGTGGGACGAAACTGGAGCACCCGGAGGAAACCCATGCAGACACAGGGAGAATGTGCAAACTCCGCACAGGCAGTGACCCAAGGCTGGGAATTGAACCTGACAGTCTTCAATGATGTGTGTTACCGATTAGAGTGCACCAGAACTGCAGTGCAGAGTTCCCTGTAAGACCCCACTTTTGCCGGACAAAAGGTCTTGACCAGTGTGGGAATGGTTGATGAGTGCCTACTGCTGGCATAGCAGGTTGAAGATGGGTGAGTTGGCTGTGGGCTCTGTGATGAGGAAATATTTATAATGGTGGCATGTTGGTTTCATCTGGTTTGAAACTTTATTTATTAGTGTCACAAGCAGGCTTACATTAACACTACAATGGAATTACAGTGGAAATTCCCTAGTCGCCACACAAAGGCGCCTGTTCGGGTATACTGAGGGAGAGTTTAGCATGGCCAATGCACTTAACCAGCACACCTTTTAGACTGTGGAAGGAAACTGGAACACCTGGAGGAAACCCACACAACATGGGGAGAACATGCAGACAGTGACCAAAGCTGGGAATCGAACACGGGTCCCTGGTGCTGTGAGGCAGCAGCACTAACCACTGTGCTACCGTGCTGCCCACAGGGTGCCTGCTTAGAATGGTTGGCTTAGCCTCCAGGCCAGCATGATGGGAGTAGAGAAGTAGGTGGATTGCTAAGATCCTTATTTAGCGGCAGACTTGGGTTGATGTACACCTTCTCTAGGAGCTTTCTTGTTGCAATCTCACTGCTTGTGTGAGGGTATGGGGAATGGGACGTTGCTTAGGTTTGGGAGCCAGGGAAGTTGTTTGCAGGCACCCCAAGATATTAATACATTGTTAAAGCGTAAAGTTTAATTTATGATACTTTATGATATATCTAAATATATATTTATGATATAATCCATTAAAACTAGCATCTGGTCTAGTGTAAATGAGTTCCATCATAGAATCCTTACAATGCGGAAGAGGCCATTTGGCCCATCATGCCTGCACTGACAACAACCTCACCCAGGCCTATTCCCATAATGCCATGTAATTACCCTGGCTAAGAGGCAATTTAGTATGGCCAATCTACCTAACCTGCACATCTCTGGACTGTGGGAGGAAATCCATGCAGACATGGGAAGAATGTGCAAAAGCCACACCGGCAGTGACCCGAGACCACAATCGAACCCGGGTCCTTGGTGCTGTGATGGCACATGTGCTAACCACTGTGCCATCATGCTGCCTACAATCAAACAAAGTTATTCCTGACCTTCTCTTCATAACATCCGAACAAATAGATTTTAAAAAGCCCATAAACCTGACATCCAATTGTAAATTCTGTTTTACCTTTATGAATTTAGGACATTTCTCATATTCCTCGCCAGCACATCAGCAACATGCATGATGAAGATGCCTGAATATTTCCCTTTATAATACCCAGTAAAACATTTTGGGATCTGCTGTTAGTTGGGCACAAAATGCCTTTTCAGCAAAACAGATGTCAATATATTATCCTGCAAAATAGTTTGAAAATACTACTGAGGCCATATAAACAGCTATTGTTCATTTTGCCTAGTTTTCTTCCACAGTGGCTGCCTCGTCAAGAGGGTTTCACAGACACTTCTATCTGAAAGGTAGCACCCTGACAACCTGAGGTCTTTATGTGACCATTCTAGCCCCCCCCAACCCTGAGTCCTCCTCTCCAAACATGGGAGCCAAAAGAGTGAAGAAGATTTTGGAGATTGCTTTTCCAGCTGTGGGAGAGAGTTAACATCTGCATTGGCCAGCCGTTCTTTGAAACCACCCAGCAACCCAGCCTGGCCTCAGTCTTGTTAAGACCCATCTGCAAAGGCCGTTTGCAAATCTGCCTGTGCAGCATAAACTGTCAGTACTTCAGGCTGACTGTTTCATTCCCTTTGTTTTGCCTATCTTGTTAGCTTATCTGGAGGTGACACAGAAACATAGAAACTAGAACAGGAGTAGGCCATTCAGCCCTTTCAGTCTGCTCCGCCATTCATTTTGATCATAGTTGATGATTTCCCCTCTTTCCCCCATATCCCTTGATCCTATTCCCCCAAGAGCTATATCTAATTTCTTCTTCAAATCAGACAATGTTTTTTACCCTCAACTACTTTGTGTGGTTGTGAATCCCACACACATGGGTGAAGAAATTTCTCCTCACCTCAGTTCTAAAAGGTTTACCCTTTATCCCCAAACTATGACCCCTAATTTTGGGCTTCCTCACCACTGGGAACATTCTTTCTGAATCTACCCTGTCTAATCCTGTAGAACTTGATAAGTTTCTACGAGATCCCCTCTCACTCTTCTAAACTCCAGTGAATATAATCTAAACTGACTTAGTTTCTCCTCATATGACAGATCTGCCATCCCTGGAATCAACCTGGCAAACCTTTGCTGCACTCCCTCTATAGCGAGGACATCCTTCCTTAGATAAGGACACCAAAACTACTCACGGTACTCCAAGTGTGGCCTTACTAGTGCCCTGTATAATGGTAACAAAACACCCCTAGTCCTGTACTCAAATCCTCTTGCTATGAAGGCCAACATATCATTTACCTTCTTTAGTTCCTGCTGTACCTGTGTGCTTACTTTCAGTGACTGATGCATGAGGACACTAAGGTCTCACTAAGTATCTACCTCTCTCAGTTTACACCATTCAATGAACAATCTGCCTTCCTATTATTGCTACTAAAGTGGATAACGACACACTTATCCATATTATATCATCTGGCATGCATATCACCCATTCACTTTGCCTGTCCAAATCATGCTGAAACATCTCTGCATCCTCCTCATAGCTCACCCTCCCACCCAATGTTATATCATCTGCAAATTTAGAGATAATACATTTTGCCCCCTCTTCCAAATCATTAATATATAATGTGAACAGTTGGGATCGTAGCACAAATCATTGCATTACCCATTAGTCAATGACTGCTAATCAGAACAAGACCCATTTATGCCAACTCTTTGCTTCCTACGTGCCAACCAGCTTTCTATACATCTCAAGAGTTTACCTGTTAAAGTGCTTTAACTTTACATAATACTCTGTTATGTGAGACCTTGTTGAAAGCCTTCTGAAAGTCTCAATGAATGATATCCACTGCTTCACCTCGGTTAACTCTATGAGTTACATCCTCAAAGAATTCCAATAGATTTGTCAAGCATTGGCAACTGCCAAAGCCTGATCCTGGTGGGCACTTTTGCTTCCAGTTCTGCTCCCAGACTGTTCTGTAGTCCCTCAGTGTAATGGCCTTTTCAAGCTGATAGCCTCTATTGCTGCTTTTCTCTTGCACTGAGAATCTTCCTCTGGTACCTGCTTGCTTCCTGATGCAGGAGGAGTCACTCCTGGCCTACCATCCACACTCACAGCACAATTTTTCCTCCTCCACTCTTTCACGCTTTGTTGCCTATTATAATAGCCGCGAGGGATCGTCCGTTGATCTCTCCATGGACCTCGGAGAATATGAGTCCCTTATTAGGTGAGTGGAGGCTTGACCAAAAGGGAAGGAGCAGCGGGTGGGGGGAGGAGTTTAAAACCAGCTGATTCCATGAAGGCCAGAGGTCAATAGAATGGGGGCCAATCTGCACTGCGTAGCCATTGAAAGTTATTGAGCCTTGTTAAGACCCATCTGCAAATGCCTTCTGCAAATCTAGGTGTGCGGCATCAACTGTCAGTACCTCAGATTAAATGTTGTACTCTCTCTGATTGTTTCAGTCCTTTGTTTTGCCTCTCTTGGTAGCTTATCTGCGGGTAACATAGGAACATAGAAACAAAAAGCAGGAGTAGGCCATTTGGCCCTTTCAGCCTGCTTCACCATTCATTATGATCACGGCTGTTCATCACAATATCTTGATCCCATTAGCCCCAAGAGGTATATCTAATTTCTTCATCAAATCAGACGATGTTTTGGCCTCAACTACATTCTGTGGCAATGAATTCCACACATTCACCACTCACTGGGTGAAGAAATTTCTCCTCAACTCAATTTCAAAAGATGAATGAAAGAGCGGTTGGTGATGGGAGACTGGCCTCAGTAAGATTATTACACTGCCAGTCCTTGACTCTCGCTTCCTTGGCCACCTTCCCTCAAGACCCAACCAATACATAACCAGTAAAGTGGTGCAGTGCTCCTGTCACTGGGCTAGCACTCCAGAGACTCAGGGTATTGCTTTGGGACCCAAGGTTGAATCCCAACATGGCAGATGGTGAAACTTCAATGGGATAATCTGGAACGTTAAAAAATGCAGCGATGCCAATTGCCGTAAGGCATTCAAAGCGTTCGTCAAACCTCCTCGTGGATGTTTTCCAAGAACGCTATTAGAACGCCTTCCAAGAACTCCCTCGCTCTGGGTGTAATTTTCCAGACCCTTCTGTGAATGGGATTTTTCCACCCCTGCTGATGATTCACCCACCTGCCCCGCCATGGTGGGTTCCCCAGGGACGGGTACCCAAAACCCCAGCAATATCGGCGGGCTGTCTCTGCTGACGCGGTGCAGGCGCAGAATGTCCCATCCCAACCTGACAGTTGGGCAGCCCACTCACATTGTTCCTGGTCTTTATACTGGCAGGGCAGTTTTGAAGCTTATTTCTCAGTGTCACAAATGGGCTTACATTAACACTGCAATGAAGTTACTGTAGAAATCCCCTAGTCACCGCACTCCATTCGGGTGCACTGAAGGAGAATTTAGTACGGCCAATGCACCTAACCGACACGTCCTTTTGGACATTCGAACAATGTGCAGATTAGGTGGATTGGCCATGCTAAATTCCTCCTTAGTGTCAGGGGGATTAGCAGGGTAACATAAGAACATAAGAACATAAGAAATAGGAGCAGGAGTAGGCCATCTAGCCCTTCGAGCCTGCCCCGCCATTCAATAAGATCATGGCTGATCTGTCGCGGGTCAGTTCCACTTTCCCGCCCTCTCCCCATAACCCTTAATCCCCTCTCTTATCAAAAACCCATCAACCCGCGTCTTAAAAATATTTAGCGAAGCAGCCTCCACCACTTCAACGGGCAGAGAATTCCAGAGATTCACCACCCTTTGAGTGAAGAAGTTCCTCCTCAACTCTGTTCTAAACCGCCCCCCCCCCCTTTATCTTGAGGCTGTGCCCCCTAGTCCTACTGTCCTTTCTGAGTGGGAAGAGTCTCTCCACCTCTATCCTATCCATCCCATTCATCATCTTATTTGTCTCAATGAGATCTCCCCTCATTCTTCTAAACTCTAACTCCAGTATTACCAACAAGGCAAACCTACAGCTGCTACATGGGATTATGGGGTTAGGGCTTGTTTGGGATTGTGGTTGGTGCTGACTTGATGGACCAAATGTCCTCTCTCTGAACTGTAGGATTCTACGACAGTGGGAGGAAACCAGAGCACGCGGAGAAAACCCACGCAGACACGGGGAGAAAGTGCAGACTCCACACAATTCATGGTCCCCATGAGAGGGACAAACAAGATCCAAACTGACAAGATGAGGCATTGCACCCCATTTGGGGCTTGCTTTATTCATTTGTGGGATACGGTTGTCGCTGGCTGGCCAGCATTTATTGCCCATCCCCACTTACCCTCGAGAGTCAACCACATTGCTGTGGCTCTGGAGTCACATGTAGGCCAGACTGTGTGAGGACAGCAGATTTCCTTCCCTCAAGGACATTAGTGAACCAGATGGGCTTTTACGAAGATCGACACCAGTCATCAGTAGATTCATAATTCCACATTTTTAACATTGAATTCAGATTCCACCATCTGCCACAGCAGGATTTGAACCCAGGTCTCCGCCACAACAGCTGACTTTCTGGATTAATAGTCCAGTATTAATAGCACTAGACCACTAATTGATCTGGAAGGAGCATCTGGGGAGTCAGACAGTGAGAAATAAGAAGTTTGACGTTGCGTCTCCTGTGATGGCATGGTCAGGTGCCGCAGGGAATGGAGGGATCATTGGGTGGCGTAGGGGTAGGTGTCGGGGGTGTGGGGGGAAGAGGACTGAGGAGTGGACCAGGATTTTGGGGAGGGTTCGGTCCCTTTGTGATGTTGAAAGCGGAGGAGGGGATGGGAAGATGTGTTTGGCAGTGACACCATGTTGGAGGTGATGGAAACAGAGAGAATGATCCATTGAATATTGGTGTGGTGTGGGCAAGGGGAACCCAGTGAGGGCTCCGAAAGGGAGCAGAAGTAGGGTGGAACAGGATGCATGTGGCTAATATTTGGGGAACGTCCTTAATTGATGGAAAAGCAAGACATGGGGCAATGGCAGTAGTGCTGGGGGAAGATGGAGCTGTACACTTGGGACGGCCTTCAGTTGACCAACACTGAGACCAGTGCATGGTGGCATAGTGGTTAGCACTGCTGTCTCACAGCTCCAGGGACTTGAGTTCGATTCCCAGTTTGGATGACTGTCTGTGTGGAGTTTGCATGTTCTGCTTGTGTCTGTATGGGTTCTCTCCGGGTGCTCTGGTTTCCTCTCACAGTTAGAAGGATGTGCTAGTTAGGTGCATTGACTCGAACAGGCATCGGGGAATTTTACAGTAACTTCATTGCTGTGTTAATGTAAGCCTCACTTGTGATCAATAAATAAACATTAAAAAGAAGTTTAAATCCTCAGGAATGGTATAATTGTGATTGTGGAGGGGGCTTCACTTATGGACGGTCTCATGGAGTGGAAGGATAGATGGCAGATGAAGTTCAATGTGAAGAAATGGGGGGTGATGCATTTTGGTAGGGCAATATAAAATAAGGGATAACATTTTTAAGGGAGTGCAGGAGCAGAGGAACTGGATAGAAATCTGCATAGATCATTGAATGTAGCAGGGTAGGTGGAGTTAATAAAGCATATAGGCTGGAATTTTACCACCATGTCCACCATGGAATGGGAATGGGTGAGGGGCAGACAACGGAAATATCCATTGAGTTCAGGCAGGAATTCCCGGTCTTGTTCAAACAAGGCCATAAAATACTGTCTATAGTATTCTGGGCTTAACTAATTGGGGCATAGAGTGCAAGGACAAAGGGATTTTGCTCAACTTGTATTGGACACTAGTTAGACCTCAGATAGAATATTGTGTACCATTCTGGGCACCACACTGTAGGAAGGATGTAAACACATTGGAGAGAGGGTAGAAGAAGTTTAGAAGAATGGTTCCAGGATGAGAAACTTCAGTTATGATTGGAGAGGTTGGGACTGTTCTCCTTGGAGAGAAGACGGCTGAGAGGAGATCTGATAGAGATGTGACATGGTGGTAAAATTCCAGCCTATATGCTTTATTAACTCCACCTACCCTGCTCTACCATGAGGGGGTTGGACAGAGTAATTAGAGAGAAGCTGTCACCGCTCGTTAGAGGATCGAAAACGAGAGGGTGCAGATTTAAAGTGATTTGCAAAAGAAACAAATGTGAGGTGAAAAAAAACTTCTCCGCACATTGAGTGGTTTGGGTCTGGATTGCACTGCCTGGATGTGTGCTGGAGGCAGGTTCAACTGAGATATCGGAGAGGACATGAGATGATTAGTTGAATAAAAAAATGTGCAGGGGTACGGGGTAAAGGCAGGGGAATGGCAGTCAGTCATGATGCTCAGTGGGAGAGCTGGTGCAGGCATGATGGGATAAATTGCTCCTTCTGCGCCGTAATAATTCTGTGATTCTATGTTCATATGAGGAGGAATTTGAAAAATTGAAGAGAAAGGTGATGTAGGACAGCAAAATGGATAATGATAACAAGAATGTGACAGGAAGGGAAAGAATGTACTCATTAAGAAAGCACCAGCTAAAAAGATTAGAGTGGGGAAAAAGTAGTAATTAAATTCACTCTATCTGAATGCGTGCAACTTTCACAAGGAGATGGATCAACTAATAGCACACATATAACTAAATGAGTACAATGATAGCCATTAAAAAAACCATGGCTTGGCTCTGAGTATTCAAGGGTATTTGACATTTTGGAAAAGCAGGAAGAAAGGGAAAGGAGCTGGGGTAGATCTGTTAATAAAGATTGAGATCAGTGCAGGAGTGAGAAATGATCATGGTTCAGAAGATCAAGGTATAGAATCAGTTCAGGTTTAGCTAAGAAATATCAAAGGAACATTTTATAGGCATCCTAACAGCAGTTGCACTGTAGGGCAAGTTATAAATCAAAAAATAATGAGGGCAGAGATTTGTAAAAAAAAAAAGAGACAGTTCAATAATTGTGGATGATTTTAATCTTCATTTGATGAATCAAATTGACAAAGGTAACCTAAAGGATGTAGACAGTTCTTGCAACCAACTAGGGAACAGACTGCCTTGGACTTGATCTTGTGCAATGACTGATCATGTCATGAAAGAATATCACATTCAGTTTGAGGATGAGAAGTGTGGGTCTGAAATTAGAGTTATAAAGCTAACTAGAGAATTTACAAGGAAATGAAGACAGGGTTGGCTAAAGTCGAATGGGAAGATAAGATAATAGAGAAGTTGCGGCAGATATTTAAGAAGCCATTTCATCCTTCTCAACGAAGATATATTCCATTGAGAAAGAAAGTGTCTAGGAGAAGGATATACCATCCTCAGCTAACTAAGTCAACAATTATATCAAATTGAGAGAAAATACTAATCCAAAGTTTAGTGAATAGCTAGATGATTGCAAAAATGTTAGAAACAGGCAAAGGATGAGTAAAAAAAAATCATAAAGAGGGAGAAATTGGAGTCTGAGGAAAAACCAGCAAGAAATATAAAAATAGGCAGTAAAAAGGAAGAGGTAGCTAAAGTGAGCATAGGTCATTTAAAGGATGAGACTGGAGATTTAACAATAGGAACCATGGAAATGGCAGGGGCTCTGGTCAAGTATTTTGCATTTGTCTCCACTGTGGAAGGCACACCAACATCAATAGAAAATCAAGAGGGAAAAGGGAGAGAGGAACTTAAAACAATCACAATCACTTACTAGAGAAACTACTGGGATTGAAGGTTGACTAGTCCCCTGAACCAGATGGCTTGCACCTAGAGTTATTATTTTTATTCATTCATGGGATGTGGGTGTCACTGACTAGGCCAACATTTATTGCCCATCCCTGAGGGCATTTATGAGTCAAATACATTATATAGTTCTGCAGTCACATGATGGCCAGATCAGGTAAGAATGGCAGACTTCCCTCCCTAAAGGACATTAGTGAGTGAGATTGGTTTTACGACCAGCGGCAATGGTTTCATGGTCACTTTTAATTCCAGATTTTTATTGAATTCAAATTTCATCATCTGCCATGGTAGGATTCAAACTCAGAAGCCCAGAGCATTACTCTGGGTCTCTGTATTAGTAATCCAGTGGGAACACTACCTTCCTCCAGACCACCACTTCTCACTCCATGTGAGAATGTATACACTCTGTGTCTGACTCTTTATCTAACTACCCCTCTATCTAGCTGAGTGTGTATGTGTGCACCCCTATATCTAGCTATTTGTGTGTGTGTGTGTATGTATATGCATGTGAACATTCCTGTGTCTTGACCTCTGTGCACATATGCCCATTGGGCTCTGATTGTATATGTACATTTGTGCGTGTGGATACACAACTCTGTTTGGATCTGTGAGTGTGTTACACCCTATATCTAGTGCAGTGTTTTGATATGTATATACTCCTGCGCCTGGTCTTCCATATGTATTCCTCTCAACTAGCATGTGGGTGTGTATATGCCCATGTGCCTGGCTCTCTGTATGTATATTCTATATCTAGCTCTGTTTGAATGTGCATATATTCTTATGTCTGGCTCTCTGTATGTATAAACATATATGTGGCTATGTGTCTGGTTATATTATCTCTAAATTGTCTGTGCTTTATATGCTCTGTCTGAGGCCAGAACTCTCCATTCACCTGACGAAGAGGGTAACCTCGAAAGCTTGCTTGCTTGTGAGAATATTATCAAATAAATCGGTTGGACTAAAACCTGGTGTTGTCAGACTTTTTACTGTGTTTACGCCAGTCCAACGCCGGCATACCCACATTCTGGTTATATTAGGCATGGCATGGTGGCACAGTGGTTAGAACTGCTGCCACACAGCACCAGGCATCCAGTTCATCAGTTGAGACTAGCAGGCTAAATACGTGAAGCCATGGGAATAGGGCCCGGGTAGGATTGATGTTGGTGTAGACTCGATGGGCTGATTGGCCTCCTTCTGCACTGTAGAGATTCTAGGATTCTATATATATATGTGTGTGTGTGTGTATGTATATGTATGTACACTCCTGTGTTTGTGTCTCTATATGTATATCCACGATGCACCTCAGAGATCGTGCAGGATCCACTGTTATTTGTCATTTATATTAATGATTTGGATGAGAATTTAGGAGGTATGATTAGTAAGTTTGCAGATAACCAGCAAGAAGGGTGGCATAGTGGAATAAAAAAGGTTATCCTGGATTGCATCAGGGTCTTGATCAATTGTGCCAGTGGGCTGATGAACGGCAAGTGGAGTTTAATTTAGATAAATGCGAGGTGGTGCATTTTGGTGGACTGAACCAGGACAAGACTTACTTAGTTAATGGTAGGGCACTGGGGAGAGTTACAGAACAAAGAGATCTAGGGGTACAGGTTCATAGCTCCTTGAAAGTAGAGTCACAGGTGGACAGATGGTGAAGAAGGCATTCAGCATGCTTGGTTTCGTTGGTCAGAACATTGAATACAGGGGTTGGGACGTCTTGTTGAAGTTATACAAGACATTAGTAAGGTCACACTTGGAGTACTGTGTACAGTTCTGGTCACCCTATTATCGAAAGGATATTATCAAACTAGAAAGAGTGCAGAAAAGATTTACTAGGATGCTACTGGGTCTTGATGGTTTGACTTATAAGGAGAGGCTGGATAGACTGGGACTTTTTCAGCTGGAGCGTGGGAGGCTGAGGGGTGACTTTATAGAAGTCTATAAAATAATGAGGGGCATAGATCAGCTAGAAGGTCAATATCTTTTCCTAATGGTAGGGGAGTCCAAAACTAAAGGGCATAGGTTTAAGGTGAGAGGGGAGAGATACAAAAGTGTCCAGAGGGGCAGTTTTTCTACACAGAGGAGTGTCTGGATCAAGCTGCCAGATATAGTAGCAGAAGTGGGTACAATTTTGTCTTTTAAAAAGCATTAAGACAGTTACATGGGTAAGATGGGTGTAGAGGGATATGGGCCAAATGCGGGCAATTGGGACAAGCTTAATGGTTTAAATAAAATGGCAGAATGGACAAGTTAGGCTGAAGGGCCTGTTTCCATGCTGTAAACCTCTATGACTCTATATATGACTGTGTGAATGTGTATACATTCTTGTGTCTGGCTTTCTATGTGTACCCCTATATCCAGCTCTTATATGCTCCTTGTATCTGTGTCTCTGTTGGTTTTCAAGATGATGCCAGAACGAGGTGACTTATTGCAAGCTGTGCCCAGCATACCTTCTAATTCTATCTTTTATTCTCATTCTAGGTTTTTAAAACTTCATTCTATCTCTTTTATAAGAGATAAATAAGTGCAAATAAGTGCAGCGTGCAGGAATGGGACGGCAGTAGTTATGGGAGATTTCAATCTGCATATTGATTGGTCGACCCATGTTGGACGAGGTGGGCTCGAGGAGGAGTTCTTGGAATGCTGCCGGGATAATTTCCTTGAACAGTGTGTGTTGGAGCCGACGAGGGAGCGAGCTATCTTGGATCTGGTGCTATGTAATGAGGCGGGTAGAATTAGGGACCTTGCGGTGAAGGATCCTCTTGGAGAGAGTGATCATTGTATGGTGGAGTTTCTGGTGCAGATGGAGGAGGAGAAAGTGGGTTCCCAGACACGCGTCCTTTGTCTGAATAGAGGGGAGTATGGTAGGATGAGAGAAGAATTGGCGAATGTGGACTGGGGGAACGCGTTGGAAGGTAGGTCTGCTGAGGAGCAGTGGAGGATCTTTAAGGAGATCTTTCTTGGTGCTCAGCAGAAATTTATTCCGATGGTTAAAAAGGACAGTAGGAGGAGAGGTAATAAGCCGTGGATAACGAAGGAGGTGAAGGAAAGTGTTAAATTAAAAGCGGAGGAGTTTAGAGTAGCTAAGAGCAGTGGGCGAGAAGAGGATTGGGAAAGGTTTAAATGTCAACAAAGATTGACAAAGGAATTGATAAAGGAGGGTAGGAGAAGCTATGAGGCTGGGCTAGCACTTAATATAAAAAAGGATAGCAAGAGTTTTTATAAATATATAAAAAGGAAGAGGCTGGCTAGGATAAACGTTGGTCCTTTAGAGGATGAGAAAGGGGAGCTAGTGGTAGGGGATAGGGATATGGCTAAGGTCTTGAATAACTTCTTTGTTTCTGTCTTCACGGAGGAGGACGTGAATAATTTGCCGGGTGTTAGCGATGGAAAGGTGGTAGGAATGGAGGGTCTTAATGACATTACTGTTACTAGAGAGGTGGTGCTCGACAGACTGGAGGGGCTGATTGTGGACAAGTCCCCAGGACCGGATGGAATGCATCCGAGGGTTCTGAAAGAAATGGCGGAGGTGATAGTGGATGCCTTGGTGGTTATTTTCCAGACGTCGCTGGATTCCGGGGAAGTGCCGGAAGATTGGAAAACGGCTAATGTTACGCCGTTGTTTAAGAAGGGTGGCAGGCAAAAGGCGGGGAATTATAGGCCGGTTAGTTTAACGTCTGTGGTAGGTAAAATGTTAGAAACCGTCATTAAGGAGGAAATAGCGAGGCATCTTGAGGGGAATTGCTTGATAGGGCGGACGCAACACGGTTTCATTAAAGGGAAGTCGTGTCTGACAAATTTACTGGAGTTCTATGAGGATGTGTCTAGGGCAGTGGATGGAGGAGAGCCGGTGGATGTGGTCTTTCTGGATTTTCAGAAGGCGTTTGACAAGGTACCTCACAAGAGGTTATTGCAGAAGGTCAGGGGACATGGAGTTGGGGGTAGGGTGTTAGCGTGGATAGAGGATTGGTTGTCAAATAGGAGGCAGAGAGTGGGGGTCAATGGATGCTATTCGGATTGGCGGTTGGTGACTAGTGGGGTGCCCCAGGGGTCGGTGCTGGGGCCTCAGCTATTTACCATTTATATAGATGATCTGGAGGAGGGAACCGAGTGCAGGGTGTCGAAATTTGCTGATGACACCAAGATTGGGGGAAAGGCAAATTGTGCGGAGGGTGTGGAGAGTCTGCAGAAGGATCTAGATAGGCTGGGCGAATGGGCCAGGAAATGGCAAATGGAATTTAATGTTGGCAAGTGTGAGGTGGTCCACTTTGGTAGGAGGAATGGTAGGAAGGACTATTACTTACGGGGCGAAAAACTGCAGCAGGCGACGGTGCAGAGGGACCTCGGGGTCCTTGTGCATGAGTCGCAAAAACCCAGCTTGCAGGTGCAGCAGGTGGTCAGGAAGGCGAATGGGATGCTGGCCTTCATAGCGAAGGGGATTGAATATAAAAGTAGGGAGGTCTTGCTGCAGCTGTATAGGGCATTGGTGAGGCCGCAGCTGGAGTACTGTGTGCAGTTTTGGGCGCCGCACCTGCGCAAGGATGTTTTGGCCCTGGAGGGAGTGCAGAGGAGGTTTACTCGGCTGATACCGGAGTTGAGGGGATTGAGCTATGAGGAGAGGCTGAATAAACTAGGCTTGTACTCGTTAGAGTTTAGAAGAATGAGGGGAGATCTCATTGAGACGTATAAGATGATGAATGGGATGGATAGGATAGAGGTGGAGAGACTGTTCCCGCTCAAAAAAGACAGTAGGACTAGGGGGCACAGCCTCAAGATAAAGGGGGGGGCGGTTTAGAACAGAGTTGAGGAGGAACTTCTTCACTCAAAGGGTGGTGAATCTCTGGAATTCTCTGCCCGTTGAAGTGGTGGAGGCTGCCTCGCTAAATATTTTTAAGAAACGGGTTGATGGGTTTTTGATAAGAGAAGGGATTAAGGGTTATGGGGAGAGGGCGGGAAGGTGGAGCTGAGTCACGACGGATCAGCCATGATCTTATTGAATGGCGGGGCAGGCTCGAAGGGCCAGATGGCCTACTCCTGCTCCTATTTCTTATGTTCTTATGTTCTTTTAAACTCTCTAACAAGGCTTCAATGCAATTTCTTACAGATTAGGTGAAAAAATATAAAAGTCTGAGGTCACGAACCAACCAACTCAAGAACAGCATCTTCCCTGCTGCTATCAGAGTTTTGAATGGACTTATCTTGCATTAAGTTGATCTTTCTCTATGATTGTAACACTACATTCTGCATGCTCTCGTTTCCTTCCCTGTGAACAGTATGTTTTGTCTGGGTGGTGCGCAAGAAACAATATTTTTCACTGTATGTTAATACAAGTGGCAATAATAATTCAAATCAAATTAAATAGTATACTCCTGCATATATAACTCTGTGTGAATGTGTATACACTCTTATGTTTAGCTTTCCATGTATGTATATGAACATATATATACTCCTTGTGTCTCTGCACCCCTATATCGAGCTCTATTTATGTGCATGTGTGTGCATATACACTCCTATATTTAGCTCTGTGTGTGTACACATGCCTATATCTGGCTTTCTAAGTATACACTATATCTAGCTCTACGTTATGTGTATGTGTGTGCATATACACTTCTGTATCCGTCTCTCTATGTACACTCCTATATTTAACTCTGTGTATATTCACACCTATGTCTGGCTCTCTATGTATATGATATATCTAGCTCTAAGTATGTGTATGTATGTGCATATACACTTCTGTATCTGTCTCTCTATATATAATCCTATATTTAACTTTGTGTGTATACATGCCTATGCCTGGCTCCCTATGTATATGATATATCTAGCTCTGTGTATGTATGTGCATATACACTTCTGTATTCGTCTCTCTGTGCATACTATATCTTGCTCGGTGTACGTTTCCACTCCTGTGCCTGGCTCTCTGAGTATACATTAAATCTAGCTCTGTGTGAGTTTGCATACAAAATACCTGTATTTGTCTCTCTATGTATACCCTGTCTCTCCCTTCCCACTCCTCGCTTCGTCTGACGTCTCCTTCGTTTGAAGTTGCCGGCTCAGCTCCTGATTCGTCGGGGTTGAACGGGGAGGCGGGATGCCCCATTGTGACGTCACGGAAATCCCTGCCGTCGCCTGCCAGTGTGATTGGGCGACGGGGAGCCATGGGCGCCGCCCCCCGGCCAGCTCTCGGCCAATAGGAGGTAGGAAGGGAGGCGAGGCGGCCGCCCCGCCGGGGCGCTGCAGGTGAGCGGGAGCGGCGGATTGGAGGCAGAATCGGGCGGAGGGGCCGCCGCGCTGCAATTGGTTGCGAGTCGCTGCTGCTGGTGGTGGCGGCGGGGCTGGAGGAGGGGGAGGAGGAAAACAAGTGCTGAAGTTTTGGAGCACTGTGTGCATGTGTGTCAGCTGGAGGCAGTTGAGTGGCGGCGGAACCTGCACACACATACACACACACACACACACACAGTAAAGAAGGGGGGCAAGGTTTGATTCAGCAGCACACTCTGAGCCAGAGGCAAGGGTCAAAACCTGCAGGAGCAGAAAAAAAGAAAAGGGAAAAAGAAAGAGGCAAGCCCTGGGAAAAGGATAAGACATCAACAGCAAAAAGAAACCAACTCATCCCATCGCTGCAAGAGCCCCTCCAGGGCAAGTGCAACATTCATGGAGTTATAAACTGCACTGAAGACGGGCTGTGCAAAAAAAAAGACCACTCTCTTTCAACCCTCGCTGCAGATCTCATCCCCCACCCCCCTCAATCACATCTCTCCTCCTCCCCAATCCTCCCTCTACTGGCCTCCTTTCTCCACCCCCCTCCTCTCTATCTCTTTCTCTCCCCATCAAATCCACCCCCTTCCTTCTCCCTCCCATCCTTCTCCAACTCCGACTTGTCACCTTCCAACCAGGAGCCGTAATTATTATTAGATTTTTAAAAAATACCCCCCTCCACCAAAAAAAAGGACAAGACGCCCGATTTCCCTACTAGGGGAAAACCCCGGGGGGCAACATGGATTTGCCGAGCTCCCCGAGCCGGGGGAGAAGCTGGATGTGGGGGGGCAGCAGTTTATCAATTTTCGTTTGGACACTACTTCTCCTGTGGCAATCGCCGGCGATCCGGGCAGGTAAGAGAGAGAGAGAGAGAAGTTCTTTCTTTTCTTTTTTTAGAAAAAAGTTTCCAAAAGAATTTTATTTTGTGTGTGGGGAGGGGGCAATGAAATTGAACGAAGGACCAGTTTGCACTGTGGTTTCTGCTGTCCTGGTTGGGAGGGAAGGTGTCAGCGAAGTTTTGACATTGTGGAGTGGAAGGTAATTTTGGGGAAAAGGGTGCAGGGTCTGTCGGGGTGGTGGTTAAACAGGGACAGCAATATGGGCGAAAAGAACTTAAGAGTTACGGATTGTAAGAATTAAATGTCACCTTTTGTTTGACACAAGTTGCAAACTTTCTTTTGCCAAAAATAAGTTGTTTTTTTTTGGACTATTGTTTTGTCTGTCGTTTTTTTTAAAGAAAAGTGCGCTTAGTCTGATTTTTTTTAAGGGGTGAATGGGGTTTCTGAGGGGGTATTCGGGGAGGGTGGGAACTCAGATATGTGTGTTTGTGAAGTGAGGGATTGTTCCATACAGAAGTGTCAATCAGAGCTGACCTGTCTGTCAAAGCCCTTCTCTTTCTCTCCCCCCCCCCCCATTCCCCCCCCCTCTCTATTTCGACCTCACTGGGACTTGCTGGGAGGTGGGAGGTAGTGGGGCGGGAGGGACAGACAGACAGACACACATCGCTGCCTGCTTGAGCCCCCTCCTGTAAGCGATACCTTGTCTCCAGCAGGGGTAAGGGGAATGCGGTTCCAGGCGGACTCTGGTCACTAGCCTGGCTGTGGGGGCTGGTGTGGTGAAGGGGCTGGGGGAGTGGGGAGTGGGGGGGGGGGGGGACGGGGACAGAGACAGGCAGAGGGAAGAGACGCCATCTATTGGTTTCAGAGTTGCCACTCCGTTTTGACATCGGTCTATCCCTCACCTCAGCGCTTTGCTACAAGCAGTTAGTCAATTCATTGCAACACCTTGCTTACCTCCACCCCCCCCCCCTCCCCTCCCCTCTCCCCCGCCGATTCCTGGCTCCCTGTTCGGAGCCTCAACAGGAAATGAATGAAACTGGTGAGGTATAGAAAGTGTGTTGGACTATATTTGAGATCCTGACAGTGAGTACTGTCAGAAAGTACTCCCTCCACTCCAGCCTCAGTGTGACCACCCACATCGGCAGGTCATCTCAGCGACAGCAATCTCTCACTGTGTATGGACAGCAGAGGGGTTAAGGTGCCCAGATGTGTCAAAAGATTGTGAAGGATGGGCTCAGGACTTCTGGACAAGACGGTGTAGTCTCTCTCCCACACACACACACGGCTCAGTGTCTGTTGCTGAATTGGTTAACTCAGCAAAATGGAAACGAAATGAATCATTGCCCGCTGTCAGTTCCAGTGGGACGAACGACCCAGCTCCTGTCCACGCGAACCATCAGTTACTATTCTCTCTCTTTGGGGGTGGGAGGGACACCACATTCTCCCTCTCTCTCTCTGGGGGTGGGGGACACATCTTACCAAGTCGCCGTCTAACAAATAGATGCTGGGATGGACCCATTCAATGACTAACTCTGGATCAATATTTGATCGCCCCCCCTCCAGACCATACGAGCTTTATCACTCCGTTCTCGGGTACGCGAGCCAGAGGAAAGTTTGCGTTACCCATTGGGTCGCCACCAAATATTCCGCCCCCTTCGGGTCCTGTCTGGCCTTGAAGACATTTGGGAACTCTTCCTACGATTTTTGGGAACTCTTCTACAAGTTTTTTAATGAACAAATCATGAGTCTGTCTCCTTAGCCTGTGCACCTTTTTGTTAAATCGCGCGGTCTGGTCTCCTTGACTGAACCCTTGAGGATTTGGCTCTGTCTCTGCAAAGTACTCGGGAACGTGGGGGGGGGGGGGGGGCACCATGTAGACAGGTTAACCAAATTTCAAGCTCTTGATTAATCCCTTCCCCCCCCCATCACAATCCCTAAGGATATCTGATTTTTTAACCCTCAGTTCAGAATGGTTGGGGGGTGGGGAGGGTATTTACCCCCCATCTTTAGAAGGGTAACGCTGTGAGAAACCGGGGTGCCACGTGTGTGTATGGGTTTTGTATTGGAGATTTAACCCTATGTTATTGGGGGGGGGTCCGTGTTCACATAATGTGCTGGGTAGCACTCGAAAGGCCACCCCGTCAGTCGAAACAAACAGGAATTTTTAAAAAAAAAAGCCTCATCGCTTCAACCTCAGTCTTCCGAATCTCTTCCAGCACAGGGGGATACAGAGCTGCAATCCAGTGCAGCTTTACTTTGGGAGGTTGTCTCTCACCCTCCTGACAAACAGACTCAAAAGAAAACACCGATGCAATATTTCTCACCTACCTCCTCCACCCCCCCCTCCCCTCCCCTCCCCTCCACTGCACACACACTTCATTCTCTCAGTTGTTGACCCAACTCCCAGTTTGACTCAGTTGACCCGAAAACCAAGCGGCTCACAAGACGCTTGTGTGTGTCCGGGAAATTCCAACTGCATTCCCCGCACTCTTTCCAGCAGCTTCTGTTCTTTCTTTCTTTATTTTGTTTTTTTTTGAAAATCCTTGCCCCTGGCGATGTTTAAAACCAAATAAAAGAAACCGAATACGTGAAAAGTAGTAAGTCTCATTTCAGCCCGAAAAAGCGGCTTCAATAGTCACTCTCAGCAGCCAGAGAGAAACAAAAAATAGATCATGTACTGTCGGAAAAGCGACCTCTGGAGGAGTAGAAGGCTAATGTTGAAGTTGGGAGGTGGGGGGAGGTGGAGAGACGCCGTTTGGATGCTTTTGCAAAGCTGGCACTGACGATAGGGACTGAATGGCCTCCTTGTGAGCTGTCAGCTTCTCTGAAGTCAGGTCCGGACACCGGGGCGAGCAGAATTTGATTAATTCGGAGTCTGGGGAATCTTTCAATCCTGAGTTTAAAGATGCCGAGGATTGTATAGGTGTATGCGTGTATGGTTAAATATTTGAATGTGTGCTCATATTTTTGAGCTTCATACACACATAAAGTATATTTTTGGAAAAAAAAATATGTATATTATACACACAATGTATATTTGTGAATGTGTGTAGATATATATATGTATAACAATATATTTGTGAATTCGTGTTTATATACATTTGTGTATTTACCTATAGGAGTATGTTAATATATGTGTGTTAATATGTGAGTCTGTGTGTAAATAGATATGTGTGTGACTATATATATTTTTGATGCATATATATTGAATATATATGCACTCAAATATATATTTGTGAATATGTGTACATTATTTATTTGTGTAAATATATATATGCATTTGTGAATGCATATATAATTTGTGAATGAATACACATATGTGTTTATATGTAAATATTATGTACACATATTTGTGGATGTGTGCGTATATGTACTTGTGTAGATATATGCATATGCAAATGTGTATATGTATATTTATTTGTTTCTGAGTTTGTGTGTACAAATTTGTGAATGTGTGTATGTTATACATAGATTTAGGTGTACATCTTTCTGTGTGTGTGTGTGGAGAAAATAGCCCTTTCTGCAAAAGGACGTTGGCTAGTGAGGAATTAGGGGTACATTTGGGACACATTTGTTTCCCCCCCTCTCCCTTACTCACCTTCTGTAAGTGAAAGGTGCAAGGCCCAGTATCAATTATAAAGAACAAAGAAAAGTCTAGCACAGGCCCTCCAGCCCTCTGTGCCAATCATGATGCCCTAAAAACCCTTCTGCCCTTACCCGGTCAATGTCCCTCAATTCCCTCCCTATTCATGCCTCTTAAATGTTGCTAATGTGCCTGCTTCTGGCAGAGCATTCTGTAAACTTGCACTGATTCCGGTGTCTGGCTGTAGCCAGAGGAGGTCTGGGCAGACCGAGGGATGAGATATTGCTCCCGCTTAATGCAGAAAGCTTTTTTTGATTCAGACACTGGCAGGGGTGAGGGATAGAGAGAGAGCTACTGCACCTTACTGTTCATGGGTGCCCCTCACGGAGCTCCCTTGGACCTCCATCACCACCCCCCTGAGAGTTCGTCCTCCCACCAGCTCAACCTTGTTCCCCTAGAAACGGCAGGAGTGCATTCCCCCTGCCCCACTCTCCACTCCACCCCCACCCCCAAACAACCAACCCTCCAACCTCCCAGGAGAGTGCGAGGGAAGCTTGGCAGGAGGAGTCAGCAGCAAAGATTGGAACCAGGAATGAGAGAGAGAGGGCGATAGAGGTGGTGGGAAGAGCTCCGTGGGGGGGTGGTGGGTTGGAGAGGAATGGGACAAGGTGGAATCGAATGGGCACCTTTTCAGGGAGACTCCGTTCCCTAGTAGGCAGCCAAAAGATTGTTCCTTCGAGTCTAAGAGACAAAGAGGTATCTCTCAAGTGTTAACCTGAAAGAGGTGGTGTGAGTAATGGGGGTGTTTGTGTAAGGGGCAGAACTGGGTACTTATGTTAGAAACCAGATTGCATCTCTTTACGGTAGATCTTGCGTTGGCACAGTGAATTCCTAAAACCCTCAGAATGCCCATTCCCGAGGGTGCCAGAGGCAAGGCAGCCAGGATTTTGTTGCGCGGTGGAGCAGACTGAAAGGGCGGAATGGCCTTCTCCCGTTTCCGCATTCCTATCCTGTTCAGTGCTGGATCAGAGCCAGGGCAAGAGGGCTATCTTTCACAGCACCCCAGTCTGGTACTCAACTGGCCTGTTGCATCAAGGATGAGGAGTAGGATGGAGATTTTGGGAGGGCAGGGGGCACTTGAAGGGGGGTAGGGGAAGGGAAGGGGTGTGAGGGAGGGGTGGAATTTAAACCATCCAAATTTAAACAAAAATCCGTCGTTGCTTGACCTCCTTTTCAAGAGGACCTTGGGCCAAGCGACTGTGACTAGCCAACCATTGGAATGAACCCTACAGGGGGCTGAGGCCTGTTCCCTGGTGTTTGAGTGCTTGTTGGCTCTCCACGAGCTGGGAGAACAAGCTGCCACTGCACTCGGATCCCTCAGAGGCCCCGTTCGAATGGTGTGTGCACCTCGAGGCTACTGTTGAGAAAGGTCTGAAGTTCGGGGGGTGGGGGGGGAGGAGGGAGACCGAATGTGACTGGATGATCGATTATTGCCTGGGTACGCGGATGATGTCCTATTGAGAACATTTTGTTTTGAAGGGGGTGGGTTTCATCGGGGGCTGGGGATTGCAGGATGGGAGGACGGTTATCAGAAGCAAAACCCCACCAGTTCACTCTCTTCCCCTCTCTCTCTCTCTCTCTCTCTGTCTCTGCCTGTCTCTCTCTCTCTCATCTGTCAACACTGAGCTCCCGGGGCATACAGGGCCTGTGCGATGTTGCACACACACGCGCGCACACACACATGCATACACTCTTAATGAAAGGATCTCTTGTCCAACCAGTTCAGCGCTGTTCCTTGATTGGCCAGGAAGTGCTAATGAATGGGGCCAGTCAGAAGGCTAGTCTTGCGGTCAAGCGGAGAGAGGGGGGGGGGGGGGGGAAATGTTTTAAGAGAGAGGAAAAAAACAAAACAAACACATAAGGGACGTGTTTCAGGTCCTGTCATTGAAACGGGCCTTTCTTTCTTTTATTTCTCTGGAAGAGTGGGAGCAGTCTGGTGTGGACGTGGCACACTGCTGGCAGGAGCAGAGAGACTGGTTCACTGACTGCCACCATTAATGTGTGCCCCCCATCCCCTCCACCTCACCCAACCTCCACAATCTACCAATTCCATCATCCCTCCTTCCCTACCTCCGGAATCTCCTCCAGCCCAAAGACTGGGTTAGGTGGATTGGGAATGCCACGTTGCCCCTTAGTGTCAGGGGACTAGCAGGGTAAAAATGTGGGCTTACAGGGGTGGGGCCTAGGTGGGATTTTTGTGTCGATGGGCTGAATGGCCTCCTTCTACACGGTAGGGATTCTAATCCTCTAAGACATATTTATTTTCCTTATTCCTTCACGGATATGAACCTCCCTGGTAGGCTCGCAATTTGTTGCCCATCCCTATTTGCCCCTTGAACTGAATGTCTCACCCGGCCCTTTCAGAGGGGCAAATAAGAGTCAACCACATTGCTGTGGCTCTGGAGTCACATGTAGGTCAGACCAGGTCAGGATGGCAGGCTGTCTTCCCTGAAGTTTTATGACAGTCGATGATAGTTTCATGGTCGTTATTGGATTGTTAATTCTAGATTTTTATTGGATTTGAATTCCACCATGTGTTGTGGTGGGATTCGAACCCAGGTCCCCAGTCCCTGAGTTACTAGTCCAGTGACTATACCACTATGCCACTGCCTTCATTGTGCCCATTGGATGCTGGCTTTCATCTTAATCATTCACCATTGGTGGCTGGGCTGTCAGTTACCTGGGTCCCAAGCTCCTCTCCTCTTTTCTACCTCCTCCCCCCCTCCTCCACACACCCCTGTCAGGCCCTCCCTAAAATCCTCCTTAATCAGGTGTTTTCTTGTCATCTGACCTTGTGGTTGATTTTATAATATTCCCATGAATATTAGGGGTGGCATAGTGGTACTGCCCATAGCACTGCTGCCCACAGCGGCAGAGACCCGGGTTCAATTCCGGTCTCTGGTGACTGTGTGGAGTCTGCACATTCTCCCCAAGTCTGCATGGGTTTCCTCTGGTTTCCCCCCACACTTCAAAGATGTGCAGGTTAGATGGATTGGCCATGCTAAATTGCCATTTAGTCTCAGGGGGATTAGTAGGGTAAATATGTGTGGCTATAGGCATAGGACCTTGGTGGGATTGTGATCAGTGCAGACTTGATGGGCAGAATGGCCTCCTTCTGCATTGTAGGGATTCTGTGATTCTTACTGGGTTGTTTCATTGATATAACTTGACGCTGGTGCGTCCATTTGATTGGATGATTGGACAGAATGCATTGCTCCCGCAAGGGTTGTAGTTAATGCATTCCTCCCAGCTCCCAAACTACCCTAACCCTATCCATTTTGCACACCCCTCCTCCCACCACCCCGCACCCCCCCTCCCTGCCCCCACCCTCCTCCCCCACTTCTAAAGGTAGGCTAGTGGTATCGAGGCCAAGCTCAAGATTGGCACTGTTGGGCAGATGACTTCTCCTCTTCACCCCTCATGTCCCAACAGGAACAAGGCCAGATTCCAAGGCCAAAGTGTAAAGGTGATGGCAGAGAGGGTAAATCTCTCTCAATGGACTTGATGTTTAGTTCTGAAAGGACTCATTGCATCTTTGCTGCCCCTGGGCTAGTAGTTTGCAGTAGGTTTCTATTGTTTAATTCTGACATATATTTATTGGGAAATAATGGCCAAGCAGTAATGGAACTGGACTGGTAATCTGTAGGCCCTCTTCTGGGGCCAGGGGTTCAAATCTCACCCTGCCAGGATTTTAAATTAATTTAACAAAATCTGGAATTGGAACGTTAGTGTCAGTAATAGTGAGCATTGTTGGTTGTCGGAAAAAAAATCCATCTGGTTCAATAATGCCCCTTTAGGGAAGGAAATCTGCCATCCTTACCCAGTCTGGCCTATATGTGACTCCAGAGCCACAGCAATGTGGTGGACTCTCAACTGTCCCTTGAAATGGCCCTGGCAAGCCACCACTAAGAGATAGGCAACAAAAACTGGCCTTGCATCCCGCGAAAGAATAAGTTATAACAAAAAATATGAATTTACCAATATCTAATGGGCAAGCTTAATCAAATCTGAGTACAGTATTGGATGGAACCGGATCAAAGCCATGTCCCACCCCACCCCGCCCACCTCCCACAATGGGTAACCCACCATAGTCCACTTGCCTCCATCTCTTTGTCCCTGCAAACCATTCAATGCTCCCCCTCCGCTCCCCCTGTGGTGCAGTGCAGCCAGTTTCCTGAAATGCTAGCAATGGCCAGAAGGTGGAGCATTTCCCAGACTGGGAAACCAAACCCATGGATCAGGTTTACGAATGTCCCCTTTCGGGAATAGGAAATCTGCCGTCCTTTTCTCGGTCTGGCCCACGGCGCAACACCCCCCAGACCCACAACAACGTGGCTGACTCCTCCTAATGCCCCCTCTGAAATTGCCACTCAGTGCAAGGGCAATTAGGGAAAACCAGGTTTACGAAATGCAGGGGCCAGCATGAATGAATGAAAAAATAACCACCCTCCTCGCTAACTTTGGCCACAGCTGCTGCCTCATAACTTACACTGGCACTCGAGTGCATGGTGTGTGCTTGAATGAACAATAACTAGCTCAGTGGTCCCAGTGAGACCACAGTGGAACCTCCTCGTAACCCGGTTACAGGTTCTTATTACCCTTGTTACGATCAATTCTTTATTGGCGAGAGTGGTTTAGTTTATTTATTTATTAGTATCACAATTAGGCTTACATTAACACTGTAATGAAGTTACTGTGAAAATCCCCTCGTCACCATGCTCCGGTGCCTGTTCGGGTACACTGAGGGAGAATTTAGCATGGCCAATGCACCTAGCCAGCATGGCTTTTGGACTGTAGGAGGAAACCAGAGGAAGCCCACGCAGACACTGGGAGAATGTGCCATCTCCACACAAACAGTGACCCAAGCTGGGAATCAAACCCAGGTCCCTGGTGCTGTGAGGCAGCAGTGCGAACCACTGTGCCAGTGGGGTGGGGGGATTTAAGGAGGCCCTTGGGTAATTTCTCACAGCTTGAGCTGTTGAAGTACTTCATTAACATTGCGCCAAGCCCCAGTTGAGAGGGATACGAGTCAGAAGTGGACGTAGGGATTTGGAGATGGGCCGTTGATGTGTGTGCGGGGTGAGGGGTACGGGCACCTTACTAGGGAGAGGGATCCGAAATGCTGGAGCGAGGAGCCGAAAGCTGGATACTAGATCCTTGAGGGCACAGTGAATAGGTATGCAAGGGAATGAATGGATGGAGTGTATTGCAGAGAGAGAGTCTGGCCCAGCTCCCAGCTAACTACTCGCTCGCTGCTGATGGTTCAGAGGGTGCCCTGGGTGAGTCAGGAGAGTGTGAAACTTCGACTGCAGTCTTGTAGCTGCACACAGATCACATTCTTCTCTTGCTCGGGGTGTGTGATTGTGCGTGTGTTTATGAAGGATGGTGTGGAGTCATTATTCTGCACTGTGCAAACTTACCATTGTAAACTTCAGCAGATTTAATAGCTGCAGGGTCACTGACCTTTCCCACACAAGCACAGGAGTGAGAGAATCCTGACAGGATGGGGAGTGGGGGGTGGAGAGGGAGCTAGGAAGTGAAGTAGGGAGAGGGGGGAATGGAATGGTTGGGAGGGGAGGGTGTAGAGATCCCACCAGATGCTATGATGAAACAGAGTCCTAGGGGTAGCTGAGATACCAGCCTGAGACTCATTAAATTTAAAATCAGGATGGAGATTGAGAAGAATTTTTATTTTTCAGTCTGTGGGGAGAGTGAATTTGAGGATCGCTCATCCACCGAGCACGTTTCAGAAAGAGGTTGGCAGATTTCCAAGAGCTAGGGATGAAAAGGGATAGTGCAGGGAGACGGTGGAGGGGAGGGACCAGGTGGTGGGGGGATGGGGCATCGAAGTGGATGGCCGGCCACCATTGCACAGATGGGCTGAATGGTCTTCTCTTCCTCCTATGTCCCTGTGAGGGGGGGAGAACTGTGGCTTTACAGCTTCCAGCCATTACCAAGGTGGATCATGGCCACATGCCACAGTTAACACTGAAGAATATCCACAGGGAGAAGATGTCCTGCCATCCATTTCCCGTGCGGTTAGATGCCAAAACATTAACTGTTTCTATCCTGGTAGTCTTTTTAACAAGGTGGTCTCAGACACATCACTTAGTCAGCCTAAGCATAGGGGAGGGTGTGGGGGGGTGGGAACATAGCATAGGGATAATGTAGTCCATAGGGACTACAGTAGCACAGGGATAATGTAGTCCATAGGGACTACAGTAGCACAGGGATAATGTAGTCCATAGGGATTACAGTAGCACAGGGATAATGTAGTCCATAGGGACTACAGTAGCACAGGGATAATGTAGTCCATAGGGACTAGTAGTCCAAAGCTAATGTTTCGCGTCTTCACCAAGGCAGCCCGATGGAATTTAAATGTAATTGTTGCATTTGGAATTAAATGCTGGTACCAATCAACACTATTCGAGTCAACTAAGCCACTTGTTTCATTAAGCTTGCCAGACCTACTTGCCTTCCTTGCCCAATCTAGCTCCCACGTGACTCCCTCACCCAGAGCGGTATTCACCACTCTCCGCCCTGCCAGCACTTGAAATGATTCCTGTCTGCCACTTGGAAGGCAATTTGGGGATAGGCAATAAACATTAGCCTTGCCAGTAGCTCTCTCCCCCCAGTATGAATGAAAGTAAAGTGAAACACCACTCACTTTGAACCCAAGCTTGACCTGCATCAGGTGATTCACAAGACGCCCTCCCTCACTAAACCCATGGAAAGCACCCTGCAGTGTTCAACACTTCCCACTCAAGTTACATAGCTGTGAAACAAGGGCTCAACTTGTCAGAGGGCTGAGACTCAATAGACTGGGATCGATGATCGTAGCAAGCTTGAATTCCTTTCGTACGAAATTTCGAACGAATGGATGCGATTGGTGGGAGTTTATGGCCTCGCTCACCCCGAAACCGTAAAATCCCGCTCGAGCTCAAAGGACCATCCCATTGTCTGCCCCTCAGCCGGTCCCATCCACGTGAGGGGTGCGTGGTAAAATTCCAGCTGATGAGTCCTGAATGGTTTTTGAGATTTGTCAGCTCTATAAGATACAAGGCGTTGCAATACCATAGGATGTAGCAGCCTCTGTATGAGTGTTTCCTTACTCCTATGTTTATTGGCATGCGGGGGTTCAATAAAATGGGTCATTGCGATGGTGTGAGTCCACATGGATGGGCTATTGGGCTCATTGATGGGCTACTGGATGACCACTCAGTTTGAGATGCAATGGCAGATGGTTCACCGGACAGTTGCAGTATGGGCTTGATAATCTTTATTGGTTGGAATGGGCTTGCGCGTTAGCCTGACCCTTCTGTTTGGTCAGGTGAGCGCTGTGAGTTAGTAAAGTCAGGGGACTGGTGCAAATGGGTGGCCTGGTCAACTGATTGGTACATTAACTGTTCCAGTTTTCCCTTTTTTTAGTTAATTCATGGAATGTGGGCATCATTAACTGAGCCAGCATTTCTCGTCCATCCCTAATTGCCCCTGAGCAGGCACTCTCGAGCTACTCCAGTCCATGTGGCTGTTTGGATCAGATTACTAGGAGGGATGTAGGAGTGAGTGGCTGGTTCAGACTCGCTCTCGCTGGGCTGAACCTTCTGTAAGTCACAGATAATCTTGTTCAGCCTATTTCAGGAGCCTAATGAGCCAAGCTGGAGTATGCCATCTGTGTAAAGGCAGCAACCGATCGATGATTATATTCCCTGGAATTGGAAGAGTGAGGGGGGAATGTCATTGTAACTTATAAAATTCTAACAGGGTTAGACAGGGTAGATTCAGAAAGGATGTTCCCAATGGTGGGGGAGTCCAGAACTAGGGGTCATAGTTTGAGGATAAGGGATAAACCTTTTCGAACTGAGTTGAGGAGAAATTTCTTCACCCAGAGGGTGGTAAATGTGTGGAATTCACTACCACAGAATGTAGTTGCGGTCAAAATATTGTCTGATTTCAAGAAGAAATTAGATATAGCTTTTGAAGCTAATGTGACCAAAGGATATGGGGATGGAGGCAGGATTGGGATATGAATTTGATGACCAACCATGGTCATAATGGATAGCAGAGCAGGCTCGAAGGGCTGAATGGTCTACTCCTGCTTCTGGTTTCTATGTGACGACATGCTAAGGTGTCCCATCTTTAAGGACCATGGAACGAAGGGACCATCTAATTGAAATCTGGTGAGCTTGTCACCAAAGTGGACAATGCCTCTGACATTTAACCAGCTCCAGACGCGAATGGGTAATAACTGATCTCACCACGGGAAATAGTGCAACAGTGCTAATATTTCTGTGGATCTTGATATAACTCTGGATATTCAAATCATACATTTGGGGAGCAGTTGCAGAAAAGATGGGTCAAATGGCTTCATTCTGCACCAGAACAATCCTGTGGTTGCCTGGAGCTTTGCTGTATCTTTCTTGTTTGATCATCCGTAAATAATATAAGCTGGCCTGACCAAATTTCCAGTTTTAATCTCACAGACACAGCAGCTCTTCATGTCTACATGAAAGCCTCTGTGGTTTTGTAGCTGTTAAGGGCTCATCTGTTGAACAGAGACTTTTCGGGTTGAAGTGCGGAAAGAGACCTCCCCAGAGATAAGAATCAAGAGTTTCCTTTTCTTTAAACTAAATTAGTTCTGAAAGCATAAATAAAGCCTTGCTTTCCTTGCCCACCTTTTGTGTCTGTACAGGTAAAGGTGTGTCATGTGGTGGAGCAGCACTTTTATTATTGATAACATTTCTACAGCGCAGGAGGAGGCCATTTGGCCCGTCGAGCCTGCAGCAGATGCACCCGGCCTACAAACCACCTTCTTCCTCCCCACCTATCCCCGTAACCTCACTTATTTACCATGACTAATCAGCCTAACCTGCACATCCTGGGACACTAAGGGGCAATTTACCCTAATTAATCCCCATAAATTACACAGCTTGGGACACTCAGAGGTAATTTTGCATGGCTATTCCACCTAAACTGCACATCTTTGGACTGTGGGAGGAAACTGGAGCACCTGGAGGAAACCCACGCAGACATGGGGAGAATGTACAAACTCCACAGACAGTGACCCAAGCCGGGAATTGAACCCGGGTCCCTGGTGCTGTAAGGCAGAAGTGCTAATCACTGTGCCGCCGTGTGGATTTCAGTGTGAAAACTCTTCTTAAATTTCTGTTACCTCTGCTACTGAAGGTAGTCTCACAACACCAGGTTAAAGTCCAACAGGTTTGTTTGGTAGCACGAGCTTTCGGAGCGTTGTCCCTTCATCAGGTGAGTGAAAGAGCAGTGCTCCGAAAGCTCGTGCTACCAAACAAACCTGTTGGACTTTAACCTGGTGTTGTGAGACTACTTACTGTGCTTACCCCAGTCCAACACCACATCATGTCGACTGAAGGTGGACAGGGGTATAGTTTTCTCCCCTGTTTGTTTGCCTGTTTACCTGTAGATCTTATTTCTCGAGAGCTAATTTCAACAAAATGTGTTCAGGAATGGGCCTGATTTGTTTCTGGTGAAGCTCCAGATGCGAATCCACATCCTGGAATTTTTTAAGCATCCGTTACCTTTCGGAGAGAAAGGGCAGACTGAGTATGTTTTTGGAACATGGTGGGGCTGTTTCGTCTGGAATGTTGTGGGTTTGGCCTCGCTGCCGCACTGAAATTGGTCACAGCTGTCAAGGTGTGGGCAGAGTCTTCAGAGCAGGTTGTTGGGCATGGATTGTCCCCAGGCTGCCTCAGTCGGGTGCAAGCTCGTAACCACATCATTTTCTTTTCTCCCCAGCTTTGTGGTGATAGAGCATCCACCGAGCTAAGGAATGGTCTCCAGGAAGGGCTGTGTGTTTGTAATAACATTGAGTTAACACAGTGTGGCGGGGGTGGGGGTGGTTTATACAACCCCCCCCCCCCCCCTCCTCAAATTTTTAAAGTGCATTTCTCATAAGTGGGTCTTATTGCAACCAAATCCTCTGGAAGCAGCACGCTTGAGTTCAGAAATTTTACTCAGCATTTGCCGCTCAACTTTTAAGAAGTGTGCCAACGTGAAGCTATGCCAGTTTGTCCTGCAAGCAAATAAAGGCTGCTGCAGACACATGGAATATATCACAGAATAAGTCAAAGCACAGGATTGGGGATGGTGTTTGCCGTGCCAGACGCAAGGAATGTAATCCGTTACGGATAGATACGGACCATATGTGGAGCAGAGTGAGAAAACAGAAAGGAAAAGGTGGAAGTTGACAATGGACTGTGCTCACAGTTTGAGAAATACTGACTAGAAAGCTAAAGTATAACTCACCAAGTGCTGAGAAACTGGACAAACAAACTCCAGCTTCAGGCATTATGGAGTGAGAGAGGATGAAGCCTTCTAGTAAGCAAATTCTCACAAGAGTTTCTTCAGTAAAATCAGCAGGGTGAAGAGTGGCCATCTCTGCATGGCTGTTGCTTTAATAACAAGCCCAATTATATCTTTCAGCCAAGAGGAAATGACCAGCAGGTCAGGCAACATGTGTAGTGAGCAAGAGAGATTAAAGTTTAAAGTTTATTTGTTATTGTCACAAGTAGGCTTACATTCACGCTGCAATGAAGTTACTGTGAAAATCCCCTAGTCACCACACCCCGGCGCCTGTTTGGTTACACTGAGGGAGAATTTAGCATGGCCAGTGCACCTAACCAGCATGTCCTCCAGACTGAGAGGAAACCAGAATAGAAACTATGAATAGAACTGTATATGCATTGACGATTGGTCATACATCATGGGAGGGGAGAAAGATAAACCAGTCACATAGCACTCCTTTCATCTGGAGGAAACCTACAGGGAGAACGTGCAGACTCCGTGCGGGCAGTGACCCAAGCCGGGGATCGAATCAGGGTCCCTGGCGCTGTGAGGCAGCAGTGTTAACCACTGCGACACTGTGCCGTCTCCTTAGACTTATTATCTTGGTGGTGCTCTTCCTCAGCCTTTGTCTGTCATTCTGATTTTTCTCTCTATATTTCTCTCCCTTCATATCTGGATGGATATCTCTCCGTGTGTGTGTGTGTGTGTGTGTGTGTGTGTGTGTGTGTGTGTGTACCTCAGTGTGTAAGTGTATTCTGCGTGTCCATGTGTGGTTCTCTCTCTATCTCTTTTGTTCTCTCTGTGCCTGTGTCTGTCACTGAGCATGTGTGTATGTGGACCAGTTCACATGTATGTATTCAGCTGTGTAAATGTTTACATTCTGTACATATTTATTGATATTACATATCCACCTGATTCTCCAGAGGATTGTGTGTGTCTGTCAGTGCTTCTGTTTATATTTAATTTTCCAAACTCCTTTTGTGTGCGTGCATAGGCGTGCATGCGTGGGTGTGTGTGTATGTATGTGTATGTGTGTGTCGGTCTGATGATTTGAGTAATTGTGAAGTTCTGTGTGTCTCTGTCTTTGTCTTTCTGTGTCTATCTCTGTCTGTGTTTCTGTTTACCTGAGTGTCTCTCTATCTATCTATGTCTCTGTCTATCTCTGTGTGTCTCTGTCTGTCCCTCTGTCACAATATCTGTCTATCTATGTGTCTCTGTTTGTGTCTCTCTGTCTATCTGTGTTTCTCACTCTCTGTCAATCTGTGCCCCTGTGTGTGTGGGTGTGTGTCTGTCTGTCTGTATGTGTCTTTGTCTGTCTTTGTGTCTGTGTCTACCTTTCTTTCTGTCTGAGTGTCTCTCTATCCGCTCATCTCTCTGTATATCTGAATGTCTCTATCTATGCGTGTGTCTCTCTCCCTCTGTCTATCTGTGTGTCTCTCTCTCCCTGTATGTGTATGTCTGTCTGTCTACCTGTGCCTCGCTTGCTGTCAATCTGTGTCTCTGTCTATCTGTCTGCATCTCTGTCTATATTTGTCTCTATTTGTCCATCTATTTGTGTCTCTGTGTCCACCTTTGTGACTACCTGTCGTTCTGTCCATCTCAATGTCTATCTGCGTGTGCGTCTCTCCCCCTCTCTCTCTCTGTCTATCTAAGTGTCTCTCTGTATATCTGTCTCTCTCCGTCCCTTTCCATCTGTCTGTCTGTCTTGCTCTGTGTGTGTGTGTATGTGGATGTGTGTGTGTCTCTGTCTGAATATCTGAGTGTCTCAGTGTCTGTCTTTCTGTCTATGAGTGTTTATCTGCGTCTCTCTCTCTCTCCCTCTGTCTCGCCGTCTAACTGTATCTCTCTCTGTCTATCTTTGTCCCTGTCTGTGTGTCTCTGTGTCTATCTTTGTATCTCACACTGTTTGTCTGTCTATGAGTGTCTATCTGTGTGTGTCTCTCTCTGTCTCTGTTATCTAAATGTCTACCTGTCTGTCTGTCTCTCTTTCTCTCTGTCTATCTGTATGTGTCTCTCTGTCTCTGTGTCTCTTTCTGTCTATCTATGTATGCCTCTCTGTCTATCTGTATCTCTGACTATCTCTCTCTTTGTCTACCTGAGTGTATACGTAATTCTCTCTGCCTATCTGTCCCTCTCTCTGTCCATCTGTCTCTCTGTCTATCCATGTCTTTCTCTATACCTCTGTCTGTGACTATCTGAGTGTCTCTCTCTCTATCTACTTGAGTGTCTGTCTCTCTCCCTCTCTCTCAGCGTATCTGTCTGTTTGTCTCTCTCCCTCTCTCTGTGTATCTGTGTCTCTCTGTCTCTGTGTCCCTCTGTCTACCTGTGCCTCCCTGTTTATCTGACACTCTCCCTGTTTATCTGTCTCACTCCCTGTCTACCTGTCCCACTCTCTATCTGAATGTAGAATCTCCCTCCCACATCCCTCCCCCTGTCACTTTCTCTCTCGATGTCCATCTGTCGCAATATCTGTCTATCTATGTTTCTCACTCTGTCTATCTGTGCCTCTGTGTGTGTCTGTGTGTGTGTGTGTCTGTGTGTGTGTTTGTCAGTCTTTGTGTCTCTCAGTGTCTATCTTTCTTTCTGTCTGAGTGTCTCTCTATCTGCGCGTTTCTATCCGAGTGTCTCTATCTATGTGTGTGTGTCTCTTTCTCTCTGTCTATCTGTGTGTGTCACTCTCCTTGTCTATTTGTGCTCTCTCTTTCTATCTGTATGTGCTTCTTTGTCTTTGTGTCTCTCTCTGTCTATCTGTGTGTCTTTCTGTCAATCTGTCTTTCTGTCTATCTGTTTATCTGTGTCTGCCTATCTGTGTGTCTCTGTCTATATTTTCTCTATTTGTCTATCTGTGTGTGTGTCTCTCTGTCTATTCATGTCTGTCATCTTTGTGTCTTTCTGTCCATCTAAGTGTCTACCTGTGTGTGTGTGTCTTTCTCTCTCTGTGTCTATCTGAGTATCTCTCTGTATATCTGTCTCTCTCCCTCCCTCCCTCTATATCTGTCTGTCTGCCTCATTCTGTGTGTGTGTGTGTATGTCTATCTGAGTGTCTCTCTAAATGTGTGTCTCCCATTTCTGTCTATCTGAGTGTGTTTCACTGTCTATCTGTCCCATTGTCTATCTGTGTGCCCCTCTCTTTGTCTTTGTCTCTCTCTGTCTATCAATGTGTCCCTCTCTCTATCTACCTTTGTCCCTCTCTGCCTGTGTATATGTCTCCGTGTCTGTCTTTGTGTCTCGCAGTGTCTCTCTGTCTTTCTATCTGAGTGTCTATCTGCATGTCTCTGTCTGTCTATTTGAGTGTTTATCTGTCTGTCTGTCTGTCTGTCTCGCTCTGTCTATCCATGTGTGTCTGTCGTGTGTGTGTCTATCTATCTATGTGTGCCTCTTTGTCTATCTGTGTCTCTGACTATCTCTCTCTCTCTGTCTACCTGAGTGTATACATGATTCTCTCTGCCTATCTGTCCCTCTGTCTGTCTGTCCACCTGTGTCTCTGTACCCATGTTTCTAACTATCTGAGTGTCTCTCTGTCTACCTGAGTGTCTTCTCTCTCCCTCCCTCTGTGTATCTCTCGCGCTATCTCTCTCTCTCTCTCTATGTATCTGTGTCTCTCTGTCTCTGTATTCCTCTATCTACCTGTCCTACTCCCTGCCTGCCTGTCCCACTCCCTCTGAGTGTATAATCTCTTTCTCTGTCTCTCTCTTTCTCTGTCTGTCTGTCTCTCTCTAGAACGTAGAACATAGAACATAGAACATTACAGCGCAGAACAGGCCCTTCGGCCCACGATGTTGCGCCGACCAGCTTTTAAAAAAAAAACAACACACTAACCCACTAATCTAAACCAATCCCATTTCGTCCATAAACCTATCCACAGATCTCTTAAACGCCACCAAACTAGGCGCATTTACAACTGCAGCTGGCAGGGCATTCCAGTCCCTCACCACCCTCTGGGTAAAGAACCTATCCCTGACATCAGTCCTATAACTACCACCCCTTAATTTAAAGTCGTGCCCCCTCGTGCTAGCTTTCTCCATCCTAGGAAAAAGGCTATCACTATCAACCCTGTCTAAACCTCTAATCATCTTATATGTTTCAATAAGGTCCCCTCTTAGCTGCCTTCTTTCCAGCGAAAACAACCCCAAATCCCTCAGTCTCTCCTCATAGGATCTCCCCTCCATACCAGGCAACATCCTGGTAAACCTCCTTTGCACCCTCTCCAAAGCCTCTACATCCTTCCTGTAATGTGGGGACCAGAACTGCACACAAAATTCCAAGTGCGGCCGCACCAGAGTTGTGTACAGTTGCATCATGACGCTGCGACTCCTAAATTCAATCCCCCTACCAATAAACGCCAAGACACCGTATGCCTTCTTAACAACCTCTCTCTCTATCTCTCTCTCTATCTGTCCATCTATCTGTGTCTCTGCCTATCTATCTATCCATGTGTGTCTCTCTCTGTCTATCTCTGTCCTCTCTGTTTGTGTGTGTGTGTGTGTGTCTTTGTCTATCTTTGTGTCTCTCAGTGTCTGTCTTTCTGTCTATCTGAGTGTCTTTCTATCTGCGTGTCTCTCTCTGTCTCTCTGAGTGTTTATCTGTCTGTCTCTCTATCTCTTTCTGTATACCTGTATGTACCCCTCTGTCTTTGTGTCTTTCTGTGAGTCTATCTGTGTGTGCCTCTCAGTCTATCTGTGTCTTTGAATATCTCTCTCTCCCTCTATCTACCTGAGGGTACATATGATTCTCTCTGGCTATCTGTCCCTCTCTTTGTCTATCTGTCTGTCTGTCTCTCTCTCTATCTGTATATCTGTGTCTCTCTCTATACCTCTGACTATCTGAGTGTCTCTCTGTCTACCTGACTATCTATCTGTGTCCCTCTGTCTCTGTGTCCCTCTGTCTACCTGTGAGTCCCTGTCTGTCTGTCTCACTCTCTGTCTACCTGTCCCCTCTCTCTGTCTATCTGAATGTATAATCTCTCTCTCTGTCTCTGCCTATCTCTGTCTCTGTCTATCGGTTTTCTGTCAGTGTGTCTCAGTCTCTGTCTATCCATGTGCGCTTCTCTTGCGCTCTCTCTGCCTATCTGTATCTCTGTGTCTTTCTGTATCTCTGTGTCCTTCTCTGTCTATCTGGATGTGTCTCTCTCTTTGTCTCTCTATCTGTCTCTCTGTATGTTTTATCTGTATCTATCTTTGTTTCTCTCTCTGTCTATCTTTGTGTCTGTCTGTTTATCTGTCTCTATCTATCTGTGTGTCTCTCTGTCTATCTATGTCTCTTATCTATCTGTGTGTCTCTCTGTCTATCTATGTCTCTCTCAATCTCTGTCTCTGACTATCTGAGTGTCTTTCTATCTGTCTCTCTCTCTCTCAATATATCTGTCCCTCTCTCTCATTCGATCTGTCTCTCTGTCAATCTGCCTCTATCTCTGTCTATGTGTGTCTCTCTGTATATCTGTGTTTCCCTTTATCCATCTGTCCCTTTCTATCTGTCTGTCTCTCCCTATCTAACTGTCTCACTCTGTCTATCTGTGTCTCTCCCTAGCTATCCGTGTCTCTGTCTATCTTTGTTTTTCTGTCTATCTGTGTATCTATCTGTTTATCTGTGTCGATCTACTTTGGCTCTCTCCCTGTCTGTGTCTCTCTCTGTCTCCTTCTGTCTGTGTCTCTCTCTGTCTCCTTCTGTCTGTCTCTCTCTGTCTCCTTCTGTCTGTCTCCCTCTGTCTCCTATCTATCTGTATCTTCTTCTGTCTATCTGTGTCTCTCTCTGTCTATCTGTGTCTCTCTACCTTTGTCCCTCTCTCTGTCCGTGTTTCTCTCTTTCTACTCGTGTCTGTGTCTCTGTCTATCTGTGTCACTCTCTGTTTCTCTGTGTTTTTATCTAGAGTCTCTATCTGTCTGACTCTCTCTCTCTTTTTGCCTCTCTGTCTGCTTATCTGTGTTTCTCCATGTCTATTTGTGTCTCTGTCCATCTGTGTCTCTGTGTCTTGCTCTCTCTATATAACTTTGCATGTGTGTCTCTCTGTCTATCTCTATCTGTGTTTCCCTCTATCCATCTGTGTCTGTGTGTGTGTCTCTCTCTGTCTGTCTATCTGTGTCTCTCTCTCCCTCTGTCTATCTGTGTGTCTCCCTCTGTCTATCTGGCTCTCTCTGTCTATCTATCTATCTCTGTCTATCTGACCGTCTCTCTGTCTAACTGTCTCTGTTTCCCTCTCTGCCTGTCTCTGTCTATCTGTCTCTGTCTATCTCTCTCTCTATCTGAGTCTGTCTATCTGTGTGTCTCCCTGTCTGTCATTGTCACTCTTCTATCTGTCTCTCTATTTGTCTCCTTGTCTATCTCTTCTCTCAATCTTCGTCCCTCTCTCTATCTGTGTCTCTCTTTCTTACCACCTGTGTCTGTCTCTCTGTCTATATGTGTCTCCCTGTCTATCTGTGTCTCCCTCTCTCTACTCATGTCTCTTTTTGTCTATCTGTTTTACTGACTATCTGTATCTCTGTCGAGTGTATGCCTGTGTCTTTCTCTCTCTCTCTGTCTATCTATCTCTCTATCTGTGTCCCTGTCTATCTGTGTCCCTGTCTGTCTCTGTGTCTGTCTCTATCTCTCTCTCTGTCTATTTGCCTCTCTCTCTATCTATCTGTAGTGTGTGCCTCTATCTGTTTACATGTCTCTCTGTCCATCTGTCTATATGTGTCTCTTCCTATCTTTGTCTCTGACTGTCTGAGTGTCTGTCACTCTATCCATTTGTGTCTTTTTGTATCTGTCTTTGTCTCTTTCTGTTTATCTGTCTCTCTATCTCTCTCTCTCTCTGTATCTATCTGTCTCTCTCCCTATCTGTCTCAAACTCTATCTGTGTGTGTCTCTCTATCTGAATATATATCTGTGTCTCTGTCTATCTGTGTCCCTTCTCTACCTGTGTCTCTCTCTCTCTAACCATCATAGAACCAGCATAGAACCCTACAGTGCAGAAACAGGCCCTTCGGCCCATCGAGTCTGCACCGAACACAATCCCACCCAGACCCTATCCCCATATCCCTTCACATTTACCTGCTAATCCCTCTAACCTCCACATCCCAGGACACTAAGGGGCAATTTTAGCATAGCCAATGAACCTAACCCGCACATCTTTGGACTGTGGGAGGAAACCGGAGCACCCGGAGAAAACCCACGCAGACACGAGGAGACTGTGCAAACTCCACACAGGCAGTGACCCGAGCCGGGAATCGAACCCAGGACCCTGGAGCTGTGAAGCAGCAGTGCTAACCACTGTGCTACCGTGCCGCCTCTCTATCTCTGTCTCTGATTATGTGAGCGTCTCTCTGTCTATTTGTGTCCCTTTGTCTGTCTATCTGCCTCTCTCTTTCTGTCTATAAGTGTTTGTGTGTGTCTCTCTCTGTCTATCTGTCTCTCTCTCTCTGTGTCTAATTGTCTCTGTCTCCCACTCTCTCTGTCTCACTCTCTCTAATTGTCTCTGTCTCCTTCTCTGTCTATCTGATTGTCTATATTTGTGTCACTCTCTGTCTATTTGCCTCTCTCTCTCTCTGTCTATCTATGTGTCTATCTGAATGTCCCTCTGTCTATCTGCATATCTCTCTGTCTATCTGCCCCTCTCTCTCTTTGTCTATGTGTCTCTCCATCTATGCATGTCTGTCTGCTTCTCTGTCTGTGTGTTTCTCTCTCTATTTCTGTCTCTATCTGAATGTCTCACTGTCTATCTGCCTCTCTCTCTCTTTGCCTATCTGTGTTTCTCCATCTATCCATGCCTGTCTTTCTGTATGTGTCTCTCTCTCTCTCATCCGTCTGTCTGTTTATCTCTGTCGATCTATGTCTCTCTCTGTCTAGTTGTGTCTCTGTCAGTGTCTCTCTGAGTCTGTCTGTCTGTCTCTCTGTCTATCTTTGTGGTCTCTCTATCTATCTGTGTGTCTCTCTCTACCTTTGTCCCTCTCTCTGTCTTTCTCTCTCTCTCTCTCTACTTATGTCTGTTTATCTGTGTCTCTCTCTGTCCATGTGTGTGCCTCTCAGTCTATCTGTGTCCCCCTCTGTCTATATCTGTGTCTCTCTGTTTATATCTGTATTACTCTCTGTGGGTCTCTCTGTGTTTCTGTCTATCTGAGGGTCTCTCTATCTGTCTGACTCTCTCTCGCCCTGTCTTTCTCTCTCTCTATTTGTCTCTCTGTCTGCTTATCTTGTCTCTTCATGTCTATCTGTGTCTCTCTCCATCTGAGTATCTGTATCTCTCTCTCTCTGTATATCTTTGTGTGCATCTCTCTGTCTATCTCTGTCTCCCTCTACCCATCTCTGTGTGTGTCTGACTGTCTGTCTGTCTGTCTCTATCTGTGTCTCTCTGTCTATCTGTGTGTCTCCCTCTCTGTGTATCTACCTCTGTCTATCTGTGTGTGTCTCTGTCTGTCTATCTGGTTCTCTCTGTTTATCTGACTGTCTGTCTAACTGCCTCTGTCTCCCTCTCTGTCTATTTGTGTGTCTCTCTGTCTGACGAAGTGTATATCTATGTCTCTGTTTATCTGTGACTCTATCTCTATCTCAGTCTATCTGAGTGTCTCTCTCTATCTGTGTCTCTCCCTGTTTTTCTGTATGTGTCTTTCTCTGCCATCTGTCATCTTATCCATCTATATCTTTCCCTGTCTAGCTGTCTCTCTCTCTCTCTCTGTCTCTGTCTATCTTTGTTTTTCTGTCCATCTTTGTTTCTCTGTCTATCTTTGTGTCTGTCTGTTTATGTGTGTCTCTCTACCTTTGTCCCTCTCTCTGTGTGTCTCTCTCTCTACTTGCATCTGTTTATCTGTGTCTCCTCCTGTCTATCTGTGTGTGTCTCTCTCTATCTGTATTTCACCTGTCTATCTGTGCGACTCTCTGTCTCTCTCTCTGTGTTTCTATCTGAGGGTCTCTCTCTCTGTCTGTCTCTCTCTATATATGTCTCTCTCTCTCTACTTATCTGTGTCTCTCCACGTCTATCTATGTCTCTATCCATCTGCGTCTCTACCTGTGTATGTGTCTCTCTCTCTCTGTATACATTTGTGTGTCTCTCTCTGTCTACCTCTGTCAACCTGTCTATCTGTGTCTGTGTCTATTAGACTCTCTCTGTCTATCTATCTCTCTCTGTCTATCTGATTGTCTCTCTAACTGTCACTGCCGCCTTTTCTGTCTATTTGTCTCTCTGTCTCTGTTTATCCGCTTGTATATCGGTGTCTCTGTCTAGCTGTCTCTCCGTTTATCTGTGTCTCTATCTCTGAGTCTGTCTATTTGTGCATCTCTCTCCCTATCAGTGTCACTCTTCTCCCTATCTGTCCCTCTGTCTATCTGTATCTTTCTGTATCTGTGTCTTTCTATCTTTGTCCCTCTCTGTACTTGTGTGAATCTCTCTCCAACTGTGTCTGTCTGTCTATTTGTGTCTCGCACTATCTGTGTCACTCTCTGTTTCTCTCTTTCTGTTTTTCTGAGTGTCTCTCTATCTCTGTGTGTGTGTCTCTCTCTCTCTATCTGTGTATCTCTCCCTGCCTTTCTGTGTGTGTTTTTCTCTGTCCCTGTGTCTCTCCCTGTCTATCTGTCTCTGTCTATCTGTGTCTCTATCTGTATGTGTGTCTCTTTCTATCTGTGTGTGTCTCTCTGTTATTCATGCCTCTTGTTCCCTGCCTATCTGTGTCACTCCCTGTCTATCTGTGGCTCTTTCTGTCTCTCTCTCTGTCGATCTGTCTCTTTCTCTCTGTCTCCCTGTCTGCTCATCTGTGTCTCTTTCTGTCTGCTTATCTGTATCTCTGACTATCTGTGTCTCTGTCTATCTGTATTGCCCTGTCTATGTGTGTGTGTGTCTCTCCCTCTCTCTTTACCTGTGTCTCTCTGTTTATTTGCATCTCCCTCTGTCTATTTTTGTGTCTTTCTGTCTGAGTGTCTCTCTCACTCTGTCTATCTCTGTTTCTCTCTATTTGTGTGTCTCTCTCTGTCTATCGTTATGGCTCTCTATCCATCTTCCTATCTGTGCGCCTGTCTCTGTCTATCTGTGTGTCCCTCCCTTTCTGTCTATCTGTTTCACTCTGTCTATCTGACTGTCTCTCTATGTCTCTCCCGATCTATGTCTTTGTATCTTTCTCTGTCAGTGTGTCTCCATCTATCTGTGTGACTCCCTCTCTGTCTTTGTGTGTGTGTATGTGTGTGTTATATATCTTTGACAAAGTATGTCACTTCTTTTCTCCATCTCTCTGCTTTGTCTCCCACTGGCTCTCTCTCTCTCTCACACACACTCCCTCTCTCCTTTTTCCATTTTACTGTAATCACTCTCCTTCCCAATGCTCCCTTTCCATTCAGACGCACTCTCGGCTCTGGTTTCATTGCTTCGTGCCCCGCACCCCCCCCCCCCCCCCCCACCCCCCTACCCCCCACTCCTCCTAACTGTTGCCTGTTTAAAAGGTTGTTTCTGTGTAGTCCTCAAGGGATGCCCCTGGCTGCTTGGCACTGTGTATAAAGGTACTACTGTGTATGTGTGTGTGAGTGAGTGTCTGCTGAATGATCCTAGAGGGAGCTGAAGCGGGGCCAGCTATCCGGCGAGCTGGGAACTGCTCCAGGAACTGTGATATAACCCACCCCACCGCCACCGCCCCCCCCCTCTCTCTCGCAGAGCAACAGGGGGCACTGCTGTCTGGAGCTGACTGCCAGAGAAAACGAGGGGCTCTTTGCTTACCTCCCCCCCCACCCCCATCACCCCGCAGGGAGAGAGAGAGAGACGGAGTGTGTTGGAGTTTACTTTGTAAAAGAGAGAGGATTGTTGACTCAGCTACTGTTAGTCTCCAGGAGTTATTGGGGGGGGGGGGGGGCGGGGGGAGGGAGTGGTTTGGCAGTGAGAGGGGTTGAGGGGGAGGGGGGCAGAATTCTATGGAGGCGAGCAGACGGAATGAATCCAGCCTCTAATTCTCAATGACAAACTCAGCTTTCATTCCAGCTTCTACTCTGGAAATGCAAAACCCTACCCCCCCCACCACCTCTTCACTACCTGCGCCCTCTTCCTGACACCCCCTCCCTGACGCTCTCTCATTGTCTCCTCCTTCCTGACACCCCCTCACTGGCTCCCCCTCCCCGTCACCCCCCTCATTGGCTCCCCCTCCCCGTCATCCCACCCCCTGTCACCCCATCCCCCCCGTCACCCCATCCCCCCGTCACCCCATCCCCCCGTCACCCCATTCCCCAGTCACCCCATCCCCCCCATCACCCCATCCCCCCCATCCCCCCGTCACCCCATCCCCCCCCGTCACCCCATTCCCCCGTCACCCCATCCCCCCCATCACCCCATCCCCCCGTCACCCCATCCCCCCGTCACCCCATCCCCCCCGTCACCCCATCCCCCCGTCACCCCATCCCCCCGTCACCCCATCCCCCCGTCACCCCCATTTCCCCCCGTCACCCCATTCCCCCCGTCACCCCATTCCCTCCGTCACCCCATCCCCCCGTCACCCCATCCCCCCGTCACACCATCCCCCCGTCACCCCATCCCCCCGTCACCCCATCCCCCCCGTCACCCCATCCCCCCCGTCACCCCATCCCCCCCCGTCACCCCATCCCCCCCGTCACCCCATTCCCCCGTCACCCCATCCCCCCGTCACCCCATCCCCCCGTCACCCCATCCCCCCGTCACCCCATCCCCCCCGTCACCCCATCCCCCCCGTCACCCCATCCCCCCCGTCACCCCATCCCCCCGTCACCCCATCCCCCCCGTCACCCCATCCCCCCGTCACCCCATCCCCCCCGTCACCCCATCCCCCCCGTCACCCCATCCCCCCCGTCACCCCATCCCCCCCGTCACCCCATCCCCCCGTCACCCCATCCCCCCCGTCACCCCATCCCCCCCGTCACCCCATCCCCCCGTCACCCCATCCCCCCCGTCACCCCATCCCCCCGTCACCCCATCCCCCCGTCACCCCATTCCCCCCGTCACCCCATTCCCCCCGTCACCCCATTCCCCCCGTCACCCCATCCCCCCCGTCACCCCATTCCCCCCGTCACCCCATCCCCCCGTCACCCCATCCCCCCGTCACCCCATTCCCCCTGTCACCCCATCCCCCCGTCACCCCATCCCCCCGTCACCCCATCACCCCCGTCACCCCATCCCCCCGTCACCCCATCCCCCCGTCACCCCATCCCCCCCGTCACCCCATCCCCCCGTCACCCCATCCCCCCCGTCACCCCATCCCCCCGTCACCCCATTCCCCCTGTCACCCCATCCCCCGTCACCCCATCCCCCCGTCACCCCATCACCCCCGTCACCCCCATCCCCCCGTCACCCCATCCCCCCCGTCACCCCATCCCCCCGTCACCCCATCCCCCCGTCACCCCATCCCCCTGTCACCCCATCCCCCCGTCACCCCATCACCCCCGTCACCCCATCCCCCCGTCACCCCATTCCCCCCGTCACCCCATCCCCCAGTCAGCCCATCCCCCCCGTCACCCCGTCCCCCCCGTCACCCCATCCCCCCCGTCACCCCATCCCCCCCGTCACCCCATCCCCCCGTCACCCCATGCCCCCCGTCACCCCATCCCCCCGTCACCCCATCCCCCCCGTCACCCCATTCCCCCGTCACCCCATTCCCCCATCCCCCCATCCCCCCGTCACCCCATCCCCCCCGTCACCCCATCCCCCCGTCACCCCATCCCCTCCGTCACCCCATCCCCCCGTCACCCCATCCCCCCGTCACCCCATCCCCCTGACACCCCATCCCCCCGTCACCCCATCCCCCCCGTCACCCCATCCCCCCGTCACCCCATCCCCCCGTCGCCCCATCCCCCCGTCACCCCATTCCCCCCATCACCCCATCCCCCCGTCACCCCATCCCCCCGTCACCCCATCCCCCCGTCACCCCCATCCCCTCCGTCACCCCATCCCCCCCGTCACCCCATCCCCCCGTCACCCCATTCCCCCCGTCACCCCATCCCCCCATCCCCCCGTCACCCCATCCCCCCTGTCACCCCATCCCCCCGTCACCCCATCCCCCCCGTCACCCCATCCCCCCCGTCACCCCATCCCCCCGTCACCCCAGCCCCGCCGTCACCCCATCCCCCCTCCCCGTCACCCCTTCACTGCCAGCTCCCCTTCCACAGCTGGCGGCCTGCAGCATTGCAGAGGTTTCCCTGTTGGTCTGACAGGAGCAGGTTGTTTGAACACAAATGAAGGCCGAGTTGTTTGAAAAGGGCCTTCCTTTTCTACTGTACAATCAGTGGGTGCAGGTTCTGGTGCGATAACGTGGGGTGGGGAGGGGGGTGTGTGAGGGTGTGTGCGAGTGCGTGTGCAGGAGTGTGTGCATAGCGTGCGTGCGAGTGAGTGTGTAGGACTGAGGAATAGTGCGTGGCAATGTGTGAGGGAATGTGTGTGAGGGACCATGTGCGTGAGGGTGTATGTGGTGTGTGTGTCTGTACGTTGTGTGTGTACATGTGAGATGTGGGAATGTAGGTCTGTGTGGGAGTGTCAGTCAGTGTGAGTGTGTGTGTGTGTAGGAGTGGGAATGTGTGTAGGAGTGTGTCTGACTGTGTGTGTTTGAGTGAATGTAAGTTAATGCATTTGTGTGTACCGCAAAGTGTTATGTGTTGTGTGTGAGTGCAGGAGTACGGGTGTGTGAGCATGTGTATGAAGCTGCGTGTGTGTGTACCAGGGAGTGTGTTAGTGAGTATGTGTTTCGGGGAATGTGGTAGGGTATGTGTGTGTGTGGGAATGTATGTTTGTGTGCATGTTTATGAATGAATGAACATGTGTGGGAGTGTGGATATGTGTGGGAGTGTATGTGTAGGTATGTGTTTGTGCATGCATGGATTTCTGTGAGTGTGTGTCTGTGTATATGTGTTGTATGTGTGCATGTGATAATGTAATAATAGTGTGGGAATGTAGTTTTGAGTGTAGGAGTATCTATATGTGTGGGATTGTGTGTGTGGAAGGGTGTGTGTTGTGAGTGTATGTTCATGTGTCTGTGAGTGTGTATCTAAATGTGTGTTTGTGAGTGTGTGAGCGTGTGTGCTTGTGTGTGTGATTGTGAGTGCGTGGGTGTGCGAGAGTGTATGTGAGGGTGTGAGGATGTGTGAGTGTGTGTGTGAGAGTGTGAATGTTTGAGAGTGTGGGAGAGTACCTGTCACTTTGTCTATCTCGATGTGTGTATGTGAATGTATGTCTGTGTGTAGGATGTGTGCAGGAATGTGAGTATGTTTTTGACGGGGTGTGTATGTGTGTATTGGCGTGTATCAATGTAAATGTGCAAGTGTTGATGTGTATGTAAGTTTATCATTAATGTGTGTGGCGCTGAGTGTGTGTATGTGTGTGTGTGAAAGACTATTTGAGTGTGTGTGAGTGTTTGACTGTGTCAATGTGTGTGTGTGTGAATGTATGTGTGCGCGCGTGTGTGTGTGTGTTTGTGCGTGGGGGGGATGGTGTTGGGGGTGGTGTGGTGCGGTGCACTCCAGAAACCACTCTAGGGAGTGTAACCCATGGGACAGTCCTCGGTTGGGTTGGAATGATGGCTATCGAATTTTCAGGAAGTCCAAGACCTAATACCTCCATGTCATTGCAAATAAAACTTGAATAGAGTAAAACTCCCTCTACACTGTCCCCATCAAACACTCCCAGGACAGGTACAGCACGGGGTTAGATACAGAGTAAAGCTCCCTCTACACTGTCCCCATCAAACACTCCCAGGACAGGTACAGCACGGGGTTAGATACAGAGTAAAGCTCCCTCTACACTGTCTCCATCAAACACTCCCAGGACAGGTACAGCACGGGGTTAGATACAGAGTAAAGCTCCCTCTACACTGTCCCCATCAAACACTCCCAGGACAGATACAGCACGGGGTTCGATACAGAGTAAAGCTCCCTCTACACTGTCCCCATCAAACACTCCCAGGACAGGTACAGCACGGGGTTAGATACAGAGTAAAGCTCCCTCTACACTGTCCCCATCAAACACTCCCAGGACAGATACAGCACGGGGTTCGATACAGAGTAAAGCTCCCTCTACACTGTCCCCATCAAACACTCCCAGGACAGGTACAGCATGGGTATAGATACAGAGTAAAGCTCCCTCTACACTGTCCCCATCAAACACTCCCAGGACAGGTACAGCACGGGTTAGATACTGAGTAAAGCTCCCTCTACACTGTCTCCATCAAACACTCCCAGGACAGGTACAGCATGGGGTTAGATACAGAGTAAAGCTCCCTCTACACTGTCCCCATCAAACACTCCCAGGACAGGTACAGCACGGGGTTAGATACAGAGTAAAGCTCCCTCTACACTGTCCCCATCAAACACTCCCAGGACAGTACAGCACGGGGTTAGATACAGAGTAAAGCTCCCTCTACACTGTCCCCATCAAACACTCCCAGGACAGGTACAGCACGGGGTTAGATACAGAGTAAAGCTCCCTCTACACTGTCCCCATCAAACACTCCCAGGACAGATACAGCACGGGGTTCGATACAGAGTAAAGCTCCCTCTACACTGTCCCCATCAAACACTCCCAGGACAGGTACAGCATGGGTATAGATACAGAGTAAAGCTCCCTCTACACTGTCCCCATCAAACACTCCCAGGACAGGTACAGCACGGGTTAGATACAGAGTAAAGCTCCCTCTACACTGTCCCCATCAAACACTCCCAGGACAGGTACAGCACGGGGTTAGATACAGAGTAAAGCTCCCTCTACACTGTCCCCATCAAACACTCCCAGGACAGATACAGCACGGGGTTCGATACAGAGTAAAGCTCCCTCTACACTGTCCCCATCAAACACTCCCAGGACAGGTACAGCATGGGTATAGATACAGAGTAAAGCTCCCTCTACACTGTCCCCATCAAACACTCCCAGGACAGGTACAGCACGGGTTAGATACTGAGTAAAGCTCCCTCTACACTGTCCCCATCAAACACTCCCAGGACAGGTACAGCATGGGTATAGATACAGAGTAAAGCTCCCTCTACACTGTCCCCATCAAACACTCCCAGGACAGGTACAGCACGGGTTAGATACTGAGTAAAGCTCCCTCTACACTGTCTCCATCAAACACTCCCAGGACAGGTACAGCATGGGGTTAGATACAGAGTAAAGCTCCCTCTACACTGTCCCCATCAAACACTCCCAGGACAGGTACAGCACGGGGTTAGATACAGAGTGAAGCTCCCTCTACACTGTCTCCATCAAACACTCCCAGGACAGGTACAGCACGGGGTTAGATACAGAGTAAAGCTCCCTCTACACTGTCCCCATCAAACACTCCCAGGACAGGTACAGCACGGGGTTAGATACAGAGTAAAGCTCCCTCTACACTGTCTCCATCAAACACTCCCAGGACAGGTACAGCACCGGGTTAGATACAGAATAAAGCTCCCTCTACACTGTCTCCATCAAACACTCCCAGGACATGTACAGCACGGGTTAGACACAGAGTAAAGCTCCCTCTACACTGTCTCCATCAAACAATCCCAGCACAGGTAAAGCACAGATTTGAGAGAGTGTCCTGACTGTTCAAACACATCTGAGCTGTCAATGATTTTATTGTCTCCTGTGGGTCCTCTGATGACTCCGATGGGAGGGATGTCCGTGGAACCAGAGCAGTTCCTGTTGTGAGCTTTGGAGAAAGGCCTGTACAGTAGGGTGTCCTCTGGCCTTCCTGTGTGGGCACCTTGTGTGTTGTGAGTTTAGCGTAGCTGATGCTCAAACCATTGGGAACTGAATTTCAGCGCTTGCCTCCACATGGATTGGTTAGCTGCAGGGTTTGTACGGGGGGAGGTGAGGAGAGTGTTGGCAATGTAGATGTTTGTCAAGTTTTATCTGTAAGGCGTCCTTGCATCGTTTGTACTTGATGAAACCAGCCTCACGTCATTGACTCTGTCTATACTTATTGCTGCCACAGTAAAGCAGCCAGCATAATCAAGGAACCCACGCACCCCAGACATTCTCTTTTCCACCTTCTGCCGTCAGGAAAAAGGTACAAAAGTCTGAGGTCATGTACCAACCAAGAACAGCTTCTCCCCTGCCATCAGACTTTTGAATGGCCCTACCTCATATTAAATTGACCTTTCTCTACACCCTAGCTATGACTGTAACACTACATTCTGCACTCTCTCGTTTCCTTCTCTATGGCGTGCAAGCAACAATGATTTTCATGTGACAATAATAAATCAAATCAAAGGTAATGTCTTTGGCTATTAGGAGATGTGCACAGGGACTCCATAGTCATCCATGTGGGAGACTGGTATCCTGGCCGTCAAAGTGGAATTTTCCGAGTGGATATTCTGCACCTGGGCAAAGATATTTCGGCCTTGGAGGGAGTGCAGAGGAGGTTTACTAGGCTGATACCGGAGTTGAGGGGGTTGAGCTATGAGGAGAGGCTGAATAAACTAGGCTTGTACTCGTTAGAGTTTAGAAGAATGAGGGGAGATCTCATTGAGACGTATAAGATGATGAATGGGATGGATAGGATAGAGGTGGAGAGACTCTTCCCACTCTGAAAGGACAGTAGGACTAGGGGGCACAACCTCAAGATAAAGAGGGGGGGCGGTTTAGAACAGAGTTGAGGAGGAACTTCTTCACTCAAAGGGTGGTGAATCTCTGGAATTCTCTGCCCATTGAAGTGGTGGAGGCTGCCTCGCTAAATATTCTTAAGACGCGGGTTGATGGGTTTTTGATAAGAGAAGGGATTAAGGGTTATGGGGAGAGGGTGGGAAGGTGGAACTGAGCCACGACAGATCTTATTGAATGGCTGGGCAGGCTCGAAGGGCTAGATGGCCTACTCCTGCTCCTATTTCTTATGTTCTTATGTTCATGTTCTGAGAGAGGACTCAGATGAGGAGAAGTTTCTTCACTCAGAGAGTGGTCACTCTGTAGAATTCGCTTCCACAGAAAGTAGTTGTATGTTTTCAGGAATCAGTTGGAGACAGAATTTGGGCAAAAGGATATGGAGGGAAGCCGGGATCTGGATATTGAGTTGGACGATAAGCCACAATCATAATGAGTGGTTGAGCAGGCTCAAAGGGCCGAATGGCCTCCTCCTGCTCCTATTTTCTGTTTCTCTGTGTGGTCAAACCCAGTACCATTGCGGAATTTATTATCTGTAGTTTAGGAACGTCAGAATTAGGAAGAGAAAAAGGCAAATCCAGCCCTTCGAGCCTGCTCTGCCATTCAATCAGTTCATGGCTGATTGCTCCCTGGTCTTATATCCACCTCCCCACCTTTTTCCCCATATCCCTTTCACCCATTTTCTTAAATCAGAAATATATTTATCTACTTCTTGAAACCATTTAATGATTCAGACCCCACTGCACGATGGGGCAGCGAGTTCCACAAATTCACCACCCTCTGCGAGAAGTAGTCCCTCCTTATCTCAGTTTTAAATCTATCATCTCTCAACCTATACCTGTGACCTCTTGTTCTAGATTGCCCCATAAGAGGAAACATTTGATCTACATTTAGTTTATCGATCCCTTTTAGTATTTTATGTACCTCAATCAGATCCCCTCTCATCCTTGGAAACATCAGTGCGTATGAGGTCAAACTGTTTAATCTCCCCTCATACGTCAACCTTTTCATTCCCGGAATCAATCTGGTGAGCGTCCGCTGAGGCTGACAGCTTATTCTCAATCTTTGGTGGAAGCTTTCAGAGCTTTGATGTGGCATCTGTTGCAGAGCAAAGATTCTGTGGCAGACATTCGGGCACACGGGGCCATGAGGATTGATGTCAAAAACACCCACCTGGGCTTTGGGGCCTTCTGAACAGCACCCGTCACAGGACTGTTTTGAGGTTGGTGGAGTGACCCATCACTGGGGCAGTGGGCGGGGATTTTTGGGGAAAGCCCCACCTCCAAGAGCCATTGGCCACACTGATTGTCTGATAGCTCTCCAGAACCCGTAGCGCCAGAAAGTGCAGCAGTGGCCAGGACTGGGACTGCAAACGGCAACCCCAAGAGCGTCTCGGGACAAGGGTAGAAACGTAGCGTTCTACAGTGCAGAAGAGGCCCTTCGGTGCATTGAGCCTGCACCGACCCTCGGGAGACACCTGACCTCTCACCTAATCCCATCTACCATCACGTGTCCATTGTCTTGAATGTTTTGGCATACCAAGTGCTCACCCAGGCACTTTGTAAAGGATGGGAGGTGCACAGGTAGCTTTAGGTGGGACGGGGGTAGGGGGTGGTGAGGATGGTGGGGGATGGTCTCATGGTGGAGAGGGTAGAGAGGTACTTCAGGGTGGACTGTGGGAGATTTGGGGGTTGGATGACTTGAGGCTTCTTGACTTTGGCAGGGAGCTGGAGGTGGCGGGTGGGGGCGATGTCCAAATTTAAGAAGTGGCTTCTTTTGGAGGACCCCTGCACTCCCCGCCTTGCTGTCCAAGGCCTGATCTTGATATATTTTCAGGTTTTCCCAGGGACCCCTCCCACCAGCCTGAAAATTGAGGCCCGGTGGAATGCGATCCTTAAGTGGTCAATTACCAGCCTCTTCAGTGTATCAATGGGGCAAGGACTGGCTTAGGTAAAGTGCCAGTGAGGAGTGTTCAAGATGGGATGAGTTGGAAATCCATCTGAAGAATTTTACACTCATCCTCTGCTCACAAACCCAGAGGCGCGGGAGCGTAAAACCCAGGTTATACAGCCTTTGAGACAGAGGTTAGGCTATTTTTAATTCAGTTGTGGGACATAGACATCACTGGCTGGGCCAGCATTTATTGCCTACCCTAGTTGCCCTTGTTCAGAGGGCAGCTGAGATTCAGCCACAGTGCTGTGGCTCTGGAGTCACATGTAGGCCAGACCAGATAAGGATGGCAGATTTCCTTCCATAAAGGATAGTAATGAACCAGATGGCATTTTTCCAACAATCGAAAATGTTTTCATGGCCATCAGAAGATTCTTAATTCCAGATTTTTTTTATTATTGAATTCAACTTCCACCATCTGCCGTGGCAGGATTCGATCCCCGGTCCCCAGAACATTAGCTGAGTTTCTGGATTAATAGCCCAGTAATAATATCACAAGGCTATGGGTTTCCGACCATCAGGCCATTGCCTCTCCCTATAATCCAGAGTTCTGCTCTCTCATTGTTGCTACCACTTATCACTTGACTTCCTTTGAGTTGTCCTCTTCTGATTGTAGAGCTGTGTCCCCTGCTGGCAGATATTGACATTTCATCTTAGTCTTAACCTGTGACTCAGGGCCTGTGCGCCACTCTGGAGCCTGGGCCTGAGTTAGTTTTTGTACAGGTTTCACTGACCGCCCTCATTTTAAAGATGCAGATTAAGAGAGAGCTTGGATTATCCACCATGGATCACAAGGCTGAGGCCCTGTCGATTCTCTGCTGGGCATAGAGGGCAAAGCAGCCCATTGTTGGGCGATTGTGTGGGTCCCTGTTCCCAGGCAGGAGGTGAGGAAGCGTCCTCCTCACGTCCCTGATCTGCAGACTCACTCACTCACACATACACTCATTCACTCATAGTCAAGTGGACCGTCAAACACTCACTCCAAGCTATTTGGAATTCATGGCGTGCTTAGAAAACTCAAAGGGCCAGTTGACCCTCAGTAGGGAGCCCCTGTGCCTCATTGGTAGCTGCAGTGCTTGAGGATTGGATTAGAATAGGTTAGAATACAACCAGTGACAAATTTGTATTGGATGCAATGTGACCAATGGGAACAAGATGTAAGGGTCAGCTGACCCAGTAAAATATGGAACGAAATCACAGGGTGATGTAATAGTCAGCTGACCAGCTGATTCAATATAAATAAGGAACTATGTACAATTGTGGGAAGCTTGGAGTGGCCCAGGGTGAGGCTACAAGTTTGGAGTAATGATGTTTCTTTAATAAACCCTTTCTTTGATTTATAAGTTGGAGTAAGTTTTGTTGTTGTTTCATTAGCTGCATTTTGAAGAGTTCCTTCTGATAAGACAGAATGGGTCAATTTCTGAATTCCAACCTCTGGATTAGAGTTAGACATTCTGACCATTTAATTCTAGGATTGGCCACAGCAGGTCAAGCATTAACCTTTATACTCAAGAATAGGGTCACACACTGTCCTTTCCCCCCTCTGGGGCAAGGTGGGACAGTGGGTCAGACACTGTCCTTTCCCCCCTCTGGGACTGGGTGGGACAGTGGGTCAGACACTATCCTCCTCTGGGACTAGATGGGACAGTGGTCATTAACAGCATTGATGTGGTATTGTGAACTGTTTAAAAGACTTTCAGTGGTGTTTGTGTCTTGGAATTTGTCACATAGTGTGTAAGAAATTTGTGATATATAAATGGAAACACCAACAAGTAATAATGTACGAATTGGTTAAAGTGTTTTATGGTAAATCTGATGGGAACGGAAGTGGTTCCATTGAATGACTTGGGAATATCTAAATGCATTTTAGGAAATCTGTTAAGTTGTGGCTCTGGAAAGCTGATTCAGTTGGGAATCTTCTCCATCGCATTGCAGGAAATGTTATGATTTGTTACAAATCACTGCCATTAGTTGTGACCAGTAATCTCTCCCATGCATTGCAATCTGTAATAGGGGCAAACAATTGCACTGTCTTATGCTGATTATGTCACAGTGCATTACCGCAATCTATTACAATGCAAAACAGGTAAACCCGCTGCAGGCAATTGAATTGCTGCAGCGCAGGAGTCCATTCGATCCATCAAATCTGCACTGACACTGCACAGTGTATATTATCCAGGTTCTATGCCCCATAACCCCATGTATTTACTCTCCTAATTCCCCTAACCTACACATCTTTGGACACTAAGGGGTAATTTAGCATGACCAATCCCCCTAATTTACACACCTTTGGACTGTGAGAGGAAACATGAGCATCCAGAGGAAACCCACGCAGACACAGGGAGAAATGTGCCAACTCCACACAGACATTATCCAAGGCCGGAATTGAACCTGGGTCCCTAGCGCTATGAGGCAGCAGTGCCAACCACTGCTCGTTCTTACAATTGCTTACATTGCACCATGAAGAATCAATCAGCTACAGTCTGATCAAGTGTATTACCAGCACACTCTGGTCATTATTATCAGATAATCTGTGGCAGATTGGTAGTAAAAAATGGTTAGCGTGTGATAAATTGGGCTGTTGGCATGGTGCAAACAAGCTGGTACAGGCATAATGCTTTGGTGTGCCACAAGCAAACTGTTTGGTGTACCATAGGGAATATGTGACGGTGATTATACTGAAACTAAAAAAGTGAGAAAATACTGGATAAACTCAGCAGGTCTGGCAGCATCTGAGAGAGAAAAACATAGTTGATAATTTGAGTCCATCTGACCGTTCTACAAAACTATTTTTTTTTCACTCTCTCTCCATAGATGCTGCCAGACCTGCTGAGTTTATCCAGTAATTTTCTGTTTTTATTTCAGATTTCCAGCCTCAGTGCAGTATTTTGCTTTCATTTGAATGATTACATTGTCTTTAGCATGCTGCGCCAGATTCAATCTCCACAGTGTTGGGTGAAATTTGTAATGGTGCTATGGGTTGTGGGGGAGCAGTGGGGTGGGAGTGATGTCATTATGCATTACTGGGCAATCCATTACAATGCTAACAGGAAATTAATTGTGATGCTTTCCCAATGCATGGGAATCTGGTGGTGTGCTATGAAGGATATATTTTTCCTATTATTCTGTTACAATGGGTTGCAGACTGTTTGTTCCATTGCGTTATGACAGTTTATTACAATGCATTGCAGACAGTTTATTAAAGTGCATTGCAGGCAATTTGTTACAGTATTAGGCAGTTGTTACAGCGTACTACTGGCAGGTTGTTACAGTGACATTGCGGGCAGTTTGTTCCAGTATCATTTCATTACAGGCAGTTTTTTACTGTGACATTGCATTGCATGGAATGTGTTGCAGAATGCTTTATGAAAGCTGATACGGTGCATCACAAGAGATTTGTGACAATAGGGATGACAGTTACGGTGGCACAATTTTACATTCCCTGCCATGGGTTTGTGAGCGGGTTGGGGCGTGGGTTGACTGTAAAATCTCTTGGGCTCGAGTAGCCCTCCATTTCAATGGGCAGAAGATTGAAATTGGGCTTGTTCATTAACCACAACCCCATAAATAAGATTAGATATGTTTAATGCACACTGAATATTTCATAAGCAGGTGTAGAAAATGCTCAATCATTCACATATTAATAGAAATGTCATCAACTTCAAATGGTTAAAAACAAAAATATTTACATTTTGGACACAAATGTTGCGAGCAATCAGCATGCACCTCATTTGCCCTTGCTTCACATGCATGTTGATTCAGTCATTCCAGTTGGGAAAAAGAGCTACGGAAACCAGCAGAATGTGGCGACCCTGCGCTTGAGTAACGGTCAACAAAATGTCTTGTGGGCCACACTCAGAACCCAGAGGGGTCGCACATGCCCCCCCCCCCCCCCCCCCCCCCCCCCCCGCCCCCCTCCCACCGCACCTCCCCTAGGCTGCATGTTTCCAACCACTGACTTCAGCTCGAGAGGATGGATTGCAATCCCAGTCCTGTCCACCGCAGGGAAAGGAATCCTACCCTCCTGAACACCCTGGCCACTATGTTAGAGAGGATTCTGGCTACAATAAATTAGAGCTGATCTGTTACAGTGGTCAGCATCTTCCGGTTCGCTCGCACCGGGTTTTCTGCCTGTTGGATCTTCCAGTCTCACCGAAGCCAGTGACGTTGCTCACCGGTCATGCCACTGGGGACCCGCCGCAGAGATGGTGGTGGGGGGGAGCTTACTTTTGGCGGGGCTGAAAGATCCTGTCAGTGGGGCAAGGGCTGCCTAGTGTGTGACACTGACTCTGTTATAGTGCCTTACAAGGAAAAGATCACACTGTGTTACAGGGGAAGCATTTCAGTCTGTTAAAAAAAGTCATTGTTGTCTGTTATGGGGCATCTATTTTGTTGTGTTATCTGTTGCTGTTTGTGACAGGGAGTCTATTACACTGTGTCATGAGGAATATGTCATTATAATGATTCTATACATTACAAGGTGTCTGCTATAGTGTATCATAGGGAGTGTGTTGTTGTCTTTGACATCGAATCCATTACAATATATGAAAGGAAGTTGTTACAATGCGTTACAACAAATATTGTTATCTCGTGCTACGGGGAATATTATAGTGCGTTACTGGGAAACTGTTACAGCGTGATTACAGGGAATTGATTCTGCTGTGTAACAGGGAATCTATTACAGTGTGCTGTGGGAAATTTGTCGCAGTGCATTATAGGGACTCTGTTACCGGGAGTCTGCAAAATGAGAAGCATAATAAAACGTCCTGTTACAATTCCTTACAGTAATTATTGCACTACATCTGTCACAGTGCATTACAGGGAGTCTGCAAAATTGTGTGACAGGGAATTTGGGACAATGCATCACAGAGAATCTGTTGCAATGTGTTATGAGGTATGTGTTAGCCTTTTCCAGTGTTTCACAGAAAATCTGTTAGATTAGTCCATTATAGAGAATCTATTATAAAATGCATTACATGGAATTCATTAAAGTGCATTTCAGGAAATAAATTAGTGTGTTGCAGAAATCATTTCAGTGCATTACAGGAAATATGCTATATTGCCGTACAAAGATCTTACATTGCTTTCATCTGGAAATTAATTGCGTTGTGTTCCAGGAGATTCATGACAATGTTTTATGGAAGATCTATTACAGATCTACAGTGGATTTATTACAGTATTACAGGGAATCTGTGACAGTGTGTCACAGTGTATGGGACATGTGTTACATTGCATTAGAAGGAAGTTGTTACAGAGTGCTTTCTGGTATCAATCACAGAGCAACACAAGGAATCTGCAACATGTAATTACAGTTATAATGTGTTACAGATAATTTTGTTGTAGTATTTTTAATTTTTTGGTATATCACAGGGACTGCAAAAGTGTGCTACAAGAAATCTGTTACACCACTGATTCTGTTACAGTATGCTACAACAATTTTGCTAAAATATTAGAGATATTGTTGAAGTGCATTACAGGAAATCAATAACAGTGCATTATAGGAAATTTCTACCAGTGCATTGCAGGAAAATCAATTACATTGTGTGGCAGGGAATCTATTCCATTTCTTTACATGGACTGTTTTATAGGAATCCATTTAGCATATTTCAGGAAATGCTTTACAGTGCGCTTATGGAAAATATGTAATAGTGTGTTACAGGGAGGGCGTTATTGTGCATTAAAGGGAATTGATTGCAATTTATTATAAGGAATCTATCACATGTTCTATGAAAAAAATATTACTATGCATTACAAAGAATCTTTTACAGTGGTGCACAAAAAAATTGGGATCAATAAATCCAGTAAAACTGTTACAAAATGTTATAGGTATTTTGCAAATTTGTGTTATAAGAAACTTGTTACAGTGCATTACATTTATTCTGTGATGGTATGGTACAGGGATTTTGTTACAAAGTATTACATGGAATTTGTCACAATGCATTACATGAATCTATTACGGTATGAAACATGGACTCTCTTACATTGTGTTACAGGAAATCAAATATATTGTGTTACTGGAAATCTGCCACTGTGTATTGGGGAACTTGTTATGTGGTGTGATGAGTATTCTTATGGAGTAATAATAGGGCTCTGTGTAGCATATAACAGGGTATGTATCACAATGCATTGCAAAGAATCAATTACAATGGAATGCAAGAGTATCTGTGACAGTTCTTTATTGTAATTCCCTTCCCAGCAACACCAAATGGACTGTAATCAGGTGTCTCACAGTTACCTGCTGAAGAGCAGTTAGTGATGGGCAACAAATGGTAGTTTTACCAGTGATGCCCACATCAAGAAAGAACAAAAAAGTGCATTGCAGGCTATATCTATTACAATTTGCCACAAGGAACATGTTATTGCAATGGCTCTTTCCAGAGTGTTACAGCGAATTTATTACAATGCATTACAAGGGAATTCATTACAGTACATCATGTAAAACCTTTTACATACCAGCATGTGCCAGGAAATTCATTTTTGGATGCTATGTAGTGTGCTCTGGAAAATATGTTACATTTCATTCCACGTCACTGAATCTATCACTGAGCACTTTATGGAGTCTGATACAGTGCATTAAAAGAAATCTGCAAACGTGTATTGCCAACATGGGTTACTGGTGATTTTTTTGCAGTGTACGACACAAAGATGTTAGTTTGTTACAGGAACTCTATAAAAGTATGTCACAAGAAATCTATTTGGACGCATTACAATTTTTCTTTTACAGTGAATCTGTTACAATGAATTACATGGAATCACAAGGAACATGTTATCACAATAGTTCTTTTCAGTGTGTTACAGGAAACCCACCACAGTCTATTATAGGGATCTATTACAGTCCATTGAAAGGTGTTAAAGGAATCCATCACTGCACATTAGAGGAATTCATTGCAGTGAAATACAGGGATTGTATCACTCAAATCCATTACAGTATGTGATAGAAAAAAAATTGTACATTGTGTTGCAGCGGATTCTGTTACCATGCATTACAGGGCGTGCGTGTTACAGGAACACAATTGCGATGTGTGGCAGGGGAATCCATTTCAGTGTATTATATGAAATCTATTACCATGTGGTATGAGGAATGTGTTATATTGTATGATGGGGAATCTCTTCCACTGCAATATGGTGAATTTATTACAACATGCTACAGGAATACAGCAACAGTGTGTCACTTGGAATCTGTTGCAGTGTATTACAGTGAATCTGTTATTGGACATTATAAGAATCCGTTCCCATTCATTACAGAAATTTGCAATAGTTAATAGCAGATAATTCATTAATTTATATTATGGTGAATCTGCCTTTTAGGAATCTTTTACAGCATATTACCAGAAATCTCTTACATTGCATTACAGGTATTTGTTACAGTGTGTTACTGTGTATAGTATGCTACAGTGCATTACAAGATATTTGTTAAAGTAACTGTAACTGTAGAGTTTGTTACAGTGCATTACAAGGTATCTGTTAAAGTGTGCTACTGTGACTGTGTAGAGTATGTTACAATGCATTACAGACTATCTTAGTGTGTTACTGTGACTGTAGAGCCTGTTACAGTGCATTACAGGGTATCTGTTCCTTGGTATTGAGGTGAATTTATAAGTCTACTACTGGCAATGTATTTTAGCATATATGTTATTGACCATCTTAAGGAATCAGCCACAATATATTATGTGGACTCTGCAATCATGTGCTACAGGAAATCTGTCACAGAATATTCAAGGGAATCTGTTAATGTGCATTGCATGGATTCTGTTACAATGCCTTTCACACCTTCTGTTACAGTGCTTTAGAGTGAATTGGCCACATGGTGTCACAATGAATCTGTTACAATGTATGACAAGGGAATCTACCGCAAGCCTTTGCAGAAGACCTATTGCAATGTGTCACAGTGAATTTTTCACAGTGTGTTATGAGGCAACCTGGAAGAGTGGGAATCTGTTACCGTGTGCTACAGGCACTCCACCATTGTGCTTTGCAGCAAATCTGTTACAATACATTGCAGTGAATATTTTACAGGGTATTACAGCAAAATACTGAAGCTCTGATACCTGGGAACATTTACAGAGCATAATAGAGAATCTGTTACATCACATTATGAAGAAGCTACAAAGCGTTGCAGAGAATCTCACACAGTACCTTACTAGGAATCAGTTACAGAGCTTTGTAGGAGATGAAGGTAATCTGATCAGCATGTTATATATGTGAACCTATTATTATCTATCAGTGAGAACCTATTATTTGTTGTTACTAGAGACTCATTACAATGCATTATGCAGTATCTATTACAGGGTATGATAAGTTTCTTATAGATTGTTACAGTGGATCACCAACAGATCGTTACAGGGAGTCTGCAGCAAAGCATTCGAGGGAATCTACAACAGCAGGTAATCTGTTCGAACATGTAAGGAATCTATTCGTGCAACACAGTGCATTCAGGAGGATTTGTCGCAATCTTTCATTGGGGAATCTGTTTTACTGTGTTACAGGGAACCTATTACATTACGTTACATGGAACCCGTTATATGTTACGGGGCATTCGTTAGTGTGTGTTACAGGGAAGTCCATTGGAATGGGTGCAGCGAATCTGTTGCAATGCATTTTTGAAAATTTATTGCAGGGCCTTGCTCTGAATCCATTCCATGTGCCACAGAGAATTGACGGCATGAAATCTGTCACAAAATATTCAAGGGAATCTGTTAATGTGCATTGCATGGATTCTGTTACAATGCCTTTCACACCTTCTGTTACAGTGCTTTAGAGTGAATTGGCCACATGGTGTCACAATGAATCTGTTACAATGTATGACAAGGGAATCTACTGCAAGCCTTTGCAGAAGACCTATTGCAATGTGTCAGTGAATTTTTCACAGTGTGTTATGAGGCAACCTGGAAGAGTGGGAATCTGTTACCGTGTGCTACAGGCACTCCACCATTGTACTTTGCAGCAAATCTGTTACAATACATTGCAGTGAATATCTGTCGCAACATGCGCAAAAATGTGTTTCTGGGAATCTGGGAATATTACAGGCAACCTGCTAATGTGTTACATGGAATATATGTGACAATGCTGTGTGAAACCTATTGCAATATGTTGAAGAGAATCGGTTACAGTTCATTACAGGGTACCATGGTATCATGAGCTTCAGTGGACTTTCTGCAGCATGTTACAGAGATTCAGTTACACTGCATTTCTGGGGTTTTGGTAAGGGGAATTGTGTCAAATCTATTGTCTATGTCACAGGGAATCTAATATATCAATGGGAATTAGTTGGAGTGCACTACAGGGAAGCTGTTGCAATACATTGCAGGGGGTACATTCCAATGAGCATTTGACAGTGTTTTGCAGGGAATCTGATACATTACTGGAAATGTGTTACACAACTTATTGAGAGTCTGTTAAAGTGGATTATGAAGGATGCACACCATTCTTAACTGTGCTTTACAACGTTAAATTGAACTACTACAGTGTGTTACAGGGATGTTGATGCAGAGAGCTACAGAAAATCTTCTGCATTGTATTGCAGTGCATGGCAGGTAAATAGTGATGTTGCATTACAGGGAATCTGTTCAACTCCATGGCTGGGAATCTATTCAAGTGCATTACAAAGGATCTGCTGCAGTGCATCACCGGGAATCTTTTACTGTGCATTGTAGGGTCTTGAATAAAAGGCAATCTGCTAATGTGCTGATTGTGAACCTGTTGCAGGTCATTACAGGAAATATTTTACTGTGCAGAATGGGATCTGTACCTGTGCAGTATGAGGAATCACTCCAGAATGTGACAGATGATCCACCCTAAATCCAAAATAATCTACTGCAGGAAATTTACTCCAGTGTGTGACAGTGAATCTATTAAAATGTTTTTTTAACAGGGAATTTCTGAGTGTGTTTAGGGAAAACTGCCTCAGAGTGTTACTGAGAATCCGTTACAGTGTATTACAGTGTATCTTCAAAGTGGAATGCAAGGAACTTATTATAGACAATGAATCTGTTACTGTGAATTGCAGGGGATCTGTTACAGTGTGTTACAGGGAAGTCAAAATAGTCAATTACAGGAAATCCATTACAGTGTTAGAGATAATGCAATGCACGATCATATTGTGTTGAAACCTGTTATGTGGAAACACATTACTGGAAACCTCTTCTATGTTTTACCAGGAATATGTTACAGAGCATTAGTTGGAATCGACAGCAGTGTGTTAAGGTAATCTAGAGAAGTGAAATAAAAGCTGGCTGCTTTAATTCATTAAGATAATTCCATATCAATGTAATTCAAGTACTCTGCTGCAGTACGTTACAGAGAATCTGATACAATGTGTTTCAGAGATTGAATGTCAATGTGTCACGAGGAAATCTGTTTCTGTACATTACAGGGAATTCTGTCACCATGCAGAATAACAGAATCTGTTATGGTGCATCATAGCAGAATTTGACAGTGTGCATTTCAGTCAAATCTCGTAGCACGCATTAAAACAATATACAGCACATTGCAAGGGATACTATTAGAGTGTGGTACAGGGGATTCTGTTACATTGCATTGCAGGGGACTCTGTTACTGCGCATTGCAGGGAATTTCACTACAGTACATTACAGTCAGTTCTGTTACTGCACATTACGGGTGATTCTGTTACAGTGCATTTCAGGTGATTCTGCATGTACAGGAGAATCTGTTACAGTATAGTACAGTGGATTTGTTATTGTACATAATACAGGATTCTGTTATTGTGTATTGCATAGGATTTTGTAAAAGTGCATTATAGGGAAATCTGCAACAGTGTGTTACTGGGGCTTATGTTACAATGCATTACATGGGATTGTGTTATGGTGCATGACAAGGGATTGCATTACTGTGCATTGCAGGGGACTCTGTTACTGTGCATTGTAGAAGATTCTGTTACCATGCATGTACAGGAGAATGTGTCACTGTGTATTACAATAGATCTGTTACTGTACATTACAAGTGACTCTGTTATATTGCATAACAGTGGTTTCTTTTTCATCGTAGTGCAGGGGATTATATTACAGTTTTTTACAGGCATTCTACTACAGTGCATCACGGGATTCTGTTACGGTGCATCACAGGGGATTTCATTACAGTATATTCCAAAATATTCATATCTGCATTACAGGGGATTCTGTTACAGTGTATTACAGAGGAATTTGTATAGTGCACTGCAGGGAGTTCTGCAACTGTGCATTACAGGAGCTTCAGCTCCTGCACATTGCAAGCATTTCTGTAACTTCTTTACAGGCAATTCTGTAATAGTGCATTATAGATTATGTAACAGTGCATTGCAGGAGACTCTGTAACACTGCATTATAGGAGATTCTGTTACAGTGCATTACAGGGAATTATGTTGTAGCATATTATAGGGGATTCCGTTAAAGTGCATTACAGGGATTGTGTCATTCATCACAGTGGATTCTCTAACAGTGCATTGCAGGGGCTTCAGTTACTGCACATTACACTGGATTCTGTTACAGTGAATTACAGGGGATTCTGTAATTGCATTACAGGCAAATCTGTTACAATGCATTATAGGGGATTCTGCCACTGTGCATTACAAGGGCTTTCATTATTGCACGTTACCGTGAATTCTGTTACAGTGACGTACAGGGGGATTCTCTAACAGTGCTTTATAGGTGATTATGTTACCGTGCATTATAGGGAATCATTTTACCACGTATTATGGAAATTCTGTTAACGTGCTTTAAAAGGCATTCTGCTGCAGCACATTACAGGGTCTGTTACGTGTATTACAGCTGATTATGCTACTTGGTAGTACAGGGGAATTTGTTACTATGTAGTACTGGGGATTTTGGTACAGTGTATTACAGGGATTCTGTTGCAGTGTATTACAGTGTATTACCATTATATTACATTACATTACAGGGCAGTCTGCTGAAGTACATATAATGGGATTCTATTATAGTGCATTATGATGCAAAGTATTATAGGGGAATCTTTTAAGTACATTACAGGAGATTATATTACAGTGCATTTAGCCACAGTGCATGTACAGGAGAGTCTGTTAGAGTCTGTTATAGAGAATCTGTTATTATACATTACAAGGGATTCTGTTATGGTATATTACTTGGGAATCTGCTACAGTGTATTACAGGGTGTTCTCTATTACTGTGCATTACAGGGGATTTCATTATAATGTGTTACTGTACAATCAAAGAACATCTGCTACAGCAACAGGCAGTCTGCAACAGATAATTTGGTAATGTGTTGCAGAAAATCTGTTCTAGCATGTAACAGTGATACCATTAAGGTGTCTTACAGGCAATCTGTTACAGCACGTACAGTACAGATTCCCCATGATTCCTCATTACAAAACATCACAAGGAATCTGCTGTGTTACAGGAAATCTTTTAGAATATGTTAATGGGAATTGGTTACATTGTATGAAGGGAAATCCATTGCACTACATCATAGAGAAATCTGTCACAGGACATTCCAGTGACTGTAACAGATTTCCTGTAATGATATGCAACAGATTTATTTAACACACATACAGATTCCCACTAAGTTGTCTGCAACACAGTGTACCAGCCATGTGTTTTTTTTAAATTCAAATGTGGGCCATGGTGTCGCTGGCTTGCCAGCATTTATTATCCATCCTTAATTGCCCCTACTAGTCCATTTCAAAGGGCAGCTGAGAGTCAATCACATTGCTGTGGCTCTGGAATCACATGTAGGCCAGACTGTGTATGGATGGCAGATTTCTTCCCTGAAGGGCATTAGTGAATCAAATGGGTTTTTAGATCATCAACAGTAGATTTTTAATTCCAGCTTTTATTTTATTGAATTCAAATTCCACCATCTGGCATAACGGGATTCGAACTCAGGTCCCCAAAACATTCGCTGAGTTTCTGGATTAATAGCCTAATGATAATACCACTAGGCCATTGTGTCCCTGAGTGTGTAACACTCTATAACAGAGTTACACACACTGCCCCTTGCGGAATCCTCAACATTCTGACCTTCGATCACACTGACTAACAACCTGCTGGGAATACTCAGCACATCTTGTTACCTTTGGACGCATGGTGATCGACAATGTCTCTCAGGGTGACCAACTGTCCTGAATTTTCCAGAATCTGGGCTTTTGTCCTGCCTCCTGGGAGATGTTTTGTCCCGGATTCCTGTTGAACTTGTTTCTGCGCTGGCATCAGGCTTGACATTTTTCTCTGTTGAGCCTGCGCCTGTATTGGACCAAGTACACGTGCGGCTTCAGTGTGAGATGTATTGTGACAGTGCCCCCAACACCCCACCTAACCTGCCGCTTCTCCGTTTTGTCTCTGCATTTTCAACCAATTAGTGACAAACCCCAACAAGAGGAGATGCAATTCTAGATGGTTGTCTTGGGGAACAAAGAAGGGCAAGTTGGTTAAATGATTTATGGCGACAATATCGGTGATTGTGATCACAATTCAGTTGGATTTGGCAATACTATGGAAAAGATACTGCAGGAGTAAAAGTTTTGAACTGGGGGAGGCAATTTTTCCAGGAATGAGAAGGGACTCGGCAGAGGTGGACTGGACAGCATTGCTAGGGGACAAATCAGTGCGAAGCACTAGAAAGTGAGATCCTAATTGCACAAAATAGACATGGCCATCCAAAAATAAGAGTGGTGCTGCCAAATCTAGACCCCCCCAGTTGTTCAGAGGAATACAGGGGAAGATCAACAGAAAAGGAAAGTACATGATAAACACAAAAAGCTAAGAACATAAGAACATAAGAAATAGGAGCAGGAGTAGGCCATCTAACCCTTCGAGCCTGCCCCGCCATTCAATAAGATCATGGCTGATCTGTCGCTGCTCAGTTCCACCTTCCCGCCCTCTCCCCATAACCCTTAATCCCCTCGCTTATCAAAAACCCGTCAACCCGTTTCTTAAAAATATTTAGCGAGGCAGCCTCCACCACTTCAACGGGCAGAGAATTCCAGAGATTCACCACCCTTTGAGTGAAGAAGTTCCTCCTCAACTCTGTTCTAAACTGCACCCCCCTTTATCTTGAGGCTGTGCCCTCTAGTCCTACTATCCTTTCTGAGCGGGAAGAGCCTCTCCACCTCTATCCCATCCATCCCATTCATCATCTTGTACGTCTCAATGAGATCTCCCCTCATCCTTCTAAACTCTAATGAGTACAAGCCTAGTTTATTCAGCCTCTCCTCATAGCTCAACCCCCTCAACTCCGGTATCAGCCTAGTGAACCTCCTCTGCACTCCCTCCAAGGCCAAAATATCCTTGCGGAAGTGCAGCGACTAAAACTGCACAGAGTACTCCAGTGCCCTGTATAGTTGCAGCGAGACCTCCCTACTTTTATATTCAATCCCCCTCGCTATGAAGGCCAGCATCCCATTCGCCTTCCTGACCACCTGCTGCACCTGCAGGCTGGGTTTTTGCGACTCATGCACAAGGACCCCGAGGTCCCTCTGCACTACTACTAGTAGTAGTCTACTACTACTAGTAGTAGTCTACTAGTAGACTAGTAGACTACTACTACTACTAGTAGTAGTCCCTCTGGACTACTACTTACATGGCGAAAAGCTGCAGCATGCTGCAGCTTTTCGCCATGTAAGTAGTAGTCCTTCCTGCCATTATTCCTACCAAAGTGGACAACCTCACACTTGCCAACATTAAATTCCATTTGCCAGTTCCTCGCCCATTCACCCAGCCTATCTAGATTCCTCTGCAAACTTTCCACACCCTCCGCACAATTTGCCGTTCCACCAATCTTTGTGTCATCAGCAAATTTCGACACTCTACACTTGGCTCCCTCCTCCAGATCATCTATATAAATGGTAAATAGCTGAGGCCCCAGCACCGATCCCTGGGGCACCCCACTAGTCACCAACCGCCAATCCGAATAGCACCCATTGACCCCCACTCTCTGCCTCCTATTTGACAGCCAATCCCCTATCCACGCTAACACCCTATCCCCAACTCCATGCCCCCTAACCTTCTGTAACAACCTCTTGTGCTGCACCTTATCAAATGCCTTCTGAAAATCAAGAAACACCAAATCCACCGGTTCTCCTCTATCCACCGCACTAGACACATCCTCATAGAATTCTAATAATTTCGTCAGACACGACTTCCCCTTAACGAAACCGTGCTGCGTCTGCTCTATCAAACAATTCTCCTCAAGATGCCTCGCTATTTTCTCCTTGATTACGGATTCTAACATTTTACCTACAACAGACATTAAACTAACCGGCCTATAATTCCCTGCCTTTTGCCTGCTACCTTTTTTAAACAACGGCGTAACATTAACCATTTTCCAATCTTCTGGCACTTCCCCGGAATCCAGCGAGGTTTGGAAAATAATCATCAAAGCATCCATTATCACCTCCGCCATTTCTTTCAGAACCCTTGGATGCATTCCATCTGGTCCTGGGGACTTGTCCACAGCCAGTCCCTCCAGTCTGTCTAGCACTGCCTCTCTAGTAACAAAGTCATTCAGGCCCTCCACTCCTACCATCTTTCCATTGTTAACACCCGGCAAATTATACACGTCCTCCTCCGTGAAGACCAAAGCAAAAAAGTTATTCAAGGCCTCAGCCATTTCTTCATCCCCCACCACTAAGTCCCCCCTCTCATCCTCTAAGGGTCCATCGTTTACCCTAGCCAGCCTCTTCCTTTTTGTATATTCCTTTTTGTATATTTATAAGCATTGCAAAGAGCCCAGATAAATGTTGGAACTCCAGGAATGAACAAAGAACAAAGAAAAATAACAGCACAGGAGCGGGCCCTATGGCTCTCCAAGCCTGTACCGACCATGCTGCCTGACTGAACTAAAACCCCCTACTTTCTGGGGACAATATCTCTATCCCCATCCTATTCATGTACTTGTCAAGTTGCCCTTAAAAGTCACTCCTGTATCCACGTCCAGTACCTCCCCCAGCAACAAATTCCAGGCATCCACTACACTCGGTATAAAAAAAATCTGCCTCGTACATCTCCTTTTAACCTTGCCCCTCGCACCTTAAACCTACGCCCCCTAGTAATTGACTCCTCCACCCTGGGAAAAAGTTTCTGACTATCCATTCTGTTCATGCCTCTCATAATCTTGTAGACTTCTATCTCCTCTCAACCTCCATTATCCAGTGAGCACAATCCAAATTTCTCCAACCTCTCCTGATAGCTATTGCTCTCCATAGCACGCAACATCCTGTTAAATCTTTTCCGTACCCTCTTCAAAGCCTCCATATCCCTCTGGTAGTGTGGCGACCAAAATTGAACACTATATTCCAAGTGTGGCCTAACTAAGGTTCTATAAAACTGCAACATAACTTGCCAATTTTTAAACTCAATACCCTGGCCAATGAAGGCAAGCATGCTGTTTGCCTTCTTGACCACCTTCTCCACTTGCATTGCCACTTTCAGTGACCTGTGTACCTGTACACCCAGATCCCTTTGCCTATCAATACTCTTAAGGGTACTGCCATTATTGTATATTTCCTATCCGTATTAGATCTTCCAAAATGCATTACCTCACATTTGTCCGAATTAAACTCCATCTGCCATCTCTCCACCCAAGTCTTCAGCTGATCTATATCCTGCTGTATCCTCTGATGGCCCTCATCACTATCCTCAAAACCACCAACCTTTATGTCGTCCACAAACTTACTAATCAAACCAGTTATATTTTTCTCCAAATCATTTATTTATTACAAACAGCAAAAGTCTCAGCACTGATCCCTGAGGAACACCACTTGTCACAGCCCTTCATTCAGAAATGCAGCCTTCCACTGCCATCCTCTGTCTTCTTTGACCGAGCCAGTTCTGTATCCATCTTGCCAGCTCACCTCTGATCCCATGCGACTTCACCTTCTGCACCAGTCTGCCATGAGGGACCTTGTCAAAGGCCTTACTGAAGTCCATATAGAGAACATCCATAGTCCTACCCTCATCAATCATCTTCATCACTTCCTCGAAAAACTTGATCAAGTTGGTGAGACATGAGCTCCCCTTCCTCTCCAACAAAGCATTCTACCCAGGCCCTTACCCCATTAATCTCCCTAACCCACACATCCTGGGACACTAAGGGGCAATTTAGTAGGGCCAGTCATCCTAATGTGCACCTTTTTGGATTGTGGGAGGAAACTGGAGCACCCGGAGGAAAACCACAAGGAGAATGTACAAACTCCACACAGAGTCACCCAAGGCCAGAATTGAATCCGAGTCCCTGGTGCTGCAAGGCAGCAGTTCTAACCACTATATCATTGTTCGCCAATCAACAGATGGGTTGGTAGAGTGGGTGGTAAATTGGTATTTGCATTTTAACATCAAGAAGTGTGAGGTAATGCTTTTAGGGAGGTCAAACAGTTATAGGGAATACACAGTAAGTGGAATATACTGAGAAGGCTGGATGAAGTGAGAGATCTTGGTGTACAAGTACACAGGCCCCTAAAGGCAGAAATTCAAGTAGACAATGTTTTAAAGATGGCATATGGAATGCTCTCCTTCATTGGCAGAGGTATAGAATATAAAAGTAAGAATATAATGTTGGAATTGTACTGGACACTGGTGAGGTGACAACTGGAGTATTGTTTGCAGTTCTGGTTACCTTATTACAGGAAGGAAGTACTTTCTCCAGGGAGAGTGCAGAGGAGGTTTACAAGAATGGTGCCAGCAATAGAAACTCACAGATATGAGGAGAGATTGGATAGGTTAGAATTATTTTCTATGGAACAAAGAACAAAGAAGGCTGAGGGGTGACTTGATAGAAGTGTACAAAATTATGAGGGGGAAGAGATCTAGTGGACAGGATAAAATTGTTTTACTTGACAAAGAATTCCAGACCCAGGAGACAAAGATTCAAAATAAGTGCAGGAGGCGTGGAGGGGAATGAAGGACTTTTTTAATGCAGAGAGCAGTGAGCATTTCGAATTTGCTTCAAACTTGGTGGTGAAGGCAGAGACTTTGAACTCTGTTATAAAGTACCTGGATCTGCACCATAAATGCTGTAAACTACAGGGCTATTGGCCGGATGCAGAAAAAATGGGTTCAAAAAAGCATCTGGGTGTCCTTGGGCTGTCATGCACAATTTAGGTCAAATGACCTTCTTCTGTGCTGTAACGTTTCTATGAAATCTGATAAAATGTGTTACAATCAAACCTGTTATAGTTTATTGCAGGCATATCTCTTATACGATGTTGCTGTGGAAATGTCAGTTTCTGGGAAATTTGTTACAGTGGAATTTGTTACAGCTTATCACAGTAGAATCCGTTACAGCGTGTTACAGTGTGTTACAGTGGAATCTATAAAGGTGTTATAGTGGATTTTGTTACAGTGGATTCTGTTAGTGTGTAACAGTGGATTCTGTTAGTGTGTAACAGTGGATTCTGTTAGTGTGTAACGGTGGATTCTGTCACAGTGCACTCTTAAGTCTTAAAGTGAAATCTGTTAGTGTGTTACAGTGGAAACTGTTTCAGTTTGTTAGAGCAGATTCTGTTATGGTGTGTCACTGTAGAATCTGTTAGTGTGTTACAGTGTGATGGTGTGTTATCGTGGAAGCTGCTATACTTCACTATATGTGGAAGCTGTTACAGTGAAATCTGTTAGTGTATTCCAGTGGAAACTGGTAAATTGAATCTGTTAGTGTGTTACAATGGAATCCATTACAGTGTGTTACAGTGGAATCCGTTACAATTTGTTTCTGTGGTTTATGTTACAGTGTATTGCAGTGGAAGCTGTTACAGTGTGTTGCAGTGGAAGCTGTTACATGTGATGCAGTGGAAGCTGTTACAGTGGAAGCGCTTACACTTTGTTACATTGGGAATCTGTTATTGTATACAGTGGAATCTATTACATTGTTACAATGGATATTGTTACAGTGTGTTAGAGTGGAAGCAGTTACAATTTGTTACCTTGGGAATCTGTTATTGTGTTCTAGTGGAGTATTTTAATGTGTAACAGTGGATTCGGTTTCAGTGTGTTACAGTGGATTCAGTTTCAGTGTGTTACAGTGGATTCATTTTCAGTGTGTTACAGTGGATCCGGTTTCAGTGTGTTACAGTGGATTCGGTTTCAGTGTGTTACAGTGGATTCAGTTTCAGTGTGTTACAGTGGATTCAGTTTCAGTGTGTTACAGTGGATTCAGTTTCAGTGTGTTACAGTGGATCCGGTTTCAGTGTGTTACAGTGGATTCGGTTTCAGTGTGTTACAGTGGATTCAGTTTCAATGTGTTACAGTGGATTCGGTTTCAGTGTGTTACAGTGGATTCAGTTTCAATGTGTTACAGTGGATTCGGTTTCAGTGTGTTACAGTGGATTCAGTTTCAGTGTGTTACAGTGGATTCAGTTTCAGTGTGTTACAGTGGATCCGGTTTCAGTGTGTTACAGTGGATTCGGTTTCAGTGTGTTACAGTGGATTCGGTTTCAGTGTGTTACAGTGGATTCGGTTTCAGTGTGTTACAGTGGATTCGGTTTCAGTGTGTTACAGTGGATTCGGTTTCAGTGTGTTACAGTGGATTCGGTTTCAGTGTGTTACAGTGGATTCGGTTTCAGTGTGTTACAGTGGATTCGATTTCAGTGTGTTACAGTGGATTCAGTTTCAATGTGTTACAGTGGATTCGGTTTCAGTGTGTTACAGTGGATTCAGTTTCAGTGTGTTACAGTGGATTCGGTTTCAGTGTGTTACAGTGGATTCGGTTTCAGTGTGTTACAGTGGATTCGGTTTCAGTGTGTTACAGTGAATTCGGTTTCAGTGTGTTACAGTGGATTCGGTTTCAGTGTGTTACAGTGAATTCGGTTTCAGTGTGTTACAGTGGATTCGGTTTCAGTGTGTTACAGTGGATTCGGTTTCAGTGTGTTACAGTGGATTCAGTTTCAGTGTGTTACAGTGAATTCGGTTTCAGTGTGTTACAGTGGATTCGGTTCAGTGTGTTACAGTGAATTCGGTTTCAGTGTGTTACAGTGAATTCGGTTTCAGTGTGTTACAGTGGATTCGGTTTCAGTGTGTTATAGTGGATTCGGTTTCAGTGTGTTACAGATAGGCGAACTGGAGAATAACTAATATGGTTCTGCTATATAAGAAGAATTGTAGAGATAATGACTACAGATCACTGAGTCTCATGTCTGTGGTAGGGAAACTATTGGGGGAAATTCTGAAAGTGAGAATTTATTTCCAATTGGTGAGGCAAAGCTTGATCAGGCAACCACATATTCATGCATCACTTTTTCTGCCTATTTCAACCTGCATAACATTGCCAAGCTCCACACTTGCTTCACCTCATCTGATGTGAAATCCCCATCCATGTCTTTGTTAGCTCCCGACTATTCAACACGCTCCTGGTTAACTTCCTAAGTTCTACCCTGAGGTCACCCAAAACATTATGGCTAATGCCTTATAACTTGCACAAAGTCCAGTCCACCACTACCCTGTGTTTGTTGACTACATTAATTCCTATTTAAGCTATGTCTCTTAAAATTCCTTTTAATTGTATTTTCAAATCCCTTTATGTCCTTACCTGTCCCTATCTCTCTAATCTCCTTCTGTGTTCCTCCAATTCGAACCTTTTGAGCATCCCTGATTTTAATCATTGTGCAGTGAAAGCCTTCAGCTGCCTAGGCCCTGAGCTCTAATATCCTCGATACACCTTGCCACCACTTTCGTCCTAATGATGCTTCTTAAAATCTACTTCTTTGACCAAGATTTTGGTGGTCTGTCTTGAGGTAACACAGAGTTACCTCTGTTCTCGGGAACACAGAACGGTGACAGTTTAAAGAGCGGGAACACGGCGGTGACAGTTGGGAGTTTGGGTGGTTAGGGAATTCAATGCAGTTAGGGCAGTTCAGCGCTCCTCTTACAGGATGTGGGAGGTAAGGGTTACCATTAGTGACCCTGCTGACTTCATGTGGGGGAGGTGCACCCGGCTCCTGCTCCTCACAGACCGCCTTAGGGAATTGGAGCTGGAACTGGATGAACTTCGGACTATTTGGGAGGCAGAGGGGGTGATAGGTAGCAGTTACTGAGAAGTGGTAACATCTAAAAACGAAGCTAGCTGGGTAATGGATAGGATAGAGATGGAGAGACTCTTCCCGCTCAGAAAGGACAGTAGGACTAGGGGGGACAGCCTCAAGGTAAAGGGTTTAGAACGGAGTTGAGGAGGAACTTCTTCACTCAAAGGGTGGTGAATCTCTGGAATTCTCTGCCCGTTGAAGTGGTGGAGGCTGCCTCGCTAAATATTTTTAAGATGCGGGTTGATGGGTTTTTGATAAGCGAGGGGATTAAAGGTTATGGGGAGAGGGCGGGAAGGTGGAACTGAGCCACGACAGATCAGCCATGATCTTATTGAATGGCGGGGCAGGCTCGAAGGGCTAGATGGCCTACTCCTGCTCCTGTTTCTTATGTTCTTATGTTCTTATATAGTCAGCAGGTCTTCATCAGAGCGACATCATGCCTAACAAATGTGATTGAATTTTTTGAGGAGGTGACCAGGTGTGTAGATGAGGGTAGTGCACATGATGTGGTTTATATGGATTTCAGCAAAGCCTTTGACAAGATCACATGTGGGAAACGTATAAGGAAAATAAATGTGCATGAGATATAGGGTAATTTGATAAGGTGGATTCAAAATTGGCTCAGTTGTAGGGGACAGAAAGTAATGATGGAAGGTTGCTTTAGTAACTTGAAGCCAGTGTCCAGTAGAATTTAACCCTGAAAAGTGAGAGGTGATGCACTTTGGAAGGAGTAATTTGACGAGGAAGTGAATGGTAGGACACTAGGAAGTTCTGTGGAACAAAGGGACCTTGATGTGTTTGTCCACAGATGTCTGAAGGCATAAGGGGAATGTTAGTAGGATGGTGAAAAAGGCATACGGGACACATGCCTTTATTAGTGAGGCATAGATTACAAAAGTAGGGAGGTTATATTGGAGTTCTTTAGAACTTTGGTGAGGCCACAGCTGGAGTACTGTGTGCAGGTCTGGTTGTCACATTATTGGAAGGATGTGATGCATTGGAGGGGATGCAAAGGAGATTCACCCATGAAGTCTGCACTGACTCTGTGACAGAGTATTTTACCCAGGTCTTTCACCCCACTTTCCCCATAATCCCATGCATTCACCATGGCTAATCCATAGAATCATAAAATCCCTGCAGTGCAGGAGGAGGCCATTTGGCCCATCAAGTCTGCAGCAACCACAATCCCACCCAGGCTCTATTCCTGTAATCTCACATATTTACCCTGCTAATCCGCCTGACACGAGGGTCAAGTTACCATGGGCAATCAACCTCATGAGTTGGGTAGGCTTGGGTTGTTTTCATTGGAGCAGAGAAGACTAAGGGATGACCTGATTGAGATGCACAAGATTATGAGGGACATGGACAGAGTGGTTAAGGAGCAGCTGTTCCCCTTAGTTGAAGAGCCAGTCATAAGGGGACATAGGTTCGTGAGCAATCAACCGGAATTCATCTAACCTACACGTCTTGGGACACTAAGCGGCAATTTACCATGGCTGGTCTACTTAACTTGCAGATCTTTGGACTGTGGGAGGAAACCGGAGCACCAGGAGGAAACCCATGCAGACACAGGGAGAATGTGCAAACTCCACTCAGTCAGTGACCCAAAGCTGGGAATCGAACTCGGGTCCCTGGTGCTGTGAGGCAGCAGTGCTAACCACTGTACCGTCTCCAGAACCGGTGGCTGCCTTAAGCAGGGGAAAACCGAAAATGCTGGTGGTTGTGGGGGAGGGGGGTGGTTGAACGGTTCAAGGGCCATCTCTGGAAATTTCCCCCCCTCCTCCCCCATTCCTGGTCTGGGGCAGCCTGCACATTTGAGCTGGTCACTCTGCCCTGGACTCCCTCCCTCCCCTCCTCCAGCTTGTCTGGAACACAGACAGACTGACTGAGTTTAGACCACACGAACGGGCAGCCTAATAAAGAGCATTTCAAGGAACACTCTGGGTTCTTTATCTCTCTCTCTCTCTCTCTCTTCTCCTTCTCTTTCCGGAACGTTCCATCCCAGTAGCTGCTACCCTGGCCAGCTTCCCAGCTGCAGATTCAAAGCAATTTTTCTTGAAGCAAGGAAAAGGCCAGCTTTTCTGACACACCTACTTCTGCTACCCTTTGGCTCCCTCAAGCACTTTACTTCCTTTTGGTATATGTAAGATTTTTTTTTGAAGTGTAGCCGCTGTTGTAGTAATTCAGGAAACGCAGAAGACAGAATTCGCACAGCAGAATCCCACAAACCGCGAGGTGATAATGACGAGATTGCTCGTTGAGGGATGAATATTGGCTAGGAGAGAATGCACGCCCCCCCCCCCCCAACTGCCCCCCCCCCCACCACCCTATGCTCCCCTCCACCTCCCCACCTCCTCACTGCTGCCCAGCCCTCCCTACCGCACTGCATGGGGACCCCTTACATCCACTTGGGAGCCCATGAGGGGGACCTGGGTTTAACATCTCATTAGAAAGACTGAGTCTGCCCCGGCAACTGGAAAATGGCTTGACGCACTGCCTGCTTTCCGATTGGCTAGCAGTTACTGAGTGAGAGAGCCAATAGCCATTAAGTTCTCTCATTGGATGGTGGGCCCTGAGAGAGAGAGAGGAAGAGCGAATGGCCCTTCAGCTCTCTGGCTGCGGTGCCTTGACTGAGCAATGGACATTGAGTTTGTTGCTTGGCGCTTTCAGCCAATGATCCTTTAGCTTTCTGGAGACTGAGCGCTGAGAGGGCCAATGACCATCGAGCTTTCGGGATGGCTTACCCTGAAAGGCACACGTGCTAGTCAGATGCATTGGCCCGTGCTAAATCCTACCCTCAGAGGACCTGAACAGGCGCCAGAGTGTGGTGGCTAAGCGACTTTCACAGTAACTTCATTGCAGTGTTAATGTAAGCTTACTTGTGACACTAATAAATAAACTTTAAACTAAAGAAGCCAATGCGCACTGATGGACTCTTATCAGTGTAGGGTACCCCATCATTGAGCTGTCTGATTGGAACCATGAAATAACCAATGAACCTTGAGTTTGCTGATTGGAACAATGAAGGAACCAATGAACACTGAGCTTGCTGATTGAAACCATGAAATAACCAATTAGCATTGAGTTCCTTGGCCTTTTCACCTGCTGAACAGAGAGAAAAAAAAGGTAGTGTTTTTTTTGAGGAACTGCCGATTTTTCTTTTCTTGGCGCACTGAAAGGGAGTTTTTGCCAAGTGTTCCAGGAGAGAGTTCACTGGACCTGGAAGGAAACGTCTGGGCCAACATTGTAACCCTGACATGGCAAAGCAGGGAAATGCTTGGCATTCCAGAGGGCCTTGTCAGGCGAAGCAGAGCTCGGAGCCTGACTTTCCTGGCCGACCTCCCAGAGGTCGAGGCTCATAAGGTTGCCAGGGAACCTGCCCAACATACCAACTAACATGAAAGGCTCCAGAATTCGGCGTGAGGATATTCCTGCTTTGTGGAGGTTGGGGGCGGGGAGTGCGGGCTACAGATCCTTAGAACTAGGTGGCACAGTTTCAAAATGAGAGGCTTCCATTGAAGAGGGCGATGAGATTTTTTCCTTCAATGTCAGGCAGCCGGTAAACTACTTGTCCCCTGCGAGTGGTGCAAACTTCTCAAATATATTCTGGGCTGAGTTAGACTGATTTTATCTTTCCCCTATCGACAAGGGAGCCGAGGGTTGCTGGAGTCGAGGAGAGGATGTGTGCCGGGATGATGTGGGTGTTGATGGTCAGGAAAGTGGAGTTAAGGCCTCAGGGGACTGGGAATAAATGCCTGCCTAGCCAGTGAATGAAATCTGAGTGGCCACGATCTTATTGAGTGGCGGAGCGAGTTCGAGAGGCCAAGTGGCCTTCTTCTGCTCCTAATCATAGGCTAGAATTCGACAATGCGGAGTGAGGCATTTCAGCCCACTGAGTTTGCACCAGCCACAATCCCACCCAGGCCCTAAGCCCATAACCCCATGTATTTTCCCCAGCTAGTCCCCCCTGACACTAAGGTGCAAAGTGGCGTGGCCAATCCAACTAACCCGCGCATCTTTGGACTGGGAGGAACCCGAAGGAAACCCACCCAGAGAACGTCCAAACTCTGCACAGTCGCCCAAGCCGGGAATCGAGCCTGGCTCCCTGGCGCTATTATGAGGCAGCAGTGCTCAGTACGCTCTTTCGCTGCTGTGTGTCTCCCTGCACGCACTCATCCCCTCTCCCACCCTCACTTCCCACAGTCCTGAGCGCTCACCTCTCTGCCACTCTGACCCAGCCACCAACTCCAAGCTGGATGTATTTATAAGAACTGGTTATCCCTTTAAAGAAAGGAACAGCAAAAAAAATAATGCAAAGCAGGTTTTTTTGTTTTTGAAAAATTCCAACTCCTACTCCCTGCATCCACCCCCCCCCCCCCCCCCCGCCCCCGCACTCCGCTGCTCCTGTCGAAAGCTAAATCTGTTGCTTTTGGCAGACCCACTTTCCCCTGCATCTGGTCTGTTTAGACTGAAGTTTCTGAGAAGAGAAAGCCAATTCCAGCTGTTTTTTTCTTTCTTCCTTTCCCTCTCTCTGGCAACGGCTGGGAAAGCAGCAGGGAAGGGCGGGATGGACTGCAGATCGGATGGCAGCAGGGGGAAAGCAATCTGAAGAATGTAAACATGGCTAGCCGAGCCCAGGGCCTGTGGCTGCCAGCCTCTCCCAGCACAATGGCTCGCTCTATCCACAGCCCGGGGCCCCAAAGACTGAGGTTCGACGACTGATTCAGAACCCGGACGCCAGCGCCTGACCTCAAAGTGCTTCCCAGCCCCAGTGAAGCACTCCTTTGATTTCCCCACCCTGTCGGAGTGGAAGAATGTCAACAAAGTGGGGCAGGGAGGAGGAGGAGGTGGAGGAGGGTGGTTGGCCATGAATGGGTGGCATAGTGGTTAGCGCTGCTGCCTGTCAGCGCCAGGCACCCGGGTTTGATTCCAGCCTGTGTGGAGTCTGCACCTTCTCCTCGTGCCTGTCCCTGGAGTGGGATTTGAACCCAGAACCCCATGATCCGAGGGAGCAAGAGTGCCACCCACTTCAGATGTAGCGGATAATATAAATGATGCTGAAAGAAAGGCTGGGGTATCATATTCTACCGACGCTCTCCCAATGTCAGTGGCCCCCACTGGAGCCATTATTGAGGCGGGTGCAATGATTTCAAAGTAAAGTCCCCACCCCAGGTCCCATCCCTGATCTGTGGCAGCATGGTGGCACAGTGGTTAGCACCGTTGCCTCACAGCGCCAGGGACACAGGTTCGACGCTAGCCTGGGGTGACTGACCACCTGTGTGGAGTTTGCATGTTGTTCCCGTGTCTGCGTGGGTTTCCTCCGGATGCTCCGGTTTCCTCCTGCGCTCCAAAGATTGGCCGCGCTCAACTGCCCCTCAGAGTCAGGGAGATTAACAAGGTAAATAGGTGGGTGGGATTGTTGTGGTTGCAGGCCTGATGGGCAGAATGGCCTCCTTCTGCGCTGTTGGGGTGCTACGCCAAAAGAGCGTCGTGAACAGCAAACTGACAGTGGGGCAAACGAGCAGGATCGCCCCCAGTCCTTTCTTCTTGAGGGAGAGAGGGGCTGAATGGCCTCTTTCTGTGCATGCCATGACTTTATCCTGTGCTTTCAGCGAGCGATGCATCTCCAGTGATCCAGAGGTGTGGGGGCTTTTAGTATGAATCTTCTAGTACACCAACCCCCATCTAACTACCCCCCCCACCCCCCCGGCTTAAAGTTCTGGAATTCCCTCCCTACATCTTGTTGCCTCTCTTCACTCCAGTGCTGCATAAAAACCCACCTCTCTGACCGAAGCCTTTCTGACCAGCTAGTCCTCAGTTGACTTTTGCCCCAGCCAGCGAAGCACCTTTACTCTACAGTTGCCGACCCTGAAAGGGAAGAAACAGATGTGGGGATGGATGGTGGGGGAGACGGGAGGGCACTATCTGAATACAGTTAGTGGCAGAGAGTTGGAGCTCTGAGCCACTGCCTTCAGGATAGGGAGCCAACAAACACGCAGAGAGGCGGTCGGGCAGGAAGGGAACACAGCTGCAAATCTGCGGCTGGGTGTAACTCGTAGCATCCATTGTAAAACCGTCATGTCTGTGTTGTCGTGCCACGGGTGGGTCACAGTGAGGGCAGCGAACCTTTTTCTAACTTCACCACACTTGCCTGAAAGCTGCCGCCACACCAACTTAATTGCTGCACTTCTGAGGCTGCCTCACACCAATTAAAGGCTGCAATTTAACCCAGAGCTTAGGTAGGGTGCAGACTTCACAGCGAGCTGTTTAACCCCTCACGTACCGAGACTGTCCCTCACACACTGAGCTGTTTAACCCCTCACGTACCGAGACTGTGTCTCTCACACACTGAGCTGTTTAACTCCTCACGTACCGAGACTGTGTCTCTCACACACTGAGCTGTTTAACCTTTCACGTACCGAGACTGTGTCTCTCACACACTGAGCTGTTTAACCCCTCACGTACCGAGACTGTGTCTCTCTCACACACTGAGCTGTTTAACCCTTCACGTACCGAGACTGTGTCTCTCACACACTGAGCTGTTTAACCCCTCACGTACCGAGACTGTGTCTCTCTCACACACTGAGCTGTTTAACCCTTCACGTACCGAGACTGTGTCTCTCACACACTGAGCTGTTTAACCCCTCACGTACCGAGACTGTGTCTCTCACACACTGAGCTGTTTAACCCCTCACGTACCAAGACTGTGTCTCTCACACACTGAGCTGTTTAACCCATCAAGTACCGAGACTGTCCCTCACACACTGGGCTGTTTAACCCCTCACGCACTGAGACCGTCTCTCTCACACACTGAGCTGTTTAACTCCTCGCATACTGCACGTATCTCACGGTGAGCTATTTAACCCCCTTGTGTACCAAAAGTGTCTCACACACAATTGTTTAACCCCTCGTGTCTCAGACACTGAGTTTTTAACCTGTTGTGTACTGAGAATGTCTCTCACAATGAGCTGTTTAAGTCCTTATGTCCGAGACCATCTGACACTGAGCTGTTTAACCTCTCATGTTCCAAGAGCGTCTCTCACACACTGAGCTGTTTAACCCTTCACATATCGAGACTGTTCATACCGAGCTGCTTAACCCTTCGTGTTCCAAGACTGTCTCTCATGATGAGCTGTTTAACCCCTAGCATACTGAGTTCTCTCTCACACTCTGAGCTGTTTAACCTCTCACGTACTGAGTGTGTCTCACACATTCTCCTGCTTAACTCGTCATGCACTGAGTGTGTCTGTCACACACACTGAGCTGTTTAACCCCTCAGGTTCTGAGACTGTCTTTCTCACACACACACACACACACACACACACACACACAGCAGTTTAACCCTTTGCGCATCGGGAGTTTCTCTCACACAGAGCTATTTAACTCCTTGTGTACTGAGTGTCTCTCACACTCACACACAGATATTTAACCCCTCACATACTAGGAATTTCTCACACCCTGGGCTGTTTAGCCCTTTGCATCCTAAGTGTGTGAATCGTACATTTGGAGCAGATTAACCCCTTGTGTACCACGCATGTCTCTCACGCATACGAAGCTGTTTAATCCCTTGTGTACTGAGTGTCTCACACGCACACACTCTGAGCCATTTAACTCCTCGTGTACTGAGAGTTTCTCACACACTGATTTGTTAAACCTCTCGTGAACTGAGACTGTCTCACATTGAGCTTTAAACCCTTTGTGTACTGAGTGTCTCCCACACTGAGTTGTTTAACCTCTCGCATTCCGAGTGTCTTTGACTCACACACATTGAGCAGTTTAACCCTTCACTTATCAGGAGTTTCTCTCTCACACTGAGCTGTTTAACCCCTTGTGTACCGAAAGTATCTCTCTGTGTGAGTTTTTAGCCATCATGCACTGAATGTCTCATACGCTGAGCTGTTTAAGCCCTCGCATAGCGAGTGTCTCTCATGCTTAGCTGTTTAACCCGTGTTCTGAGAGTGACTCTCATACTCTGAGCTGTTTAACCCCTCACGTACTGAATGTCTCTCTTACACTGCGAGCTGTTTAACTCCTCACATACCAAGATTGTCTCTGACACACTGCTGCTTAACCTTTCGTGCACTGACAGAGAGTGTCTCACACACACACAGTTTTTTAACCCCTTGCATTCCAAGACACACTCTCACACACATGCTGAGCAGTTTAACCCTTTGTGTATCAGGAGTTTCTTTCACACACTGAGCTACTTAACCCCTCGTGGACTGAGAGAGTGTCTCTCACATGCTTAACCCCTCTCGAATCGGGGGTTTCTCTCACACAAACTGAGTTGCATCTCGATAGCATTTCTCACACGCACACCAAGCTGTTTAACCCTTTATGTACCGTGTATGTTTCACACACACTGAACTGTTTAACCTTTCATGTACTGAGAGAGTGTCTCTCGCTCACACTGAGTTGTTTAACCTCTCGCATACCAAGTGTCTGCCTCACACACAGAGCTTTTTAACCCTTCGTGTACTGAGAGAGTGTCTCACACACACTGAGCTGTTTAACTACTCATGTACTGGAAATGTTTCTCACATACACACTCTCTGAGCTGTTTAACCCCTTGCACACTGACAGTGTCACACGTGCACTGATAATCTGTTGCCACCAGCTTTTTAACACAGTGTGCCAAAGTTCTCTGCAGTAGCCTTTTACCTTTTCATGTCAACACCACTTTGTTTGACAGGGGGATGAATACTGCCTATCAGTCAGTATGGCACAATTAGTTCATTTGGCCATTCGAGTCCGTGCTGGTCAAACGTTTCATAACTTGTTCTCGTAGAAAATGTGAAAAAAACAACTCTAATCTTTTGGAAATGTGTCAGGGGTTTAGCTGCAGCCCAGTCTTGGAGAGACCCAACCAGGGGTCATACAGAGAGGGAAAGGGAAAGAGTGGAAAGGATAAAATTGTTTCCCTTGGTGGAGAGTTCTAGAACCAGGGGACATTGATTCAAGATAACTGGCAATCGGTGTAGAAGGGACAGAAGGAACAATTTTTTTATGCAGAGGGCGGTGGGTGTCTGCAATTCGCTGCCCGAGGTGGTGGTGGTTGCGGAGACCCTAAACTCTTTTAAAAAGTATGTTTCTGTGATTCAATGGATTTTGATGGACCTTACAACCATTAAGACAGTAACAATTGTTTTGCATGGCAGGAGGAGGGAGAGAACGTCAGGTGTGTACAATTGACCACCTGGAATAGTGGGATAAATACTGACCAAAAGGGAAAGTGATGGAAAATCTCAGCAGGTCTGGCAACATCTGTAAGGAGAGAAAAGAGCTGACTTTTCAAGTCTTTCTCTCCTTACAGATGCTGCCAGACCTGCTGAGATTTTCCAGCACTCTCTCTTTTGGTTTCAGATTCCAGCATCTGTAGTAATTTGCTTTTATCCAGTGGATAAATGCTGACATTGTGTTCAACCCTCAGCACCAGGTTTGATGTGCGGCTGCTAACTGGAAGTAGCAGCATGGACTGGGTGGGCACGGGTCAGTGGGGAAGTGTATGATGGTCCCATGTGGTGTGTGAGCTCTGCACTGATCATACCTCTTGCCTCTTTCTTTCTCTCTCTGCAGCTGATCCTGTAGATGTTTTACAAGTGTTGCAGTTTAACAGGTTACCGGAAGGAGTAAGGACAACCTCAGGCTTCTGCCCCAAAAGAAAATCCGTCTCCAGCGCAGATGTGGCTTACAGAATATCCAAAAAGGCTCAGATCAGCGCCCCCACTAAACAGCTGTTCCCAGGTAAGAAGGAGCTTGGTCGAGCATGCTGGGAAGGTGGAGGACCTCTGCGTGGCACTCCGAAAGTGCAGGTGTAGGGCATGAGGAAGAGGAGCCGTAAGTTACAGTTTGGCTGGAGATTGGCAGCTGTCACGTGGCATCGTGCCCTGGTGCCCAGGATAAATGGCACATATCAGTCTGTATCAATGTGCAGTGGAGTGTTTCACATTCCCTGGTCCTGCTGCCATTTCTCGTTCTGCAGTCCAAAGAGAAAGCTCCTGGTCAACACCCATTTCACTCAGGCTGCCAGTTGCTATCTGCTGTGCAGGAGCTGATGGGAGAGTTGGACTTTTTGTGTGTTTGCTGCTCAGATTTGCTCATGTGATGGGTCACTGAGTGACCCGTCCCCCATCTCCGTGGCGACTGAGTGACCCGCCCCACCCGTCTCTGTGGCGACTGAGTGACCCGCCCTCCCCGTCTCCGTGGCGACTGAGTGACCCGTCCCCCCGTCTCGTGGTGACTGAGTGACCCGCCCCAGCCGTCCCTGTGGCGACTGAGTGACCCGTCCCCCCGTCTCGTGGTGACTGAGTGACCCGCCCCACCCGTCTCTGTGGCGACTGAGTGACCTGCCCTCCCCGTCTCCGTGGCGACTGAGTGACCCGCCCCAGCCGTCCCCGTGGCGACTGAGTGACCCGCCCCACCCGTCTCCGTGGCGACTGAGTGACCCGCCCCACCCGTCTCTGTGGCGACTGAGTGACCGCCCCACCCGTCTCCGTGGCGACTGAGTGACCCGCCCCACCTGTCTCCGTGGCGACTAAGTGACCCGCCCCACCCGTCTCCATGGCGACTGAGTGACCCGCCCCACCCGTCTCCGTGGCGACTGTGACCCGCCCCACCCGTCTCCGTGGCGACTGAGTGACCCGCCCCACCCGTCTCCGTGGCGACTGAGTGACCTGTCCCACCCGTCTCCGTGGCGACTGAGTGACCCGCCCCACCCGTCTCCGTGGCGACTGAGTGACCCGCCACCTGTCTCCGTGGCGACTGAGTGACCCGCCCCTGTCTCCGTGGCGACTGAGTGACCCACCCCACCCATCTCCGTGGCGACTGAGTGATCCGCCCCCTGTCTCCGTGGTGACTGAGTGACCCGCCCCCTGTCTCCGTGGCGACTGAGTGACCCGCCCCCTGTCTCTGTGGCGACTCAGTGACCCGCCCCCTGTCTCCGTGGCGACTCAGTGACCCGCCCCCTGTCTCCGTGGCGACTCAGTGACCCGCCCCCTGTCTCCGTGGCGACTCAGTGACACGCCCCTTGTCTCCTTGGCGACACAGTGACCTGCCCCTGACCTGCCCCCTGTCTCCGTGGTGACTCAGTGACCCGCCCCTTGTCTCTGTGGTGACTCAGTGACCCGCCCCCTGTCTCTGTGGCGACTCAGTGACCCGCCCCCTGTCTCCATGGCGACTCAGTGACCCGCCCCCTGTCTCCGTGGTGACTCAGTGACCCGCCCCCTGTCTCTGTGGCGACTCAGTGACCCGCCCCCTGTCTCCATGGCGACTCAGTGACCCGCCCCCTGTCTCCGTGGTGACTCAGTGACCCGCCCCCTGTCTCCGTGGTGACTGAGCATCCCCCTCCACCCGGTTATTGAGCGGGTCGTCCAATCTGACTGTCTACTCCTCTACTGCAGCTGTAATCATGGTTGGGTGTCCCTGGAGAGGGAGCATGCGGTGTCCGAGGGAGATGCCTTCTGTGCCCGCTGGGCATGCAGGGACTGAATTGTATTATTGACCCTTTTAATCACATTTTAATTTGATGTTTTAAGTTTCCTTTCTACTTTTTTTGTTTTGGGCAGTTCCCCTCCTTTTAGGGAGCTGCCCTTTATGAGTTGCCCCTAAGTTAAGTTGGTTTTGTGAGTAGCCCGTCCCCTCTCTGTATGGTTACCCAGTGACCCTTCCCCTGTCTCTGTGGTTACTGAGTGACCCTCCCCCGACTCTGTGGTTACCGAGTGATCCTCTCCCTGTTTCTATGGTTACTGAGTGACTCTCCCTGTCTCTACGGTTACTGAGTGACCCCCCCAACGTCTCTATGGTTACTGAATGACCCCCCCCCGTCTCTACGGTTACTCAGTGACCACCCCCCCCCGTGCCTCTACGGTTACCAAGTGACCCTCTCCCTGTTTCTATGGTTACTCAGTGACTGTCCCGCTGTCTCTATGGTTACTGAGTGACTCTCTCTGTAACTCTGGGATGTGATTGTTAATGCTGTCCTTCTCTCTTTCCCCCTCCAGGAGGCACTCGATTCCCCGAGGACTTCTCCATCATGGCATTGGTGAAACCGAAAGTTGGAAACCAGGCTTTCCTGCTGTCCATCTACAGTGAGCAAGGCATGCAGCAGGTGGGCGTGGAGCTGGGGAGGTCACCAGTTTTCCTGTATGAAGACCACAGCGGCAAGCCTGCCCCTGAAGACTACCCCATCTTTGGAGGCATCAACTTGTCTGATGGAAAGTTAGTACATGGGCTGCCATCTGTGGGTTTATCTGTGTGTGTCTATGTCATCTGTGTGTCTGTGTATGTGCATGTGTTTAATTATGTATGCATGTGTGTGTGTACTAGATACATTTGAATGTGTCTGTACACATATTTGTTTATATATACCAGTGTATGGTCTGCACAGTTGTGTGCATGTGTGTCTGTGTGTGTTTTTGTGTGTCTTTGTGTACATCTGCCTGTATGTACATGGATTATGTGATTGTACATACGATTGAATGTGTGTGCATGTGGGATGGTGGCACAGCGGTTAGCATGGCTGCCTCACAGTGCCAGGGACCTGGGTTCAATTCCTGGCTTGGGTTACTGTCTATCTGGAGTCTGCGTGTTCTCCCCGTGTCTGCGTGCATTCTCTCCGGGTGCTCTGGTTTCCTCCCATAGTGTGAAAAACATGCTGGCTAGGTGCATTAGCCATGCTAAATTCTCCCTCGGTGTACCCGAACAGGCGCTGGAGTGTGGCAGCTAGGGGATTTTCACAGTGTTAATGTAAACCTGCTTGTGACACTAATAAATTAACTAAACTCAGTAAGCATGTGTATGTATGTGTGTTTCTGTATTTGTGAATGTGCATGTAAGCACTTGTACGTGCACGTGTGTGACTTTTTATGCATTTCAGTTTGTACATAGCAGCTCGCATGAAGGTGTGTGTTTTCGCTGAGTAGGTCTGTGTGTGTTCGTCTGTTTATATGTTTATATTTCTTTGCACGCCTTCATGCTTGTGCAGAGGAGGTGCATTTTTCTGTCTCTATCCCGCTGGTTGTGCCCAACTGTCCATATACTCTGTTGCACCCAGTGTGTCTCTGTCTGTGCATTTCCCTGCCTGTGTCTGTTCAGTGAGTTAAACATCGCCATTGGGAGCCATCAATCCATGTTTGCCAGTGTGCCAGGGATTGGAGCTGTGGTAAGTGGAGGAGATTGGATCGTAAAACTGCAAAATGTGAGCTGGAGATGGGTTTCATTGCACAGAATTGTGAGGTCGTGAATTTTGGAGCAAAAAGGAAAGATCAAAGTATAATTTAATTAGTGGAAAGTTGAAACAGTGGAGGGTCTGAAGAGATTTTGGAGTCAGGTAGGTGACCTTCAATTAAAAAGTGGTCAGGTACAAAATGAGAAAGGTCAACAGAATTGTCCTTTGTGAAGCTGTCTGTTTCTGTGGCTGAGTATTTTCCTGTCTGTGACAGTGATGGTGCAGTGGTTAGCACTGCTGCCTCACGGCACCAGGGACCCGCATTCAATTCCAGTTTGGGTCACTGTCTGTGGAATTTGTACATTCCCCCTATGTCTGCATGAGTTTCCTCCGGGTGCTCCAATTTCCTCCCACGTTCCAAAGATGTGCAAGTTAGGAGGATTGGTCATTAATAGCCCTTAATGTCCCAAGATATGTGGTTTACGGGTATAGGGCAGCAATTAGGGCTCTTTTAGAGAGTCAATACAGATTTGATAGGCCAAATGGCCTCCTTCTGCACTTTAGGGATTCTATGTGTCAGTCTCCCTTTCTGACTGAGTGTTGTCCTGTTTGTGTCTGTCTTATGTGTTTTTCCTGAGTGGGTCAGTCTGTATCTCTATATTGTCCTATATGTCTGTCTGTGTCCCTGTCTGTCTCCCTGTCTGTCTGTTGTACTGTGTCAGCCTGTTTCTATGCCAGTGTAGTTTCCTGTGTAGAGAGGTCTTTTTTTTGTTTGCATAGTTGTCCGTGTGTCAGTCTGTTTCCCCCTCTGTGTATTTTCCTGTGTGTTAGCCTGTTACCTGTGCTGGTTCATTTCTCTTGCTGTATATTAGTCTATCCCTCTGTCTGTGTATTGTCCTGTGTGTCAGTCTGCTTTTATTTCTCTGCTTTATGTTGTATGTGTCGGTCTGTTTCTTTGTGCATTGTGCTGTGAGTGATAGCCTGTTTCTATGTCAGTGAATATTCCTGTATATGTCAGTCTGTTTCTGTCTGCGTATTGCCCTGCATGTCTCACTCTGCCTCTCTGTTTATTGTGCGGTGTGTATCAACCTTTTTCTCCATCAATATAATGCCTTGTATATGTCCGTCTCTGTTTTTTTCTCTCTTTGATGGTCTTGAGTGTCAGTCTGTTTCTATGCCTGTTTATTGACCTGCATGTGTCAGTCTATTTTTCTGGTTCTCCATCTGTGAATTTCCTTGTGTCAGTCTATTTATTTATTGTCCTGTGTGTTGATATATCCTTATATATGTTTATTGTTCTTTGTGTATCAGTCTGTTCCCTGTATGTATATTTTCTTTGTGTCAGCTTGTTTTCCCCTCTAAGTATTAACTTGTGTGTTTGCCTGTGCCTGTGTATTTTTCAAGTCCATTCTTCAGTCTGTGTATTGTCTTATGTTTGTCACCCTCTATTTTTATGCCTGTGTTGCCCTGTATTTGTCAGTCTGTTTCTCTGCCTGCTTATGGTCTTGTATATGTCATTCTGTTTCTATCGCTGTGTATCAATCTGTTTCTGTATCTGCATCATCTTCTGTGTGAGTCAGTCTGTTTCTGTGTGTGTGTATTTTCCTATGTCAGTCTGTTTCTGTGCCTGTGTATTTCTCTTTGGATGTCAATCAGTTCCTCTGTCTGTGTACAGTCCTATGTTTGTCAACCTGTTTTTATGTCTGTGTATTCTTCTGTGTATATCAGTCTCTGTCTGTTTACTGTCTTGTATGTGACTGCTTGTTTCTCTCTGTGTCAGTCTGTTTGACTGTCAGTGCATTGTCTTGTGTTTTTCAATTTGACTCTCCGTCTGTGTATTGTCCTGTGTCTATCTGCCTGAGTGTTTTTTGACATTTGCATGTTTCTGTATCTGTGCATTTGGCTGTGTGTTTCAGTCTGTTTCTCACTCTGTATTGGTCTGTGTGTATTGTCCTGTTTGTATACCTGCGTTGTCTAATGTGTGTGTCAGCCTGTTCTCTTTGCCTGTGTATTGTCCTGTGCATGTATCAGTCTGTTCCTCTCGGTGTACATTGAAACAGAATGACACTCACAGACAACGTACACCGAGAGGAACAGACTGACATGCATAGGACAATACACAGAAACAGAAACAGACCGACACACACATGACAACACACAAAGATTGAAACAGAGAGACACTCACAAGCAATCTTTGTGTGTTGTCATATGTGTGTCGGTCTATTTATTGTTTGTGAGCCTGTTTCTACTTCTGTGTATTGTAATGTGTGTGTCAATCATTTTCTGTCAGTGTAATGCCCTATTTCATAGTGTGTTGTTTGTGTGTGCCTGTTTCACTGCATGAGAATTGTCCTGTTTGGGTCAGTCAATTTCTTTGTCTATGATCTTGTGTGTGTGCGCCTATTGGTCTCTGTATCTGTTTCTCTGTCTGTTTGTTGCCTGTGTGTCTCTGTCTGTTTCTTTGACTGTGTCTTGTGTTGTGTTTCAGTCTGTTTCTCTGTATGTGTTGGCTTGTTGCTTTATCTCTGTCTTGTGTTTTAACCTGTTTCTGTGTTTGTATATTATCTTAATGTTTTAGTCTATTTCTGTATCTGTATTATTATCTTGTGTGTGTCAGCCTGTTTCTATAACTGTGTGTTATGCTGTGTATGTCACTCAGTTCATGTATATATTCATTGTCATCCTGCGTGTGTAAGCATATTTCTTTATCTCTGCATTGGAAGACCAGAAGCAATAGGAACCGGAGTGGTCCCTTTGGCCTTGTGATAATGCTTTACCATTCAATAGGATCGTAGCTGATCCGATATCCTCATGTCCACTTTCCTGCCCTTCCCCCATATCTCTTGATTCGCTTATTATTCAAAAACCTGTGGCCTGAATCTTACCACGGGTGGATGGGTGGCATATTTGGCAGAGAGTTGATTCCTTGAAATTGGCTTCTCAGTTGGATTTCTCCGCAGATCTTACCACGCTCGGTGGTTATGGACCGATGATTTGGGGTGGGGGGGGGGCGCAGGGGGTTGGTGATGGGTCCAATGATCTAAGAGGGGTGAGAGAGAAATGCCGGCTTTGATCAGGGGTGAGGTGTGGAGCCCCCGAGACCTCCATTATTGGCTGGGGGTGAGATTTATTGCAATTTTTATTGGGGCACCCATTAAACGTGGCGTGCCAATCTGAGTCTGGCAGGACCTTGCCAGTCTGTTGAGGCCATGCATTTTCCTGTGTGTGTGTCAGTGTGTTTCACTGTGTATTGTTCTATTTTTGAGAGTCTGTTCCTCCGTTTGTATTGTCTGTGTGTGTCAGGCTGTTTCTGTGTCTGTGTATTGTTCCATGTGTGTCTGACTGTATTTATGTCCATTTCTCTACCTTTGCATTTTCCTGTGCGTGTGTCAGTATGTTTCACCGTCTGTGTATTGTACTGTTTTTGAGAGTCTGTTCCTCTGTTGTGTATTGTCTGTGTGTGTCAGTCTATTTCTCTGTTTACTGTACTGTTTGGGTCTGTCTGTTTCACTGTCAGTATATTGCTCTGCGGGTCAGTTTGTTGTCTGTTTGTGTATTGTTCCACGTGTGTCACCTGTCTTCATGGGGGCGATTCTCCAGCTCACTGCGGTGTTTCGGTAGTCATGATGTGGATGTGCCGGCGTTGGACTGGGGTAAACCTATCAAATAAATCGGCTGGACTAAATCCTGGTGTTGTCAGACTTTTTACTGTGTTTCAGTAGCACAGCAGCTGGGAGACATCAGTGGGGCACCTGTAGTTGGAGTCTCCCAGGCCAAGTCTTTTTGTGTAATTGGCATCACACCGGAAATCAGCGCGAGGCTGATTACTAGATTGAAATTCCCATTTCAATATGATTAGCTAGCCTGGGAAGATAGTGTCCATGCCTGCTAGTTTCTCCCTCCTCAATGCTCCAACCTACCCCCTGCACTGCCAGGACAGTGGGGACTAAAGCTGGATCCCATCAATGGCATGACCACCCTACTGGTGGGGACAGAGGCCCCCTGGGAGGGAGGGGGCAAGGGTGGTGGGGGGCACCTGGCAGCTTGGCTCTGCCCATCGGGTAATTGACAATGCCAAGAGGGGGCAGTGCCTTCTGGGGGCAGGGCCAGTTGGTGGTGGGGGGGGAGATGGTTGGTCGGGAAGTTGGCAACCGAAGGCAAGGGGGCCTGAGAAGTAATCGGGAGGCCAATGATGGGGGTGAGCGGAGGGTTGGAAAGCTGGCGATGGGGGGAGGGTGAGAGCGGGGGGTGGTGGGGGCAGAGGAGGGAGGAGGCAGGAGGGGCGGGGGGAAGGGGGGCAGAGGGAGAAGGGAGACAGGGGCAACAGAGGGGAACAGTGCGCTCCCCACTAACAGATGCATATGTAGTGGCCCACTGACCACTATGCAATAGGACCTCCACAACCCTCTTACCAGAATTAATCCTCCTGTATCACTCTGATGCACAGAGTGCTGGTGATTTGTCCCAAGAAGTACGCCCAAAAAGCAGGCAAGAAAATCTCCCATTTTTCCACCCATTGGGCCCCCCACCCATCCTTTTTCTTTACCTGTGCATTTTCCTGTGGGTGACTGTCTGTCTGTTTTGCTGTACATCTACTGTTCTATATATGTCACTCAGTTTCACTGTCTCTGCAGTATGTTGTTCTGTCGGTCTGTTGCTCTGTCTGTCTACTGCTCTGTTTGTGACTGTCTATTTCACTGTCTGTGTATTGTGTATAGCCTGGTTCTATGCCTGTGTATTGTCCTGTGTGATCAGTCCATTATTGTGTCTGTGTCTTGTCATGTGTGTATCAGTCTGTTTCTCAGTCTGTGTGTTGCCTAATGTGTGTTAGCTTGTTTCCTTGCATCATCCTGTGTGTGACAGTTGGTTTATCTTTCTGAATATTGTCCTGTTGTGTCAGCCTGTTTGTCTGTCTTTGTATTATCCTGTTTCTGTCAGTCTGTCTTCATGTCTGTTTCCCTACCTGTGTATTTGTCATGTGTGAGTCAGTCTATATTGTTGTATGTGTATTGTACTGTGTGTCAGTCTTCTTTCAGTTTGTGTATTGCCCAGTCTGTCAGTCTGTTTCTGTGCCTGTGTATTGTCCTGGGTGTGTCAGTCCGTTACTGTGCTTGTCAGGCTCTTTTTATGTTTATCAACCTGTGTGTGTCAGCCTGTTTCTCTGTCTCCTTTATTATCCTGTATGTGTCAGTCTGTTTCACTGTCTACATGCTGCCCAGACTGTTTCTACCCCTGTGTATTATCATGTGTGTCAATCTGTTTCTCTGTGTATATATTGTTCCATGTGTGTCAGTCTGTCTTCATGTCTGTGTCACTTTGTGTATTGTCCTGTGTGTCAGCCTGTTTATGTCTTTGTATTGTCCTGTGTCCTGCAGCTTTTTTCTCTGCCTGTGTATCAATCACTTTTTCTGTCTCTGTATTGTCTGTGTGTCAGCCTAACTTTGTCTGTGTTTTATCCTGGCTGTGTCTGTCTGTTTCACTGTCTGTCTACTGTCTACATGTGTCAACCTGTGTATTGCCCATTTTGTGTCAGCCTATTTTAATGCCAGTGCATTGTGCTATATGTGTCAGATCATTTCTGCTTTTCGTGTATTGTTTGTGCATGTCCATCTGTTTGTCTGCCTTTATATTGTCCAGCGTGTGTCAGTCAGTTGGTGTGTTTGTGTATTTTCTGTGTGTGTTAGCCTGTTTCGATGTCTGTGTGTTATTCTGTATGCGTCAACCTGTTTCTGTGTGTATTGTCCTGTATGCATCAGTCAGTTTCTCTGGCTTTGTATTTTCCTGTTTGTGTCTTTCTGGTTCACTGTCTGTTATTTGGTTCATGTTTGTCAGTTTGTCTTTCTGTCTGTTTTTCTAACTGTGCATCTTGCTGTTTGTGTCAGTCTGTCTCATTATCTTTTTTTTTCCATGTCTCTCAGCTTGTTTCACTGTCCATACTTTCATGTGTGTCTCAGCCAGCTTTAGTGCCTGTGTGTTGTCCTGTATGTGTCAGTTTGTTTTACTATGTGTGTATTATACTGTGTGGGTCAGCCTGATTTTCTGTCTGTATTCTCTTGAATTTGTCAGCCTGTTTTTCAGCCTGTGTACTGGCCACTGTGTGTTAGCCTGTTTCTATGCCTGCTTATTATTCTGTGGATGTCAATTGGTTCCTCTGCCGGTGTATTGCTCCATGTCTGTCTTCATATCTGTTTCACTTCCAGTGCATTGTCCTGTATTTCACTGTATTGTACTATGCATGTCAGTCAGTTTGCACATTTGTGTTTTGTCCTGTGCATCCATCTCTCTTTCTGTGTATCATCCTGTGTGTGCCGTTCTGTCTGTGTCGGTGGTTTTGGGCGCCGCACCTGCGCAAAGATATTTTGGCCCTGGAGGGAGTGCAGAGGAGGTTTACTAGGCTGATACCGGAGTTGAGGGGGTTGAGCTATGAGGAGAGGCTGAATGAACTAGGCTTATACTCGTTGGAGTTTAGTAGAATGAGGGGAGATCTCATTGAGACGTATAAGATGATGAATGGGATGGATAGGATGGAGGTGGAGAGACTCTTCCGCTCAAAAAAGACAGTAGGACCAGGGGGCACAGCCTCAAGATAAAGGGGGGGCGTTTTAGAATGGAGTTGAGGAGGAACTTCTTCACTCAAAGGGTGGTGAATCTCTGGAATTCTCTACCCGTTGAAGTGGTGGAGGCTGCCTCGCTAAATATTTTCAAGAAGCAGGTTGATGGGTTTTTGATAAGAGAGGGGATTAAGGGTTATGGGGAGAGGGCCGGAATGTGGAACTGAGCCACGACAGATCAGCCATGATCTTATTGAATGGCGGGGCAGGCTCGAAGGGCCAGATGGCCTACTCCTGCTCCTATTTCTTATGTTCTTCTGTTCTTATGTATCGTTTGTTTTGTGTCATTCTGTTTGTCTAATTGTTCATTTGCTGTTTGCATCACTCTGTCTCTGTGTCTGTTTATTTCTCTGTGTGGACCAGTCTATTTTTATGTCTGTTACTGTCTTGTGTCTGTCATTCTCTCTGTTCTCATCCTCTATGTGTCAGTCTCTTTCTATGCTGTTGAATTGTATTGCATGTTTCAGTTGGTAAATCAGTCAGTGTGTTATTCTACGTGTTTTAGTATTTTTCTCTGTCTGTGTGTTGTCCTTTGTGTCAGTCCATTTCTCTGTCTCTGTGTATTGTTCTATGTGCATCAGTCTGTTTTTCTGATTGTGAATTTTCCTTGTTGTCAACCTGTTTCTGTGTCTGGGCATTGTCCTGGTGTGCCAATTTCTTTCTCTCAATTTGCAGTATGTAGTGTCACTGGCTGGGCCAGCATTCATTGCCCATCCTTAATTGCTCTCCATTTCAGAGGATATTTAATAATCAACCACATTGATTGAAATATATTAATTATAAATTATTTATATATACTAAATATAATAACTATCCCGCTTTTTATTGTCTGATGTTATGTTACTTTTTTGATGCTTAACCTCTCCATAGAACCCTAGAACCCTACAGTGCAGAAACAGGCCCTTCGGCCCATCGAGTCTGCACCGAACACAATCCCACCCAGACCCTATCCCCAAATCCCTACCCATTTTACCTGCTAATCCCTCTAACCTACACATCCCAGGATACTAAGGGGCAATTTTAGCATAGCCAATGAACCTAACCCGCACATCTTTGGACTGTGGGAGGAAACCGGAGCACCCGGAGAAAACCCACGCAGACACGAGGAGAATGTGCAAACTCCACACAGGCAGTGACCCGAGCCGGGAATCGAACCCAGGACCCTGGAGCTGTGAAGCAGCAGTGCTAACCACTGTGCTACCGTGCCGCTCTGACCTTATCCTGTCCATGGTGGAGGGATTAATATCATATTCCAGTTCCATCGTTTCCCAAAGTGAGGGTGTGAGTCTTTGGATTTCCTTGCCATAGAGAGCTGTTGGGGGAGAGGAGTTGGGCCAGTGTGCAGAGCCCTTGTGCATATTTAAGACAGAGAGGGATAGATTTTTGATCAGTCAGGGAATTGGAGTTATGGGCAAAGGGTGCAAGAAAATGGATGAGAGGAATGTCAGATCAGCTATGATCTTATTGTAAAGTTTCACAACACCAGGTTAAGGTCCAACAGGTTTATTTAGAATCACAGGCTTTCAGAGCACTGCTTCTTCATCAGGAAGTTGGGTTTACAAACACGGCATATATGGCCAAAGACCCAATTGCAAGATAATGGTTGGAATGTGAGTCTTTTCAGGTAATCAAGTTTTTACAGGTACAGACAGTATGAGTGCAGAGAGGGATAATTACTGGTTAAAGAGGTTTGAATTGTCTCAAGCTTGAGCCAATCATGCCGTGTTTGTGAAACTTCCCTCTCCACTCACCTGATGAAGGAGCAATGCTCTGAAAGCTTGTGATTCCAAATATACCTGTTGGACTTTAATCTGGTGTTGTGAGACTTCTTCGTGTCTCCATCCCAGTCCAATGCCAGCAACACCACATGATCTTACTGAGTATTGGAGCAGGCTCGAGGAGCTGAATGACCTACTCCTGCTCCTATTTCTTATGGTGTTATGCGTCTGAGTGCTTCCTTCTCCTCCATCAATACAGTAATACACTCAGCTGTTGCTGAAACCCTCATCTGTGCCTTTGACCCCTCTGGGTTCAATTGTTTCAACACATTCCTAAATGCTCTCCTACATTCTTGTAAACTTCCAAGTTCATCCAAATATCTGCTGCTCGTGTCCTAACTTTCACCGAGCCCTCTTCAACTATCATCACTGTGCTTGCTGACCTACATGGGCTCCCAGTCAAGCAAAGTCTTATTTCTATTCATGTCCCATTTCTCTTTTGGAATCGCCCTGCGACCTCTCTCCTCCCTGTGTCCCTAATCTCCTCTGGCCCCACAACCCTTCAAGACCACTTTGCTCCTCTAAATCCGGCCTCTTGTGCACACCCCCCTGATTTTAATTCTCCCAATGTGCTAACCACTGTGGCACAGTGGTTAGCACAGCTGTCTCATGGTGCCAGGGACCTGGGTTCAGTACTGGCCTCAGGTTACTGTCTGTGTGGAGTTTGCACATATCCTCCGGGTGCTCTGGTTTCCTCCCACTGCCAAAGGTGTGCAGGTTGGGTGGATTGGCCATGCTAAATTGCTTCGTAGTGTCCAAAGTGTCTAGGTTAGATGGATTAGGCATGGAAAATGTGTGGGATTACAGAGATAAGGCTTGCTTTTGGTCAGTTTTTGGACCAAGCTGTTGGCCAGCTGACCCAATGTCGCTTTTATGCGTCTTGGTGTCATCACTGGTCTGATCATATTCTTGTGACGCAAACTTTAGTTACGCTAACAAAAAACTTGCTGGAAAATCTCAGCAGATCTGATGACAGCCTTTGAGGAGAGAGGACAGAGCCAACGTTTCGAGTCTGGATGATCCTTCATCAGAGCTGAAGAGAATTGCAAATAAGATGAGATTTAAAATGTGAGTTATTGAGGGGGGGTGGATTTAGAGCCAGCGATCAGTGGAAACGGGAGAGATTGACAAGGATGTCAGACAAAAAGGCAAAGGGATTGTAAATCAAAGGGTGATCAAGGCTAAGAAGGATGCTAATAGTGGCATATTAATAGATCAGAATATATGAATGACAGAACAAAGGTAAGCAGAATGTCAAAGGACAACCTGAGACATTTAACAGATTGGAGGGAAGGCAGTGGTAAGGGAAAAAAAAGATGGAAAGCTGGATTTTTAAAAATTGAAAAGCAAAACAATGAAAGAAGTTAAAATAAATTACAAAAATAAATAAAACAAAATAAATGGAAATGGGGCGAAGGTGGAGCAGAAGATTCATATTTTGTTGAACTCAGTGTTTCGTCTGGAAGGCTGTAAAGTGCTCAATTGGAAGATGAGGTGCTGTTCCTCCAGTTTAACTGGGCTTCACTGCAACATTGCTAAAGGATGAGGATAGACATTTGGACAGGACAGCAGGGCAGTGTTGAACTGGCAAGTGACATGAACAGCGGAGTAGGCTCGAGGGGCCAGATGGCCTACTCCTGCTCCTAGTTCTTATGTTCTTAATCCCAGTTGTCCACATTTGGCCCATGTCCCTGTATACCCATCATAACCATGTAACTATCTAAATGCTTTTTAAAAGACAAAATTGTACCCGTCTCTACTGCCCCCTCTGGCAGCTTGTTCCAGACAGTCACCAACATCTGTGTGGAAAAGATTGCCTCTCTGGACACTTTTGTATCTCTCCCCTCTCACTTTAAACCTATACCCTCTAGTTTTAGACCCCCCTACCTTTGAGAAAAGATATTGACTATTTAGCTGATCTGTGCCCCTCATTATTTTATAGACCTCTATAAGATCACCCCTCAGCCTCCTTCGCTCCAGAGAAAAAAGTCCCAGTCTATCCAGCCTCTCTTTATAACTCAATTCATCAAGTCCTGGTAGCATCCTAGTAAATCTTTTCTGCACTCTTTTCTAGTTTAATAATATCCTTTCTATAATAGGGTGACCAGAATTGCACACAATATTCCAAGTGTGGCCTTACCAATGTCTTGTACAACTTCAACAAGATGTTCCGACTGTAACAAATCGAAGGAGGTGAATGTGAAGCACTGCTTCACCTGAAAGGAGTGTTTGGGCCCTGGGATGGTGAGCAGTGAGGAGGTAAAGGGGCAGGTATTGCACGGGAAGGTGCTGTGGGTAGGGGGTGAGGTGAAGAAGTGGACCAGGGTATCCCAAAGAGAATGGTCCCTTGGGAATGGCAGGGGGAGGGATGAGGGGAAGATGTTGAGCAGTGGCATCATGCTGGAGTTGGCGGAAATGTTGGAGGATGATCCTTTGTATGCGGAGATTGGTGGATTGAAAAGCGAGGACTCTGGGACTCTGGGGGGAGGGGAAGGGATGGGAGCAGTGGTGCAGGGGCTGGTTAGACATGGTTGAGACAGTGGGTGTGAAACCATGATTATGGATGATATATCAACACCACCATTTTGGGAAATGGAATCATCAGAGCAGTGATGGAGGTGAAGGAACTGAGGGGACAGGATGGAGTCCTTTCAGGATGTGGGGTGTGAGTAGCTGTAGTCAAGGTAGCTATGGGAGTCGGTGGGTTTGTAATGGGTTCTGGTGGATAGCCCATCACCAGAAATGGTTTATTTTATTTATTATCAGTCACAAGTAGGCTTCAATAACACTGCAATGAAGTTACTGTGAAAATCCCCTACTCACCTCCCTCTAGCACCTGTTCAGGTACACTAAGGAAGAATTTAGCATGGCCAATGCACCTAACCAACACGTCTTTCCAACTGGCAGGAAAACGGAGCACCCAGCGGAAACTCATGCTAACACCAGGAGAGTGAGCACAGACAGTGACCCAAGCCAGGAATTGAATCGGGTCCCTGGCACTATGAGGCAGCAGTGTTAACCACCGTACCGCCCCAGATTGGAGCTACAGAGGAAGGGAAGGGAAGTGTCAAAGATGGAGCATGTCAATAGAGTGAGAGAGGGTAGAAATCAGAAGCAAAAATAATAATTTCTCCAAGCTCCAGATGAGAGCATGAAGTGAGACTGAAATAGTCATCGATGTATCGATGAAAGAGTTGTGGAAGGGCATGAGTATGACTTGAACAGGGAATGTTCCACGTACCCCATAAAGTGACAAGCAAAACTAGGAGACATGCAGGTACCCAGAGCCATTTCTGATAGGCGGGAGAGGGAAAGGGTGCAGAGGGTTAGAGATTAAAATGTGAAATCTGGCTGCCACAGATCTCACGGCAGGCGTCTGCCACCTTGGCCGTTTCTGGGGTAGATCTGCATATTGGGACCCCTGATGTAATAGGAAGCTCAAACTGAATTCAGGGACAGGGGCGCTGACCAAATCAGCAAATGGTATAAACATAACACTTAAATAAAGAAAGCAGAGAGTAGAAATAAATGGGGTGGGCAGGCTGTGACTTCTTGGGTGCTGAAGGACCAAGGCTGTATACTGCATTCTATTTTAGCATCCATACCTAAGTCATACCTATGACATAGTTATATTGGAGGTGGTACAGTGAAGATTCACTAGATTGGGTTCCTGAAACCCACCTTGTGCTTAGTTTTTCGCTCTTTCCTATGCCAACCTTGTGTTCTCTCTCTCTCTTCGCTGAACTTGTATTTTCTCTGTCTCTCTTTCTCTCTCGTTTTCCTTTACCAACCTTGTGTTCTCTCACTCTGTCTCTCTCTCCTCCATCGACCTTGCGTTTTCTCTCTCTCTCTCCTTTACCAATCTTGTGTTTTCCTCATTCTATCTCTCTGACCCACCTTGTATTGTCTCACTACCCCCCCCCCCACCGCAGATGGCATCGACTTGCTATCAGTGTGCAGAAGAAGAAAATCACCATGATTTTTGACTGCAAGAAAACTGTGACGAAACCCCTGCCCCGGAGTAACAAACCCATCATTGACACCAAAGGAATTGTCGTGTTTGGAACCAGGATTCTCGATGAAGAAGTCTTTGAGGTAAATTCCAGGCCTTTTCTTTCCTTTGAATCTATCACACCCCAAGCCTTTTCGGTCAAAGTTAGGGTCGTGTATAATACTGAGATGCAAGACTTGTGACGGACACTTGAACAGTAATGTGGTGATCACAATTACAGTTCAACTTAGATACAGAGTAAAGCTCCCTCTACACTATCCCCATCAAACACTCCCAGGACAGGTACAGCACGGGGTTAGATACAGAGTAAAGCTCCCTCAACACTGCCCCCATCAAACACTCCCAGGACAGGTACAGCACGGGGTTAGATACAGAGTAAAGCTCCCTCAACACTGCCCCCATCAAACACTCCCAGGACAGGTACAGCACGGGGTTAGATACAGAGTAAAGCTCCCTCTACACCATCTCCATCAAACACTCCCAGGACAGGTACAGCACGGGGTTAGATACAGAGTAAAGCTCCCTCTACACTGTCCCCATCAAACACTCCCAGGACAGGTACAGCACGGGGTTAGATACAGAGTAAAGCTCCCTCTACACTGTCCTCATCAAACACTCCCAGGACAGGTACAGCACAAGGTTAGATACAGAGTAAAGCTCCCTCTGCACTGTCCCCAACAAACACTCCCAGGACAGGTACAGCACGGGGTTAGATACAGAGTAAAGCTCCCTCTACACTGTCCCCATCAAACACTCCCAGGACAGGTACAGCACGGGGTTAGATACAGAGTAAAGCTCCCTCTACACTGTCCCCATCAAACACTCCCAGGACAGGAACAGCACAGGGTTAGATACAGAGTAAAGCTCTCTCTACACTGTCCCCAACAAACACTCCCAGGACAGGGACATCAAGGGGTTAGATACAGAGTAAAGCTCCCTCTACACTGTCCCCATCAAACACTCCCAGGACAGGTACAGCACGGGGTTAGATATAGAAACTGATTGTGACTCTGTTGAATCCTGTAACTCTGCAACACTGCCTGATCCCTGCTCCTTGGTTCTGGCAACTCAAGAGGAGGAAAGTCCCAGGACTTGGGGATGGGCCTGGGGGGATCAGTGGTGCCTTCCGCAGGATTCCCTGGACACAGAATCAGTGGTGGGCTGCCTGACATCAGGGCCTAAACCTGCAGGAAAATACGGAAGCTCCCTGCACCATGACAACAGTGGGTTGCCGGGAGTTAGACAAGGCCCCTGGTGTGGGAACCTGGCCTTGTCTGGAAGCAGGCTTATCACTCCGCCGAGCAAGTGGGGAGGAGGGTGAGGCCTACCCGCGAGGAAAGGGCGGCCTCCTGGTAACCCTGGCACATCTCCCTGGTAATCACTTCTGTCAGGAGGTGAGTGCCGGACTGCACTGGGGATTAGTGGGAAGACATTGTAGTATGTCAGGGAGGGGAGAGGAGATGTGGGGAGGAAGCGGAGGCACTGAGCCGTGAGGTGATTTTTGTGTCTGGCTTTGAAATGGAGTCTTCAGGACTTCTCCTGAAGTTCTGCTCCCCACTGCTTCTTGGATCCCAGCCCCGGCCACGGGGTGTCAGAGTCGCTGCACAAGTCGCTGATTAATCAACTAATTAATCCACCTCGTGGAAGGAGTGGAGAAGCTTCCAAGGTTTGGGAGGAGTGGGGTGGGGTGGAGGTTGCTGGTGAAGAGGAGAGTTTTGGGGGGGAGGCAGCAGTGGGGAAGGCTGCTGCTTGTCTGATAATCCAGTGTTTGCAGCCTAGAGAGAGAAGACAGAGAAACTGTGCTCGGGAGAAGTTGTGTCGGTTTGTCCAACTACACATTGTGCTCACTGCCTCTTTCATCCCCCACCACCACTTCCTTCCCCACTCCTAGTCCCCGCCGCCTCCCCCGCTCCCCTACGACTTCTCCTTCCCCCATTCCCAATTCCCCCTCCTTGCCGCACTCCCAAATCCCCCGTCTCTCCCTCCCTCCCCCATTCTCCCTCATATTCCTTCCGTCCCTCCCTCACACTCCCTCCGTCCCTCCCTCACACTCCCTCCGTCCCTCCCTCACACTCCCTCCGTCCCTCCCTCACACTCCCTCCATCCCTCCCTCACACTCCTTCCCCCCACTTCCCCCCCCTCCCCTAGCTCCCCCTTCCCCTCACTGCCTCCCTCATGCATTCCCCTTCCCTCCCTCACTCCCACTCCCTCCCTCACTTTCTCCCTTACTCACTCCCTCCCTTCCTCACACTCCCTCCCTTCCTCACACTCTCTCCCTCCCTCACACTCCCTCCCCCCAGCTCCCCCTTCCCCTCACTGCCTCCCTCACGCATTCCCCTTTCCTCCCTCACTCCCACTCCCTCCCTCACACTCCCTCCCTCACACTCCCTCCCTCCCTCACACTCCCTCCCTCCCTCACACTCCCTCCCTCACACTCCCTCCCTCCCTCACACTCCCTCCCTCCCTCACACTCCCTCCCTCACACTCCCTCCGTCCCTCCCTCACACTCCCTCCGTCCCTCCCTCACATTCCCTCCATCCCTCCCTCACATTCCCTCCATCCCTCCCTCACACTCCCTCCCCCCACTTCTCCCCCCTCCCCTTGCTCCCCCTTCCCCTCACTGCCTCCTTCATGCATTCCCCTTCCCTCCCTCACTCCCACTCCCTCCCTCACTTTCTCCCTTCCTCACTCCCTCCCTTCCTCACACTCCCTCCCTTCCTCACACTCTCTCCCTCCCTCACACTCCCTCCCCCCAGCTCCCCCTTCCCCTCACTGCCTCCCTCACGCATTCCTCTTTCCTCCCTCACTCCCACTCCCTCCCTCACACTCCCTCCCTCACACTCCCTCCCTCCCTCACACTCCCTCCCTCCCTCACACTCCCTCCCTTACACTCCCTCCGTCCCTCCCTCACACTCCCTCCGTCCCTCCCTCACACTCCCTCCGTCCCTCCCTCACACTCCCTCCATCCCTCCCTCACACTCCCTCCCCCCACTTCCCCCCCTCCCCTTGCTCCCCCTTCCCCTCACTGCCTCCCTCATGCATTCCCCTTCCCTCCCTCACTCCCACTCCCTCCTTCACTTTCTCCCTTCCTCACTCCCTCCCTTCCTCACACTCCCTCCTTTCCTCACACTCCCTCCCTTCGTCACACTCCCTCCCCCCAGCTCCCCCTTCCCCTCACTGTCTCCCTCACGCATTCCCCTTTCCTCCCTCACTCCCACTCCCTCCCTCACACTCCCTCCCTCCCTCACACTCCCTCCCTCACACTCCCTCCCTCACACTCCCTCCTCCCTTACACTCCCTCCCTCTCTCACACTCCCTCCCTCCCTCACACTCCCACACTCCCTCACACTCCCACACTCCCTCCCTCCCTCACACTCCCTCGCCTTGCTCTTGCCGCTCCCTGCCTCCCATCCATCACATTCCCCACCATTTGCCTTTGTGGTGATTTTACCAGCCCCTTGCACACAACCCCCGCCCTTCCACATGCCCTTTCCCCCGCTGTGCACACCCCCCTCCTGTCTTCTCTGTTCTGTCTTCTTCCTCGCCCCCTCCCCTCACTAACATTTCCTTCCTACCTCCCTCCATTTCCCAGCACCCTTCCCACTCTCCTCCCTGCCCCTCCTGTCAATTCCATTCCTCCCTTCCTTCCCCTTTCCTCCCCACCCAACGGCTCCCACTGCTGCCCGTTACCCTCTCTCTTCCCCCTCCTTCCCTCGCCATCCATCTCTCTCCCTTTCTTCGTTGTCATTCCCGTCACTCTCTCTCACACTCCCCCCTCCCCATTCAACGTCTCCTCCTCCTACTCACCCCTCCCCCTCTCTCTGTTGTTCTCTTTCCCTATTTCCTTCCCCCATGCTCCCTGCCTCTTCTCTCCCCATGTCTTGCCCCCTCCTGTCCCTGGTGCTCCTCACCCCATCTCTTCATCATTCCCCTACCCTTCTCTTTCCACTTGTAGGCTCCCTCGCTTCCTCCTCCTCCCCCCTCTTCTATCCTGCTCACTGTCTCCTCTCCCTCCAGAAAATACCTGGGTGGGGAGGGTGATACCCACTTATCCTCTTTGGGTGGGTGCATACCAAGGGGTTCCTATCATTGTGTATTTGCCATTTTAAACCACTGAGTATAGTGGTCAACATTGATCCCTGAACGTTCAAGAAAAGCTGCCACTTCCCACACTGGATCAGTTCCCGAAGGGTACTCCTTAGGTAGCGCCTTCCAAACCTATGACTGCTACCACCTAGAAGAACAAGGGTAGCAAATATCTGAGAACACCATGATCTATACATTCCTCTCAAGCCATTCATCACCCTGACTTGGAAATATATCGGCCATTCCTTCACTCTTGCGGGGTCAAAATCTGGAACTTCCTCTCTAACTGCACTGTGGGTGTACCCACACCTCAGGGACTGCAGCGGCTTAAGAAGGCAGCTCACCCCCACCTTCTCAAAGGGCAGTTAGGGATGGATGATAAATGCTGGTTTGGACAGCAATGCTCCCACATGAACAAATAAAAGAATGGATGTTCGATAGAACCTAACTGCAAGGCCCGAGTATCCCCCGGGCTGCAGTGTAGCTATGTCACTCCTATTAGTTTATTCTGAACACATCGATGTTTAATTTGAATAACCCATGAAGCATAATGATTTCCTCTTCTGTTTCCACGATAAAAATATGACTCTCACTTTTCTTGAGTGGATTTTTTCAAAAACTCTTTTAAAAGGTAATTGCTGGAATTTTACTCTCCTACCTGCCACGGGAATCAGAGCAGGCGAGGTGTGGACTGTGGAAAGGTCCATTGACCTCAGGCTGGGTTTTATGGTTTCGGGATGAGCGAGGCTGTAAAATCCTGTCCAGTGTGATCAAAACTGGAAAGCTTGGGAGATTCAGATGGGCTGTTAATGAACCTCTGGTCGCTGACGCTGTTCTAGATTATTGTGTGGGGTGGCAGGAGGGATGGAAGGGGTGAGGGAGGGTCAGACAGGTTGGGGGCAGGTCAGAGGGGGTGGGGAAGGGTGATGGGAGGATCACCGGGTGTTTCTGAGGGTGTGTCCAAACATTGAACTTTTAATTCCAAGATTTCCTATGGCCCCCATTTCACTGTCTCTTCTAACGTTCTCTCTCCCTATCTCTCTCTTTCTTTTCCTCAGGGTGACATCCAGCAGCTACTGATTTCCTCAGATCCTCGGGCTGCCTATGACTATTGCCAGCACTACAGCCCGGACTGCGACACCCCACTCCCGGATTACCCCCAGAGTCAGGAACCCAGTGCGAAGGAGTATGTAAGTGTGTGAGACAGGGAGCCTTCCACCCTTGACCCCCTGCCGCTGACCCCCCCCCCCCCCCAACCATATACTACGGGTCACAGAGCTAATGAGTCCCTGGCCGTTGATATCAAAAACTGGTTCGTGTGACAGAGTGCTGGTTCTGGGTAGCATAACGGAAACCCAAGTTCAAATCCTGCCACGGAATTGGCCATTTCCAAAACGCAGTCTGGGAAATTTCTAATGAAACCTAACTCGGTTTCTAATCCCCTCCCCCAGAGAACAGAAAACACTTGGCTGCGACCTCAGGACCACGGGAAATGTGTGCTAAATGCTGGCCTGGGTTAATCCTCAGAATTAATTATTCCTGCTTGAGAGAGACCAGGGAAAGTCATTGTTGGGTTTTTGTTTTGCTTCTGCTTTTCCCATGGGCTCTCAGTCTCTCTGAGACCGTTGCCCCTTTTGGGGATTCCATGAAGAAAGAGCCACCCTGGGCTACCCCACCCTGCTACCCTGCCCCCACTGCCTGCAGTGGGTGATGGCTCTACTAACACATTCTCTGTCGCATGATTTCTCCCTCTTTAACTTGCTTAACACCGGTCAAATTAATAAGCAGATTGGGGGGAGGAAGGCTTCATATTCACTGGTGACTACTCTGCACAATTGGAAAGTTTGGGCCTCTCGCTCTCTTTCCTACACTGGTAACTGGTGGCAATTTTGTATTCACATGACACCATCCTAATTTGCCATTGGTTGAGGCCGGGGAATGCCCTGTTGTTGGAGGGTGGGTTGTGGGGGGAAGTGGGGATAGTTATTTGCTGAGGAGGAGGGGAAGAAATTCATTCTGCCTCAGAGTCTGTTCATGGAATTGGCTTTCCTGGGACGTGATGTGATAACAAGCTTAATTACTCATCAGTTTGCTCGCAGCTCCCCAGTGAGCGTTCATCTCCACGCTGGTCAGTTCAGCCTCCTGCTTCATCTTCAACCCCCACCAACTGCACCCCCCCCCCCCCCCCCCCGCCACTTCCAAAACCAAACCCCTGACTCACTCTGACTCACTCAGTGGCAATGGTCGGGTGGATTTTAACTCAGGGCAGGGCAATGAAGTTGTGACAAGTTGGGGGTGTTTCTCCCAGTCCCTGTGGGGACTTGCGTGCAGAGGGAAAAATGAAAGCTGGCAACCCACAGAGGGAGTGTTGCAGTGCCCGCTGTGCCACCTTAAGCATGAGGCATGAAACCCCAGGCTCCATCTGCCTGTGACAGGGTCCCACGGCAGTAACTCAAAGGAGAGAAGAGGGTTTATTCCTGCCCTACTGACCAGTGTTTACCCCTCAATTGCCATCACACAACAGGACGGATTATTTGATCACCTGTTTGTGGGATCTTGCTGTGCAGGGGGGTTGGCTGCTCTGCTTCCAACATTACGACAGACAGTACACTTCCAAAGAAAGAAGCACTCACTTAGCCGGAAGGTGCTTCGAGACAGCTGCTGAATGTCTGTATCAAAGTCTTTGGTTCCGACCCACCTCAAGTGTGAGTCTCCACTGCTACCCGACATCAGTTGAGGTGAATTAGGGCTTATTTCGCTACCACATTCCACCCCGCTCCCCACCCCCAGTGCCCAAACTCCCCACGCTCCCCACCCCCAGTGCCCCAGATTTCCCCTCCCTGATCCCACGGAACTCGTATCTGGAGAACCGGGATCACATCCATCGCCACGCTCTGTCACTTAGCAGGGAACAAGCTCCCTGGTAAAGAGATGAACTATCTTCAGTCGTCTCTTATTTTTCCCCTTAAACCCTCCTCTTCAAGAGGGCGGCTAAGAGAACAACAGTGCGGGGCTGACAGACGGCCATCTGTACGTCTCGGAGAAGATCGTCTCCCCTCCCACAGTCTGAAAGACGTGCTGGTTCAGGTGCATTGGCCACCCTGAATTCTCCCTCAGTGAACCTGAACCAGTGCCGGAGTGTGGCGACTGGGGGATTTTCACAGTAACTTCATTGTAGTGTTAATGTAAGCCTACTTGTGACACTAATGAAGAAATTTAAATTTAAACCCTCTTGCTCCTGCTGGTCATGAAGCTCCTTCACGAGCGGGTGCCTCGAGGGGTGACCTTTGTCCTTCTGGCCATTCCATCTTGGGATTTGCTTCTCCCTCGTTCAAGCCCCCACCCACCCTCCCAGCAGCATTTACCCTCACCACATACCCACCCACCACTCTCATCACCTCCCCACTCCAACCCACCTCAACCCAAGCTGATTGACAGGGACCAACCATCTCCTTGGTCAATAGCAAGAGCAGTTGGACACGACTCCCAACTCCCCTCACAAGCCTGAGCCCACTTTCCAGTTTTGGGCAGCTGGACAAAGACAGATATCGAACACACCGACTAATATGGAAGCCTAGTGAATGGAGAATGTGCCGCCTCCCATCCCTACCCCCTCCTCCGGTCTTCCAGACGAAGCTGTTGTCTCAGTGCTAAACTGACAAGAGATGAACACCACGCCTGGGGTCTTTACAGCCTCCTCGCCCCTCCTCCCCGGGTGCAATACTGATTTTATGCCGCCTATTGTAACTTTCCTTGTTACAAGGGTATTAATGAAGAATGTAACACAGCTCCTCGGCCGGTCTGTGATTACACACATGGAAAATTAAGAGATTGCCCTCCAATGGTTTTTGTTCATGTCCCGCCCTACGGTATCACCGCAGCGTCCGTGATGGGTCCTTGTCCAAGGGATGATGCCACTTTGATAGGACTCTGCTGTGAAGCAATCGAGGCCTCCGCTTCAACTGAGTTACAGGCTGTGCTCCCATCAGCTGGAAAATGATCCACAGCTAAATCCAGCTGGGAGAAAGCCAGTCGGGCCAGTGGTTTGTGTCTGAGCCAGGGTGTCCTTCACATGGGCCAGTGGCTGAAGTGTCAAAGATCCCTCATTCCCTTCTGGACCATGATCGGCCCAGTCCTTGCTCAGCACCAACCCCAGCTCCGGTAGGACCAGCAGGGAGAATCCTTGACCAGTCAGCTGTGAGGAGCTCCTCCAAATCTCCTGTATATCAATTCCATATGGACTGATAACCATCACCCCTTGACATTCAAAGGCATTGCCATCACTGAATCCCCCACTCTCAAATTCCTGGGGTTACCATTGACCAGAATCTGAACTGGACCAGCCATATAAACACAACGGCTACCAGAGCAGGTCAGAGACTGGGAATCCTGCAGCGAGTAACTCACCTCCTGACTCCCCAAAGCCTGTCCACCATCTCTAAGTCACAAGCCTGGCGTGTGGTGGAAAACTCTCCACTTACTTGGATGAGTGCAGCTCTAATACTCCAGAAGCTCGACATTGTCCAGGACAAAGCAGCCTGCTTGGTTGCTACCCCAAGTGAGTACTATTTACAGGATGCTGTCTCCTTAGGCAGCACCTTCCAAACCAATGACTTCTACCTTCTAGAAGGTCAAAAGCAGCAGATACCTGGGAGAGGAGCCTCCACTTGGAGGCTCCTCTCCAAGTCACTCACTATCCTGACTTGGAACTATATCGGCTGTTCCTTCATTGTCACTGGGTCAAAATCCTGAAACTCTCTTCGTAACAGCACTGTGGGTGTACCTACACCACAGGGACTGCAGCGGCTCAAGAAAGCAGCTCACCACCACCTTCTCCAGGGGCAATTCGAGATGGGCAACAGATGCTGGGCCCAGCCAGCGACATCCACATCACGCAAATGAATGAAAAGATGACATAGAAACATAGAAAGTCGAAGTAGGATTAGGCCATTCGGCCCTTCAAGCTGGTCCCGCCATTCATTTTGATCATTACTGATCATCTGATTCAATATCCTAATTCTGCCTTCCCCTTGATTCTGGTTAAGTCACTGAAACATTTTCGAGAATGGTGAGTGTGAAATGAAACCTTGTGTGTCTTAGAGATGCTTTTCTCATTTCATGAGCAGGTCTGTCCACTTCTGATTGGCTAACTCGCTGCGGTCAGGAACGACTGTTGCCCTTTTTCCTGTTTTCGAGTGAGCTAAATTTCCATTCTTCCTCCCTGACATGAACAGAAATTTGTGAAGATCTCTTAATTTCCACTCTAACAGTTTCTGCTGTGATTTTATTTTTCTCTGCCTGTCTCTGTCACTCATAGTACTATGACGAGGATTACGAGTATTATGACTATTACTCTGAGTTTCACACATTTCCTCCGCCCACCGTGCCAACGACTGAGGGAGCTGTTGGAAATGCGGATCCCGGGCAGGTAAAGATAGAGGAGGGGCAGTGTGCCCGGCATGTGCCAGCATGTCTTGTGTATGTCCAAGGTGTTGTCCTGTGTGTCCTGATCCGTGTCCCCCATGATCATCATGCCACCATCATTGCTTATCATCATTGATCGCTTCCATGTTCTGAGGTTTGGACGGGGCACCAAGTTGTGATCTTTATAAGACTTCATGAGGCCTTGGGTGGTTGTGCGGGGATGGTGGTGGGATGGAGGGGAGAAACAGGAGGGTAAAACGGGGGGTGGTTTGGAAATGGGCAGAAAGATGGGGTGGGGGGGGTTGGGAGAGAGAGAGACAAGAAAACAGTCAGTTATTCAGCCCATTGAGACTGCAACACCGCCATTTGATGCTATCATGGCTGATCCTGACCGCCCTCCACTCCCGTGTGGCTGCCAGTGAGAATGGAGAATTTGTCGCTCAACCAAATCTCCATTTGCTCCAGCGGGACTGGAGAATCCCAGCCACGGGCGAGGTCAGAGAATTCCGGCCCCTATATTTCAACACCACACTCCAGCACTTTCCCCATTGCACTTGACCTATTTAGAGTCTAGAAATCTATCAATGGGTGAGGAATCCACAGGTTCACAACCCTCTGAGTGTGTGTGTATGTGTGTGTGTGTGTGACCATCCATGAATATGAGAGACAGAAAGGGATTTGTCGAGTTGATCTAATGCACACGCACACATAACCACATACCCATGAATTCAGGTTAAGCGTTGGAAACAGTTCACAGAAGGTTTTAATACCTGGAATGGGCAGGTTGTCTTATGAGGAAAAGCTGGACAGACCAGGCTTGTATCTGCTGGAGTCCAGAACACTAAGAGGTGACTTGATTGAAGCATAAAATCTTGAGGGGCATTGACAGGGTGGATGTTGAGAGGATGTTTCCCCTTGTTGGACAATCTAGGGGTCATACTGGATCATTCATTTAAGACAGATGAAGATAATTTTTGTTTCCCTGAGTGTGTGGAGAGTCTCTGGAACTTTCTTCTTCAAAAGGTAGTGGAAGCAGAGACTTTGAATCTTTTTAAGGTAGAGCGAGAGAAATCCCGGATTAACGAGGGGGTGAAAAGTTGTCAAGCGGGGGTCGGCAGGAATGTGGGGTTGAGGTTACAATCTGATCTTATTGAATGGTGGGGCAGCCTCGAGGGGCTGAGGGGCCCAGTCGTAATTTGTACGTTCAAACGTATTTTGGTGCAAGCCGTGGAAAAGTGGGAGGAACTTCCACCAGGAGGTTGCTCACAGCATGAACGATCCCAACAGAAGACAGCTGAACAACGATGGCTTCTGTTGCCAGGACAGTGCATTTTGGGGTTTGATGAAGGGTTAGCAGCAGACCATGGGGTTAGCAGCAGACATGGTCTTATCAGAGTTCAGGCCTGGTGCTCGCCCGATAAAGATTGGTTGGCAATGGGGATTCCTCATGGCCGCCATGTGTTGCACCATCTCATTTCATGCCGTTGGTCATGTCCATTCTCTCTCTCTCCCTCTCTCTCCTTCTCTCCTCTTCCATGGCTTCTTCCATCCCATTTTTCTCACCGCCATCATTCAGAAAGGGAAAACCAACGGGCGGAAGCAGGCGGCAAGCGGCGCCACCAAGCCAAAAGCCAAGGCCTTCCGGGTTGGTGCGGCGCCCCCAAAAAAGGCGTCCCTCCCGAAGCCTGCTGCCGTCAAGTTGACAACTGCCTGGAACCCTGTGGTCAAGCACAGCGCCGCAGCCGCGACCAAGTCCGCCTCCGCCGCAGCCAAATCCACCGCAGCCGCGACCAAGTCCGCCTCTGTCAGAACCGTCCAGCAAAAAAGCCGGCTGAACGGATTCCAACAGGTAGAATCGCAACCATCGCAAAGGAGGGCCATTATCCCAATCTTTCCTCTCCACCCGCTATGGAAAGATCCCTGGATAATGCCATCATCTCTCTTTCTCTCTCTCTCTCTCTCTCTCCCCTCACCTGCTCATTCCCACCATCTCTTGCACCATCTTCCGCGACCCCATTATCTCGGTGATAATGGGCCTCATGGCATCGCCTCTTCTCAAGCTGCTTGATTTCCCCCCCCCCTCAACCCATCCCCATACCCTCCACTCCCCCCTCCCTCCCTCCCACTCCTCTGCAAACGCTTCAAGCCGCTAACGCCCTCTTCTCCCGTTACGAACCCGTGTACAGGATCCGACGGACCCAGCGCTCTACGAGGATGAGATCCCCTATGAGGCACCGATGGCCGGGCAGGACTACACCGAGGTGCCAGTCACGGAAGAGGTGCCGCAATTCACCGGGGGCGACGCGACCGAGGTAACGCGGCTGCCCACACTGCCTCCTCCTCAGAGCTGCCTCCCCGCAGGGAGCGGGAGGACGTGAGCAGCTGCTGAGCGCCCCCCCCCCCCCCTTACCCCCGGTTGGAAGGATGCTGGGAAGTGAAGGGTCGGAGGTCAGGGCACAGTGGGTTGGTGGGTGGTCCTTGGAATAGACAGGCAACATTCCCAGCTCTACAAGCCCATTGAACCTCGATGACGCTCAGGTCACAGATAACTGCAGCCCCCTCGTCAGACCCCTTCGGGAAACGTCAATGGGTTTCTAGTCCAGAGGTACCAGACTGATGATCTCTGAGGAAAATGCGTTCACATCCCATCAGGGCATTCAGGGGAACTGCAGTCAATAAATCTGCCATTTGTTGGTGACCATAGCAACCATCCCTCGCTGTCATTTAAAAACCCCATCTGGTTCACTGGTGCCGCGCACCACCCCCCACCCCCACCCCCCTCCACTCCCTCACCCCTGTAGGGAGGGAAATCTGTAGTTTGGCCTACAGGTTACTCTAGAGCCTCCCACAACTCAAGCAATGTGGTTGGCTCTTGACTGACCCCTGTGAAATGGCTGAGTGAGACACTCAGTTCGAGGTGCAGTTAGGGATGGGCAACATTTTCTGTGATGCCCACATCCCCACGGATGTGTAAGGAATTGGTGACCGGGGGAGCTAACTGGATATCAGGCCTAAAAGAGAAATGTTATGTTGGCAGGTCGCAAAGCTAATCAGCTTCTTCCAAAATGGCCAATAATTTTCCGAAACAGTGGTGCATGCAGCAAGAATGTTGGGTGATGGCAACCAACTGAGAGCCAAGAAAGGCACCACTGAATCATTGGCACCATGGACAATCTGCAGCCAAACTTCATTGGTCAGACTTCGCCCTTCATGCTTTGTGACTAACCATAACACTACTGATCTCTATCTTGAGAATTCTGGTTGAATTTCTGATTGAAGTTCTAGTTGGGTGCACAATGGCACAGTGGTTAGCACTGCTGTGTCACAGTGCTGGGGTCCCGGGTTCAATTCCAGCTTTGGGTCACTCTCTGTGTAGAGTTAGTATGTTCTCCCTATGTCTGTGTGGGTTTCCTCCAGGTGCTCCGGTTTCCTCCCACAGTCCAAAGATGTGTGGGTTAGGTTGATTGGCCACGCGAAGTTGACCCGAGTGTCAGGGGAATTAGCAGGGTAAATATGAGGGATTATGGGAATAGGGCCTGCACGAGATTGTGCTCAGTGCAGACTTGATGGGCCAAAAGGCCTCGTTCAGCACTTTCAGGATTCTACGATTCACTATTTACCAATGGGAGTTCCAGATTTCCACGACTGTCAGCTTTTTAATTGTTGGGATCACCCCCACCCCTACCACTGCCATTGCAATGCCCAGTCTGGTATGTCTCTGAAAGCCCACGTAACATGACCCAGAGGCCTTCCTGTCACGAGTGATGCCTGAGGCAGATAAAGCACGTGCTGTCTTTCTGTCCAGATTCCTCCTGGAACAGGTTCCTAAGTCAGTCGCCAGAGGCTTACAGCTTGAGGGGACATCAGTCCACATCAAGCGATGGCTGACCAGGAGCCTCTCCCGCTTTTACCGCTTGCCATCTTGGAAGGATTTACAGGTTGACGCACTCAACCTGTTTGGTCATTGTTGTGAACGCAACTTCCTTTGGCCATTAAGCCCTGGGATGGGGTTTGAACCCAGAGCTCCTGGCTCAGAAGCAGGGAGCCTATCCACTGCACTGCAAGACCTCTTCTCTCCTCCCCACTCCACAGAGCATGGGTAGATCAATAATTTGGGTTGACTATGCAACGGGCAGGAGGAGACTACAGCTGGACAGTGGAACAATTTCTGTCCCCTCTGCTAAAGTAGAAAGCTGAGTGGATAGTAGATTCACAGATCTTCCCATATAACCCCCCTCCCTCCCAAACTGCATAGCATATTTGCCACAACATTATTGATTTATAACCATTTGAGCCCAATTTCATGCTAAGGATAACATGCAGCCAGTATCAGTACAGGGAAATAACCTGTGTGAATTCTCTACTTTCGGGAAAGAGAGCCTTGCTAAATCCTAGTTTCTATGTCCCATTAAAGCCCAACATACCTGACCATCACCACCGCCCATCCCCCTGACCTTTAACTTCTCATTGTTCAAAGTCCAAGTTCACCACAGTTGGTTGCTATGGTCACCTAGAATTAGGAAGCCCTTTGGCATGAGGGAAACGGCAATGAGAGGTTGCTATGGTCACCGAGAGGTAGGAGGCCCCTGGGCCTACAGGGACGGGGACAATAAGCAAGTTTCTATGGTTATCAAGAGGAGAGGAGTCATTGGGTTTGCTTACTGTGTGCATCTATGGGATATCCTCTGACTGCCATTGGAAGGGCCTGGAATAGATGCCAGTAGGTTTCCCCACTCCTGTCCGATTTAATGTCAAATAATGCAGTGGCCTTCCCTCTACCTCTACAATGATAATATGAGATTTCTTTGGGGGAAAGGTGTCTCTTCTGCTTTGGGCCGTGTCCCGCACTTGTGCCATGAGCTTGTGACTGTTGGTCAGAGGGGAGAGCACGTGGAAACGGGCTGACTGCACAGCACAGAATGGACTGGCTAACAGGCTGGTAAAAGGGAAGATGTGAGAGAGAGGAGAGGATGGGGAAGGGGCAAGGTTACTGGTGGAGCTTATTGCACAAGACTGTTCGGGTGTCACAGTGGCACTGCTGCCTCACAGTGCCAGGGACCTGGGTTCAATTCTAACCTTGGGCTTCTGCCTGTATGGAGTTTGCATGTTCTTCCCATGTCTACATGGGTTTCCTCCAGGTGATCCGATTTCCTCCATACTCCAAAGATGTGCAGGTTAGATTGATTGGCTATGCTAAATTAACCCTAGTGTCGGGGGGTGGTTAGTAGGGTAAATACATGTAGTTACAGGGATAGAACCTGGGTGGGATTGTTGTCAGTGCAGGCTCAATGGGCTGAATGGCCTCCTTCTGCACTATAGGGAATCCTTGATTCTATGCTTGAGATGTGTTTACTATCGGTCAAAAAACCACATTGCGGATTTGGCTGGTTCCCAAAACTGGCCAGCTGTAAGTGGCCTGAGAATTTTGGGGAGCTGGTTGAGATCACGCTGATCTGCTGGAATAATCCGTTCACCAGATTGGCAAAGCCAGAGATTTGGGAAGATTGCCCTTATTCACCCTTTGGAGGTTTTGGTCTTGACAGCTAGTGATGCTCAGTTATCAGTGTGCCAATTCTTAAACTGGTTCATTCTGGTGTTGTGCAGTCTGTCCTCCTCACAATGTCGGGATGGGGGTACATTAGCAGAGACTCCGTACACTAGCTTCTTTGCAAAGGTGTTTTTAAACCTGAAAGGCTCCTCATGTGGAATGGGATTTTTCCAACATTGGTTCTTTCCTGGAATCCACACACTTTGTCAGTGTCAGTCAACCAATCAGGAAAAAATGAGATGTCCGACAGTGAAACTGAGAATAGAAGAGTTTCCCACTACATGAGCAATTGGTCAGTGGTCAGGAAGGGTCAGAGATCAACATAAGAACATAAGAACATAAGAACATAAGAAATAGGAGCAGGAGTAGGCCATCTGGCCCTTCGAGCCTGCCCCGCCATTCAATAAGATCATGGCTGATCTGTCGTGACTCAGCTCCACCTTCCCGCCCTCTCCCCATAACCCTTAATCCCTTCTCTTATCAAAAACCCATCAACCCGTTTCTTAAAAATATTTAGCGAGGCAGCCTCTACCACTTCAACGGGCAGAGAATTCCAGAGATTCACCACTCTTTGAGTGAAGAAGTTCCTCCTCAACTCTGTTCTAAACCGCCCCCCCTTTATCTTGAGGCTGTGCCCCCTAGTCCTACTGTCTTTTTTGAGCGGGAACAGTCTCTCCACCTCTATCCTATCCATCCCATTCATCATCTTATACGTCTCAATGAGATCTCCCCTCATTCTTCTAAACTCTAACGAGTACAAGCCTAGTTTATTCAGCCTCTCCTCATAGCTCAATCCCCTCAACTCCGGTATCAGCCGAGTAAACCTCCTCTGCACTCCCTCCAGGGCCAAAACATCCTTGCGCAGGTGCGGCGCCCAAAACTGCACACAGTACTCCAGCTGCGGCCTCACCAATGCCCTATACAGCTGCAGCAAGACCTCCCTACTTTTATATTCAATCCCCTTCGCTATGAAGGCCAGCATCCCATTCGCCTTCCTGACCACCTGCTAATCCATGGTACAACATCTCCAGGATTCATCCATTAATCTCCCTCTACACTGTCCCCATCAAACACTCCCAGGACAGGTACACCACGGGGTTAGATACAGAGTAAAGCTCCCTCTACACTGTCCCCATGAAACACTCCCAGGACAGGTACACCACGGGGTTAGATACAGAGTAAAGCTCCCTCTACACTGTCCCCATGAAACACTCCCAGGACAGGTACAGCACGGGGTTAGATACAGAGTAAAGCTCCCTCTACACTGTCCCCATCAAACACTCCCAGGACAGGTACAGCACGGGTTAGATACAGAGTAAAGCTCCCTCCACACTGTCCCCATCAAACACTCCCAGGACAGGTACAGCACGGGGTTAGATACAGAGTAAAGCTCCCTCTACACTGTCCCCATCAAACACTCCCAGGACAGGTACAGCACGGGGTTAGATACAGAGTAAAGCTCCCTCTACATTGTCCCCATCAAACACTCCCAGGACAGGTACAGCACAGGGTTAGATACAGAGTAAAGCTCCCTCTACACTGCCCCCATCAAACACTCCCAGGACAGGTACAGCACGGGGTTAGATACAGAGTAAAGCTCCCTCTACACTGTCCCCATCAAACACTCCCAGGACAGGTACAGCACGGGGTTAGATACAGAGTAAAGCTCCCTCTACATTGTCCCCATCAAACACTCCCAGGACAGGTACAGCACAGGGTTAGATACAGAGTAAAGCTCCCTCTACACTGTCCCCAACAAACACTTTCGGAGTGCTGCTCCTTCATCAGGTGAGTGGGACTTGCCACTCACCTGACGAAGGAACAGCGCTCCGAAAGCTAGTGGTGTTTGCTACCAAATAAACCTGTTGGACTTTAACCTGGTGTTGAGAGACTTCTTACTGTGTTTAGCCCAGTCCAACGCCGGCATCTCCACATCATGCCCATCAAACATTCCCAGGACAGGTACAGCACGGGGTTGGATATAGAGTGAAGCTCCCTCTACACTGTCCCCATCAAACACTCCCAGGACAGGTACAGCACGGTGTTAGATACAGAGTGAAGCTCCCTCTACACTGTCCCCATCAAACACTCCCAGGACAGGTACACCACGGGGTTAGATACAGAGTAAAGCTCCCTCTACACCATCTCCATCAAACACTCCCAGGACAGGTACAGCACGGGGTTAGATACAGAGTAAAGCTCCCTCTACACTGTCCCCATCAAACACTCCCAGGACAGGTACAGCACAGGGTTAGATACAGAGTAAAGCTCCCTCTACACTGTCCCCATCAAACACTCCCAGGACAGGTACAGCACGGGGTTAGATACAGAGTGAAGCTCCCTCTATACTGTCCCCATCAAACACTCCCAGGAAAGGTACAGCACGGGGTTAGATACAGAGTAAAGCTCTCTCTACACTGTCCCCATCAAACACTCCCAGGACAGGTACAGCACGGGGTTAGATACAGAGTAAAGCTCCCTCTACACTGTCCCCATCAAACACTCCCAGGACAGGTACAACACAGTGTTAGATACAGAGTAAAGCTCCCTCTATACTGTCCCCATCAACAGGTCCCCAGGACAGGTCCAACATTGGTTGGTTCGAGATTAACATTAAGCCGTACCACTCACTGTGACCTTTCCAGTAATCACTGCTGAGAACATTGTGATTAGGGAAGGGATCAAGGTTCTGACTACTGTCCATATTGTTGGATTCGAGAGAGAAGGACAATGTTAAATACATCCCATGAGAGTGCTTTCAAAATTCCAAAGTGCCTTTTCCAAGCTAAGCAACCCTTCTTTCTCTGTGTATGGAGTCTCTAAGAATGTGAACATCAGTGGTGTATGGTTTATATCTTTGTCCAGTCTCAATTGTACATATGTGTATGTGTCTGCCTCTCAGTGACTATCTCTCCATGCTCCTGTGACCCAATTACATAACTCCTCCAGAGGTCCGAGCGAGGGTGGAGAATCTGTCCCTGAGTCCTCAGGTGACAGGAACATCTGGGCTGAACCAGCTGTTGGCCTTGGTCGGACTCACGGTGCTTGCATTGAATCCTCAGCAGCACTGGGTTTCGCAGGGGGACGGAGATGAAATATCACTCGGCTCTTTTCCTGCTGACTCCTGCTGACACACTGTGATGCACCCTGAGGCCTAGCAGCACTCACCATCAACACCGTAGAAGTGTCATGTGGATGAGGTAGCCCACAGAGGGTGCCACTTGGTTAGTGACTCAGTGTGGGTAAAATGAGTGGAATTCCCATGAGCCTTGTCGAGGTGTTTGCCCCCCCCCCTTACTCCTCCCCACTGAAAGAACAATGGTCACTGAACTGTGTTTGGGTTGGCACCCTTGAGTCACTGAGTGGCAGTAGCACATGTCTGTCCATCGAGGCTGTAACTGAGTGGCAATGGCCGTGTCTTTTTTTTTCCTGTATGTGACCACCTCTGCTTCCTACAGCCTGAACGTGGATGCCATCAATTTGCCCCACCCGCTCGGCAGGGAACATTGCCGAGCGCCAAGTGCCGGGACAGGATGCCAATTGGTTCTCCGCACAAGTGCCAGGCCCACACCTCCCCCCCCCCCCCCCCCCCCCCCCCCCAGCTCCTCAGCCTCACAAACAAACATATGTGGAAGCTAGTTTATAGACCAGACTTGGGGCACTGCCCCGCCAAATTTTATACAGATACCGAGCACACACAGACAACAGAAAAGGTTCCCTAGGTTCACATCCCAGCCGAGAGGTTAGAATGGTAAAGGCAGCCCTGTAGCATCAGTAGTTTTTCTCCAGAAAGGTTGAGAATGAGAGGCAGCCGACAGGTTTTAAAGGGTAAAGGGGGAGATGGTCCTTCCAGTTACAGGGGAGACCAGATCTAGGGGGTTATAAGGCTAGTAGGAGTCACTAATAAATGCAGCAGTGAGTTCAGAAGAAACCTCCCTTCCCCACAGACTGCTGGGATTGTACATCAATAAAGGGAAACTGCATAAACCTATGGGGGAGAAAGGGGTAGAAGGACCGGCTTATGGGACTGGTGAAGAGGGTTTGGTGGGGGGGGGGGAGGTGGTTTCCAAGTGGGAGGAGCCCAGCACCAGCCTTTGGGCTGATTGGTCTTGCTCTATGCTGTTAATTCGACTGAACCCCAACTGTGCCCTCAGACAAAAGAGGGCAGTCACTGGTCCCCTGAAGTGGCATTAATTCTATCAAGGGTCTGCTGACCTGTGCCACTCTAACAAGGTACGCATGCAGTACACTATACAACAGGCAGACACACAACACTACAAAACAAACAACCACACTATGCTACAACCACACACACACACACACACCACACACACACACCACACACACACACACACACACCACACCACACACACACACACACACCACACACACACACCACACACACCACACACACCACACACACACACACACACACACACACACACACACACACACACCACACACACACACACACACACACACACACACCACACACACACACACACCACACACACACCACACACACACACACACACACTCACACACACACACACACACACACACACACACACACACACACACACCACACACACACACACCACACACCACACACACACACACCACCACACACACACACACCACACACACACACACACACACACACACACACACACACACACACACACACACACACACACACACCACACACACACACCACACACACACACACACACACACACACACACCACACACACACACACACCACACACACACACACACACACACCACACACACACACACACATACGCACACCACACACACACACCACACACACCACACACACACACACACCACACACACACACACACACACACCACTTCAACCAGATTGTTGCTGCCACAAGTCCTCAGTTGTCGAGGCTGGGGATCTTTCAACCATTTTGTGCTTACAAGTACATCAACAAGTTATTTTTATAAACTACCTTCACTCCAGAGGGATCTTTGCATACGCATTTCACACCGGTTCAAGGATATACAATCCAGAATTAAAGAAGTCAGTATTGGTGTATCAGTACCCTGCCTGCGGGTGTGTGTCAGGTTCGGTGCCTGTCTCACCACCAACCCTCACCACCCTCCTCTGCTCTGCCGGGTGGCACTAACCATCATGGTTGACTACATCTCTGGCAAACCGTTTGGTCCTCACGCCTCTCTCTCTGTGCATGCAGCCAGTACATTGGGTGCCAGGATCTGGCCAGCTTCAGGTAGTTTCTGGGTTTAGCCGCAGGATACCGAGCCATGGTCATTTGGTGCAGCCGCACCCGGCTGGGTGCAGTTTGCTTCTCTAACCCTAACCAGCTGCTTTCGCTCCCCTCCCGCTGCTACTTGGCAGCACCAGCAGGTAGATGGCTCCAACCACCCGACCAAAGGAGACCTCGGCCTTTCCAAGGAGTATTTTACCGGAGAAGATCTCAATCCTGGTGACCCCGGCTATGATTATGACTACGTTTACAAAGACTATTATGAAGACCCCCTGCCCACGGAAATTGGTCCAGGTCTTCCAGTTGAGACTGAGGTGTACACGGAAGGAGTAAGTGGACGGGTGAATCATAACACAGAGCCGTCATGTCTCAGTGTTGATTGAATGCCATTGACAGCAACTGCTCCAATGTCTATCCTCCACTGCTCTTTTTCCTTGTACACAATTCTCCTAGTCTGTGTACGTGTCTTCTGGTCTGTGCACACTTTGTCTCTTGATCTGTGAACAAGTCTCCTGGACTGTGTACATGCTGTCTCCAGGTCTATGTCCATGTTGTTTCCATGTCTGTGCACATATTGTCTCCATGTCTGTGCACGCATTGTCTCCAGGTCTGTGTGCACGCGTTGTCTCCAGGTCTGTGTGCACACGTTGTCTCCTGGTCTGTGTGCACGCGTTGTCTCCTGGTCTGTGTGTATACGTTGTCTCCTGGTCTGTGTGTACGCGTCGTTTCCTGGTCTGTGTACGCGTTGTTTCCTGGTCTGTGTACACATCGTCTCCTGGTCTGTGTGTACGCGTTGTCACCTGGTCTGTGTGTACGCATCGTCTCCTGGTCTGTGTACGCGCCGTTTCCTGGTCTGTGTGCACGCGTCGTCTCCTGGTCTGTGTACGCGTCGTCTCCTGGTCTGTGTGTACGCATCGTCTCCTGGTCTGTGTACGCGCCGTCTCCTGGTCTGTGTGCATGCGTCGTCTCCTGGTCTGTGCACAAGTCGTCTCCTGGTCTGTGTCCGCGTCGTCTCCTAGTCTGTGTCCGCGTCGTCTCCTGGTCTGTGTACACGCGTCGTCTCCTGGTCTGTGTGCACGCGTCGTCTCCTTGTCTGTGTACACGTCGTCTCCTGGTCTGTGTACGCGTCGTCTCCTTGTCAGTGTACACGTCGTCTCTTGGCCTCTGTACATTTTATGGGGATTCAGTCATTTCAGTCGGCTAGACTGCTGGTTTGTGATGCACAGCGATATCGACGGCGTAGGTTCAATTCCCATACTGGCTGAGGTTATTCATGAAGATCCCGTCTTCTCTAGTTTGCCCCTTGCCGAAGGTGTGCTGATCCTCAGCTTAAATCACCACCAGTCAGCTCTCCCCATCAAAAGGGGAGAGCAGCTTGTGGACTATGGTGACTTTACGTTACACTTTGTTTCCTGATCCAGCACAGGTTTTGTCCTGGTTGGTGTACATATTTTCCATTGATGACTTTGCGCACATCATTTCCTGGTCTGTGTACACACTGTCTCTTGATCTCTGTGCACCTGTGTCTCCTGGTCTGTGTACATATTCTCTCCTAGTCTGTGTTCATACTGTCTCACGGTTCATGTACTTGTTCTCCCCTGGTCTGTGCACACGTCTCATGGCATGACTACGTTATCCTCTGCTCTGTGTACTTGTCCTCTCCTGGTCTTTGTACACATTGTCTCTTGGTCCAAGTACATGTTCTTCTTCCATGCAATGTGATCATCTCCCTGTGTTTTGTTGCTGTCTTGTCTACTGCTATTTCCTCATTAGGTTTTGACGTGTGCAGCACTTCCTAATGCCTGTGCTAATGTCACATCATCTCCATCTGCCACAATGCCGCCTCCTCCTGCCATGATGTCATCTCCTCCTGTGATGATGCTGCAGTGACATCACCTCCTACTGTGATTATGTCACCTCTGGCCACCCTGATGTCACTTCTGGTTTTGTCATGCCTTCACGCACTTCCTGGTAACCCATGATTCCACTTTCTGGATACCACCTCTTTGTCCAGCCCTCCAATACCCCACTTTATTCAGAGCAATGTTGTCTCTCGCTCAGTGATACCCATTGTTCACTTCTAGCAATCCACCTGATGGCGCCTGCCTGGCAATGCATCTCCCTGTTATGGGTCGTCCAGTTCAGGATTGATATCCAGGGTGGCACAGTAGTTAGCATTGCTGCCTCACAGTGCCAGGGACCTGGGTTCGATTCCTGGCTCGGGTCACTGTCTGTGTGGAGTTTGCACATTCTCCCCGTGTCTGCATGGGTTTCCTCTGGGTGCTCTGGTTTCCTTCCATCCTCCAAAGATGTGCAGGTTCAGTGGATTGTCCATGCTAAATTGTCCCAAGATGTGTGGGTTAGGAGGATTAGCCACAGTAAATGTACAAGTTTACAGGATAGGGCACAGAGTCTGTGCAGAATCGATGGGTCAAATGGCCTCTTTGTGCACTGTAAGGATTCTATGACCATGTGCGCAATCTCCATCAGGAACAGGACACCATCATGCATTTGATCGAGGCAATCCATTTGTTTCTCGTTCCGTGACGTCCCCATGTGTTCAGTAGTGTTGCTCCACGCTCGACTTATGTCATCTCTTCAGCTGTGTCACTGTTGGCAGTGGTGCCACTTGCAAAGTTTGCTTTTCAGACCTGCCCCTGCTGGAAACTATTGAAATCCAGCCACGAATCGGTTCCAGGGGTCTGTGGCCAGGGTGAGGAGGGGTCGGGGGGTATCTGGGGGAAGCAGCAGGCACGGTTTACTGGGCAGGTACGCTACTGGAATGTGAGAGAGCACAATGAAGAGGACCACCCTCCCTCGCTACCACCATTACAAGGGCAGAGAGAAGACAAAAGCACCATTCATTGCGCATTCAGATGATTCCAAGCACATTCTGCAGTCAATCCCTAATCATTGCCAGTCTTCCTGATTTCTAACCATCAGTCTTGTGGCAGTGCCACTCCACCCTCTCATCCCCCAGCCTGTCCCCAGCCCAATCCCTACACCGTCACTTTAGACTGACTTGCGAATGCAAATGTGATATCTTCAAGATGGGGGCTATTTCCCCAGGCCAAGACAGATATGTAATGCGCTCCCCCCCCCCCCCCAACCGCCACCCCAACCCTCACTCATCCCGGATACTTTCCCCCACAGCTCCCTGCAGTCCAACGGCCCTCGGAGTGATCTTCATCCCCCTTCCACCCCACCCTGAGGTGTGGCATTAGACCCGGGAATCCGATGCAATTTTTGTGAACAAGTATTTTATTCTTTCAGATGGCCCTGAGCGGATTGAAGGGAGAGAAAGGGGAGCCTGCAGTTGTCGAGCCTGTGAGTACCTGATCCCGTCCAGTACCCACCAGCACTTTATGCTTCCGTGGGGGAGAGAGGGAGAGAGATGAGCTGACTAACACAGTGGCAGAATGGGAACCTCTGTCTCCATCTTCCTCTCTCCATCTTCCTCTCTCCATCATCTTCTCTCCATCATTCTCTCTCCATTATCCTCTCTTTTAGTCGGAGCAGAGAAGGAGGTAGAAGGGGGGGATGGGGTAGAATTATTGGTCAAGGACTGTATCACAGTGTCAGAGAGGAAGTTTGATGAGGACTTGTCTGTTGAGGTAGTATGGGCGGAGATTAGAAATAGGAGAGGAGAGGTCACCCTGCTGGGAGTCTTTTATAGACCTCCAAAAAGTTCTAGAGAGGTTGAGGAAAGGATTGCGGAGACGATCCTGGTTAGGAGTGAAAGTAATAGGGTAATTGTCATGGGGGACTTTAACTTTACTAATATTGATTGGAATTGCTATAGCTCTAGCTCGTTAGAGGGGTCAGTTTTTGTTCAAAGTGTGCAGGAAGGTTTTTTGACTCAGTACGTAGATAGGCCGACTAGAGGTGAGGCTATATTGGATTTGGTGCTGGGTAATGAGCCAGACCAGGTGCTAGACTTGGAAGTTGGTGTGCATTTCGATGATAGTGACCACAATTCGGTTACGTTCACCTTAGTGATGGAAAGGGATAGGCATGAACCTCGGGTCACTAGTTTTAGCTGGGGGAAGGGTAATTATGAGGCTATTAGGAGAGAATTGGGAAGCATAGGTTGGACTAGGAGATTACAGGGACTGGGAACGTCCAAAATGTGGAATTGTTTCAAGGAGCAGCTACTGCGGGTCTGTAATAGGTATGTCCCTGTCAGGAAAGGAGGATTTGGTAGAGCTAGGGAACCGTGGTGTACTAAAAAAGTTGATTCGTTGGTTAGGAAGAAAAAGGAGGCTTATGCTCGGGGCTTATATGAAGCTTGAGGGCTCAGGTAGTGCATTAGAAAGCTTTAGATTGGCTAGGAGGGAGTTGAAGAGGGAGTTAAGAAGGGCTAAAAGAGGACATGAGATGACTTTGGCTGATAGGATTAAGGAGAATCCTAAGGCGTTCTATAGGTATGTCAAGAACAGAAGGTTGGTTAGGGCAAGATTAGGGCCAGTTACAGACAGTAGAGGGAAGTTGTGTGTGGAACCGGAAGAGATTGGAGAGGCATTGAACCAATATTTCTCTTCGGTGTTCACGCAGGGGGACATCAATGTAGCTGAGGAGGACACTGGGGTGCAGGGGTGTAAAATAGAAAGTATTGCAGTTGATACCGAGGATGTGCTGGATATTCTAGAGGGCTTGAAGATAGATAAGTCCCCTGGTCCGGACGGGATTTACCCTTGGATTCTCTGGGAGGCTAGAGAGGTGATTGCAGAGCCTCTGGCTCTAATCTTCAGGTCATCGTTGGTCTCTGGTATAGTCCCGGAAGATTGGAGGACAGCGAATGTTGTCCCATTGTTTAAGAAGGGGAACAGAGACTTCCCTGGGAATTATAGACCAGTGAGTCTTACTTCTGTTGTGGGCAAGGTTTTAGAAAGAATTATTAGGGATAGGATTTATAGTTATTTGGAGAGTAATGAATTGATTAGAGACAGTCAGACTGGTTTTGTAGCAGGTAGGTCGTGCCTTACTAACCTTATTGAGTTCTTTGAGAATGTGACCAAAGAGGTGGATAGGGGTAAGGCAGTTGACGTGGTATATATGGATTTTAGTAAGGCGTTTGATAAGGTTCACCATGGTAGGCTTCTGCAGAAAATGCAGATGTATGGGATTGGGGGTAATCTAGGTACTTGGATCAGGAATTGGCTAGCAGATAGGAGACAGAGGGTGGTGGTTGATGGTGAATATTCGTCATGGAGTTCGGTTACGAGTGGTGTGCCTCAGGGATCTGTTTGGGGCCACTGCTGTTTGTAATTTTTATTAATGATCTGATGAGGGTATAGTTGGGTGGATTAGTAAGTTTGCTGATGACACCAAAGTAGGAGGTGTGGTAGATTGTGAGGAAGGGTGTCATAGTTTGCAGGGTGACCTAGACAGGTTGCAGAGCTGGGCCGCGAGGTGGCGGATGGAGTTTAATGCAGAGAAGTGTGAGGTAATTCATTTCGGTAGGAGTAACAGATGTGTTGAGTATAGGGCTAACGGGAGGACTTTGAATAGTGTGGAGGAGCAGAGGGATCTAGTTGTATGTGTACATAGATCCCTGAAAGTTGGGAATCAAGTAGATAAGGTTGTTAAGAAGGCATACGGTGTCTTGGCGTTTATTGGTAGGAGGATTGAATTTAGGAGTCGCAGCGTCATGTTGCAACTGTGCACAACTTGGAGTACTGTGTGCAGTTCTGGTCCCCACATTACAGGAAGGACGTGGAGGCTTTGGAGAGGGTGCAGAGGAGGTTTACCAGGATGTTGCCTGGTATGGAGGGGAGGTCCTATGAGGAGAGACTGAGGGATTTGGGGTTGTTTTCGCTGGAAAGAAGGAGGCTAAGAGGGGGTCTTATTGAAACATATAAGATGATTAGAGGTTTAGATAGGGTGGATAGTGATAGCCTTTTTCCTCGGATGGAGAAAGCTAGCACGAGGGGCAATGGCTTTAAATTAAGGGGGGGTAGGTATAGGATGGATGTCAGGGGTAGGTTCTTTATCCAGAGGGTGGTGAGGGATTGGAATGCCCTGCCTGCTGCGGTTGTAAATGCGTCTAGTTTGGGGACGTTTAAGAGATCTGTGGATAGGTTTATGGACGAAAAGGGATTGGTTTAGATTAGTGGGTCAGTGTTATTTTTTTAAAAACTGGTCGGCGCAACAACGTGGGCCGAAGGGCCTGTTCTGCGCTGTAATGTTCTATGTTCTTCATCCTCCCCTCCCCTCCTGTATCGAACACTATTTATTTATAAAGGTTCTCTCTCTCCTGTATCTAACACTATTATAAGAGCTCTCTCTCCTGTATCTAACACTATTATAAGAGCTCTCTCTTCTGTATCTAACACTATTTATTTATGAGCTCTCTCTCTTCTGTATCTAACACTATTTATTTATGAGCTCTCTCTCTCCTGTATCGAACACTATTTATTTATGAGCTCTCTCTCTCCTGTATCTAACACTATTATAAGAGCTCTCTCTCCTGTATCTAACACTATTATAAGAGCTCTCTCTCCTGTATTGAACACTATCTATTTATGAGCTCTCTCTCTCCTGTATCGAACACTATTTATTTATGAGCTCTCACTCTCCTGTATCTAACACGATTATAAGAGCTCTCTCTTCTGTATCTAACACTATTTATTTATGAGCTCTCTCTCTTCTGTATCTAACACTATTTATTTATGAGCTCTCTCTCTCCTGTATCGAACACTATTTATTTATGAGCTCTCTCTCTCCTGTATCTAACACTATTATAAGAGCTCTCTCTCCTGTATCTAACATTATTTATTTATGAGCTCTCACTCTCCTGTATCGAACACTATTTATTTATGAGCTCTCACTCTCCTGTATCTAACACTATTATAAGAGCTCTCTCTCCTGTATCTAACATTATTTATTTATGAGCTCTCTCTCTCCTGTATCGAACACTATTTATTTATAAGAGCTCTCTCTCTCCTGTATCTAACATTATTTATTTATGAGCTCTCTCTCTCCTGTATCGAACACTATTTATTTATGAGCTCTCTCTCTCCTGTATCGAACACTATTTATTTATGAGCTCTCTCTCTCCTGTATCGAACACTATTTATTTATAAGAGCTCTCTCTCTCCTGTATCGAATACTATTTATTTATATGAGCTCTCTCTCTCCTGTATCGAACACTATTTATTTATGAGCTCTCTCTCTCCTGTATCGAACACTATTTACCTATAAGAGCTCTCTCTTTCCTGTATCGAACACTATTTATTTATGAGCTCTCTCTCTCCTGTATTGAACACTATTTATTTATAAGAGCTCTCTCTCCTGTATCGAACACTATTTATTTATGAGCTCTCACTCTCCTGTATCAAACACTATTTATTTATGAGCTCTCTCTCTCCTGTATCTAACATTATTTATTTATGAGCTCCCACTCTCCTGTATCGAACACTATTTATTTATAAGAGCTCTCTCTCTCCTGTATCGAACACTATTTATTTATGAGCTCTCTCTCTCCTGCATCGAACACTATTTATTTATGAGCTCTCACTCTCCTGTATCGAACACTATTTATTTATAAGAGCTCTCTCTCTCCTGTATCTAACATTATTTATTTATGAGCTCTCACTCTCCTGTATCGAACACTATTTATTTATAAGAGCTCTCTCTCTCCTGTATTGAACACTATTTATTTATGAGCTCTCTCTCTCCTGTATCGAACACTATTTATCTATAAGAGCTCTCTCTCTCCTGTATCTAACACTATTTATTTATGAGCTCTCTCTCTCCTGTATCGAACACTATTTATTTATGAGCTCTCTCTCTCCTGTATCGAACACTATTTATTTATAAGAGCTCTCTCTCTCCTGTATCTAACACTATTTATTTATGATCTCTCTCTCTCCTGTATCGAACACTATTTATCTATAAGAGCTCTCTCTCTCCTGTATCGAACACTATTTATTTATAAGAGCTCTCTCTCTCCTGTATCTAACACTATTTATTTATAAGAGCTCTCTCTCTCCTGTATCGTACACTATTTATCTATAAGAGCTCTCTCTCTCCTGTATCGAACACTATTTATTTATGAGCTCTCTCTCTCCTGTATCGAACACTATTTATTTATGAGCTCTCTCTCTCCTGTATCGAACACTATTTATTTATAAGAGCTCTCTCTCTCCTGTATCGAACACTATTTATTTATATGAGCTCTCTCTCTCCTGTATCGAACACTATTTATCTATAAGAGCTCTCTCTCTCCTGTATCGAACACTATTTATTTATAAGAGCTCTCTCTCTCCTGTATCGAACACTATTTATCTATAAGAGCTCTCTCTTTCCTGTATCGAACACTATTTATTTATGAGCTCTCTCTCTCCTGTATCGAACACTATTTATCTATAAGAGCTCTCTCTCTCCTGTATCGAACACTATTTATCTATAAGAGCTCTCTCTCTCCTGTATCGAACACTATTTATCTATAAGAGCTCTCACTCTCCTGTATCGAACACTATTTATTTATAAGAGCTCTCTCTCTCCTGTATCGAACACTATTTATTTATGAGCTCTCTCTCTCCTGTATCGAACACTATTTATTTATGAGCTCTCTCTCTCCTGTATCGAACACTATTTATTTATAAGAGCTCTCTCTCTCCTGTATCGAACACTATTTATTTATGAGCTCTCTCTCTCCTGTATCGAACACTATTTATCTATAAGAGCTCTCTCTCTCCTGTATCGAACACTTTATTTATGAGCTCTCTCTCTCCTGTATCGAACACTATTTATTTATAAGAGCTCTCTCTCCTGTATCGAACACTATTTATTTATGAGCTCTCTCTCTCCTGTATCGAACACTATTTATTTATGAGCTCTCTCTCTCCTGTATCTAACATTATTTATTTATGAGCTCTCACTCTCCTGTATCGAACACTATTTATTTATGAGCTCTCTCCTGTATCGAATACTATTTATCTCTAAGAGCTCTCTCTCTCCTGTATCGAACACTATTTATTTATGAGCTCTCACTCTCCTGTATCGAACACTTTATTTATGAGCTCTCACTCTCCTGTATCGAACACTATTTATTTATAAGAGCTCTCTCTCTCCTGTATCGAACACTATTTATTTATGAGCTCTCTCTCTCCTGTATCTAACATTATTTATTTATGAGCTCTCACTCTCCTGTATCGAACACTATTTATTTATGAGCTCTTTCCTGTATCGAATACTATTTATCTCTAAGAGCTCTCTCTCTCCTGTATCGAACACTATTTATTTATGAGCTCTCACTCTCCTGTATCGAACACTATTTATTTATAAGAGCTCTCTCTCTCCTGTATCTAACATTATTTATTTATGAGCTCTCACTCTCCTGTATCGAACACTATTTATTTATAAGAGCTCTCTCTCTCCTGTATCGAACACTATTTATTTATAAGAGCTCTCTCTCTCCTGTATCTAACATTATTTATTTATGAGCTCTCTCTCTCCTGTATCGAACACTATTTATTTATAAGAGCTCTCTCTCTCCTGTATCTAACAGTATTTATTTATAAGAGCTCCCACTCTCCTGTATCGAACACTATTTATTTATAAGAGCTCTCTCTCTCCTGTATCGAACACTATTTATTTATGAGCTCTCTCGCTCCTGTATCGAACACTATTTATCTATAAGAGCTCTCTCTCTCCTGTATCGAGCACTATTTATTTATAAGAGCTCTCTCTCTCCTGTATCGAATACTATTTATCTCTAAGAGCTCTCTCTCTCCTGTATCGAACACTATTTATCTATAAGAGCTCTCTCTCTCCTGTATCGAACACTATTTATTTATGAGCTCTCTCTCTCCTGTATCTAACACTATTTATTTACAAGAGCTCTCTCTCTCCTGTATCTAACACTATTTATTTATGAGCTCTCTCTCTCCTGTATCGAACACTATTTATTTATAAGAGCTCTCTCTCTCCTGTATCGAACACTATTTATTTATGAGCTCTCTCTCTCCTGTATCGAACACTATTTATCTATAAGAGCTCTCTCTCTCTCCTGTATCGAACACTATTTATCTATAAGAGCTCTCTCTCTCCTGTATCGAACACTATTTATTTATGAGAGCTCTCTCTCTCCTGTATCTAACACTATTTATTTATGAGCTCTCTCTCTCCTGTATCGAACACTATTTATTTATGAGCTCTCTCTCTCCTGTATCGAACACTATTTATTTATGAGAGCTCTCTCTCTCCTGTATCGAACACTATTTATTTATGAGCTCTCTCTCTCCTGTATCGAACACTATTTATTTATGAGCTCTCTCTCTCCTGTATCGAACACTATTTATTTATGAGCTCTCTCTCTCCTGTATCTAACACTATTTATCTATAAGAGCTCTCTCTCTCCTGTATCTAACACTATTTACTTATAAGGGCTCCCCACCCCCCGCTATATCTAACACTATTTATTTATTTACAGCGTTCCTTCTCGTGTAGTTGACATGCTCTCTATTTATTTACAGGGAATGCTAGTTGACGGCCCTCCTGGTCCAGAAGGCCCAACGGTAAGTGAATGAACTGGTTTCAGGAGATGCGCTGTCCCTGAATCACCCTCTTTCATTTGTCCCTGCATGTTATCTCGGTCCACCTGTATCATTTGCTCAGACGTGTACCCCCACCTGAGTAGTTGCCTGTGATGTGGCCTCTGCAGTGAGAAAGGGTTTTTTGATAACCTTCTACCAGAATGTGTCCTCCATTACTGAGTAAATAGAGGGAGGGAGCAAGGGATGCAGAGGAGAGAAAGGGAGAGGGGAAAGAGGGATGGTGGAAGGAGAGAGAGAGTGGAGGATGGAAAGGCAGGGAGGGAAGAGAGGGGGAGACTGGAGGATGGGGAGGGAGGGTGGGAGGAGAGTGGGAGAAAGAAAGAGAGAGAGCGGAAGGAGGTGGAGGACCGAGAGGAAGGGACACGGGAGAGCGAGGGAGGTTGGAGGATGGAGAGGTTGGAAGGAGTGAACGAGGGAGAGAAACAGAGATGAAAAAGGGAAGGAGAGTGGAAGAGAGAGGATGAAATGAGCAAGAGAGAAAGAGAGTGGAGAAGAAATGGGTCGTGTGAGAGAGAGGGAGAGGAGATAGTGGGCGGGGGGGGTAGAGGATGGAAAGAGGGAGTGTGGAGGATGGAGAGAGGGAAATGCTGAAAGGTTTTGATGGAGTGAATACAGAGAGAATGTTCCCTCTTGTATGGAGATCTGAAAGTCATCAATATGAGAGAGCGACCGAGAAATCCAATGGAGAATTCAGGAGAAACATCTTTACTCTGAAGCTCATCACCACAGGGAGTAACTGAAGTGAACAGGATGGACACATTTAAGGGGAAAGGAGAGACAGCTACATGGGCAGCTTAGGAATAACAGGTTACAATGATAAATGTAGATGTGGAAAGGTAGGAGAAGGCCAAGTGGAACATAAATGCTTACGTAAACTGAGTGGCCTATTTCTGTTTGTTATATCTTGTGTAATCTCTCCTCTTTCTCTCTCCCTCACTCTGTAGCATCTGTCTTCCTTAGAATTCAACCTTCCTCCCCCTATCTCTCCCTTTCTATATTACACATGGACAATGTAGAATGGGGAATGCTGATGATGTGTTGGCCAGTGCTGAGTACTTGTGTTGCCTAACCGGCCTGTTTCTATATGCCTTGACTTGTATTTTTTTTTCTTCTTGGTCCTGTTGACAGGGTCCACCTGGCCCCCCTGGTCCATCGGGACCGCCTGGACCCATGGGTGATCCTGGCGATAGGGTAAGTCCCTTCAATTGCCCCTGCGGAGAATCTGTTCAATACTACCAACCCCCAGAGCCTGGGGTCGTGGTTTGAGGCTGACTGAAGTTGGAAGGGGGTTGTGGGGAAAGGAGAGGGGCGAGGACAGAGCTGAGGCCTGCCAGATGGACTGCACGCCAAAACCAGCCAGCAGCCTGATCCAAACTCCACCCGGGGCAGGTGTGGTCAAACCTGGTGTTTCCCAATTGTGTTAAAATCAGAGATATTGGAGATAGTATTCAGCTTAGTCTGCAGAGCTTACTGTAGGTGTTGTATCTTTTATATGTCTGATTTTCCTCAGAGCATCGCAGCGATGATACTAGTTTCTCAAGGTACAGGATCTTTATTTAAAGTTTTAAACAAAGTCCATGCTCTGCTTTAACTCTCTATCGCTTCCCATAGCTTCTGCGGTGGTCTGTTTACTTTGCTGTGAGTCAACGCCCAGACTGAAACAATCAACACAGTGAGCATCAATTGGAAACAGACACACCCATTCAAACAGATCACTGTTCTGAACGCCATGAAGTATGTGTGCATGTGAGTATGCATGTGTCTGTCAGTGTGTGCAAAAGTGTGTGGGTGTCTGTATGTCAGTGTGTGTGAATATGTGTATGTTTGTCAGTATGAGTGTGTGGAGAAAATGTTTGTATATGTCTGACAGTGTGAGTGTGTGGGGTAAGTGTGTCTGTGTATGTTTCAGTGTGAATGTGTGTGGAAAGTGTGTGTATGTCTGTCACTGTAAGTGTGTGGAGAAGTGTATTTGTGTTTATGTCTGTGTGTGTGTGGGGGGAAAGTGTGTGTGTGTATGTCTATCAGTGTGTTATGTCTGTGTGTGTGTGTGAATGTGTGTATGATAGAGTCTGTGTTTGTGTGAGTGAGTGAATGTGTCCATGAGAGTATGTGTATGAGTGGGTGAGTGGATGTGTGTGTGTGTTTCAGCATCAGTGTATCTGGGTGTGCACATGTGTCAGTGTCACTGTGTGTCAAATGTATGCGTCAGTGTGCATGTCAGTGTTTGTGTATGTCACTGTGTGTGCAATAGAGTGACTGTGTGATAACGTGTGTGTGAATTTATGTGAGGGTGAGTGTTTGTGATCATTTGTGTGTGTATGTGAATCTGAATGTGTCTATGTGTATCTGGGTGGTGAGGAGAGTTCAGTTGATTTGAGTGACGGGGATCAGTGGCTGCTGAGCTCCAGCTTTCTCCTCTCTTCCCTGAATTGGTCCCCAGCTACATGATGATGGAATAATGATCTGTCCTCCTCTGGTGGACATTCTCTCAATTACAGCAACACAGAGATAGAGAGAGTGGCTTCTGAACATAACACAACTTAAGCAATTCCCTACTGTATTTATAGCTCACGCCTTGTTTTGTTTTAACTTGTCTCCTGTTGATATTCAGTGGCATTGCCATTGCTGAAATCTCCTCCACCCCCCTCCCCGCTACCCTGGGGTGGGGCTGGGGGAGGGGGGGGTGGAGCAGGGCTACAATTGACCAGAAACTGAAACCTTGTAAACCTTGTACCAGGAAAGGGAGTCTATGATGGAAGGTGACCTTTCTGTTCATCTCATGAGTTGTTTGCCTTTTTATTCTAGGAGCGACCTTGCCAGAGATAATGATTCTTGGTTTAAAGAAGTGGTCATTTAAATGCCAGCTTTTTCACAAAGTTGAAATTAGACAGAGGTGTAGTTAGAGGTACTCTGAGAGATCTTCCCACCCCTCTCAGTTCAGTTCAGTTCCGTTCAATTCAACTTTATTGTCATTGCATAATGCACAAATACAACAAAAATTGAGCTTACAGCTTCCCAAGATGTATAAAAAAGCATATGCAAGAAATCCTTATAAAATATTGCCAATATTTACTAAGTGTAAACATGCATATTGCAAAATACCCATCACCTGGGAATTTGTTAAAGGATGGAGTTCAGCTGGATAACAGCTGTGGGGAAGAAGCTGTTCCTGAGCTGAGTTGTACAGGCTCGAATGCATCTGTAGCACCTCCCAGATGTCTGGAGGGGCAAGCAGCCTGTGGCTGGGATCTCTAGTAATGCTGAGAGACCTCCACAGATGGTGTTTGTGATAAATGTCCCGCAAGGCTGGTAGCTTGGTGCCGAAGATGTGTTGGGTAGTTTTGACTACTCGTTGCAAAGCTTTCTGGTTAGAAATGGGGCAACTGCTGCACCACACCATAATACAGTTTGACAACATGCTGTCTATTGTGTACTGGTAGACATTTCCTCTCAGTGAGTGACATTGCTCCTTATGCACATGCTCAGTCACTAAGAACATAAGAACATAAGAACATAAGAAATAGGAGCAGGAGTAGGCCATCTGGCCCTTCGAGCCTGCCCCGCCATTCAATAAGATCATGGCTGATCTGTCGTGACTCAGCTCCACCTTCCCGCCCTCTCCCCATAACCCTTAATCCCTTCTCTTATCAAAAACCCATCAACCCGTTTCTTAAAAATATTTAGCGAGGCAGCCTCCACCACTTCAACGGGCAGAGAATTCCAGAGATTCACCACCCTTTGAGTGAAGAAGTTCCTCCTCAACTCTGTTCTAAACCGCCCCCCCCTTTATCTTGAGGCTGTGCCCCCTAGACCTACTGTCTTTTTTGAGCGGGAACAGTCTCTCCACCTCTATCCTATCCATCCCATTCATCATCTTATACGTCTCAATGAGATCTCCCCTCATTCTTCTAAACTCTAACGAGTACAAGCCTAGTTTATTCAGCCTCTCCTCATAGCTCAATCCCCTCAACTCCGGTATCAGCCGAGTAAACCTCCTCTGCACTCCCTCCAGGGCCAAAACATCCTTGCGCAGGTGCGGCGCCCAAAACTGCACACAGTACTCCAGCTGCGGCCTCACCAATGCCCTATACAGCTGCAGCAAGACCTCCCTACTTTTATATTCAATCCCCTTCGCTATGAAGGCCAGCATCCCATTCGCCTTCCTGACCACCTGCTGCACCTGCAAGCTGGGTTTTTGCGACTCATGCACAAGGACCCCGAGGTCCCTCTGCACCGTCGCCTGCTGCAGTTTTTCGCCCCGTAAGTAATAGTCCTTCCTACCATTCCTCCTACCAAAGTGGACCACCTCACACTTGCCAACATTAAATTCCATTTGCCATTTCCTGGCCCATTCGCCCAGCCTATCTAGATCCTTCTGCAGACTCTCCACACCCTCCGCACAATTTGCCTTTCCCCCAATCTTGGTGTCATCAGCAAATTTCGACACCCTGCACTCGGTTCCCTCCTCCAGATCATCTATATAAATGGTAAATAGCTGAGGCCCCAGCACCGACCCCTGGGGCACTCCACTAGTCACCAACCGCCAATCCGAATAGCACCCGTTGACCCCCACTCTCTGCCTCCTATTTGACAACCAATCCTCTATCCACGCTAACACCCTACCCCCAACTCCATGTCCCCTGACCTTCTCCAATAACCTCTTGTGAGGTACCTTGTCATACCATGACTGTTAACCCTTTACATCATCCTCCCCGTGCCCCCCACACCACCCACGCCCCATCGTCATTGCCCCCTAAGGTCTGTTTCTTTGGTGGTTTCTTCAGCGTTCCTGAGCAAGCTCGGTGTCCTCTTCGGAGACTGATGGGGACCCTATCGCTCTGAGGTCAGTCCATGCGGGGATGTCGCTCCCAGTTTCCTGTCCGGTTATGGCTCTATATTCCTGATGTTCCCGTGAGGTGTGGAGCGATGACGAAGCAGGGCCATTCCCTTTCGGTCAGGCTGTTACAGTGTACGTCCCTTCCTCAGCCCTTCCGATTCAGGGAGCTCCTTGGTGTGCACGGATCCACACAGCTATCCCTTACCTTCTCCCAACGCAAGGAAGACCACTCATGATATTTAACAAATAACCTACCACTTGGTACTAGTGAACCCCCCAGCAGGGGCATATGTGTTTCTTTCCCAGGACATGCAGTATTAGTGACAGCCTTAAGATTAAACCCCCCAAAAAGGGCCACACAATTTCTAAACCCCATTGATTATTATATAATACGTATCTAATATAAGATCGTGATACAGGACAGGAATTGTATGTGTTAATGGAATCATAGAATCCCCACAGTGCAGAAGGAGGCCATTCAGCCCATCAAGTCTGCACCAACAACAATCCCACCCATAACCCTATGCATTTAACCTAGTTAATCCCACTGACACCAAGTGGCAATTTAGCATGGCCAATCCACCTAACCCGCATGTCTTTGGAGTGTGGGAGGAAACCAGAGCACCCAGAGGAAACCCACAAAGGCAGGGGAGAATGTGCAGACTCCACACAGACAGTGACCCAAGCCGGGAATCGAACACAGGTCCCTGTGCTGTGTGCCAGTAGTGATGACCACTGTGCCATCCATTGAGACATTAGTGTTATTATATACAATAATTGATATTATAAAGAGTGATAGTGTGTTATGTACAGTGAATGATTATACATAGTTATAGTGTGTGCTATGTACAGTGATATAATTATAGACAGTGTGCGTTATATACAGTCAGTATGATTATACACAGCTATAGTGTGTGTGTAAGTGAGAGTGTGATTATATACAGTTATAATGTGTGTTATGTACAGTGAGAGTGATTATAAGACCATAAGACATAGGAGCAGAATTAGGCCACTCGGCTCATCGAGTCTGTTCTGTCATTCAATCACGGTGATCTTTTTCTTATCCCCATTCTCCTGCCTTTTCTCCAAAACCCCGATCCCCTTATTCATCAGGAACCTATCTATCTCTGCCTTAATGACACTCGATGACTTGGCCTCCACAGCCTTCTGTGGCAGACTTCCACAGATTTACCACTATCTGGCTGAAGAAATTCCTCTTCTTCTGTGTTTTAAAGGATCATCCCTTTAGCCTGAGGTTGTGCCCTCTGGTTCTAGATTTTCCTACTAATGGAAACATCCTCTCCATGTCCACTCTATCCAGGCCTCGCAGTATCCTGTAAGTTTCAATAAGATCCCCTCCTCATCTTTCTAAACTCCACTGAGTACAGACCCAGAGTCCTCAACCGTTCCTCATATGAAAATCTCTTAATTCCAGGGATCATTCTTGTGAACCTTCCCTGGACCTTCTCCAAGGCACATCCTTCCCTCAATATGAGGCCCAAAACTGCTCATAATACTCCAAATGGGGTTTGACTAGAGCCTTATACAACCTCAGAAGTACATCCCATGCTGTTGTATTCTAGTCCTCTTGACATGAACGCTAACATTGCATTTGCCTTCCTAACTGCAAACTGAACCTGCATGTTAGCCTTAAAAGAATCTTGAGGAATGACTCCCAAGTCCCTTTGTGTTTATGATTTTCTAAGCATTTTCCCATTCAGAAAGCAGTCTTTGCCTCCATTCCTCCTTCCAAAATGCATAACCTCCCACTTTTTCACATTGTATTCCAGCTGCCATTTCCTTGCCCACTCTCCAAGTCCTTCTGCAGCCCCTCTGCTTCCTCAATACTACCTGTCCCTCTACATATCTTTGTATCAACTGCAAACTTAGCAACAGTGTCTTCAGTTCCTTCCTTCACATCATTAATGTATATTGTGAAAAGTTGTGGCCCCAGCACTGACCCCTGAGGTACACCACTAATCAACAGCTGCCATCCTGAAATAGACCCTTTTATCCCCATTCTCTGCCTTCTGCCAGTCAGCCAATTCTCTATCCATACAGTTATAGTGTGTATGTACAATGAGAGTGCGGTTATACACAGGAATACTGTATGTTATGTACAGTGATTGAGATTATACATAGTTACAGTGTAATGTATAGCGAATGTGCTTATACATGTTGTGTGCTATGTACAGACAGTGTGGTTATACATAGTTATAGTGCGTGTTATGTACTGAGTGTGATTATACACAGTTATAGTGTGTAATGTACAATGAGACTGTGATTATACAGAGTAATAGTGTGTGTTATGTACAGTGAGTGAGATTACATACAGTTATAGTGTGTATGTACAGTGGGAGTGATTATACACAGTCATAGAGTGTGTTATGTACAGTGAGTGTGATTATACACTGTTATAGTGTATGTTATATAGTGAGTGATTATGCACTGTATTAGTATGTGTGTTATGTAAAGTGAATGTGATTTCCACACTTATTGTGTGTGTTACGTACAGTGAGTGGTTATACACTATTATAGTGTGTATGTACAGTGAGCGCAATTATACACAGTTATAGTGTGTGTACAGTGAGAGAGTGATTATACACAGTTATAGTGTATGTACAGTCAGACTGTGATTATACACCGTTATAGTGTGTATGTACAGTGAGAGTGATTATACAGTTATAGTGTGTATTTACAGTGAGACTGTGATTATACACAGTTATAGTGTAGATGTACAGTGAGTGATTATACACCATTTTAGTGTGTATGTACGGTGAGAGTGATTATACAGTTATAGTGCGTGTGCACAGTGAGAGTGTGATTATACACAGAAATAGTGTGTATTATGTACAGTGAGAGTGATTATACAGTTATAGTGTGTATTTACAGTGAGACTGTGATTATACACAGTTATAGTGTAGATGTACAGTGAGTGATTGTACACCATTATAGTGTGTATGTACAGTGAGAGTGATTATACACCATTATAGTGTGTATGTTATATTCAGTGAGTCTGATTATACACAGTTATAGTGTGTCATATACAGTAAGTGTTTTTATACACCATGAACAATATTAGATATATCATTCTGTCACTTGTTCTTTATAGTATTTGCTGCATTTTTCAGTGCACAGCCCACTGCTGATTTGAATGTTGCCTTTCTTTTGGGTTTTATAGTGACAGCTTGTTACTCTGAAGTGCTGAATTTCAATCTCTTTTCAGGGACGTAATGGCCGGCCTGGGCTACCTGGTGCTGATGGGCTTCCCGGGCCCCCCGGTACATCACTGATGCTTCCGGTAAGTAGCCATGTGAGAGATGCAGCTTGAGTGGGAAACGGGATCTTCGGAGTGGGGCTGATGTGGTCGAGTGCCGCATTGGGCCCCTTGGGTCAAACATAGAAACACATACTGATAATAGGAGCAGGAATAGGCCATTCAGCCCTTTGAGCCTGTTCCACCTTTCATTATGACCATGGCTGATCGTCCACGATCCTGCCTTCCCCATATCCTTTGATCCCCATTTGCCTCAAGAGCAATATCTAACTCTTTGAAATCACACAATGCTTTGGTCTCAACTATTTTCTGCGGCAGCAACTTCCACAGATTCACCATTCCCTGGGTGAAGATCTTTCTTCTTATCTTAACCCTGAAAAGCTTACCCCTTATCCTCAAACTATGATCCCTTGTTCTGGACTCCCCCACTATCAGGATCACTCTTACTGAATCTAAGTATAAGTTTTCAGTTTATTTATTAATGCCACAAGTAGGCTTATATTAACACTGCAATTAAGTCATTGTGAAAATCGCCTAGTCACCACTCTCCGGTGCCTGTTCGGGCACACTGAGGGAGAATTTAACATGGCCAATGGACAGAACCAGCATGTCTTTCAGAGGAAACCAGAGCACCTGGAGGAAGCTTGCGCATACAGGGGGGGAATGTGCAGATTTTGCATAGACAGTGACCCAAGCCGGGAATTGAACCCGAGACCCTGGTACTGTGAGGCAGCAGTGCTAACCACTGCGCCACTGTGTCTCCCTGCCTGATCCATGGTGACAAACCCTGTGTTGAAAACAGTGAGTAGTTTATCCGTAATCATTCCATAAGAACCCCTGATATTCAGTGTATTCATGGAATCTCTCATTGTCCTTCTCCACATCAAACACTGTGCCTTATGAGATGGCATGGCACGTGTTGGAGACAATTTCAAATTCCTCTGTTTGGTGTTCATTCCGTGCTAGTGAATATGATCATATCTTGTCTTTTTGAAGTGCCTTGAACACACTGGGAGGACACAAAGTAAAGTTTATTTATTTATTAGTCACAAGTAGCTTGCATTAACACTATAATGAAGTTACTGTGAAAACCCCTATTGACACAGTCCAGCCCTGTTCAGGTACGCAGAGAGAATTTAGCGTGGCCAATGCACTTAACCAGCATGTCTTTGAACATGCCCTTCATCTGGACAGTGCTCATGTTTGGAAACACCAGATGACCATCTTCCCAGTCCAATTTCCTCTTGGACAAGTCAGTGTTTCTAAAACTACAGGGAACAGGTTTGGAAAGGTGTCCCCAGGATCAGTAATTGAGACATGATGGTGTGATCACCGGTAGTAAACATTGAGAAATTAGAGGAAATGAACGTAAGTGTCCCAAGCAGGAACACACTGAGAAATTACAGGAAATGATTGTGTGTGTGTGTTCTCCCAGCAGGAAGATGTTGAGGTATTGCAGGCAATGATTAGAGGGAATGACAAGATTATTTTTAATTTCTAGATATATGAATTTGATTGCCTTCCCAGCCCATCTGAGAGCTTCACAATCCTACAGACTAAGTTGGGTCACTGAGCATGTTTCCCCAAATATAGGCGAGAATTCTCACTGAGAATGACTGACATTTAGACAGTAGGGAAAACACAGACTACATGAATCTCTGAAGCCAAGGTATGTGTTTCCTGAGGACCCAAGTTGGCACTAGTCAGATTACTGGAGCCACATGGCTAGCTGGACTCAGGCAGTGGCCGAGTGTTGAGCAGCTTGGGAGTTAGGTGTCCGAATGACCATCAGTCTCTTTCTCCTTGTGTAGCTTTGCATTTCTCACACCGCCTGCCTCATTTTGTGTATGTGTGTGTATTTATTTCTATTTTCAGTTCCGGTTCGGTGCGAGTGGAGGTGACAAGGGACCAGTTGTGTCTGCACAAGAGGCCCAGGCGCAGGCAATCCTGCAACAGGCCCGGGTAAGTATGGACCCTGACCGATTGAGGCTGTATCTCTGCCAGTTGAGCACTGGGACCTCCGCACCCAATACCCATTCACCACCAACAGCCAGCCCTACCTGCCATCCCCTCACTCACTGTCTCACCTCACTTCCCCAGGATCAGCCCATATCAACCCATGCTGCGGGACAGAGGATTTTCACCACATCCACCGTGATTAGCCTGTCCAGCAATGGCAGAGTGTGGAGATCACTTCAGGAGAGGACGTGCTGGGACCAGGGGCCAGGAGGAACAATTCCTGTTAAAGGAATTGTCCCTTATTTTAACTATTTGTCCCATCTCCCTTAACTTTTTTTCTTGAATTCCAGGACAGCCAGTGGTAGATTCATCCTTGTAGCATTTTGTTGCAGTGGGATGGTGGTGGGGAATTAGGATGGTGAGGAAGGTGGGGGATTTTTCAGCGTGGTGCCTCCTTCTGCCTTTGCCTCTAGGTTTTTTTACAACAAGTGTGTGTGTTGTGGCCCTTGGTCACCGGGTAGCATGGTGGTCACCAGCATTGGGACTACACCTGCGAATGTAGTAATCCTACCTTTATAGTAATAGTAACCCTGAGCCATTCGATTCTTTTGTGGACCCCTCCCACCAACTACTGCCTCTCGCCTGCCATCTTGGCTGGAAGTAGCCTCTCTGCCTCTGAGCCAGGACTCCAAATTCAAATCCTGCCCCCACTTGATGATCCCACAAAGGTGTGTTTCTAACATGGCCAAATCGTGCACGGATGGTAGGCGGCAAGTGTGCGAGAGGTTCCTGGGAGAATGCTGAGGCCCCTACCATCGCCATCCATAGCCCCAATCTGCGACATGCATGATGCCATGACTCCCTGAGCGAACTGGCATGCAGGGCATTGGCAAAACCATAATGGGGCTGGGGGAAAATTGAACATAGATTTATGAAAAGAAAACCATCAAGGATCGTGGGTTGGCAAACCTAACCCCTTTGGTTAAGAAAGAAGTTTGAGGGCAAATGGAGAACTGTAGGTAGGTCCAAAGCCTGCCTTTAGTCATTGATTAAATCTATTATTAGTACGGACTTGCCAACATGGTATTAGGGGTCTTAAGGGTAGCCACCGCCTCCCTCGATCCCCCCCCCTCACCCCACACCCTCCCCCGACCTCTGTGTAAGAAGATCTCGGTTCGAGGTCCACCCCAATCTGCAAATCCATCCAGCAGGCGCCACTGGCAGGCGGTAAGGAAGTTGAAAGCACATTTGCCACATTGACTGACTAGTAACCTGTTAGACCAGCAGCCCAGCCCTGACCTCTCTCTCTCTCTTCCACTTGCAGTTGGCTTTGCGAGGACCATCAGGACCTATGGGTTTCACAGGACGACCCGGGCCATTGGTGAGTCCTCTCCTCCATTCACCTTGCTTTGCAGGTCAGCTTGCTGCGGCGGTGGGGGGGTGGGGGGTGGGGGGATGTGGCGTTAACGCTGCAGTGAGAACAGGAGTTAGTGACTGAGGGAGCGGGAGGTAAAAAAAAAACATCCAATCTTACTATCGTGGTTCAATACAGAGTCAGACAATCAACATTTCAAATTCTGCACCGTCAGAGGGTCAGGACTGAGGGAGTGCTGCACTGTCAGAGGGTCAGGACTGAGGGAGTGCTGCACTGTCAGAGGGTCAGTGCTGAGGGAGTGCTGCACTGTCAGAGGGTCAGGACTGAGGGAGTGCCGCACTGTCAGAGGGTCAGTGCTGAGGGAGTGCCGCACTGTCAGAGGGTCAGTACTGAGGGAGTGCTGCAGTGTCAGAGGGTCAGTACTGAGGGAGTGCTGCACTGTCAGAGGGTCAGTACTGAGGGAGTGCTGCAGTGTCAGAGGGTCAGTACTGAGGGAGTGCCGCACTGTCAGAGGGTCAGTACTGAGGTAGTGCTGCAGTGTCAGAGGGTCAGTACTGAGGAAGTGCCGCACTGTCAGAGGGTCAGTACTGAGGGAGTGCTGCACTGTCAGAGGGTCAGTGTTGAGGGAGTGCTGCACCGTCAGAGGGTCAGTACTGAGGGAGTGCTGCACTGTCAGAGGGTCAGTACTGAGGGTGTGCTGCACTGTCAGAGGGTGAGTACTGAGGGAGTGCTACACTGTCAGGGGATCAGTACTGAGGGAGTGCCGCACTGTCAAAGTGCTGAGGGAGTGCTGCACCGTCAGAGCGTCAGTACTGAGGGAATGCTGCACTGTCAGAGGGTCAGTACTGAGGGAGTGCTGCACTGTCAGAGGGTCAGTACTGAGGGAGTGCTGCACTGTCAGAGGGTCAGTACTGAGGGAGTGCTGCACTGTCAGAGGGTCAGTACTGAGGGAGTGCTGCACTGTCAGAGGGTCAGTACTGAGGGAGTGCCGCACTGTCAGAGGGTCAGTACTGAGGGAGTACAGCACTGTCAGAGGGTCAGTGCTGAGGGAGTGCCGCACTGTTAGAGGGTCAGTACTGAGGGAGTGCTGCACTGTCAGAGGGTCAGTACTGAAGGAGTGCCGCACTGTCAGGGGGTCAGTACTGAGGGAGTGCTACACTGTCAGGGGATCAGTACTGAGGGAGTGCCGCACTGTCAGATTGCTGAGGGAGTGCTGCACCGTCAGAGGGTCAGTACTGAGGGAATGCTGCACTGTCAGAGGGTCAGTACTGAGGGAGTGCTGCACTGTCAGAGGGTCAGTACTGAGGGAGTGCTGCACTGTCAGAGGGTCAGTACTGAGGGAGTGCTGCACTGTCAGAGGGTCAGTACTGAGGGAGTACAGCACTGTCAGAGGGTCAGTGCTGAGGGAGTGCCGCACTGTTAGAGGGTCAGTACTGAGGGAGTGCTGCACTGTCAGAGGGTCAGTACTGAAGGGGTGCCGCACTGTCAGGGGGTCAGTACTGAGGGAGTGCTGCACTGTCAGAGGGTCAGTACTGAGGGAGTGCTACACTGTCAGAGGGTCAGTACTGAGGGAGTGCTGCACTGTCAGAGGGTCAGTACTGAGGGAGTGCTGCACTGTCAGAGGGTCAGTACTGAGGGAGTGCTACACTGTCAGAGGGTCAGTACTGAGGGAGTGCTGCACTGTCAGAGGGTCAGTACTGAGGTAGTGCTGCACTGTCAGAGGGTCAGTACTGAGGGAGTGCTGCACTGTCAGAGGGTCAGTACTGAGGGAGTGCTACACTGTCAGAGGGTCAGTACTGAGGGAGTGCCGCACTGTCAGAGGTCAGTACTGAGGGAGTGCTGCACTGTCAGAGGGTCAGTGCTGAGGGAGTGCCGCACTGTTAGAGGGTCAGGACTGAGGGAGTGCTGCACTGTCAGAGGGTCAGTACTGAAGGGGTTCCGCACTGTCAGGGGGTCAGTACTGAGGGAGTGCCGCACTGTCAGAGTGCTGAGGGAGTGCTGCACTGTCAGAGGGTCAGTGCTGAGGGAGTGCTGCACTGTCAGAGGGTCAGTACTGAGGGAGTGCCGCACTGTCAGAGGGTCAGTAATGAGGGCGTGCTGCACTGTCAGAGGGTCAGTACTGAGGGAGTGCTACACTGTCAGAGGGTCAGTACTGAGGGAGTGCTGCACTGTCAGAGGGTCAGTACTGAGGGAGTGCTGCACTGTCAGAGGGTCAGTATTGAGGGAGTGCTGCACTGTCAGAGGGTCAGTACTGAGGGAGTGCTGCACTGTCAGAGGGTCAGTACTGAGAGAGTGCTGCACTGTCAGAGGGTCAGTGCTGAGGGAGTGCCGCACTGCCAGAGGTCAGTACTGAGGGAGTGCCGCACTGCCAGAGGTTCAGTACTGAAGGAGTGCCGCACTGTCAGGGGGTCAGTACTGAGGGAGTGCCGCACTGTCAGAGTGCTGAGGGAGTGCTACACTGTCAGAGGGTCAGTGCTGAGGGAGTGCTACACTGTCAGAGGATCAGTACTGAGGGAGTGCTGCACTGTCAGAGGGTCAGTACTGAGGGAGTGACGCACTGTCAGAGGGTCAGTACTGAGGGAGTGTCGCACTGTCAGAGGGTCAGTACTGAGGGAGTGCCGCACTGTCAGAGGGTCAGTACTGAGGGAGTGCCGCACTGTCAGAGGATCAATACTGAGGGAGTGCCGCACTGTCAGAGGGTCAGTACTGAAGGAGTGCTGCACTGTCAGAGGGTCAGTACTGAGGGAGTGCTGCACTGTCAGAGGGTCAGTACTGAGGGAGTGCTGCACTGTCAGCGGGTCAGTACTGAGGGAGTGCTGCACTGTCAGAGGGTCAGCACTGAGGGAGTGCTGCACTGTCAGAGGGTCAGTACTGAGGGAGTGCTGCACTGTCAGAGGGTCAGTACTGAGGGAGTGCTGCACTGTCAGAGGGTCAGTACTGAGGGAGTGCCGCACTGTTAGAGGGTCAGTACTGAGGGAGTGCTGCACTGTCAGAGGGTCAGTGCTGAGGGAGTGCCGCACTGTTAGAGGGTCAGTACTGAGGGAGTGCTACACTGTCAGAGGGTCAGTGCTGCTCCTGGTTCTCCACTGGTCCTCTAGTTCAGGATGTGGGCCTGCAGTTTGCTCAGGTCAATGATCCTTAACACATGACAAAAGTTGAATAAACCCCTTGCATGACTGAATGGTGAACAGTATAACTAAGCTAACGTCCCACCCTCAAACGCTCGTTGATGATTACTACATGTTGTTGTGGTTCTTGTTGATCAAGATGTTGTTCTTGCCTTCCAGGGAAGTCCTGGTAGATCAGGAGTGAAGGGTGAGCGAGGAGATCTGGGACCCCAGGTAAGAAACTCCGTGTAACTCAGAACATGTGAACTGGAGTGAGGCAGTCAGTGAGAGTGCAGGCATGGGGAGGGGGTGATGGGCGTTACTGTAAGTGAGAGTGCGGGGGGGTTGGGATGGTGGGCATTACAGTGAGAGTTGGGGGTGGGGTTAGAGTGAGTGAGAGTACGGGAGGTGGTTACAGTGAGTGAGAGTGCGGGGGGGTTAAAGTGAGTGAGAGTGTGAGGGGGGCGGATTTACAGAGTGTGAGTGTGTTGGGGTGTTACAGAGAGTGAGAGCGCTGGTAGGGCTACAGTGAGCGAGAGGGCGGGGGTCTCAAAGTGAGCGAGAGGGCGGGGGTCTCAAAGTGAGCGAGAGGGCGGGGGTCTCAAAGTGAGCGAGAGGGCGGGGGTCTCAAAGTGAGCGAGAGGGCAGGGGGTCTCAAAGTGAGTGAGAGGGCGGGGGTCTCAAAGTGAGCGAGAGGGCGGGGGTCTCAAAGTGAGCGAGAGCGTGGGGGGTGTAAAAGTGAGCAAGAGCATGGGGGGTCTCAAAGTGAGCGAGAGGGCGGGGGGTGTAAAAGTGAGCAAGAGCATGGGGGGCCTCAAAGTGAGCGAGAGGGCGGGAGTCTCAAAGTGAGCGAGAGGGCAGGGGGGTCTCAAAGTGAGCGAGAGGGCAGGGGGGTCTCAAAGTGAGCGAGAGGGCGGGCGGTGTAAAAGTGAGCAAGAGCATGGGGGGTCTCAAAGTGAGCGAGAGGGCAGGGGGGTCTCAAAGTGAGCGAGAGGGCGGGAGTCTCAAAGTGAGCGAGAGGGCAGGGGGTCTCAAAGTGAGCGAGAGGGCGGGAGTCTCAAAGTGAGCGAGAGGGCAGGGGGGTCTCAAAGTGAGCGAGAGGGCAGGGGGTCTCAAAGTGAGCGAGAGGGCGGGGGTCTCAAAGTGAGCGAGAGGGCAGGGGGTCTCAAAGTGAGCGAGAGGGCGGGAGTCTCAAAGTGAGCGAGAGGGCGGGGGCCTCAAAGTGAGCGAGAGGGCGGGGGTCTCAAAGTGAGCGAGAGCGTGGGGGGTGTAAAAGTGAGCAAGAGCATGGGGGGTCTCAAAGTGAGCGAGAGGGCGGGGGGTCTCAAAGTGAGCGAGATGGCGGGAGTCTCAAAGTGAGCGAGAGGGCAGGGGGGTCTCAAAGTGAGCGAGAGGGCAGGGGGGTCTCAAAGTGAGCGAGAGGGCGGGAGTCTCAAAATGAGCGAGAGGGCAGGGGGTCTCAAAGTGAGCGAGAGGGCAGGGGGGTCTCAAAGTGAGCGAGAGGGCAGGGGGGTCTCAAAGTGAGCGAGAGGGCAGGGGGGTCTCAAAGTGAGCGAGAGGGCGGGGGTCTCAAAGTGAGCGAGAGGGCAGGGGGGTCTCAAAGTGAGCGAGAGGGCGGGAGTCTCAAAGTGAGCGAGAGGGCAGGGGGGTCTCAAAGTGTGCGAGAGGGCAAGGGGTCTCAAAGTGAGCGAGAGGGCAGGGGGGTCTCAAAGTGAGCGAGAGGGCGGGGGTCTCAAAGTGAGCGAGAGGGCAGGGGGGTCTCAAAGTGAGCGAGAGGGTGGGGGTCTCAAAGTGAGCGAGAGGGCAGGGGTCTCAAAGTGAGCGAGAGGGCAGGGGGGTCTCAAAGTGAGCGAGAGGGCAGGGGGGTCTCAAAGTGAGCGAGAGGGCAGGAGGGTCTCAAAGTGAGCGAGAGGGCAGGGGGTCTCAAAGTGAGCGAGAGGGCGGGAGTCTCAAAGTGAGCGAGAGGGCAGGGGTCTCAAAGTGAGCGAGAGGGCGGGGGTCTCAAAGTGAGCGAGAGGGCGGGGGGTGTAAAAGTGAGCAAGAGCATGGGGGGTCTCAAAGTGAGCGAGAGGGCAGGGGGGTCTCAAAGTGAGCAAGAGGGCAGGGGGTCTCAAAGTGAGCGAGAGGGCAGGGGGGTCTCAAAGTGAGCGAGAGGGCGGGGGTCTCAAAGTGAGCGAGAGGGCAGGGGGGTCTCAAAGTGAACGAGAGGGCAGGGGGTCTCAAAGTGAGCGAGAGGGCGGGGGGGTCTCAAAGTGAACGAGAGGGCAGGGGGTCTCAAAGTGAGCGAGAGGGCGGGGGTCTCAAAGTGAGCGAGAGGGCAGGGGGGTCTCAAAGTGAGCGAGAGGGCGGGAGTCTCAAAGTGAGCGAGAGGGCGGGGGTCTCAAAGTGAGCGAGAGGGCAGGGGGTCTCAAAGTGAGCGAGAGGGCAGGGGTCTCAAAGTGAGCAAGAGGGCAGGGGGTCTCAAAGTGAACGAGAGGGCAGGGGGTCTCAAAGTGGGCGAGAGGGCAGGGGGTCTCAAAGTGAGTGGGGCTGATAGCGAGGGATAATATGGAAGGGTTAGAGTGAGATTTTCGGGGTTACAGTGAGTGAGGGTATGGGGAAGGGGGTTTACAATATGAGAGAGACTTCGGGAGGGGAAATAGTGATTGACTGTGTGTAGGGGCTACTTTGAGTGAGATTGTGGGGGGGGAGGTGGTTACAACAAATGAGAGTGTTGGGGGGGGGTTACAGTGAGGGATGTTACAATGAGAATGTAGAGTGATTACAATGTTACAGTGACTGAGAATGTGGGGGGCAGTTACAGAGGCTGAGAGCACCCAGGGATTAGAGGGGATTACATTGAGCGGGAGAGTGTGGAGGGGCTTACAGTGAGCAGCAGAGTGTGGAGGGGGTGCTTACAGTGAGTGAGAGTTTGCAGGGGGGTTTACAGTGAATGGGAGTGCCAGGGATTTAGTCAGTGATGATATGATGAGTCTTCCCTGTGGCATTGCTGGGGTGCAGTAAGTAACTTGTCTTTTTGTTGAATAGGGTCCACGTGGGCCCCAAGGAGCCCCTGGTGCTCCAGGCAGAACTGGACGGAGGGTAAGTTAACATTTCTCCACATTTCTAGCCCAATAGTTTCTCAGCAGTGACATTTTGCAGCCTCACGTTAACAAGCCTGGCTTACATTGCAGGGTCGCGCTGGTGCTGATGGCGCACGGGGAATCCCTGGTGAATCCGGCATTAAGGTATGAAAAAGGGGACACACTCAGTTTGTGGGGATGTCATTTGCAACCGGAAAGTTTTTGTATGCGTGTGTGTGTGCGCGAGTATGTGTGTGTGTGTGCGCGTGCGCGAGTGTGTGTGCGCATGCTTAGCTCTGTATTTATGTGCATACGAGTGTTTGTGTGTGTATGTGTGTGTGTCTGCATGTGAATGTGTAAGTGTGTTTCTGAGTGTGCAGGCGTGTGTCCGTGTGAGCGTGAGTTTGTGTGTGTCTGCATGTGAATGTGTAAGTGTGTTTCTGAGTGTGCAGGCGTGTGTCCGTGTGAGTGTGAGTTTGTGTGTGTCTGCATGTGAATGTGTAAGTGTGTTTCTGAGTGTGCAGGCGTGTGTCCGTGTGAGTGTGAGTTTGTGTGTGTCTGCATGTGTTTGTGATTGTGTTTATGTGTAACTGTGTCTGCGAATCTGTTTGTATGCATGTGTGTGTGTGTGTACGTGTGTGTGTGTATGTGTGTGTGTGTATGTGTGTGTGTTTGCTGATCAGTGTTGAATGGCTGTTTGACGGTGAGCTCCCGTTGAGCTGTAACACCCACGTTCAGGCCGTATCTTTGTGTTGTGCAGGGTGACCGAGGTTTCGATGGATTACCTGGCCTGCCCGGAGAGAAGGGGAACCGGGTGAGTATGGGGCTGAGTGGCCGGACGTGTCAGAGTGCTCCATCGTGCCAATGTGGCCACCCCAGGGTTAAGTGTGGATCAGGAGAGGATGGGCTCACCTTGCAGCCTTTGTGCAGGCACCTGGAGAATGGGATGGAGTTATAGGGAGAGTGCGGAGTTCGGGATAGCACGCTGATCACACATGCACTTGAAGACCAGGTCATGCACAAACAGGAGCTCAGACTCTATCTGGTAGGAACGAGCAATTGGCCCCATTCAATCATCAACTGAGAGGCAGACTCGAATCCCACCCAATCCTGAGCAGCAGCAACTGTTAAATATCTCATTCCTCATTTCTCAAGTGGAAGGGTCATAAAACACGATGTGGAGATGCCGACGTTGGACTGGGGTAAATACAGTAAGAAGTCTCACAAACCAGGTTAAAGTCCAGCAGGTTCATCTGGCAGCAAATGCCACTAGCTTTCAGGACTCTTCGTCAGAATGGAGAGTTCTGATCACAAACAGGGGATGTAAAGACACACACTCAGTTTACAGAATATTGATTAGAATGCAAGTTTTTACAACTAATCAAGTTTTAAAGGTGCAGAAAATGTGAGTGGAGAGAGCATTGAGCACAGGTTAAAGAGATGGGTATTGTCTCCAGACAGGACAGTTGGTGAGATGTTGCAAGTCCAGGCAAGTCATGGGGGTTACAGATAGTGTGACATGAACCCAAGATCCCGGTTGAGGCCGTCCTCATGTGTGTGGAACTTGGTTATCAGTTTCTGCTCAGCGACTCTGCAATGTCGTGTGTCGTGAAGGCCGCCTTGGAGAATGCTTACCCGAAGATCAGAGACTGAATGCCCATGACCACTGAAGTGTTCGCCAACAGGAAGGGAACAGTCTTGCCTGGTGATTGTCGAACAGTGTTCATTCATCCATTGTAGTAGCGTCTGCATGGTCTCCCCAATGTACCATGTATCGGGACGTCCTTTCCTGCAGCATATCAGGTAGACAACATTGGCCGAGTCGCAAGAGTATGTACCGTTAACTGGTGGATGGCGTTCTCACGTGAGATGATGGCATCCATATTGATGATCCGTCATGTCTTACAGAGGTTGCTGTGACAGGGTTGTGTGGTATTGTGGTCACTGTTCTCCTGAAGGCTGGGTAGTTTGCTGCGAACAATGGTCTGTTTGAGGCTGTGTGGTTGTTTGAAGGCAAGAAGTGGGGGTGTGGGGATGACCCTGGCGAGATGTTCGTCTTCATCAATGACATGGTGAAGACTCAAGAGAAGATGTCGTAGCTTCTCCGCTCTGGGGAAGTACTGGACGACGAAGGGTACTCTGTCCACCATGTCCCATGTTTGTCTTTTGAGGAGATCGTGCAGTTTTTTGCTGTGGCGCATTGGAACAGTCGATGGATGAGTCAAGCGCCATATCCTGTTCTTATGAGGGCATCTTTCAGCGTCTGGAGGTGTCTGTTGCGATCCTCCTCATCAGAGCAGATCCTGAGTATACAGAGGGCTTGTCCATAGGGAATAGCTTCTTTAACATGTTTAGGGTGGAAACTGGAGAAGTGGAGCTTTGTGAGGTTATCCGTGGGCTTGCGGTACAGTGAGGTGCTGAGGTGACCGTCCTTAACGGAGATGCGTGTGTCCAAGAATGTAACCGATTCTGGGGAATAGTCCACGGTGAGTCTGATGGTGGGGTGGAACTTGTTGATATCGTCATATAGTTGTTTCAGTGACTGTTCACCTTGAGTCCAAAAGAAGAAAATGTCTTCAATGTATCTAGTGTATAGCATTGGTTGAAGGTCCTGTGAGGTGAAGAGGGCTTGTTCGAACCTGTGCATGAAGAAATTGGCATATTGAAGTGCAAATCTGGTCCCCATGGCTGTTCTGTGTGTCTGGATGAAGAACTGGTTGTTGAAGGTGAAGACATTGCAGACCAGGATGAAGTGGATGAGTTGTAAAATAGCATCTGGAAACTGGCAGTTGTCGGCATTGAGTACTGAGGCAGTTGCAGCAATGCCATCATCGTGGGGGATGCTGGTGTAGAGTGCCGAGACATCCATTGTGATGAGGAGTGTCCACAGCAAACTATCCAGCCTTCAGGAGAATAGTGACCACGACACTACACAACCCTGCCACAGCAACCTCTGCAAGACATGACAGATCATCGACAAGGATGCCATCATCTCATGTGAGAATACCATCCACCAGGTACACGGCACATACTCTTGCAACTCGGCCAACGTTGTCTACCTAATGCACTGCAGGCAAGGATGTCCTGAGGCTTGGTACACTGGGGAGACCATGCAGACATTACGACAACAAATGAATGAACACCGCTCGACAATCACTAGGCAAGAGTGTTCTCTTCCTGTTGGCGAACACTTCAGCGGTCACGGGCATTCGGCCTCTGATCTTCGGATAAACATTCTCCAAGGCGGTCTTCACGACACACAACATCACAGAGTCGCTGAGCAGAGACTGATAGCCAAGTTCTGCACACATGAGGACAGTCTCAACAGGGATCTTGGGTTCATGTCACATTATTTGTAAACCCCATGATTTGCCTGGGTTTGCAACACCTCACTTACTGTACTGTCTGGAGACAATACACATCTCTTTAACTGATGCTTAATGCTATCTCCACTCACATTGTCTGCACCTTTTAAGACATGATTAGATGTAGAAACTCACATTCTAATCAGTATTCTGTAAACTGAGTGTGTGTCTTCCCATCCCCTGTTTGTGATCAGAACTCTCCATTCTGACGGAGGGTCAGATGCCCGAAAGCTAGTGACATTTGCTACCAAATAAATCTGTTGGACCTGGTGTTGTGAGGCTTCTTACTGGACATAAAACAGTCAGGATTAGACGTAGGCTATGCTTTTAACCCAACTTAACCCTCATGCTTTCCTCCACTCAATATTGCCAGAGGTAAAATCCATTTCTATGACAGAATGGTTACAGCATAGAAGGAGGCCATTCAGCAGGTTGTGTCAGTTCTGGCTCTCTGAGGGAGAAATCAACTTGCAAACGTACAAATTAGGAGTAGGTTTAGGCCACTCGGCCCCTTGAACTGCTTCACCATCGACAAGATCATGACTGATCTAATTGTAACCTCAATGCCACATTTCTGCCAACCACCGATAATCTTTCTCCTTCTTATTAGTTAAGAATCTACCCAGCCCTGCCTTTATAAATATTCAAAGACTCTGCTTCCACTGTCTTTTGAGGAAGAGTTCCAGAGACTTGTCACCATTTGAGAAAAGAATTCTCATCTCTGTCTCACGTGAGCGACTCCTTATTTTTAAATGGGGATTCCTACTTCTAGTTTAAAGAAGTTTATTTAATTAGTCACAAGTCAGTTACAGAAACACTGCATTGAAGTTACTGTGAAAATCCCCTTGTCGCCACACTCCAGTGCCTGTTCAGGTACACTGAGGGAGAATTTAGCACGGTCAATGAACCTAACCTCTGCACACTGTGGGAGGAAATTGGAGAGAATGTGCAAACTCCACGCTGACAGTGACCCAAGCTGAGAATCGAACCTGTGTTCCTGTCACTGTCAGGCAGCAGTGCTCACCACTGTGCCACCATGCCTGTCTCTTTTAGATTCTCCCAGAAGATGTAGGACCTTTCAAACCCATGCTCACTACCATCTAGAAGGATAAGGACAGCATACACCTGGAGGTTCCTCTCCAACTCACTCACCATTCTGACTTGGAAATGTATCCACTGTTCCTTCACTGTCGAAATCCTGAAATACCCTACCTAACTGCATTGTGGGTCAACCCACAGCGCACAGACCGCAGTGATTCAAGAAGGCAGCTCACTGCCATCTTCTCGAGGGCAACTAGAGATGGGCAATAAATACTGGCCAGCCAGCAATGCCCATGTCCAATGGTTGAATTAGAAAAAAGAGGAAACTCTTCCAGCCGCTAAACCCTTCAACCTTTTCTCAAAAAACAATCCACCCATTCCTGGTATTAACGCTGAGAATGCTAGAAATCTGAAATAAAAATCAGAAAATACTGGTTAAACTCAGCAGGACTGGCAGCATCTGTGGAGAGAGAAACAGCGTTGGTATGACTCTTCGACAGAACAGTTCTGTGGATGTGTCACATGCACTTGAAACATTAACTCTGTTTCTATCTGTACCCACAGATGCTGCCAGACCTGCTGAGTTTATACAGCATTTTCTGTTTTGTATTTCGGATATCAGCCTGAAAACCTCCTTCAAATTACATCCAATGTTTTTATATCCTTGCTTCATAAGGAAATCGAGTGTCGCTCCCCCATTTTCTCTCACTGTCCCTGCAGATTCTTCCTTTTCAGATAATGATCCAATTCCCTCACAAATACCTCAATTGAACCTTGCCCCCGCCACACTCTCACAGTGCATTCCAGATCCTAACCACTCACTTGTGAATCTGTCTGCACCACGTTCTCAGGCAATGCATTCCAGATACTAACCGCTCACTTGTGAATCTGTCTCCACCACACGCTCAGACAGTGCAATCCAGATCGTAACCACTCACTTGTGAATCTGTCTGCACCACGTTCTCAGGCAATGCATTCCAGATACTAACCGCTCATTTGTGAAGCTGTCTCCACCACACGCTCAGACAGTGCAATCCAGATCGTAACCACTCACTTGTGAAGCTGTCTCCACCACACGCTCAGACAGTGCGATCCAGATCCTAACCACTCACTGTGTGAATCTGTCTCCACCACACGCTCAGACAGTGCAATCCAGATCGTAACCACTCACTGTGTGAATCTGTCTCCACCACACGCTCAGACAGTGCGATCCAGATCCTAACCACTCACTGTGTGAATCTGTCTCCACCACACGCTCAGACAGTGCGATCCAGATCCTAACCACTCACTGTGTGAATCTGTCTCCACCACACGCTCAGACAGTGCGATCCAGATCCTAACCACTCACTGTGTGAATCTGTCTCCGCCACACTCTGAGAATTCATTCCAGATCCTAACTACTTGTTGCAGGAAAAAAGTTTCTCCTCAAGTGGCATTTTCTCCTCTTGCCACTTACCATCCTCTGGTTCTTGTCTCTTCCCCCAATAGGAACAGCTTCTTTCTATCCCCTCTGTCCATCCAGAACCCTTGTGATTTTGAAGAGCTCTGTCAAATCTCTTCTTGAACTTCTCTCTTGGGAGAGCTGTCCCAACCTCTGCAACGTGTTCAACGTAACTGCAGTTCCTCATCCTTGGAACCGTCTTCGGGAATCTTTTCCTCGCTTCTCCACGATGCCATCACATCCTTTCTGAAACCAAGGCTCCCGTTAAGCCAAGGGAATAATACTGGTGTGCACGGAATCTATATGCTCTATGCCAATCTAATTCCTGCGCAGCTCCAACCACTGCAAAAGGATTCAAAAGTCTGTACCAATAGACTGAAGAACAGCTTCTTCCCAGCTGTCATCAGACTTTAGAATAGGAGCTATCATATATTTAGCTGAGCTTTCTCTTCACCCTATCTGTGACTGCAACACTAGACTTTGCACCCTCTCCTTTTCTTCTTCCCTATGTACTCTACAAATGGTACATGTTTTCTGTATACTGCACAAAAAAACAATACTTTTCACTGTATCCCAGACATATGACTATAATAATAAATCAAACCACTTGAGTGTCTGACAGAATCAGTAAAGGAAAAGGGTGAGGTATTAAATTGTCCACACTTTTTCTCAGTGGATGTGAAAGATCCTGGGGGCATCGTTTTGAATGAGAGCTCAGAAACTGATTTATCCAGTTCACTGCGTGTTGGTGGGCTCTTGCTGTGCACAGACTTCCCACGTTACAATGGAGACCATGCCTCACTATCTGAGGAGGCCTTTGGGATGTCCTGCAGTGTCGGTGGCATCATAGCAACGCACCTCCGGCAGTCTTCCCTTTACTGGTGACTGCGGAGGGTCGATCCTCTTCCTCCTTCTGATGCAATGGTTCATGTTGCAAAGGTGCAGATCCCACCTGTGGTTTCCCCCTGATGTTGGGGCTGGGTGGGCGATGATCTGGGACACATGTGCGCTGTTTGCCAACAGAGCGTGGGAGAGGGCTCTATGCCGACGGTTTGCCGATGGGAGACTGTGTGCAGATGGTGCACCGGGAACTTAATCCTGTTGTTTGTCTGTCATCCTTAGGGAGAGCCTGGTGCACAGGGACCGATGGGACACCAAGGGGAAGACGGAGAAAGGGTGAGTGTTTGCTGCTTTCCCCCACCATGTCGCACAGGCGCCTTCCAGGGTAAGCGTGTTCCATTGGGATTAGGGAACATCCGGAGCTCTGGGTCCATCCGGACGCGAGCAATGGGTAAAGCTAGGGTCAACTTGCTGTGGGGGTTTTGGGGGTGAATCTTAACCCAGGGATGGGAAGGCAGCATGGTGGTAATATCACTGAACTTGTAATCCATAGGCCCGGATGAAAATTTCAGAATCACAAGCTTCCCTGTCACGGGAGCTAAGGGATTTGAAATCTAAATCATCCATAAGTTTGGAATAAAAAGCCAGTCTTAGTAATAATGAAACAATGGGATTTTTGTATAGACCCATCTATTTGACCATGTGAGTCTGTTTACCATTGATGCTCACTGTGCTCAATTGCTTCTACCTGGGTGTGGACTCAGAGGAAAGTAAACAAACCACAGAAAAAGCTGGGAGCTGGAGCTGAAGCATGGAGCAGACACATGGAGTAGGTATTTTAAAGCACTGTAAATGCAATCTGTTACACTCATCGAAACTGCTTAAAGTTTATTTATTATTGTCACAAGTAGGCTTATGTCAATACTGCAATGAAGTTACTATGAAAATCCCCTCGTTGGCACACTCCAGTGCCTGTTCGGGTACACTGAGGGAGAATTTAGCATGGCCAATGCACTTAACCAGCACGTCTTTCGGACTGTGGGAGGAAACTGTAGCACTCGGAGAAAACCCAAGCAGACACATAAAAAATGTGCAGACTCTGCACAGACAGTGACCAAGCTGGGAACTGAACCCGGCTCCCTGGTGCTGTGAGCAGCAATGCCAATTACTGTGCCACCGTGCTGCCCTCTGAGGTATAACCTCATCTCACTTTAGTGTCTATCACTCTTTTAGCCAGAAGGTGGCAGGAACCAATGGGTCAGGTGGTAGATGTGGAAGGACATGTATCAGATCGCAGTACCCATACCAATAAGGAGTGTCATTGATATGGCCCACCTGGCTCCTGCCTATTATAAAGAAAACCCATCTGGTTCACTAATGCCCCTTTAGGAAAGGAAATCTGCCATCATTACCCAGTCTGGCTTACATGTGACTCCACAGCCACAGCAATGTGTGGCTGACTCTTAACTGCCCACTGAAGAGGGCCAGTGAGAGACTCAGTTCAATGGGAATTAGGAATGGGCAACAGATGACCCAAACAGTGACACCCACATCCTCATGAAAGAAAAAAATAAACCTTGCCCTGGGACCTAGTTTCAAATCCCAATGCAGCACCTGATGGAATTTAAATTTGACCAATAAATCTGGAATTAATAGTCTAATGCCGACCATGAAACTGTTATTGATTGTTGTAGAAACCCATCTGGTTCACTAATGCCCCCTTAGGGAAGGAAATCTGCCATCCTTACCCATCTGGCCTATATGTGACTCATAGAACCCTACAGTGCAGAAACAGGCCCTTCGGCCCATCGAGTCTGCACCGAACACAATCCCACCCAGACCCTATCCCCATATCCCTACACATTTACCTGCTAATCCCTCTAACCTACACATCCCAGGACACTAAGGGGCAATTTTAGCATAGCCAATGAACCTAACCCGCACATCTTTGGACTGTGGGAGGAAACCGGAGCACCCGGAGAAAACCCACGCAGACACGAGGAGAATGTGCAAACTCCACACAGGCAGTGACCCGAGCCGGGAATCGAACCCAGGACCCTGGAGCTGTGAAGCAGCAGTGCTAACCACTGTGCTACCGTGTCTCCCCTGACCCACAGCCTTGAATGCCAGACCCACAGCCTTGAATGCCCTCTGAGCCTCAGTTCTATCAAACCGCCATAGGCAGGTCACATACTGTTGGGGTATCCATGCCACATACACCGCTATGGTTCACGAAGACGGTTGACTGCCACCTCCTGGAGGGAAATAAGGGGTGGGGCGGCACCTTTATCTCACAAACCAGATGAATGAATACCGGCCAGGTACGTCATTTCAGGGGGGCAGTTAACATTACTGGGGTCTGGGGTCACATATAGGCTGAGGCCAAGAATTAATGTTCCTGAAAAGAACATCAGTTCCAGGTGGATTTTTTACAACAATCGAGAATGGACTCGTGGGCCATCATTAGACTTTTAATTCCAGATTTTTTTTTAGAATGAGTTAGATGAGGTAGACAGTCAACATCTTTTCCCAAAGGTAGGGGAGTCTAAAACTCAAGGGCATGGGTTTAAGGTGAGAGGGGAGAGATAAAAATGGATCCACAGGGGCAATTTTTTCATACAGAGGGTGATGGGTGTCTGGAACAAGCTGCCAGCGATAGTAGTAGAGGCGGGTATGATTTTGTCTTTTAAAAAGTATTTAGATAGTTACATGGGTAAGATGGGTATAGAAGGATATGGGTGAAACACAGGCAATTAGGACTAGCTTACCTGTTTTAAAAAGAAGGTAGCATGGATAAGTTGGGCCAAAGGGCCTGTTTCCATGCTGTAAACCTCTATGACTTTATCTACCCTGATGAGATTCGAACCCAGTTCCCAGAGCATTACTAGTCCAGTGACAATACCATTATGCCACGGTCTCCCAAAAGTCATGTTGTATGCAGATGGGTTGCTGTGGTTGTGACATCATTACTGCGATGATCCTTCAGAAAGTACTTCATTGGCACGAAATGCTTTGTGAGGATGGATGGGGAAGGGGCTTGCTGAGGTAGTTGGAGGTGTTCTGATAACTCTCCTCTGCACAAACTCTGTGTCATTTCCTCGATACGATCTCAGAGAGAAGCTGAAACATTAGTTGCTGTCACCACCACCCTGCTGGATGAGGATTGGAATCCCTTTGATCGCTGACCAGTGACAATGTCAGTAATCATTTGAAAATGTCACTTTGAGTTGATGGATTTTATCCAGTGCAGTGATAGGCATATCAATGAAAAGAAAGAGGGAATTGTCAGGAATTCACCCTCACCAAGGGGCTTGATGGAAACTGCCCCTGAATGGGTTAAAATTCCATTGAGGAGAAAGACTGGAAATATTTGTCAGGCCTTTGGGAAAGTTGTGCTTATTATTATGGAGAGTTTCCTCAGCTGCAGTTTCTACACATGAAGCCATTGTTGCCAGGCTGTGTACCCTATATGTAAGATGGTTTTAGATATCAGGCTGTGATTTGTTTTGTGCTGTGAGATCTTACCTTGGTCTTTTGTCTGCAGGGAGATGATGGAGAGGCTGGTCCCAGAGGGTTGCCAGGTGAACCCGTAAGTATATCCTGATGTTTGGACTTGTCTCCCAGAGTGGTGAAGAGAAACCAGGATTTGTTCAGGAGCCGTCAGCATCAGAGAGAGCAAGTCTAACGGGACACTCTCTTTGTGCAGTGTAGCTGTATGGTCCACTGCCGAGCCACTGATCCCAGGCACACGTTCGCCGCCTCACCCAGTCAATACTTACCCTTTAATACCCAATCTCACATCCTCTCTCCCAATGACCTTTCACCTCACCCCATGACCTTTCACCTTGTCTCCCTCTCCCAATGTCCTTTCACCTCACCCTCTCTCCCAACGATTTTTCACCTTGCCTGCTTTCTCCCAATTCACCTTTCTTCCTCATTCCCTCTCTCCCACTGCTTCTTTCTGGTTTCCTCCAAATCAAGTGTAGATCAGACTTTGATCCACAAGAGGATCAGGACAGATCATCACCCCTACCTTGAGAGCAGTTTGCAACGTCTGATCAATGCTGGCTGTAATATGAGAGTGTTCATCTGAGCAAGGATTAATATGGGACTGGGGAAACAGTACAGAGTGTTGCAGACAGTCACATGATAGCAGGCTGTGTATGCAAAAGTGGCTGGAAGAATCTGGCATGGAGACAGTATCCATGTGGCTGTACCTTGGAGATTGAGTATTATTACGAGCTGTTAATAAACACTTAGGCCTATAATTTCCTGCTTCTCCAGCTTCGCATTTGGACAGTATCCCAACAATGCATTGGAAAATCCCTCCAGGAGATTCTCTTAACCTGGCAATTGTCCAGAAGTGCTAATATCCGATGGAAAACTGTGTAGGGCTGGGAACCATCCAACAGAAACAATTTACAGAAACACAGATTTTACAGTGCGAGAGGAGGCTCATCGAGTCTGCACCGACTCTCCCACCCACCCAGCTCTGTCCCTATAATCCCCTGCATTTACCCTGCTAATCTCCATAACGTACACATCTTGGGACACTAATCAGCAATTTAGTACAGCCAATCAGCCCAACCCACCCATCTTTGCACAATGGGAGGAAACCCACACACGCACAGGGAGAAAGTGCAAACTCAGCCAAGGCCAGAATTGAACCCGGGTCCCTGGTGCTGTGAGCCGGCAGTGCTAATCACTGTGCCACCGTGTTGCTAATTTACATCGCTAACTTCAGGCGGTTCAGTCAGTTTTACCCCGATAGTCTGAAAGAATTAAAAGGGGAAAAAACAACACTTTTTACTCCAGAGTAACTATTTAAAAAAAAACCCAGATCCAGACCCAGTCTCGCATGGAATATCCTGCACTCACATACAATACCCCTAGGGAACCTTCCACACTACACCCACCTCAACTCCACCTCCCTGCCAAACGGCTTGACCTCACCTGACCCGACACCCCCTCTGTTCCCCCCACCCCTCAAAATTACCATACTCCACCTTCCCACCCAAACCTTCACCTTTCCATTCACCTGACGAAGGGGCAAACCCCAAAAGCTTGCGAGTTTACTATCAAACAAATCAGTTGGACTTAAATCTGGTGTTATCAGCCTTCTTACAAGGCCATGGGCCAAGTGCTGGGAAGTGGGACTAGAATAGTTAGGTGGTTCGTCTTTGACTGGTGCTGATGTGATAGGCTGAAGGGCCTTTTTCAATGTTGTATACCTCTTATGACTTGACGTTAACCCAACAAGTCTTACTGTTTTTTAGCTACTGTGCTATGTTGCATACAATACCTAATCCTGAAATGTTTATTTTTCTCTCTCTCTCTTTGTCTGTCCCTCTCCATCTCCAAGGGACCAAGAGGACTGCTTGGACCCAAAGGACCTCAGGGATTGCAAGGACCACCTGTGAGTGAATACAGATACAAAAAAAACAATTGCCTGTTTTCTGTGAAAATTAAAACTGACCGGCTGACAGAAAATAATGTTCACCGCGAAGTGAAATATTCCACGTCTCCGGGTAACAGTGTGCCCCCTGACCACCCTCCCTCGCCGTGCACCAATCAGTGAATGGTGTGATCGGTCTTCCCATTTCCGATCTTGCTTCGTGACTTGGTCATCCTCTTCCGGCTAGCTTCCTCTGTGGCTGCGGAAGGTTCGTTCAGATGGAGTTTTGTGCCTAATTCCTGAGGCAAGGCTGAATCTGGTGCTGACCTGTCGGTTGCATTCGGTGAAGACCGGAGTAACGGCTGGCTCCCAAATCAGCGGCACTCTACTGGGCGAGTGGCTGAGCACGTGTAATACCATAAAGTCGCCATAATCCCAGATGGCCATAAGCTGCTATCTGCTTTGATGGGGAAGAGAGCTCACTGCTGGTGGGTCAATCTGAGGATCACCACACCTCAAGCGAGTGGCAACATTGAGAAGGCAGGGACTTGTTCTTTGGAGGAGCAGGGAGAACATTAACCAACTGGACTTAGTCTCTGGAGGAGCAGGCAGATACATTAACCAACGGGACAGTCTCTGGAGGAGCAGACAGATACATTAACCAATGGGACTTAGTCTCTGGAGGAGCAGGCAGATACATTAACCAATGGGACAGTCTCTGGAGGAGCAGGCAGATACATTAACCAATGGGACTTAGTCTCTGGAGGAGCAGGCAGATACATTAACCAATGGGACTTAGTCTCTGGATGAGCAGGCAGATACATTAACCAACTGGACTTAGTCTCTGGAGGAGCAGGCAGATACATTAACCAATGGGACTTAGTCTCTGGAGGAGCAGGCAGATACATTAACCAATGGGACTTAGTCTCTGGAGGAGCAGGCAGATACATTAACCAATGGGACTTAGTCTCTGGAGGAGCAGGCAGATACATTAACCAATGGGACTTAGTCTCTGGATGAGCAGGCAGATACATTAACCAACTGGACTTAGTCTCTGGAGGAGCAGGCAGATACATTAACCAATGGGACTTAGTCTCTGGAGGAGCAGGCAGATACATTAACCAACGGGACAGTCTCTGGAGGAGCAGGCAGACACATTAACCAACGGGACAGTCTCTGGAGGAGCAGGCAGATACATTAACCAATGGGACTTAGTCTCTGGAGGAGCAGGCTGATAAGAACATAAGAAATAGGAGTAGGAATAGGCCATCTAGCCCTTCGAGCCTGCCCCACCATTCAATAAGATCATGGCTGATCTGTCGTGACTCAGTTCCACTTTCCCGCCTTCTCCCCATAACCCTTAATCCCCTTGCCTATCAAAAACCTATCTACCCGCGTCTTAAATATATTTAGCGAGGCAGCCTCCAACACTTCAACGGGCAGAGAATTCCAGAGATTCACCACCCTTTGAGTGAAGAAGTTAAGGTGCAGCCGTGCGACCCAGATGGGGCAGATACATTAACCAACGGGACTTAGTCTCTGGAGGAATGGGAAGAACATTAACCAACTAGACTTAGTGTCTGGCAACACGGAACTTAACCTTTCGTGAATAACGCCAGCCTGTATGGGAATTGAACCTGCGCTGTTGGCATTGCATCACAAACCAGCCGTCCAGCTGAGCTAAAGCAACTGCCCCCATCGGCAAGCAATCATTTGAGGATGAGGCTCTGCCTCTAATGGTAGCTTTGCTACGTACTACAGCACAAGTTCAGACTAGCAAAGTGATGTCTCTCCATCTCCAGCCTTTTGACAAAACCAATTTGCCAATTTCACCTCTACCTTTCATTGTTTTCAGCCAAATGGAAATTGAGATAGGTGTGGGAAAGTTCATGGGCCATTGGTGGAAAAAGTTGAACCGCCTCCGTTTTCAGGACTGAACATTGCTAGTGAGCTTCTCTTGTGTTTCAGGGTGTGCGAGGATCGGATGGCCCCCACGGTCCGAAAGGAAACCTGGTGCGTGATTTCTCTCCTTATATTCCCTTCGTTCATCTGTCCACTGTGAGCGCTCGGGAATTTACCATGTTTTCTGATTCGTCCCAAACAGGGGCCACAAGGAGAACCGGGACCACCGGGGCAACAAGGAATTCCCGGAGCTCAGGTAATAAGTCACATTGAGGCAAAAACATTGCCCACATACACCATTCCCTCTACCAGTTATAAAAATATAGTCTACACTGCCTCCTCACTATTGTGTACAAACTCAGTCTATAAATATTGTCCCCCTCACTACAGTGTACAAATACAGGCCTATATTGTCCCTCACTACTGTGTACAAACAAAATCTATAAAACCATCTCCTTCACTACTGTGTACAAACAGTATGGACAATAAACACTGTCCCTTACTATTATGTAGAAATACAGTTTATAAACCACATCTCCCCATGCCATTATGTACAAACACCGACTATAAACATTGTCCCTTCACTACTGAGTACAGCTCTGATTTGTAAACACTGTCGCTGTCTTGTAAAATGCAGAGTTATCCCTCATGTGTTCCTGAACTGTCACAGTCCAAGTTTTCTTTGAGAATAGACAGGCTGCTCTCTGATCTATTGTGTACTTTGGATGTGACTGAGCTACTGTCTTGGACTGGATGTGTGGCACTGCTGCCGGGCGTAGATGAAGCTGAGAGATGTTTGTGTGTGCCTGCTATCAGATGTGTGAGAGGCGAGCATGCTGTTTCCAATCCCTCATTCATCTTTCTGCCTTCTCTCCTGCAGGGTATACCCGGTCCTCAGGGAGCCATGGGTCCTCCTGGCCACAAGGTAAGTAACGTCGGCCGGATGAGCCTCCATCATTCAGAACGGGTGGTTTAATCCCTTGCGTGAGGTGCCCAACTCACCGACTAGTCTTTCTATCTAATCGCCTGCTGACCATTATACCAGCACAATTCACATCACACTTTCTACTTCCCCCTTTGTGCCGAGCCCTGTCTAAAACTGACTGGGACCGGACATTTCTGCACAAAAATTTGATTTGATTTATTATTGTCACATGTATTAACATACAGTGAAAAGTATTGTTTCTTGCGTGCTATACAGACAAAACATACTGTTCATAGAGAAGGAAACAAGAGAATGCAGAATGTAGTGTTATAGTCATAGCTAGGGGATAGAGAAAGATCAACTTAATGCAAGGTAAATCCATTTGAAAGTCTGACAGTAGCAGCGAAGAATCTATCCTTGAGTTGATTGGTACGTGACCTCAGACTTTTGCAACTTTTTCCCGAAGAAAGAAGGTGGAAGAGAGAATGTCTGGGGTGCTTGGGGTCCCTAATTACGCTGGCCACGTTGCCGAGGCAGTGGGAAGTGTAGACAGAGTCAGTGGATGGGAAGCTGGTTTGAGTGGTGGATTGGGCTACATTCACAACCTTTGTGGTGCCTTGCAGTCTTGGGTAGAGCAGGAACCATACCAAGAACCAATGCTTTCTATGGTGTATCTGTAAAAGTTGGTGAGAGTCATAGCTGACATGCCAAATTTCCTTAACTTTGTGAGAAAGTAGAGGCATTGGTGGACTTTCTTAACTATAGTGTTGGCATGGGGGGAGCAGGACATGTTGTTGGTGATCTGGACACCTAAAAACTTGAAGCTCTCAATCCTTTCTACTTTGTCCCCATTGATGTAGACAGGGACATGTTCTCCTTGACTTCCTGAAGTCAATGACAATCTTCATTTTTTTGACATTGAGGGAGAGATGATTGTTGCTGCACCAGTTCACCAGATTCACTGTCTCATTCCTGTACTCTGTCTCGTCATTGTTTGAGATCCAGCCCAATATGTGGTTTCGTCTGCAAACATGAAAATCGAATTGGAGGGGAATTTGGCCGCACAGTCATAGGTGTATAAGGAGTATAGTAGGGGGCTGAGAATACAGCCTTGTGGGGCACCCGTGTTGAGGATGATTGTGGAGGAGGTGTTGTTACCTATCCTTACCGATTTTGGTCTGTGAGTTAGGAAGTTCAGGATCCAGTCGCAGAGGGAGATGCCGAGGCCCAGGCCACGGAGTTTGGAGATGAGTTTCATGGGATTAACAGTGTTGAAGGCTGAGCTGTAGCCAACAAATAGGAGTCTGACATGAATTAAATCAAATCAAATCTGCACGCCTCAAAGGCAGCCCGAGGATGTCTTCCAGGTAGTGATCCAAGAACATCAGTCATGGCCATGACCCTACCACAGTGACTGGCTTGCTGAGTCCCACTGTTCCATGGGGTACTGAGGCACGCCACTCAGGGTGAACCCAGATCAAAGTTACTTTAGAAACAGAAACCGGAGAATAGGGCCCCTTGAGCCTGCTCCGCCATTCAGTAAGATCATCGCTGATCTGACTCTGGCCTCAACCCCATTCTCCTCCCTGTGTACCCGCCCCCATAACCTCGACTCCCTTGTCGATAAAAAACCTCACTCAGCCTTGAATGCAATGACCCGCGCACATCCTCTCATTGGGGCAGTGAATTCTTAACACTCATGTCCCTCTCAGAGAAGGAATTCCCTCTTCACCTTCATCCGAAATGGGAGGCCCCTGATTTATAGACTGACTGTGCCCCTAGTCCTGGGCCCCACTCCTCAAGAGGCTTAATCATTTCCCATGAGGGAACAGGAGTTTAAAGTTTTTATAGTTTATTTGTCAGTGTTACAAATAGGTTTACATTAACACTGCAGTGAAGTTACTGTGAATTTCCTAGTCACCACACTCTGGCACCGGTTTCGGCACACTGAGGGAGAATTTAGCATGGCCACTGCACCTAACCAGCACGTCTTTTGGACTGTGGGAAGAGACCGGAGCACCCAGAGGAAACCGACACGGACACAGGGACAAAGCGCAGACTCCGCACAGACAGCCAGGAATTGAACCTGAATCTGTGCTGCTGTGAGGCAGCAGTGCTAACCATTGTGTCACCCAGCCCTCACAATGGCAGGCGTCGTTGTGGGTGGGCCAGGAATTTTCCTGTCCCACCTGCGATGATGCCTGCCATGGTCGAGGCTGGAAGAACCCACCCATCCTCTGAGTATCTACGCAGATAAGCCCCCTCAAATTATACCTTTCGAGAAGATCAACTGCCAGCCTGCTAAAAGCCAGATGCGTAGGGGGTCCAATCTGCCCCGTTCATCCCGGGAATCAGCCAGGAGAATCTGCTTCCAATGCAAATATATCGAGGACTGATCTCACTCAGGCTCTGTCCAATTGCAGCATGACCTCCTAACTTTATGTTCAATTCCCCCCTTGCAATAAAGGCCAGCTCTTTGCAGAGTTCATTGATCTACAATCGGTCTCAATTTGTCCTGGAGAGAGAGAGAGACAGAGAGGGTTACAGAGAGAGTAAGACAGACAAATAATGAGAGGGTGGAAGAGACAAAGTGAGACTGATCCATAGAGTGAGAGAGAGAGAGAGAGACAGACGGACAGACAGGCAGGCACAGAGACAGGCAGGCAGAGAGACAGGTAGGCAAGGAAAGAGAGAGAGAGAGAAGCTGAGGGAGAGGGGCAGGCAAGGAAAGAGAGCAAGTGAGAGGCAGGCAGAGAGCGAGCGAGAGAGCCAGGTAGAGACAAAGAGACAGGCAGAGAAAGAGAAACAGGTAGAAAGAGTGAGAGAGAGAGGCAGAGAGAAACAGGCAAAGAGAGAGTGAGTGTGACAGGCAGGGAGAGAGAGAAAAACAAGCAGAGACAAAGAGACCGGCAGAGAGAGAGAGAGAGAGAGAGAGAGACAGGCAGGGAGAGAGAGAGAGACAGGCAGAGAGAGAGAGAGAGACAGGCAGGGAGAGAGAGAGAGACAGGCAGGGAGAGAGTGAGAGACAGGCAGGGAGAGAGAGAGAGGCAGAGAGAGAGAGAGACAGGCAGAGAGAGAGAGAGCCAGGTAGAAACAAAGAAACAAGCAGAGAAAGAGAAACAGGCAGAAAGAGTGAGAGAGAGAGGCAGAGAGAAACAGGCAAAGAGAGAGTGAGTGTGACAGGGAGAGATGGACTGTGACAGGCAGGGAGAGAGAGAAAAACAAGCAGAGACAGGTAGAGAGAGAGAGAGAGAGAGACAGGCAGAGAGAGAGAGACAGGCAGAGAGAGAGCGAGAGAGCCAGGTAGAGACAGAGAAACAGGCAGAAAGAGTGAGAGAGAGAGGCAGAGAGAAACAGGCAAAGAGAGAGTGAGTGTGACAGGGAGAGAGGGACTGTGACAGGCAGGGAGAGAGAGAAAAAAACAAGCAGAAACAAAGAGACAGGTAGATAGAAAGAGAGACAGGCAGAGAGAGAGAGAAAGACAGGCAGAGAGAGAGAGAGAGAGAGAGACAGGCAGAGAGAGAAAGAGACAGGCAGGCAGAGAGAAAGAGAGACAGAGACAGCCAGGCAGAGAGAGAGAGAAAGGCACAGAGAAAGAGAGAGACAGACAGGCAGGCAGAGAGAGAGAGACAGGCAGAGAGAAAGAGAGAACGAGGGAGAGAGAGACGGGCAGGGAGAAAGAGAGAGAGCGAGAGAGAGACAGGCAGCCAGAGAGAGAGAGAGACAGGCAGGCAGGCAGAGAGAGGGAGAAAGGCAGAAAGAAAGAGAGAGCAAGAGAGAGAGAGAGACAGGTAAGCAGAGAGAGAGACAGACAGGTAGAGAGAGAAAGAGAGACAGGCAGGCAGAGAGAAAGAAAGAGAGCGAGAGAGGCAGGCAGAAAGAGAGAGACAGGCAGGCAGAGAGAGAGAGACAGACGGGCAGAGAGAAAGAGAGAGAAGAGAGAGAGAGACAGGCAGAGAGAGAGAGAGAGAGTGAGAGAGAGAGACTGGGAGGCAAACAGAGAGAGAGGCAGGCAGAGAGCGAGAGAAAGAGACAGGCAGGCAGAGAGAGAGAGAAAGAGAGAGATGGCCAGAGAGAAAGAGAGAGATTGGGAGACAGGCAGAGATAAAGAGAGAGCGAGAGAGAAAGACAGACAGGCAGGCAGCGAGAGAGAGAGAGATAGGTAGGCAGAGAGAAAGAGAGAGAGAGAGACAGGCAGACAAAGAGAGAGAGAGACGGGCAGAGAGCAAGAGAGAGATAGGGAGACAGGCAGAGAGAGAGAGAGAGACATACACGCAGAGAGAAAGAGAGAGAGAGAGACAGGCAGACAGAGAGAGAGAGAGAGACAGGCAGACAGAGAGAAAGAGAGAGAGAGAGACAGGCAGGTAGAGAGAGAAAGAGAGAGAGAGACATGCAGGTAGAAGGAGAAAGAGAGAGACAGGCAGAGAGAGAAAGAGAGATAGAGACAGGCAGACAGACAGAGAGAGAGAGAGACAGGCCGTGAGAAAGAGAGAGAGTGAGAGAGAGAGACTGGCTGGCAGAGAGAAAGAGAGAAAGACAGGCAGAGAGCGAGGGAAAGATTCAGGCAGGCAGAGAGAAAGAGAGAGACAGGCAGCGAGAGAGAGAGAGAGGCAGGCAGAGAGCGAGAGAGAGACAGGCAGAAAGAGACTGTCTCTGCCTGTCTCTTTGTCTCTGCCTAAGAGAGAGCAAGAGAGAGAGACGGGCAGAGAGAAAGAGAGAGAGCGACAGCCAGAGAGAGAGAGGCAGCCAGAGAGAACGAGAGAGAGAGACAGGTAGCCAGAGAGAACGAGAGAGACAGGCAGCTGGAGAGAACGAGAGAGAGAGAGACAGGCAGAGAGAAAGAGAGAGAGATGGCCAGAGAGAAAGAGACAGATAGGGAGACAGGCAGAGAGAAAGAGAGAGCGAGAGAGAGAGACAGGCAGAGAGAAAGAGAAAGACCGAGAGAGACAGGCAGGCAGAAAGCGAGAGAGAGAGACAGGCAGAGAGAGAGAAAGTGAGAGAGAGAGACAGGCAGAGAGAGACAGGCAGGCAGAGAGAAAGAGAGAGCGAGAGAGAGAGACAGGCAGAGAGAAAGAGAAAGACCGAGAGAGACAGGCAGAGAGAGAGAAAGTGAGAGAGAGAGACAGGCAGAGAGAGAGAAAGTGAGAGAGAGAGACAGGCAGAGAGAGGGAGACAGGCAGGCAGAGAGAAAGAGAGAGACAGGCTGGCAGAGAGAAAAAGAGAGAGACAGGCAGACAGAGAGAAAGAGAGAGACAGGCAGCCAGAGAGAGAGAGAGGCAGGCAGAGAGAAAGAGAGAGAGCGAGAGAGACGCAGGCAGGCAGAGAGAGCGAGAGAGAGAGACAGGCAGGCAGAGAGAGTGAGAGAGAGAGGCCGGCAGGCAGGGAGAGAGAGAGAGAGAGAGACAGGCAGGCAGAGAGAAAAGGAGAGACAGAGAGACAGGTAGGCAGAGAGAGAGAGAGACAGGCAGAAAGAAAGAGAGAGACACGGCCTGAGAGAAAGAGGGAGATAGGGAGACAGGCAAAGAGAGAGAGAGACAGGCAGAGAGAAAGAGAGCGAGAGAGAGACAGGCAGAGAGAAAGAGAGCGAGAGAGACAGGCAGCCAGAGAGAAAGAGAGAGAGACCGGCAGGCAGGGAGAGGGAGACAGGAATCCAGTGAGAGAGAGAGACAGGCAGGCAGAGAGAAAGAGAGAGAGAGAGACAGGCAGCCAGTGAAAGAGAGAGAGAGAGACAGGCAGACAGAGAGAAAGAGAGAGAGAGAGAGGCAGACAGAGAGAAAGAGAGAGAGAGAGAGGCAGACAGAGAGAAAGAGAGAGAGAGGCAGACAGAGAGAAAGAGAGAGGGAGAGAGACAGGCAAGCAGAGAGAAAGAGTGATAGAGACAGGCAGGCAGGGAGAGAGGGAGACAGGAATCCAGAGAGAGAGAGAGACAGGCAGGCCGAGAGAAAGAGAGAGAGAGAGAGAGGGAGACAGGCAGCCAGTGAGAGAGAGAGACAGGCAGGCAGAGAGAAAGAGAGAGAGAGAAAGACAGGCAGGCAGAGAGAAAGAGAGGGAGAGAGAGAGACAGGCAGACTGAGAGAAAGAGAGTGGGAGACAGGCAGCCAGTGAGAGAGAGAGAGAGACAGGCAGCCAGAGAGAAAGAGAGAGAGAGAGGCAGACAGTGAGAGAGAGAGACACACAGGCAGCCAGAGAAAAAGAGAGAGAGACAGGCAGGCAGAGAGAAAGAGAGAGAGAGAGAGAGAGAGGGAGACAGGCAGCCAGAGAGAAAGAGAGAGAGACAGGCAGCCAGTGAAAGAGAGAGAGAGACAGGCAGGCAGAGAGAAAGAGAGAGAGACAGGCAGACAGAGAGAAAGAGAGGGAGAGAGAGAGACAGGCAGACTAAGAGAGAGAGAGAGAGGGAAACAGGCAGCCAGTGAGAGAGAGAGAGAGACAGGCAGGGAGAGAGAAAGAGAAAGCGAGAGACAGGCAGCCAGTGAGAGAAAGAGTGATAGAGACAGGCAGGGAGAGAGGGAGACAGGAATCCTGTGTGAGAGAGAGAGAGACAGGCAGGCAGAGAGAGAGAGAGAGAGAGAGAGACAGGCAGACTGAGAGAAAAAGAGAGGGAGACAGGCAGCCAGTGAGAGAGAGAGAGACAGGCAAGCAGAGAGAAAGAGATAGAGACAGGCAGGGAGAGAGGGAGACAGAAATCCAGTGTGAGAGAGAGACAGGCAGTCAGTGAGAAAGAGAGAGAGAGAGACAGGCAGGCAGAGAGAAACAAAGAGAGACAGGCAGCCAGACCGAGAAAGAGAGAGAGAGAAAGGCAGGTAGGCAGAGAGAGAGACACACACAGGCAGGCAGTGAGAAAGAAAGAGAGACAGACAGGCAGGCAAAGAGAAGAAGAGAGACAGGGAGAGTATGAGAGAGAGAGAGAGAAGTAGGCACAGAGAGAGAGAGACAGGCAGGCAGACAAAGAGAAGAAGAGAGACAGGGAGAGCATGAGAGAGAGAGAGAGAGTGAGAGACAGGTAGGCAGAGAGAGAGAGAGACAGGCAGAGAGAGAGAGAGACGGCCAAAGAGAAAGAGAGAGATAGGGAGTCAGGCAAAGAGAAAGAGAGGGAGAGAAAGACAGGCAGAGAGAAAGAGAGAGAGAGAGATGGCCGGAGAAAAAGAGAGAGAGAGGGAGATGGGCAGAGAGAAAGAGAGAGAGACTGGCAGAGAGAAAGAGAGCAAGCGAGAGAGAGACTGGCAGAGAGAAAGAGAGAGAGACAGGCAGAGAGAGAGAGACTGGCAGAGAGAGAGAGAGAATGAGACAGGCAGAGAGAGAGAGACAGGCAGAGAGAGAGACAGGCAGAGAGAGAGGGAGACAGGCAGAGAGCGAGAGGGAGACAGGCAGAGAGAACGAATGAGAGGGAGACAGGCAGAGAGAACGAGTAAGAGGGAGACAGGCAGAGAGAACGAGTGAGAGGGAGAGAGGCAGAGAGAGAGAGAGAGGCAGAGAGAAAAAGAGAGAGATGAACAAAGAGAAAGAGTGAGAGAGAGTGGGGGAGACAGGCAGAGAGAGAGAGAGGGAGATAGGCACAGAGAGAGAGAGGGAGAGAGGTGGACAGAGAGAAAGAGAGGGAGAGACAGACGGGCAGAGAGAGAGAGAAAGAGGGAGACCGGCAGAGAGAAAGAAAGAGACAGACAGGCAGAAAGAAAGAGATAGAGAGAGACAGGCAAAGAGAAGGAGAGAGGCAGAGAGAGAGAGAGAGAGAGACAGGCATAGAGAGAGAGAGAGAGACGAGCAGGAGGAAAGAGAGAGAGAGTCAGGCAGAGAGAGAGGCAGAGAGAAAGAGAGGGAGAGAGAGAGGCAGAGAGGGAGAGAGACAGGCAGAGAGAGAGAGAGGGAGACCGGCAGAGAGATAGAGGGAGAGGGAGACCGGCAGAGAGAGAGAGAGGGAGACAGGCAGAGAGAGAGAGAGAGGGAGACCGGCAGAGAGAGAGAGGGAGACAGGCAGAGAGAGAAAGAGAGGGAAAGAGAGAGAGACAGGCAGAGAGACAGAGAAAAAGAGAGAGATGTACAAAGAAAAAGAGTGAGAGAGAGAGAGGGGGAGACAGGCAGAGAGAGAGAGAGGGAGACAGGCACAGAGAGAGATAGGGAGAGAGGTGGACAGAGAGAAAGAGAGGGAGAGACAGATGGGCAGAGAGAGAGAGAGACAGACAGAGAAAGAGACAGGCAGAGAGAGACAGAGAAAGAAAGAGAGAGAGGCAGAGAGTAAGAGAGAGAAAGACAGGCAGAGAGAGAGAGAAAGACATAGAGAGAGAAAGAGAGAGAGAGACAGGCAGAGAGAGAGACTGGCACAGAGAAAGAGAGAGAGAGCGAGACAGGCACAGAGAAAGAGAGAGAGAGACAGGAAGAAGAAGAGAGAGAGGCAGAGAGAAAGAGAGAGATGTGCAGAAGAAAGAGTGTGAGAGAGATGGGGAGACAGGCACAGAGAGAGAGAGAGGGAGAGAGGTGGACAGAGAGAAAGAGAGGGAGAGACAGATGGGCAGAGAGAGAGAGAAACAGGTACAGAGAGAGAGAGACCGGCAGACAGAAAGAGAGAGACCGGCAGGGAGAAAGAGAGAGACCGGCAGGGAGACAGGGGAAGAGAGAGAGGCAGAGAGAAAGAGAGAGGGAGGCAGAGAGAAAGTGAGAGAAAGAGTCAGGCAGAGAGCAAGAGAAAGAGAGAGAGAGAGAGACAGGCAGAGAGAACGAGAGGGAGCGAGACAGACAGTGAGAGAGGCAGAGAGAAAGACAGGGAGAGAGAGAGGCAGAGAGAAAGACAGGGAGAGAGACAGGCAGATAGAAAGAGAGAGAGACAGGCAGAGAGAAAGAGAAAGACAGGCAGAGAGAAAGAGAAAGAGACAGGCAGAGAGAGAGAGGCAGAGACAGGCAGAGAGAAAGAGGCAGAGACAGGCAGAGAGAGAGAGGCAGAGAGCAAGAGAGGGAGAATGAGAGGCAGAGAGAAATAGAGGGAGAGAGACAGGCAGAGAGAAAGAGACAGGCAGAGAGAAAGAGAAAGAGACAGGCAGAGAGAGAGAGGCAGAGAGCAAGAGAGGGAGAATGAGAGGCAGAGAGAGAGAGACAGGCATAGAGAAAGAGAGAGAGAAAGACAGACAAAGAGAAAGAGAGAGCGAGAGACAGGCAGAGAGAGAGAGAGACACACACACACACAGAGGCAGAGAGAAAGAGAGAGAGAGTCACGCAGAGAGCAAGAGAAAGAGAGGGAGACAGGCAGAGAGAAAGACAGACAAAGAGAGAGAGACAGGCAGAGAGAATGAAAGGGAGAGAGACAAACAGAGAGAGAGGCAGAGAAAGAGAGGGAGAGAAACAGGCAGAGAGAAAGAGAGAGAGACAGGCGGAGAGAGTGAGACCGGCAGAGACAGTGAGACCGGCGGAGAGAGTGAGACCGGCGGAGAGAATGAGACCGGCGGAGAGAGTGAGACCGGCAGAGAGAAAGAGAGGGAGAGAGAGACAGGCACAGAGAAAGAGAGAGAATGAGACAGGCAGAGAGAAAGAGAGAGTGAGAGACAGGTAGAGAGAAAAAGAGAGAGAGAGAACATAGAACATAGAACATTACAGCGCAGAACAGGCCCTTCGGCCCACGATGTTGCGCTGACCAGTTTTTAAAAAAATAACACTGACCCACTAATCTAAACCAATCCCTTTTCGTCCATAAACCTATCCACAGATCTCTTAAACGCCCCCAAACTAGGCACATTTACAACCGCAGCAGGCAGGGCATTCCAATCCCTCACCACCCTCTGGGTAAAGAACCTACCCTTGACATCCGTCCTATAACTACCCCCCCTTAATTTAAAGCCATGCCCCCTCGTGCTAGCTTTCTCCATCAGAGGAAAAAGGCTATCACTGTCCATCCTATCTAAACCTCTAATCATTTTATATGTTTCAATAAGATCCCCTCTTAGCCTCCTTCTTTCCAGCGAAAACAACCCCAGATCCCTCAGTCTCTCCTCATAGGACCTCCCCTCCATACCAGGCAACATCCTGGTAAACCTCCTCTGCACCCTCTCCAAAGCCTCCACGTCCTTCCTGTAATGTGGGGACCAGAACTGCACACAGTACTCCAAGTGCGGCCGCACCAGAGTTGTGTGCAGTTGCAACATGACGCTGCGACTCCTAAATTCAATCCCCCTACCAATAAACGCCAAGACACCTTATGCCTTCTTAACAACCTTATCTACTTGATTCCCAACTTTCAGGGATCTATGTACACATACACCTAGATCCCTCTGCTCCTCCACACTATTCAAAGTCCTCCCGTTAGCCCTATACTCAACACATCTGTTACTCCTACCGAAATGAATTACCTCACATTTCTCTGCATTAAACTCCATCCGCCACCTCGCGGCCCAGCTCTGCAACCTTTCTAAGTCTCCCTGCAAACTATGACACCCTTCCTCACTATCTACCACACCTCCGACTTTGGTGTCATCAGCAAACTTACTAATCCACCCAACTATACCCTCATCCAGATCATTAATAAAAATTACAAACAGCAGTGGCCCCAAAACAGATCCCTGAGGCACACCACTCGTAATCGAACTCCATGATGAATATTTACCATCAACCACCACCCTCTGTCTCCTATCTGCTAGCCAATTCCTGATCCAAGTACCTAGATTACCCCCAATCCCATACATCTGCATTTTCTGCAGAAGCCTACCATGGTGAACCTTATCAAATGCCTTACTAAAATCCATATATACCACGTCAACTGCCTTACCCCTATCCACTTCTTTGGTCACTTTCTCAAAGAACTCGATAAGGTTAGTAAGGCATGACCTACCTGCTACAAAACCATGCTGACTGTCTCTAATCAATTCATTACTCTCCAAATAACTATAAATCCTGTCCCTAATAATTCTTTCTAAAACCTTGCCCACAACAGAAGTAAGACTCATCGGTCTATAATTCCCAGGGAAGTCTCTGTTCCCCTTCTTAAACAATGGGACAACATTCGCTGTCCTCCAATCTTCCGGTACTATACCAGAGACCAACGATGACCTGAAGATCAGAACCAGAGGCTCTGCAATCACCTCTCTAGCCTCCCAGAGAATCCTAGGGTAAATCCCATCCGGACCAGGGGACTTATCTATTTTCAAGCCCTCTAGAATATCCAGCACATCCCCGGTATCAACTGCAATACTTTCTATTTTACACCCCTGCACCCCAGTGTCCTCCTCAGCTACATTCATGTCCCCTGACATGAACAAAGGCAGAGAGAGAGAGAGAGAGACAGACATAGAGAAAGAGAGAGAGATTCAGGCAGAGAGAAAGACAGAGAGACAGGCAGAGGAAAGAGAGAGAGACAGGCAGAGAGAGAGAGGCAGAGAGAGAGAGGCAGAGAGAAAGAGAGGGACAGATACAGGCAGAGAGAGAGAGACAAGCAACAAGAAAGAGAGAGACAGGGAGAGAGAAACAGGCAGAGAGGGAGAGAGAGAGTCAGGCAGAGAGAGAGAGGCAGAGAGAAATAGAGGGAGAGAGACAGGCAGAGAGAAAGAGAGAGGCAGAGAGAGAGTCAGGCAGCAAGAAAGAGAGAGAGAGAGACAGGCAGAGAGTGAGAGAGAGAGACAGGCAGAGAGTGAGAGAGAGAGACAGGCAGAGAGAGAGAGAGAGAGAGAGAGACAGGCAGAGAGAGAGGGACAGCCAGAGAGAGAGAGACAGGCAGAGTAACAGGCATAGAGAAAGACAGAGAGAGGCGCAGAGAGAAAGAGAGGGAGAGAGAGACAGGCAGAGAGAAAGGAAGAGAGAGAGAGACAGGCAGAGCGAGACGCAGAGAGAGAGACAGGTAGAGAGAGAGAGAGAAGCAGAGAGAAAGCGAGGGAGAGAGTCAGGCAGAGAGAGAGACAGGCAGAGAAAGAGAGTGTGAGACAGGCAAAGAGAAAGAGAGAGAGAGAGAGTCAGGCAGAGAGAAAGAGAGAGAGAGACAGACAAAGAGAAAGAGAGAGAGAGACAGGCAGAGAGAGAGACAGGCAAGAGAGCGAGAGACAGGCAGAGAGAGAGACAGGCAGAGCGAGAGACAGGCAGAGAGAGAGAGGGAGAGTGACTGGCATAGAGAAAGAGAGAGAGAGGGAAAGAGAGGCAGAGAGACAGGCAGAGAGAAAGAAAGAGAGAGAGAGACAGGCAGAGAGAGAGAGAGAGAGGCAGAGCGAGAGGCAGAGAGAGAGAGACAGGCAGAGAGAGAGAAGCAGAGATAAAGAGAGGGAGAGAGACAGGCAGAGAGAGAGACAGGCAGAGAGAGAGACAGGCAGAGAGAGAGACAGGCAGAGAGAGAGAGAGGCAGAGAGAAAGAGAGTGTGAGACACGCAAAGAGAAAGAGAGAGAGAGGCAGAGAGAGAGAGTCAGGCAGAGAGAAAGAGGGAGAGAGAGAGAGGCAGAGAGAGAGACAGGCATTGAAAAAGAGAGAGAGAGAGAGAGGGACAAAGAGAGAGAGAGAGAGACAGGCAGGAGGAAAGAGAGAGAGACAGGCAGAGAGAGAGAGGCAGAGAGAAAGAAGGGGAGAGAGATGGGCCGAAAGAGAGAGAGACAAGCAACGAGAAAGAGAGAGAGAGACAGGCAAAGAGAAAGAGAGAGACAGGCAAAGAGAAAGAGAGAGACAGGCAGAGAGAGGGAGGCAGAGAGGCCTCAGCTATTTACCATTTATATAGATGATCTGGAGGAGGGAACCGAGTGTAGGGTGTCGAAATTTATTGATGACACCAAGATTGGTGGAACGGCAAATTGCGCGGAGGGTGTGGAGAGTCTGCAGAAGGATCTAGATAGGCTGGGCGAATGGGCCAGGAACTGGCAAATGGAATTTAATGTTGGCAAGTGCGAAGTGGTCCACTTTGGTAGGAATAATGGTAGGAAGGACTATTACTTACGTGGTGAAAAACTGCGACGGTGCAGAGGGACCTCGGGGTCCTTGTGCATGAGTCGCAAAAACCCAGCTTGCAGGTGCAGCAGGAGGTCAGGAAGGCGAATGGGATGCTGGCCTTCATAGCGAGGGGGATTGAATATAAAAGTAGGGAGGTCTTGCTGCGGCTGTATAGGGCACTGGTGAGGCCGCAGCTGGAGTACTGTGTGCAGTTTTGCGCGCCGTACTTACGCAAAGATATTTCGGCCTTGGAGGGAGTGCAGAGGAAGTTTACTAGGCTGATACCGGAGTTGAGGGGGTTGAGCTATGAGGAGAGGCTGAATGAACTAGGCTTGTACTCGTTAGAGTTTAGAAGAATGAGGGGAGATCTCATTGAGACGTATAAGATGATGAATGGGATGGATAGGATAGAGGTGGAGAGACTCTTCCCGCTCAGAAAGGACAGTAGGACTAGGGGGCACAGCCTCAAGATAAAGGGGGGGTTTGAACGGAGTTGAGGAGAAACTTCTTCACTCAAAGGGTGGTGAATCTCTGGAATTCTCTGCCCGTGAAGTGGTGGAGGCTGCCTCGCTAAATATTTTTAAGACGCAGGTTGATGGGTTTTTGATAAGCGAGGGGATTGAGGGTTATGGGGAGAGGGCGGGAAAGTGGAACTGAGCCACGACAGATCAGCCATGATCTTATTGAATGGCGGGGCAGGCTCGAAGGGCTAGATGGCCTACTCCTTCTCCTATTTCTTATGTTCTTATGATGTTCTTATGAAAGGGAGGGAGAGAGACAGGCAGAGAGAACGAGAGGGAGAGAGACAGACAGAGAGAGAGGAAGAGAGAAAGAGAGGGAGAGAGACAGACAGAGAGAGAGGAAGAGAGAAAGAGAGGGAGAGAGACAGGGGCAGAGAGAGAGAGACAGGCATAGAGAAAGAGAGAGAGTCAGAGACAGGCAGAGAGAGAGGGAGAGAGAGGCAGAGAGAGAGAGTCAGGCAGAGAGAAAGAGGAGGGACAGGCAGAGAGAATGAGAGGGAGAGAGACAGACAGCGAGAGAGGAAGAGAGAAAGAGAGGGAGAGAGAGGGGCAGAGAGAGAGAGGGGCAGATAGAGAGAGACAGGCGTAGAGAAAGAGAGAGAGAGAGGCAGAGAGGGAGAGACAGGCAGAGAGAAAGAGAGAGTGAGACAGGAGAGAGAGAGAGAAACAGGCAGAGAGAGAGAGAAACAGGCAGAAGGAGACAGAGAGACAGGCAGAGAGAGAGAGAGACAGGCAGAGAGAGAGAGTGACAGGCAGAGAGAGAGAGAGACAGGCAGAGAGAGAGAGAGACAGGCAGAGAGAGAGAGAGAGGGAGAGTGACAGGCATAGAGAAAGAGAGAGAGAGACAGAGAGAAAGAGAGGGAGAGAGAGAGGCAGAGAGACAGCCAGAGAGAGAGAGAGACAGGCAGCGAGAAAGAGAGAGAGACAGGCAGAGAGAAAGAAAGAGAGAGAGACAGGCAGAGCAAGAGGCAGAGAAGAGAGAGGTAGAGAGAGAGAGAGAGAGAGACATGCAGAGAGAGAGAGAGAAGCAGAGAGAAAGAGAGGGAGAGAGACAGGCAGACAGAGAGACAGGCAGAGAGAAAGAAAGAGAGAGGCAGAGAGAAAGAGAGTGTGAGACAGGCAAAGAGAGAGAGAGAGATAGAGAGAGAGAGACAGGCAAAGAGAAAGAGAGGGAGACAGGCAGAGAGAATGAGAGGGGGAGAGACAAGCAGAGGGAGAGAGAGAGAGAGAGATAGGCATAGAGAAAGACAGAGAGAGAGAGGCACAGAGAGAGAGAGAGTCAGGCAGAGAGAGAGAGAGAAAGAGAGAGAGAGAGACAGGCAGAGAAAGAGAGAGAGAGACAGGCAGAGAAAGAGAGAGAGAGACAGGCAGAGAGAGAGACAGGCAGAGGGAGAGAGAGAGACAGGCAGAGAGAATGAGAGAAAGAGACAGACACAGAGAAAGAGAGAGACAGGCAGAGAGAACAAGAGGGAGAGAGACAGAGAGGCAGAGAGAAAGAGGGAGAGAGAGACAGGCAGAGAGAGAGAGGGGCAGAGAGAGAGAGAGACAGGCATAGAGAAAGAGAGAGACAGGCATACAGAAAGAGAGAGAGAAACAGGCACAGAGAGAGAAAAAAAGAGACAGGCAGAGTGAGAGAGAAAGAGAGACACAGCCAGAGAGAGAGAGAGACAGGCAGAGAGAGAGAGCGGCAGAGAGAAAGAGAGAGAGAGTCAGGCAGAGAGCAAGAGAAAGAGAGAGAGAAAGAGAGACAGGCACAGAGAGAGAGACAGGCAGAGAGAAGGAGACAGTCAGAGAGAAAGAGAGAGAGAGAGACCGGCAGAGAGAAAGAGAGAGAGAGAGACAGGCAGGGAAAAAGAGTGGGAGAGAGACAGGCAGCGAGAGAGAGATGCAGAGAGAGAGACAGAGACAGGCAGAGAGAAAGAGAGAGAAACAGCAGAGAGAAAGAGAGAGAATAAGCAGAGAGAGAGAGAGACAGGCAGCGAGAGAGAGATGCAGAGAGAGAGACAGAGACAGGCAGAGAGAAAGAGAGAGAAACAGCAGAGAGAAAGAGAGAGAATAAGCAGAGAGAGAGAGAGACAGGCAGAGAGAGAGTCAGGCAGAGAGGGAGAGAGAGAGAGAGACAGGCAGAGAGGAAGAGAGAGAGACAGGCAGGGAGAGAGAGAGACAGGCAGACAGAGAAAGCAGGAGAGAGGCAGACATAGAGAAGGAGAGAGATGGACAGGCAGAGAGAAACAGGCAGAGAGTGAGTGTGACAGGGAGGGAGAGAGAAAGAGGGACAGAGAGAGACAGGCAGAGAGAGAGAGAGGGGGGACAGGCAGTGAGAGGAAGGCATGGAAAGAGCAACAGAAAAGGGACAGGCAGGGGAGGGAGAGAGAGACAGGCAGACAGAGAAAGCAGGAGAGAGGCAGTCAGAGAGAAAGAGAGAGAGAGATGGGCAGAGAGGAAGAGAGAGAGAGAGAAGGGCAGAGAGGAAGAGAGAGAGAGACGGGCAGAGAGGGAGAGATAGGCTGAGAGAAACAGGGAGGGAGAGAGACTGAGACTGGCAGAGAGAAACAGGGAGAGAGAGAGAGACAGGCAGAGAGAAACAGGGAGAGAGAGAGAGAGAGAGACAGGGAGGGAGGGAGAGAGAGAGACAGGCAGAGGGAAAGAGAGAGAGACATGAAGAGAGAAAGGGAGACATGCAGAGAGAAAGAGAGAGAGAGAGACAGGCAGAGAGAAACAGAGGGATGGGCAGAGAGAAACAGGGAGAGAGAGAGAGACAGGCAAAGAGAAACAGGGAGAGAGAGATTGAGTGTGACAGGAAGGGAGAGAGAGAGAGCGAGGGACAGAGAGAGACAGGCAGAGAGAGAGAGAGACAAGCAGTGAGAGATAGGCAAGGAAAGAGCAAGAGAAGAGGGACAGGCAGGGAGGGAGGGAGAGAGAGAGACAGGCAGAGAAACAGGCAAAGAGAGGGAGGTAGGCAGAGAGAAAGAGAGACAGGCAGAGAGAAACAGGCAAAGAGACAGTGAGTGTGACAGGGAGGGAGAGAGAGAGAAAGAGAGGGACAGAGAGAGACAGGCAGAGAGAGGGGGGGGGGCAGGCAGTGAAAGACAGGCAAGGAAAGAGCAAGAGAAGAGGGACAGACAGGGAGACAGAGAGACAGGCAGACAGAGAAAACAGCAGAGAGGCAGTCAGAGAGAAAGAGAGAGAGACAGGCATAGAGAAAGAGAGAGAGAGACAGGCAGAGGGAAAGAGAGAGAGAAAGAGGCAGAGAGCAAGAGAAAGCAAGAGAGAGAGGGAGGCAGAGAGAAAGAGAGAGCGAGAGGCAGAGAGACAGACAGGCAGAGAGAATGTGAGGAGGAGAGACAGAGAGAACGAGAGGCAGAGAGAAAGAGAGGGAGAGAAACAGACAGAGGCAGAGAGAAAGAGAGGGAGAGAGAGAGAGACAGGCAGACAGAAAAAGAGACAGGCAGAGAGAGAGAGAGAGACAGGCAAAGAGAAAGAGAGAGAGAGACATGCAGAGAGAGAGAGAGAGACAGGCAGAGAGAGAGAGAAAGAAAGAGAGAAAGAGAGAGACAGGCAGAGAACGAGCGAGGCAGAGAGAAAGAGAGGCAGATAGAAAGAGAGAGAGAGACAGGCAGAGAAAGAGAGAGAGGCAGAGAGAAAGAGGGGGAGGGAGAGAGGCAGAGAGAGAGAGAGAGGCATACAGTAAGAGAGAGACAGGCATACAGAAAGAGAGAGAGAGAGACAGGCACAGAGAGAGATAAAAAGAGACAACCAGAGAGAGAGAGAAAGAGAGAGACAAACAGAGAGAGAGAGAGAGAAATACAGGCAGAGAGAAAGAGAGAGAGGCAGAGAGAAAGAGAGAGAGAGAGTCAGGCAGAGAGCAAGAGAAAGCGAGAGAGAGAGACAGGCAGAGAGAAAGAGAGAGAGAGAGAGATCGGCAGAGAGAAAGAGAGAGAGAGAGACAGGCAGGGAAAAAGAGTGGGAGAGAGACAGGCAGTGAGAGAGAGATGCAGAGAGAGAGAGAGACAGGCAGAGAGAAAGAGAGAGGAACAGCAGAGAGAGAGAGACAGGCAGAGAGGGAGAGAGAGAGAGAAACAGGCAAAGAGAGAGTGAGTGTGACAGGGAGGGAGAGAGAGAGGGGGGGGACAGGCAGTGAGAGGAAGGCATGGAAAGAGCAACAGAAGAGGGACAGGCAGGGGAGGGAGAGAGAGACAGGCAGACAGAGAAAGCAGGAGAGAGGCAGTCAGAGAGAAAGAGAGAGAGAGATGGGCAGAGAGAAACAGGGAGGGAGACAGACAGGCTGAGAGAAACAGGGAGAGAGAGAGACGGGCAGAGAGAAACAGGGAGAGAGAGGGTGAGTGTGACAGGGAGGGAGCGAGAGAGAGACATGCAAAGAGAAAGAGAGAGAGAGAGACGGGCAAAGAGAAACAGGGAGAGAGAGATGGAGAGAGAGAGAGTGAGGGACAGAGAGAGACAGGCAGAGAGAGAGAGGGGGGCAGGCAGTGAGAGACAGGCAAGGAAAGGGCAAGAGAAGAGGGACAGACAGGGAGAGAGAGAGAGTCAGGCAGAGAGAGATAGAGGCAGGCAGACAGAGAAAACAGCAGAGAGGCAGTCAGAGAGAAAGAGAGAGAGAGACAGGCAGTGAGAGGCAGGCAAGGAAAGAGCAAGAGAAGAGGGACAGGCAGTGGGAGAGAGAGAAAGAGACAGGCAGGGGAGGAGAGAGAGACAGACAGAGAAAGCAGGAGAGAGGCAGACAAAGAGAGAGAGAGACAGGCAGAGAGAAACAGGCAAAGAGACAGTGAGTGTGACAGGGAGGGGGAGAGAGAGAGAGAGAGGGACAGAGAGGTACAGGCAAAGAGAGAGAGGGGGGACAAGCAGTGAGAGACAGGCAAGGAAAGAGCAAGAGAAGAGGGACAGGCAGAGAGAGAGACAGGCAGATAGAAAGAGAGAGAGAGACAGCCAGAGAGAAACAGAGAGAAATAGGCAGAGAAAAAGAGAGAGAGAGAAAGGGAGACAGGCAGAGAGAAACAGGCAAAGAGAGAGTGAGTGTGACAGGGAGGGAGAGAGAGAGAGGGACAGTTAGTGAGAGACAGGCAAGTAAAGAGCAAGAGAAGAGGGACAGGCAGGGAGGGAGAGAGCGAGAGATTCAGGCAGAGAGAGTCAGGCAGACAGAGAAAGCAGGAGAGAGGCAGAGAGAGAGAGAGAGAGAGACAGGCAGAGAGAAACAGGCAAAGAGAGAGAGAGAGTGTGTGACGGGGAGAGAGAGAGAGACAGGCAGTGAGACACAGGCAAGGAAAGAGCAAGGGAAGAGGGACAGGCAGAGTGAGAGAGAAAAAGGGACAAGCAGAAAGAAAGCGTGAGAGAGAGGCAGACAGAGAAAGAGAGAGACAGGCAGAGAGAAACAGGCAAAGAGAGAATGATTGTGACAGGGAGCGAGGGAGAGAGACAGGCTGAGCGAAAGAGAGACAAAGAGAGGGGCAGAGAGAGAGAAAGAGAGAAACAGGCAAAGAGAGAGTGATTGTGACAGGGAGGGAGAGAGAGGGAGAAAGGCTGAGAGAGAGAAAGAGACAAAGAGAGAGACAGACAGAGAGAGAGAAAGAGAGAGACCAGACAGAGACAGAGACACCAGAGAGAGACAGGCAGAGAGAAAGAGACAGACAGGCAGAGAAAAACAGAGAGAGAGAGAAAGAGGCAGAGAGAAAGAGACAGACAGGCAGAGAGAAAGAGAGAGGGAGAGGGAGAGAAAGACACAGAAAGACAGGCAGAGAGAAAGAGACAGACAGGCAGGGAAAAACAGAGAGAGAGAGAGAAAGACACAGAGAGACAGGCAGAGAGAAAGAGACAGACAGGTAGAGAGAAAGAGAGAGAGAGAAAGAGACAGGCAGAGAGAAAGAGACAGAGAGATAGGTAGAGAGAAACAGGCAAAGAGAGAGTGTGACAGGCAGTGAGAAACAGGCAAGGAAAGAGGGACAAGCAGAGAGAGAGAGAGAGGGACAGGCAGAGAGAAAGTGAGAGAGGGGCAGAGAGAAAGAGAGAGAGAGACAGGCAGAGAGAAACAAACAAAGAGAGAGTGAGTGTGACAGGGAGGGAAGGAGAGAGAGACAAAGAGAGAGACAGGCAGAGACAAAGAGACACCAGAGAAAGAGAGAGAGACAGGCAGGGAGAAACAGACAAAGAGAGAGTGAGTATGACAGGAAGGGAGGGAGAGAGACAGGCAGAGAGAGACACACACACACACAAAGGGAGAGACAGGCAGAGAGAGAAAAAAAGAGAGACAGGCAGAGACAAAGAGATACCAGAGAGGGCGGGAGACAGGCAGAGAGAGAGAGGGAGACAGGCAGAGAGACACACGGAAAGAGGCAGAGAGAGAGACAGGGAAACGGCATAGAGAGAGAGAGACAGGGAAACGGCAGAGAGAGAGAGAGGAAGAGAGAGGGAGGGAGGGAGACAGGCAGAGGGAGATTGAGAGAGACAATAAGAAAGATGTGTACAGTGAGAGACCGAGACAGACAGAGGGCATAGAAACATTCCACCAGCTATCCCTTGCCTTCATCCTGCACTGTCCCGTTTCAGGGGAGCTAAGTGCAGTTGTCAGGAGAGAACAGGACTGGAGTCAGCTGCGCAGCCCTACCTTGTAGAACAGGCTGGCTGTTTACATCAGCTTGTGTGACTTCAGATATGTGGCAGAAGCTTATGGGACCATCCGTCTGCTGACAAGAGTTTGTGTTTCCGAGGCGGGAAGTGAACAAGGTTGAAAGTCAAAGCCTATACGTGGTGCAACCTATGTTAGGGTGACCTGGCTCCTGTGTCAAACTGCCACCTGCCTGGATGAATGTAACTCAAACTTGACACATCCCAGGACAAAGCAGCCCCACTTAATTGGCACCCAATCCACAACCTTTAACATGGGCTTCCTCCATTACAGACACACAGTAGCAGCTCTGTGTAGCTTCTACAAGATCTATTGCAGGAACTCACCAAGGCTCTTTAGGTAGCACCTTCCAAAAACATCTAGAAGATCAAGGGCAGAAGACATGTGGCAATACTACCATCTGGAGTCACTCACCATCCTGAATTGGAAATATATCAGCCGTTCCTTCACTGTCACTGGGTCAAAATCCTGGAACTCCCCCTCGAACAGCACTGTGGGTGTACCTACACCACAGGGACTGCAGCGGTTTAAGATGGCAGTTCACCACCTCCAACTTGGGGGGGGGAATTAGGGATGGGCACTAAATGCTGGGCCAGGCCAGCGAAGCCAATATCCCATTAATGAATAAAAAAGACTGCCCCAAAGAATTGGTTCAACTTACTGTTTCCAAATCCCTCCTCGCCCTCACCCCTCCCTATCTCCGTAATCTCCTGTCTCGCAACCCTCCAGGAATTCAGAGTTTCTCTAAATCAGGCCCCTTGTGCATCCCCGATTTAAATTGCTCCTTATCTGGTGATCCGTGCTTTTGGCTGGCCAGACCCCAAGCTCTGGAATTCCCTCCCTCAGCCTTTCTCTCCCTTTCCCCACCCCTCTCTCTCAAACCTCCCTGTTTAACCAAATCTTTGGACACCTTCCCTCTTATGCAGCTTGCTGTCAGGTGTTAAATCTCAATGCTCCTGTGAAAGTGTGGCTTGTTGTACTGAATGTAAATTGTTAGCAGGGGGAGGGGAATGACTCTGATGTTTCTTCTTGCAGGGTCCAACTGGAAAGCCTGGACTTCCTGGAATTCCTGGTGCTGATGGTCCGCCTGTAGGTATACCTGCAATGTTTATGGTTAGATAACAACCTGTCTTGGCTGACATTTCACGAAGGACCTTTGACACCAGTTTCTGGGAGAGGGGAGGGGGAAGTGAAGTGGAAGAGGACGGTCGATTGGAAGGGGAAGGCTTTGCAAACAGGCGCGACGGAATCCTTTGAGCACCATTCACCCTGGGGATTTTGGCACTGAGGTGGATCTACGACAGACACTCAGAGGTCAGGAACGAGGTTAGCACTCAGTGGCCGGCTCCACGTTACAAGAGCACAAGAAATGGGAGCCTTACGAGACTGCTCACCTCCTCGGTGCTGCTCCGTTATTCAATATGGTCACGGCTGATCTTCAGCTCCGTTTTCCCGCTTGTCCCCACTATCTCTCAACCTCTGGAGAGATCGAAGAAGATGGATGCAGTCTTGCTGGTGGTTCATATCATGCTTCCACTGCAGAGAGGTCGGAGAATTTGGCGAGCAGCCAAATCTCCATTCACTGCAGTGGGTTGGGAAAATCCCGCTGGCTTGAACAGTGGTAATATCCTGGCCTATGTGTCTATCCCAATCGTTAAATTCATTGAGCGCTGGAGCACCCTCAGTCCTCTGGGGTAAAGAATTCCAAAGATTCACAACCCTTTGAGCGAAGTTATTTTTCCTCCTCTGGGTCCTAATTATCAGCCTCTTATCCTGAGACTGCGAATCTCTCCCCAGCTACCCCCCCATCCCTCGTGTTTTAGATTCCCCAATCAGCAGAAACAATCTCAGCCTCCACCCCGTTAAGCTGCCTCAGAATCTAACAGGTTTCGATGATATAGAAACATAGAAAAACTACAGCACAATACAGGCCCTTCAGTCCACAAAGTTGTGTCGAACATGTCCCTGCCTGAGAGATTACTCGGCTCACCGATAACCCTCTATCTTACTAAGTTCCATGCACTTATCTAAAAGTCTCATAAAAGACCCTATCACCACAACCACTGCTGGCAGCCCATTCCATGCACCCACCACTCTGAGTGAAAAACTTACCCCTGACATCTCCTCTGTACCTATTCCCCTGCACCTTAAACCTGTGTACTCTTGTGGCAGCCATTTCAGCCCTGGGAAAAAGCCTCTGACTATCCACTCGATCAATACCTCTCAACATCTTATACACCTCTATCAGATCATCCCTCATCCTTCATCTCTCCAAGGAGAAAAGGCTGAGCTCATTCAACCTATCCTCAGAAGGCACGCTCCCCAGTCCAGGCAACAGTCTTGTAAACCTCCTCTGCACCCTTTCTCTGGCTTCCACATCCCTCCTGTAATGAGGCGACCAGAACTGAGCGCAATACTCCAAGTGAGGTCTGACCAGGGTCCTATATAGCTGCACATTATCTCTTGACTCCTAAACTCAATTCCTCGATTGATGAATGCCAGTACACCATATGCCTTCTTAACCACAGCTTCAACCTGTACAGCTGCTTTGAGCATCCTATGAACTCGGACCCCAAGATCCTTCTGATCTTCCACACTGTCAAAAGTCTTACCATTAATATTATATTCTGCCATCCTATTTGACCTGCCAAAATGAACCGCTTCACACTTATCTGAGATAAGAACATAATAAATAGGAGGAGGAGTAGGCCATCTAGCCCTTTGAGCCTGCCCCGCCATTCAGTAGGATCATGGCTGATCTGAAGTGGCTCAGTTCCACTTTCCTGCTTTCTCGCCATAATCCTTAATTCCCCTGTCTATCAGAAACCTATCTACCCATGACTTAAATATACTTAGCCTCCGCCACTTCAACGGGCAGAGAATTCCAGAGATTCACCACCCTTTGAGTGAAGAAGTTTCTCCTCAACTCTGATCTAAACTGACTCCCCCTTATCTTGAGGCTGTGTCCTCTAGTCCTGCTATCCTTTCTGAGTGGGAAGAATCTCTCTACCTCTACCCTATTCATCCCCTTCATTATCTTATACGTCTCTATAAGATCCCCCCTCACCCTTCTAAACTCCAATGAGTACAGACCCAGTCTATTTAGTCTCTCTTCATAGTCCAACCCCCTCATCTCCGGTATCAGCCTAGTGAACCTCCTCTGCACTCCCTCCAAGGCCAAGACATCCTTCTGCAAGTACAGTGACCAAAACTGCACACAGTACTCCAGTTGCAGCCTCACCAGTGCCCTGTACAGTTGCAGCAAGACCTCCTTGCTTTTATATTCAATCCCCCTCGCGATAAAGGCCAGCATCCCATTCGCCTTCTTGATCACCTGCTGCACCTGCAGACTGGGTTTTTGCGACTCGTGCACAAGGACCCCCAGGTCCCTCTGCACCATAGCATGTTGTAGCTTTTTGCCTTTTAAATAATAATCCCTCCTACTATTATTCCTGCCAAACTGGATAACCTCACACTTGCTAACATTGTACTCCATCTGCCAGGTCCTCGCCCACTCGCTCAGCCTATCCAGATCCCTCTGCAGACTTTCCACACCCTCCACACAATTTGCTTTTCCACTCATCTTGGTGTCATCAGAAAATTTCGTCACCCTACACTCAGCCCCCTCCTCCAGATCATCTATATAAATGGTAAATAGTTGAGGCCCCAGCACCAATCCATGTGGTACTCCACTAGTCACCAACCGCCAACCAGAATAGCACCCATTGATATCCACTCTCTGCTTCCTATTAGGCAGCCAATTCTCTATCCACTCTAATACCTTACCCCCAACTCTGTGCACCCTAACCTTCTGAAGCAACCTTTTATGAGGCACCTTATCAAATGCCTTTTGGAAATCTAAAAACACCACATCCACCGGTTCCCCTCTGTCTACTGCCATGATGAGAGATCCTCTCTCATTCCTCAGAACTCCAGAGAATTTAAGCCCAGTTAAAGGGGGAGGTGATAGCCTAGTGGCATTATCACTGGACTATCAATTCAGAAACTCAGCTAATGTTCTGGGGACCCAGTTTCAAATCCCACCATGGCAACTCATGAAATTTGAATTCAATAAAAAATATTGAATTCAATTAAAAAAATCTGGAATTGAGAATCTACTGATGACTGTGAAACCATTGTCAATTGTCAGAAAAATCCATCTGGTCCTCAAATGTACTTTAGGGAAGGAAATCTGCCATCCTTACCCGGTCTGGCCTGCATGTGGCTCCAGAGGTTGCCTCTCAGCTGCCTGTGGGCAACTAGGAATGGACAATAAAGCTGGCCAGCTTTGTGAATGAATGAAAAGAAAATATATTCAGCCTGTCATCATAGAATAACCCCCGCCTCCCAGGGACTGACCCAGTGAATTTTTGCAGTACAGCTTTCAATTCAAGGATATGTTCCCTGAAACAGAAGATAGAGTTTTAAGGATGGTGAATGGACAGCATTCACCATCCTAGAAGTCAGCGCGTAATGTGCTTCCGCTGACACTCAGAAGCTCTGCCACCATTTAATGCTCACTTGACCATTGATGGACAGTGGGCATGACTTGCATCTGCCTTGGACGGGACTGGAGTGTGGAGGGGGGGTGGTTGCGGTCCCTCCAGACACAGCCCTGCAGTGATCAGAAGAGGTACTGCAGTGCTCTGTCAGAGGACTAAGTTTTGGGACCTTTGCAAAAGCAAGTCACGGGAGTCCCGTAGGCAGGAGATTAGGGGATACTCTTGGGAGGGTGGGGGGGAGGGGATGTTGTGATGTCTTTGGGGAGGTGGGGGACAGAGTTCCAATTTCCTAAAGGAACTTCCCATCCAAACTGGAGAATTTTTTTTGCCAATATCTCACCCCACCCATACCCACTCCCACCTCCGCCAGTTTATAAATTGAGGCTTCGGATGGCCATCTACAGGCATTAAATAGGTGAAAGGGCACACTTCCCACCCGAAGTTCTTCCCATCCAAGCCAGAAATTGGGTCGAAGTCGGAGTGGGCGAGTACGCCAGGGAAATCCCTTCCATTCAAGCTTATGCTCTGATGTATTAAAGACAAGATTGGCAGCTTTGTGAGACGTGAAAAGGTGCCATGGGGAATTATAGACAGCTCCATCAACAGTGTCAACATACTGAAAAATAAGGCTGAAGGTTTGATACTTAAGTTTTAACAGATTCTTCAACAAAAACCTAGTTCCAATTTGCTGCATTGAATTCGCTGCAGCAGTTGTTGTTGTTGTGTGTTTCTTATTTGCTTGGTGTCATCAGGCCTCTCTTGGTCATGTGCATTTTGGAGGTTTTTCCTGGTGCTCCCTTCCTGACCTTTAACCTTTGTCGGGTTGTGATTCCTTTAAACCCTCTTGCTCGTTGGTAAAATCCAACCTGGAAAACTTATCAGGCTGTATTTGGTTCATTGGTGTTGCTTGACCTCTGACCCCTGTTTCTTTTCTCTTTCCAATTCTCAGGGCCACCCAGGCAAAGAAGGCCCAGCGGGTTCAAAGGGTAACCAGGTATGTCATCCATGTTCGGAATTGGTCCGGGCTGAGGGAAGGGATGCTCAAGTGTTGATCAGTTCTAAAGATTGAGCTGTAACATTACCATAAATTTAAAAGAGATTGACAACACTTTGAATGCGATTGACTGAGATGTTGCCCTGGAGAAAGGTATTCTGTTATGCTTACAATGTGGCTCATTGTTATTGCTCGGAGTGACTTAAAAATCATAGGCCAGGGAACCATCCTCTGCAAACTAAAGGAAAATGACCAAGCCTTGCACCTGTTTTGAATTGTCCCCATCTTGGACAACCAATGGTTTCCCATTGCTTTCTTCATGGCAAAACCTCGGCCAAAGGACCTGTCAACTGATCAGCACCAGTTATATCCTTTGAAATTTGGTATTCTTGTGTTTGTCCTGATGAGTGCAAGATGAAACACTTTTAAGCAAGATTCGAGCTCTAACACCAAACGACTGGGAGATATGAACCCACTGTGCCAGCATGGACGAAACTGAGACACAGCACCTCGTGGAGATGTCCAGACTTCATAATGCCAGGCAACCAGATTCTATTTTCAATGACATTTAAGGGGTATTTTTTCTCAAGCTGCCAACCACAGGAATCGGAGCAGGCATTGGGGGGTGGGGGTGATGGTGGGGGGGGGGAGGGGTACGGTGGCAGTGGTGGCAGTATGGACCATGCAAAGGCCTGTTATTACAGGTGGGATTTTCCAGTTTTGGGGTGAGCAAGGCCAGAAAATCCCCTCTCTAATCTCTGAAGTCTTCTGATTGGAAGTGATTGCTGCCCAAGTATTTAAGTGTGTTCTGGTAACAATGCTGGGAAGGTGAGACTCCCGTGTGCAAACCCATTGATTTGTGTGATCATCTTGCATTTTTTTGCTCCACGCAGGGTCAGTCGGGTCCTCAAGGTCCAATTGGCTATCCTGGGCCACGTGGTGTTAAGGTGAGTGAACACCGACTTCAACTGCCAACAGTTATGTCAGTGACCGTCTGAGCATCAGCCTCCAATGTTTGTGCTCCTTACCTGGAACTAACCACTCTTCTGTTTCTTTCCAGGGATCTGAAGGAATCCGAGGGCTGAAGGGACACAAAGGAGAAAAGGTGAGAGCTTTCCATTGGGTCTCTCAGGCTTTCCTACAATTTCATTTTTACACAGTCTGGTTTCACTGACAATCCTTTCCTTAGCATTCTCCGCCAATCTCACTTTTCCATCTTTCCCTCTCCATTTCCTTGTCTGTCTCTCCAGATCATTGTTCGGGTCACCGCCGCCCTTCTCTTAGACTGTCTCGTCACTCCCATCCCATTTCTCTCAGTGCCTTAGAATCCATACAGTGTAGAAGGAGGCCATTCAGCCCATCGAGTCTGTACCAACAACAGTCCCACCCAGGCCCTAACCCTGTAAACAACACCCCCCCTCCCCAGTATTTACTCAACTATTCTCTCTAACACTAAGAGGCAATTTAGCATGACCAATCAACCTAACCTACACATCTTTGAATTGTGGGAGGAAACTGGAGGAAACCCATGCAGACATGAGGAGAACATGAAACTTCACACAGACAGTCACGCAAGGCTAGAATTGAACCCTGATCCCTGGCACTGTGAGGCAGCAGTGCTAACCAATGTGCTGCCCTCAGGTCCATCTAACCATCCTTCATACCCCTCTTCCTCACCCTTTGTTTGCCAACACTGCTGGGATCAAGATACATATTCCCATCTGCCGCTCCCGACTTGCACTTTCCAAGATGACCTCGGGGCTGCAGAACTCCTCACCTCCCTGAGTGTCCCCTCCTTCTGACCATCTGCAGGCCCTTCATCCCCAATCCTGGCTTCAACTGATGACACAGTAAAAAGTCTGACAACACCAGGTTTTAGTCCAACCTATTTATTTTTTTGGTATCTTGTCTGCTTTCTTGCATTTCTGTAAAAACTTGATGTCTGTGTCGATATGTGCAATCTTCTTGGAGATCCTCTCCACTTGGATCCAGCAGTTTGTGGTGTCGATAATAGTCATGATGTGGGTATGCCGGCGTTGGACTGACGTAAACACAGTAAAAAGTCTGACAACACCAGGTTTTAGTCCAACCTATTTATTTTAAATAAATAGGTTGGACTAAAACCTGGTGTTGTCAGACTTTTTACTGTGTTTACGCCAGTCCAACGCCGGCATATCCACATCATTCAACTGATGAAGCAATATTTCAACCAAGATGTAGTTGGCCTTCCCTGCACGTTCCCAACCAGGGGACGGGGGACTATGGGGCCTTGGCACTCCTGCTCCTGAATCAGAGTTAGCACTGATTGAAAACACTGTGCTCATCACTGTGAGCTCATCGAGGACACCTTTTGATGAGGTGTGAAGGTGTCAGATGCAGCAAGTGGGGAGGTGATGGCCCACAGATATTCATCCCAAAACTCAGCTAATGGCTCGACCCAGGTTTGAATACCATGGCAGATGGTAGAATTTCAGTTCAATAAATGGAATCGAGAATCTACTGATGGCCATGAAACCACAGTCGATTGTCAGAAAAACCCATCTGCTACACTAATGTCATTTAGGGAAGGGAATCTGCTGTCCTTATTGGGTCTGGCCTACCTGTGACTCCAGAGCCACAGCAATGTGGTTGACTCTCAACTGCCCTAAAGCAACTGAGGGATGGGCAATAAATGCTGGCCAGCCAGTGACACCCATGTCCTCCAGTGAATAATGAAAATAAAATGGCATGACTGATCTGCCATTTTCCATTATAGGCACATGCAGATAGTTCACTTGTGCATTCTTGATCATAGAATCCCTACCGTACAGAAGAGGCCATTTGGCCCATTGCATCTGTACCGACCACTATGCCACCCAGGCCCTATCCCTTAACCACACACCCCTACCCTGCTAGTCCCCCTGACACTAAGGATCATGGCCAGTGCACCTAACTTTGGACTGTGGGAGGAAACTGGAGCACCTGGAGGAAACCGATGCAGTCACAGGGAAAACATGCAAACTCTGCACAGATAGTGACCTGAGACTGGTCCCTGGCCCTGTGAGGCAGCAGTGCTAACCATTGTGCCGCCCAATTCTTCTCATCCTTGTGTGGGCAAGACTGGCTCCGAAGCATGCACCACTGCCATCAGGAGCCAATTCTTTTCTCCCCATGACGCCAGGCAGGGTGGCAACGTAAAACAATTGAGATGATTGTAGTTTGTGGTACAACAGGAACGGTGGATTTAGACGATAGCCCAGCTGGGCAGTGCTGACCAGAATTCTTCTGGTCTTCTCCACGTCCATCACAGGAGTTAGACTTTGGAGCAGAAGAATCCCTTCTTCCACCTCTCCACATTGCTCTCTCTATTTGAGATGTTCCTCCAATCCTGCCCCTTTGATTGAGCTTTTAGTTTCTTTGCTTTAATATTCCTCATTTATTTTATTTTATAATGCTCCTGTGAAGAACCCTTGGGACATCCTGACCTGTTAAGGGAATGTTTTAACTTGTTGTTGTCTCAGGGAGGGGGCGGAATTGTCGCTTCTACCCACCACGGATGTCGAGAACCATCTAAGTGGGGCATTTATCGGGGAGCCTCTTGTGTCCCTCTTTGGGCACGGTTGCCACCAGCTTGAGTAATGTCAATTGTTCCCTGCCATGGCTCAGTTGGCAAGATGTTCACCTCTGAGTCAGGAAGTGGCTTGCCACCACCCTCTGAAGGGGCAATTAGGGATGGGCAACTAATGCTGGGCCTAGTCAGACACACCCACGCACCCTGAAGAAAATAACTTTAAAATAACTGGACAATTGTATGCTCAAACCCCACTCTGGAGAAGTTTGATCACACAATCTAAGCTGGCACCACAGGACAGTACTGAGGGAACACTGCATGACTGGAAATGCCATCTTTCAGGGGGATGTAAAGTCCTGGGGCCCCAATCTGCCTCCCCCTCAGACAGACATGACCACTATTTGAAGAAGATTATGTGAATTCTCTACATTCTCCTCAATCATCAGCACCGAAATAGAATTCATAGAATTCTACAGTGCAGAAGGAGACCATTCGGCCCATCGTGTCTGCACTTACCACAATCCCACCCAGGCCCTAACCCCATAACCCCATGCATTAAACGCAAGGCCAATCCACCTAACCCACATCTTTGGATTGTGGGAGGAAACCGGAGCACTCGGAGGAAACCCATGCAGACACAGGGAGAATGTACAAACTCCACACAGACAATGACCCAAGCTGGGAATCGGAGATGGGTCCTGGAGCTGTGAGGCAGCAGTGCTAACCACTGTGCACAAAATAAAAAGAGTCAATCTTTGTTTTCCCATTCACGGAACATAGGTGCCACTGGCTGGGCCCAGCATTTATTGCCCTTGAGAAGGTGGTGGGTGAGCTGCCTTCCAAAACTGCTGTAGTCCTGTGGTGTTGGTACACCCCAACGCTGTTAGGGAGAGAGTTCCAGGATTTTGACTTAGTGACTGTGAAGGAACGAACAATATATTTCCAAGTCAGGATGGTAAGTGACTTGGAGCGGAACCTCCATAGAGTCATAGAGGTGGTTGTGTTCCCAGGTATCTGCTGCCCTTGCCCTTCTAGATGATAGAGGTTTGGAAGGTGCTGCCTAAGGATCTTGGTTAGTTCCTGCAATACATCTTGTAGATGGTACACACAGCTGCCACTGTGCATCAGTGGTGGAGGGAGTGAATGTTGGTGGGCTGGAGTCCCAATCAAGCTGGTCATTATCACCATATTATTTGTTGGATCCTTCAGTGCACAAATTGCTTATTGCATTTCCCACATTAAAACAGTGTCGGTGCTTTGTGAAGTACTGCATTTACACAGAAACGCTTTAAGGATGTCTTGAGGTTATGCAAGGTGCTACACAAATGCTGCAGTTTTCTTTCCTATTGATAGGTTGATAAAAGAAAGAGAGGACTGATTTCTGGTGTCACTTTGCCTTGCTACCATTCGCTCATTATCTGTTGCTTTCTCCTAGGGTGAAGATGGCTTCCCTGGCTTCAAAGGAGACATGGGCCTCAAGGGCGAAAGAGTAAGAAAGCTGAATTATAATCAGTTGTGATAGCTTATGACAAGGGAACCGTGCTTCAAATCCCACAGTGGCAGATGCTGACATCTAAATAAGTAAAACATCTGGAATTTAAAAATCTAATGATTGTATAGAGGGAGCTTTACTCTGTATCTAACCCTGTGCTGTACCTGTCCTGGGAGTGTTTGATGGAGACAGTGTAGAGGGAGCTTTACTCTGTATCTAACCCTGTGCTGTACCTGTCCTGGGAGTGTTTGATGGAGACAGTGTAGAGGGAGCTTTACTCTGTATCTAACCCCGTGCTGTACCTATCCTGGGAATGTTTGATGGGGACATTGTAGAGGGGGCTTTACTCTGTATCTAACCCCGTGCTGTACCTGTCCTGGGAATGTTTGATGGAGACAGTGTAGAGGGAGCTTTACTCTGTATCTAACCCCATGCTGTACCTGTCCTGGGAGTGTTTGATGGGGACAGTGTAGAGGGAGCTTTACTCTGTATCTAACCCCGTGCTGTACCTGTCCTGGGAATGTTTGATGGAGACAGTGTAGAGGGAGCTTTACTCTGTATCTAACCCTGTGCTGTACCTGTCCTGGGAGTGTTTGATGGGGACAGTGTAGAGGGAGCTTTACTCCGTATCTAACCCTGTGCTGTACCTGTCCTGGGAGTGTTTGATGGGGACAGTGTAGAGGGAGCTTTACTCCATATCTAACCCTGTGCTGTACCTGTCCTGGGAGTGTTTGATGGGGACAGTGTAGAGGGAGCTTTACTCCATATCTAACCCTGTGCTGTACCTGTCCTGGGAGTGTTTAATGGAGACAGTGTAGAGGGTGATTTACTCTGTATCTAACCCCGTGCTGTTCCTGTCCTGGGAGTGTTTGATGGGGACAGTGTAGCGGGAGCTTTACTCTGTATCTAACCCTGTGTTGTACTTGTCCTGGAAGTGTTTGATGGGGACAGTGTAGAGGGAGCTTTACTCTGTATCTAACTCCGTGCTGTACCTGTCCTGGGAGTGTTTGATGGGGACAGTGTGGAGGGAGCTTTACTCTGTATCTAATCCCGTGCTGTACCTGTCCTGGGAGTGTTTGATGGGGACAGTGTAGAGGGAGCTTTACTCTGGATCTAACCCTGTGCTGTACCTGTCCTGGGAGTGTTTGATGGGGACAGTGTAGAGGGAGCTTTACTCTGTATCTAACCCCGTGCTGTACCTGTCCTGGGAGTGTTTGATGGGGACAGTGTAGAGGGAGCTTTACTCTGTATCTGTCCTGGGAGTGTTTAATGGGGCTAGTGTAGAAGTTGATTTAGTCTATATTTAACCCTGGGCTGCAACCTGTGTTGCTTATTCTGGCGCTAGATTCTCCTGAAGCAGGTATTAGTTTTGAATGGTGACCTCCTCCATGTTCAGGGACAATGAGCTAAGAGGACTTTGACAACCATGCACCTCTGTTGGATTACTCCAGGACTAAACTTGACAAAGCACTGCGGTGGTTTGGGATAATACCGTGGTGCCACAGAATCTTCTCTAGTGCGGTGCAGCAGAAAACATCACAAAAAGAGAAAAATAGTCTCCTCTCACGCAGTATAAATTGTTGTTCTATTTTTCATTTGATGTTCTTGCAAATTGTGCTGATGAATGTAAGAGGCTGAGATTTGATGACACGTGTCTGTCAGCGATACTAAAATAGAAAACAATGAAGGGTGGGATTATCCTGGGAACCGTCATGGGTGAGATGGAAAATTTTTACAGATCAGTAAAAGGAAGGTTGACCTGCCCGAATTGTGTGAGCATGTGGCTGTGTTCTCACTGTCTTCAAACTCTGAGAGCTTCCTGAAAATGAGTCAACATAAGACACTTCTGAAAGATGGTGCAGGGAGAGATGATCTGACTCAGATTCTCACTCTATCTCATGTCCCTCTCTCTGGTGTCACTTTGACCTCTCAACATTACTCATATGAAAAGAATGGAGTTGGCTTGCTTGTTTTAACTGTCCCTTTTCCTTTTTCCTTTCAGGGGGAGCTCGGGCCTAGTGGTCCCCGAGGAGAGGATGGGCCTGAAGGTCCCAAAGGTCGGGTGGGACCTCCAGGTGACCCCGGTCCCTTGGGTGCGACAGGTGAGAAGGTGAGAGACATTGAGGTCTGGCAAATGCTCCAGGCTTGGGGGCAGGGGTTGAGGGTCAGAGTGGGGCCTTCTCATTCAAGATCTTGTCAGGTGAGAAGGGTCGGTTCCTTCCCAACTCTCTTCATTTCCCCTCTCCCAATCTAGTCTCTGATCCACATTCTCATTCCCTCCCCTCCTTAGACTCACTCCCTCACCTCCCGCCTTTCCTTCTGTCCTTTGCCTCTGATCTCTCCCTCCTTCACTTCATATTCTGTCCCCACTCTCCTCAGATCCATCCCTTCCTCCCTTAACTCTGATGCTTCCGCCTTCCCTCACTCACTACTCTCCCTCCTCCAACTTCAACCCTTCCCTCGCCCCCTCCCAACTGTCCCCCTTACCTCTGACCCCTTCCAACCTATCCTTCCCTCTCTTCCTACTCTTTCCCTTCCCTCCCTCCCTCTCATCCTACCCTTCATTCTGTCCCTCACCTCTGACCCTTTCACCTCTGATCCTTACCTCCTTCACCTCTACTTCCCTCCCTCACTTTCTTGTCTTCCTTCCCTACATTGCCTCCATCCTTCTTTTCCTCCCTCATCTCCTTCCCTCCCACTCTACTCTCCCTCCTGCTCTCACCTCCTCCCCTTCCTTGCTGTTCTCTCTTGATCTTCCTCTCCGACCTTGGGGAATGCTGCTTCCCGTTGAGAATGAAGTTGACCCTGTCAAAGTGTTGCAGGTGAATTGCTAACAGAGTTGGTTTGTTGTTTTCTGCTTGTGCTTCTGATCCCAACGACCTTGCCCAAGCTGCCTATTTCCACAGCTATTCATCTCCTCAATCCACAACCACCCCCAAAAAAAAATCCTCGCTCAACCTAATTGCTGTTAAAAGCTCGACCCATGCTCCCATCGCCTTGCCTTGAGAATCAACCCTTTAAATATCCTCCTGGCCTTGTCCCATTCTCAGCCCTCCTTGAATTTGCTGCCAATATCCGATCTCATACTAAGTCCCACTCACCCACAGCCATTATCCCTCCCCCCACTATCCACTCATCCTTGCTGACGCACCCGCTCACCTCAGTGCACCTGTTCACCTCCAATTTTCATCCTTGAATAAAGAAATGAGAGTACTTTTGGAAACTTTTCATCTCGCTCTCATCCAGACAAATACCAGAATGCCAAATTTCTGAGCACCGCCACAACTTACACTGCAGGCAAAAAGTGGTGCTGATTGGTTGACAAGTCTGATTGGCCGAGGCGTTGTCATGGAGAATGCAGCGGGGACTTATTGGCACTCCAATTTCCTGGGTATTCAAAATAGAATATGTCCCTTTCATTTGTAGGGAATGAGTCCCTTGCACCCTTTCAGCAATCAGCAAACCCTGATACACTGCATATCCTGCAGTATATGAATTTCATGTTTGAAATTTGGCATTCTTGCTTTTGTCCTGACGAGTGCAGGAAGAAAATCTTCAGCGACATGTCTCTCTTTTCTGCAATGTTCAACTTCTCGTTCTCATCATATCTTCAGCCCCTTCACCCTCTCCACAATCTCCTCCAGCCCTCCAAATCCCCCCAGAGCTATCTGACTGGCATCTCCTGTACAGCCCCTGACCCATAACTGTGGCACTAATGCCTTCAGCTGCCGGCACTCAAAACTCTGGGAAATCCCTTGCTGCCTTGATACTCCTCCTTCTTCTGAAAGGCATCGCTGAAAAACTACCCCTTTGAGCGAGCTTTTAGTTGTCAAGCCTCATGTCTGCTTCTCCTCATGTCTGGCTTGGTGTCAAAGTTCATCTGATAACATTCCAGTAAAGCACTATGGTGACAGTGCTATAGACATGCAACTTAATGGTTGTTAATGTACAGCGAATGTACATATAAAAGAAGAGCAAGTATAAGCCATTTGGCCTCTCAAGCCTGCTCCGGTATTCGACATGATCATGACTGATCCTTTATCTCAATATCATACACCCGCAATCTCGCCATATCCCTTTAGTATGTAGAAATTTATTTCCTCCTTAAATACATTCAATGACTTGACCTCCATAACTTTCAGTGACAAAGAATTCCGTAGGTTCACTACCCTCTAAGTGAAGAAATTTCTCCTCCTATCTCAGTCCTAAATGGCTCACCCTGTTATCCTGAGACTGTGACCCCTGGCTGTGTGGATACTCTATGCCTTGTAATTATCCCTGTTTTATACCCTCTCTCCTTTCTTTTTAGGGTAAACTTGGAGTGCCTGGTCTCCCTGGTTACCCTGGACGCCAAGGTCCCAAGGTAAGCAAACTGCAGGTGACAACTCCAGTCCAGAATGGAGCTGCCAATAGTCAGTCCATTATTTGACATATAATTTTCCACCATAGGAATGCTTTTGAGTATTTCTGGGAGTTGCTGGTGGTTTGTTTGCATTTAAGGACGCCAAACTTTTGTAGGGAATGCACAATGGGAACATACCAACAAGGGTGAGTGAACTGAGAGATCTTGGAGTACAACTACACAGATACCTAAATGCAGCAGTTCAAGTCGACAAGGTTGTAAAGAAAGCATATAGAATGCCCTCCTGCACTGGCAGTGGTATAGAATATGAAAGTAAGGATATAATTTTGGAATCGTATAAAACACTAGTGAGGTCACAACTGGTGAATTGTGCACAGTTCTGGTCACCACATTACAGGAAGGACGTAATTGCTGTGGACAGGCTGCAAAGGAGTTTTACAAGAATGTTGCCAGGACTGGAAAAGTGTAGCTATGAGGAGAGATTGGATAGGTTGGGGTTATTTTCTCTGGAACACAGAAGGCTGAGGGAGTGACTTGATAGACGTACAAAATTATAACTCCTTCTGAACTATAGGTGTCCTATGATTCTATGAGGGGGAAGAGAGAGAGTGGACAGGATAAAATTGTTTCCCTTGGTTAAAAACTCTAGAGCCAGGGACATAGGTTCAACATATGTGGTGGTTGGTGTAGAGGGGAATTAAAAATAACTTTTTTATGCTTATGGTGGGTGTCTGGAATTTGCTGCCCAAGTTGCTGGTGGAAGCAGTGACCTTAAACTCTTTTAAAAAGTAGCTAGCTCTGCACTTTAAATGGTGTAAGCTACAGGGCTAGGGGCCAGGTGCAGGAAGGTAGGATTAGAAAGGTCATCTGGGTGTCCATGTCCTGGACAAGATGGTTCTACAGTTCTATGGTTCTGTGGCATGTATGTGCCTCTGCATTCATTTTGAGTTTGGTATATGCCTTTGTGTCTACACGCATGTGCATCACAAGGTCATGGGACTGATATCAAATCCACAGGCATAAGATGGGCTGACACTTGCCGAGAATCACTGAGGCAGAAGGGGAGTTCTCCCGCTGCCTTGGCTCAATATTTTACTTTAAATCTCACGATTATCACATTGCACTTCCTGAGATCCATGTCCATGTTCCTTGCTGAGTTCCGAAGATCTTCAAAGGCAGTGAGATTCCCTTCTCCCAGTCAATGAAGATTACAAAATCTCAGCACCCGACACAGAATGTGTCTCTCTGAATCGTGAAGCTTCCTCCCTCCCCCACCCAGTAGCAGTGCTAGTCCAGGACATCGGTGACACCTCCCCACCAGTCCTATTTAACTGTCTTCTTCCTTTCTTCCAGGGTTCCCTTGGTTTCCCAGGATTCCCCGGAATGAACGGCGAGAAAGGTGCTCGGGTAAGTTCCAGAAGAAGCCTTGCACTGTCGGTAACATGGCGACAAACCCTTCAATGTCATTTTGTTAATGAGGAAAGTCATGTCCTGTAATGGAAGACTCATCCTATGTTTGTATTTGTCTCCCATTCTCTCTCCCTTTCCATTCTCTCTCTTCCTTTCTCTCTTATTCTATCCCTCGCCTCTCTCTCTCATTCTCTTTTTCCTTCCCCTCTTCCCTTTCTTAATCGTCTCTCTCGCCCTCTCTCTCTCTTTCTCACCCTTTCCTCAACCTTTGTTATCTAAATCTCTCTCCTTACTTGTCCATCCATCTCTCTATACAACTCTTTCTCTCCTCTACTTCCCGCATCTTTCTTTTCCACCTTTGTCCCTCCTGCTTATTCCTCTCTTTATTCCCTATTACTACCTCACTATTTCTCCTGCATCTACCTGCCTCTCTCCTCTTGCTCCATCCCCTTCTGTGTGTGTCTTGCTCACTCTATCTCTCGCACACACTTACTCTCTCTCTCTCCCCCTCACTTTCTCTCTCTCCGTCTCTCTCTTTGTCTCCCTCTTTCTCTCGGTCTGTCTCTGTTGTTTCTTGCTATGTCTATCACTCTGTCTCTCTGTCATCTGCTTTTTCGGCCTATCTGTGTCTCTCTCACTCTATCTCTTTCTCGCTCTATCTCTTTCTCTCACTGTCACTCCCCCTCACTCTGTCTGCTTGTCTCTCTCACTCTCTCTCTTCTCCCTATCTCTATCACCCTGCTTCTCTGTCACTCTCTGTGTATGTGTGTGTCTCGCTCTGACTTCCACTCTCTCTTGCTTCTCTCTCTATGTATCTCTGCACTGCCTCTGTCTTTCTCATTTAATCCTGTCTTCCTTTCTCCCTACCTCTTTTTCTCCTCTCCTTTCTTCTTCTGCATCTTTCCCCACTATTTATTTCTTCTTCCTACCCTCCCAGGGTTTGCAAGGCAAGCTGGGTCAGAGAGGACAACGTGGACCTACGGTACGTAACCACTTCATCGTAAGAATTTGAATGGGAATCTTTACCAGTGTGGGTATTGTAAAGTTAATCATCACACAGAATGTAACTGAGGCATCATAGAATCCCTGCAGTGCAGAGGAAGGCCATTCAGCCCATTGAGCCTGCACTGACAAAAGTCCCATCCAGAACCTATCACTATAACTCCAGGTATTTACCCTGCTGGTCTCTCTGATAATCGTGGCAATTTACTATGGCCACTCTGCCTAACCTGCACATCTTTAGACTGTGGGAGGAAACTCCAGAGCACTCAGAAGAAGCCCATGCAGGCATGGGGAGAATGTGCAATCTCCGTTCAGTCAGCCACCCAAGCCTGGAATTGAATCCGGGTCCCTGGCGCTGTGAGGCAGCAGTGCTAACCACTGTGCTGCCTATGGAGAATGGGACTCTGAGGAAGTGGAAGAGATAACCGGGCACTGGGAGTGTGAACGGCGCAAGTGTGCTTCTAGTAACCGCGCTCCCATATCCGACTACATGTGGCCAAGAATTAGACGACAACTTATCATTTACTAACTTTGGATTTCTCTTGTAGGGTCCACGTGGTCAACGAGGACCAAGAGGGGCAACGGGAAAGCCAGGGGCCAAGGTGAGTCTTTAGACAACAGGAGCAATATGTCGTCAGCTATTAGCAGAGAGTCTTCTGACCAGGAGATTCATACTGACCATATGTGTGTCACATAGAGAATGTTATAACTGAGGGTTTTACACTGAGAGAGTGTGTGTAGCAGAGAGAACGTTATAACAGAGTTTTATACAGTGGATTGTGTGTAACAGAGTGTTGTAACAGGGTCTTAAACTGAGGGGAGCTGTGTATATGTGTGTCTGTCTGTGTGTGTGCGTAACAGAAAGAGTATTATAACTGAGAGTTTCATTCTGAGGGTTTGTGTTTACCAGAGAGTACGTTATAACTGAGTTTTATAACTGAGGGTGTGTAACAGAGAGAGTGTTATAATTGAGAGTTTTCCACTGAGAATGTGTGTGTGTGTTTAACAGAGAGAATGTTGTAAGTGAAAGATTCATACCGAGGGTGTGTGTGTCACAGAGAGTTTTATAACTGAGAGTTTTATACTGGATGTGTGTGTGTTTAACAGAGACAGAGTTGTAACTAAGTATTAAACTGAAGGTCTGCATGTAACGGAGACAGTTTTATAACTGAGAATTTTATCTTGAGGGTGTGTGTTCTCATTGAGAGATTTATACTGAGTGTGTGTGTGTGTGTGACAGAGTGTTATAATTGCCAGTTTTACTCTGAGGGCGTGGATGACAGAGAACGTGTTATGACTGAGTTTCACACGATGCAAGTTTTTTACACACAGGATGGTGGGTGACTGGAACTTGCTGCCGGGGGAGATAGTGGAAGCAGATATATTAGTGAGTTTTAAGGAGTGTCTGGACAAATACATGAATAGGATGGGAATGCAGGGACTGGTCCCTGGAAAGGTAGGAGGTTTTAGTTCAGCTGGGCAGCATGGTCAGTGCAGGTTTGGAGGGCCAAAGGGCCTGCTCCTATGTTGTAGTTTTCTTTGTTCTCTGTTCTGTGGCTGTGTGTTTAACAGAGTGTTATAACTGAGAGTTTTATTTTGAGGATATGGGGCAAATTTTCTCATTCTGCCCATACAGGAAGCATAGCGGGCGAGGGGCGGAGTGTGGAAAGGTCTGTCGACCTCGGACGGGATTTTCCAGTGTGTGTGTAACAGAGTGTTATAACTGAGGGTTTTATACTCAGGCTGTGTGTGTAACAGTGTTATAATTGAGGGTTTTATAGTGAGGAGGTATATGTGTCACAGAGGGAGTGTTATAACTGAGGGTTTTATAGTGAGGAGGTATATGTGTCACAGAGGGAGTGTTATAACTGAGGGTTTTATAGTGAGGAGGTATATGTGTCACAGAGGGAGTGTTATAACTGAGGGTTTTATAGTGAGGAGGTGTATGTATCACAGAGGGAGTGTTATAACTGAGGGTTTTATAGTGAGGAGGTATATGTGTCACAGAGGGAGTGTTATAACTGAGGGTTTTATAGTGAGGAGGTGTATGTATCACAGAGGGAGTGTTATAACTGAGGGTTTTATAGTGAGGAGGTGTATGTATCACAGAGGGAGTGTTATAACTGAGGGTTTTATAGTGAGGGGGTGTATGTATCACAGAGGGAGTGTTATAACTGAGGGTTTTATAGTGAGGGGGTGTATGTATCACAGAGAATGTTATAACAGATGTTTTTATACTGATGACACAGTTCTGGGCCCACGTTTACCATGGACTCCTGTAGCAGCCGCGAAGCAAAATCCCACGTGAGGCCAAAAACATGTCACTCACAGTTGAGATCCCGCGATGCAGTCGTCCCTGACCCCTGCCTTTGAAATAATGTGTTTTGTGTCCATGAATGTTGGAAACCACATTTAAATATTTCTCAACATCATTAGTGGACTTCCCCAATCGATTGTCTCCCCTTCAATCAGATCTTCCACTGCGCAGACCTGACCTCACATCAGCAAAGTTTACAACAGGTCAGGACTGATGTGAAGCAGGGGGTAGGCACCCACCAGGAGGTGCACGGTTATGTATCGGTCCCAGTGAGGACCAGGAAATGCTCGGCCATTATGTAGGACTACCTCCTGGGGCGGCCCATGGCAGAGGGGCCTCCTCTGTCCTTGTGGGGGTTGGTTTCCCTGTATGGTAGTTGTGAGGGTTTCCCCATGGGGGGTGGGTTCAAACATGTCCATGGGAGTGGGAGGGGGAGGGCATCTTTCTTTTTATTTTTCATCCTAATACACTGGGGTGCTCTTTCAAAAAGTATGACTACATGGATCCGTCATGTGTGAGTATGTATGCGTGTGTATAGTAGGTGTTATGGCAGGGCTGTCGAGTGTGGATAAGGCCATGGTGAACGTTTTGTAGAGAAACTGTCTCTCGGAAAGATTCTGCACCTTCATTTCCTGTCATGAAGCGATGTAACCTGTTCTATTTTTTTGCTCACTAACAGGGAGGCTCAGGAACTGATGGGCCACCAGGTCCTTCTGGCGAACGGGTGAGTATGTCCGAATGTATCAAACCATATTTCAGCACAAGCAGAGCAGGATAAGTTCACCGTCCCGAACAGGCCCACTCCCTTCAGGATCACTTTCACGCCCTATCCCACAAAGCACTTTGCAAGGCACAGCTCCAGTCATCTGAGTCCTGTCCTTCTCTGATAGACATGGTGTTGAAATATGGGGAGACGATGCAGTAGTGGTATTCTCACTGGGTGAGTCATGGTAGACTCCCAGGCTAAACACTTTGGGAACATGGGTTCAAATCCCACCATGGCAGCTGGTGGAATTTAAATTCAATTGATAAAACCTGTGAGTATAAAGCTCGTCTCAATGATGATGACCATGACAGCTATCACCGATTGTTGTAAAAATCCCAGGGTCTAGCAGTATTATCACTAGACTATTAAACTAGAAACTCAGCTAATATTCTGGAACCCGAGTTCAAATCCTGCCACAGCAGATGGTGGAATCTGAATTCAAGAAAAAATAATCTGGAATTAAGAATCTACTGAATTGTCGATTGTCGGAACTATTAATGTTCTTTAGGGAAGAAAATCTTCCGTCCTTACCTGGTCTGGCCTACAAGTGACTCCAGACCCACACAGCAATGTGGTTGACTCTCAACCGTTCCTCTGAAATGGCTGAGGGAGGCACTCAGTTCAAGGAGAAAATAGGGGTGAGCAGCAAATGCCAACCCTGCCAGCGAAACAGCAATGTGGCTGACTCTCAGCTGCCCTCCAGGGGCAACAAGGGACGAGCAATAAATGCTGTGGCAGATTCACCCCCTTTTAAATGCCCTCCGTGCCAGTGCTGTGCTTCTCTTGAGTCTGGAGCCTCCTGTGAATCAAAATAAACATCGACACTGCCAAATAGGAAACTGTGAGGGCAGCTGTCCAAAAGCTCAAAGGCTTCAAAGAAGCAGCGAGCAATTTGATGAAACTTAATCCCAGAAATCAGGGTAATCATAGTGGGGAGCAGAGAATCAGCAGGAGAATTTGAACACATACTTTGGTTCTGTCTTCACAAAATAGAGTGTAGAAACCTCCTGGAAATGTTACAGAACAAAAGGGAAGGGTGGAATTGAAGGAAATCAGTATTACTAAGAAAAGTGGGGAAATTAGTGGGGTTAAAGGCTGATAAATCAGCAGGGGCTGATAATCTGCATGCCCAGTGTATTAAAAGAAGTGGCCCTGGAAATATTCGATGCATTGGTGGTCATCTTCCCAAATTCTATAGACTTTAGAGCAGTTCCTACAGATTGGATCTGAACACTTTAACTCACTCATTGTCATTAATATCTGTGAGTCTGACGGTCTGCATTCTTTTGCTGGGTGGTTGGGGGCTTAGCTTGTTGGTGGTGTTTGTGGGTTTAAAACTCTCGGGTGTTTTAGTGATGATTGTTATGTAACTGTAGCTCTGAGTTCTCAGCTGGCCGCCCTCGATAGTGCTAGCAATTGGGCATCTGCAGCATTAACAAGTGGGCATGCTCTGATCAAACCCACTCTGTGCATCATTCACATTAACCAATCTCCCTCTTTACAACGTAGGGTCTTCCAGGACCTCAAGGTGCAACAGGCTTCGCAGGACCAAAGGGACCTCCAGTAAGTGCAGTTGAAATTGTTCCTTACTCCAGACTGTCTTTCCCCAGGGAGCATCCCATCGCAGAGAGCTGACCTCATAGAGAAGAGGATCCAGAGACAGCTGCAGAGAGACGGTTATAGAGACAGAACAGACATGCAGAGAGACAGACACACAGAAAACACATGCAACACCCATGCATATATACATAAATATTCACACACGTGTGAAATTTCCCTTGAGATACCTGTAATAGACATGTTGAAGTGATAGTCCCCAGTGCAATATCTGTAATAGTCACACTGGGGTGATGTTCCCCCACGCGATATCAGTAATAGACACATTGGATGAAATTTCCCTGTGAGATATCTGTAATTGACCCACTGGGGTGAAATTACCCCACAAGATTTTCCTGTGAGATATCTGTAGTAGATACACTGGAGTTGAATTGTCCTGTGAAGTTTTTTTTTAAGAAGTTTATTTATTAGTCACAAATAAGGCTTACATTAACACTGCAAAGAAGTTACTGTGAAATTCCCCTAGTCACTACACTCCAGTGTCTGTTCAGGTCAATGCACCTATTCAGTACGTCTTTCAGACCATGGAAGAAAAGCGGAGAGAACATGCAGACTCCATACAGACAGTGACCCAAACTGGGATTCAAATCCGGGTCCCTGGCACTGTGAAGCAGCTGTGTGAACCCCTGTGCCACCATGCTGCTGTATTAGACACACTGGGGTGATATTCCCCTGTGAGATATCCGTAATAAACACTGGGGTGATATCTCCCGTGAGATATCAGTAACAAACAAAATGTGTAGGATTTTTATGGCCTTGCTCATCCTAAACTGTAAAATCCAGCCTGAGGTCAATGGGCCTTCCCATGGGCCACCTCTCGCCAGCTCCAATTCTCGTGGGCAGATGGGATGGTACAATTCCGGACAATGTGTCGGTTGTTTCAGCAAAAGGTTGAAATAGTGCACAATAGTTCTTGCATGGTTGGCACTCGAATCATGAAGAGTCTGATATCAGACCCCGTGAGATCCTCAGCCTCCTCACAGACTCACCTTGCCCAATACACCGTACATTTTTATTCGATATTAACAGCAGCTGATGCAGCAATTAAAGGACAGCAGCAGTGAAGTGGTGAATGCTAACTTTGTACTTTCCTTTTGCTAGGGACCACCAGGAAAGGATGGGCTCCCAGGACACCCTGGACAGAGAGGGGAAGTGGTAAGTGTAGCCTTGCAAGCTGGTTGGAAAGAAATAAATTACTTTCACATGTGGTCTTCCATTACCCCAAGATCTTTCAGAACACTGAGAAGATTAATGTACCGATAGGAATGGGTTTCAATAGGAGGGTTAATGTACCAGTAGAAATGGGTTTCACTGGGAGAGTTTATATACCACTAGAAACGGATTTCATCGAAGGGTGAATGTACCAGTCTAAATGGATTTCACTGAGAGGGTTAATGCACTGGGTGGGGGGGATGGAGGGTTTCATTGGCAGGTTAATGTACCGGTAGGAATGGGTTTTGAAAGGTGAATGAGGAATTGGTAAGAATGTGCTTGTTTGTAATGTCCTGCGGCACACTGAGTATAGCATCACTGCCTCTGGGCCAGAAGTTCCATGTTCGAGTTCTGCTTCAGGATGTATTGACTTCAGTGGGTGCATTGATAATGTGTCCATGCAGGTAGATTACCAGCTGGTAAATTCTGCCAGTAGCCCTTGTGACAGGTGGTGAAGAGATGGAGAATTTCCTGGTCAGCCATATTGGGGAAAGCAAAAGCAAAGCACTGAATACTTTGCCCAGCATAATCATAGACTAATCCAGGAGAAGTCCACGGTCACCAATGCTCCCTTAGGCCATTAGACCAGAAGGAGGAGTGATTGATAGTCTTTTCCTGTGGCTGATTTTCCCTCATGGTCTCACATCTCGATGGCTCACTCTTGCTAATATATTGGTTCTTGCTTACAGGGTTTTCAAGGCAAGACTGGCCCTCCAGGACCACCAGGTGTAGTTGGACCCCAGGTGAGTTCAGTGTTTCACACTCAGCTCCTGCCCACCATTCACTGTCCACTCTGTTCCAATGGTGATACTGATGCAGCTCTTTCATTACAGGGCTCTAGTGGTGAATCGGGACCAATGGGTGAGAGGGGACATCCAGGACCTCCTGGGCCACCTGGGGAGCAAGGTTTATCAGGCCCATCTGGGAAAGAAGGCACTAAGGTGAGGGAATTAACCATCTCCACCATGTGTACTGCTGCTCCTCAGTAGGTGTTGATGTGTGGGGATATTTATCAGGTTTTCAAATCGCCAGTTCTTCCTTCTGGCCACTGGACCAGTAATCTCCCTGTTTGAGAAACTGTGGGTCTCTGTTTATCACCTTGCCAGAAGTTCAGCTGTTTGACTCTCCTTCAATTAATGTGTTTGACTGTTGTTCTTGTCCAGCTGTCCTATTCAATCTTAATGAAGCGGGCCTGTTACTGATCCATACAGGACCCGGGCTTGTAACCAGGCAGGATCTGGGCCTGTAACCATACAGGATCTGGGCCTGTAACCATACAGGATCTGGGCCTGTAACCATACAGGATCTGGGCCTGTGACCATACAGGATCTGGGCCTGTAACCATACAGGATCTGGGCCTGTGACCATACAGGATCTGGGCCTGTAACCATACAAGATCTGGGCCTGTAACCATACAGGATCTGGGCCTGTGACCATGCAGGACCCGGGCCTGTAATCATGCAGGATGCAGGCCTGTAACCATACAGAGTCCGAGCCCAGCAACTGTGCAGGATTTAGGCCTGTAACCATGCAGAACCCAGGCCTGTAATCATGAATGATTCGGCCTGTAATCATGAAGGAATTGAACTTGTTATCATGCAGGATCCAGGCTTGTTATCATGCTGGCATCCAGTTCTGTAATCAGGCAAGGATTTGTCATCAAGTGTCAAGACAAAAGGTCTGCAGTCACATAGCGAATGTTTTTGATAGGGTTTCCTGAGTTATCTGTGTGCCTGGGATGTGAAGTTTTGTTTTCTGTTTTTTTTGTTTCCCTCGTAATGCCCTCTCACTCTCTCTTTCCCTCTCCCCCTCTCTCTTGTTTTCCTCTTTCTCTATATCTCTTTCATTCTCTTTTCTTTTGTTCTGTCCTCCCTCTACCTGCTCACATTAAGCTGTAGATTGCTCCCAACATTGAATTAAGTTGTACCTATCTGAAAGAGCCCCCTGCTGTGTTAAGTATGGTTGAACTATGTTTCCCCATTTTCTTTCCCCCAGGGTGACCCTGGCCCTCCTGGACCCGGAGGTAAAAATGGACCACCAGGTCTAAGAGGTTTCCCTGGTGAGACTGGGTTGCCTGGAATACCGGTAAGTGATTAACGTGCAGGGGAGAAAATCTTTCGAACTTTATCTACTCAACAACCTGAACACATTGTCCCTGTCTTAATGGTGTGTGAATTGGGGATCAAATTGAATCAGAGCAGTAGGGTTTTTGTTACTGAGAGACTGAATCAGTGCAACACTCGATGATTTCACATGTCAGGAATTGTGTTACGAGGGGACATGGAGTTGGGGGTAGGGTGTTAGCGTAGATAGAGGATTGGTTGTCAAATAGGAGGCAGAGAGTGGGGGTCAATGGATGCTATTCGGATTGGCGGTTGGTGACTAGTGGGGTGCCCCAGGGATCGGTGCTGGGGCCTCAGCTATTTACCATTTATATAGATGATCTGGAGGAGGGAACCGAGTGTAGGGTGTCGAAATTTGCTGATGACACCAAGATTGGGGGAAAGGCAAATTGTGCGGAGGGTGTGGAGAGTCTGCAGAAGGATCTAGATAGGCTGGGCGAATGGGCCAGGAAATGGCAAATGGAATTTAATGTTGGCAAGTGTGAGGTGGTCCACTTTGGTAGGAGGAATGGTAGGAAGGACTATTACTTACGGGGCGAAAAACTGCAGCAGGCGACGGTGCAGAGGGACCTCGGGGTCCTTGTGCATGAGTCACAAAAACCCAGCTTGCAGGTGCAGCAGGTGGTCAGGAAGGCGAATGAGATGCTGGCCTTCATAGCGAAGGGGATTGAATATAAAAGTAGGGAGGTCTTGCTGCAGCTGTATAGGGCATTGGTGAGGCCGCAGCTGGAGTACTGTGTGCAGTTTTGGGCGCCGCACCTGCGCAAGGATGTTTTGGCCCTGGAGGGAGTGCAGAGGAGGTTTACTCGGCTGATACCGGAGTTGAGGGGATTGAGCTATGAGGAGAGGCTGAATAAACTAGGCTTGTACTCGTTAGAGTTTAGAAGAATGAGGGGAGATCTCATTGAGACGTATAAGATGATGAATGGGATGGATAGGATAGAGGTGGAGAGACTGTTCCCGCTCAAAAAAGACAGTAGGACTAGGGGGCACAGCCTCAAGATAAAGGGGGGGGCGGTTTAGAACAGAGTTGTGGAGGAACTTCTTCACTCAAAGGGTGGTGAATCTCTGGAATTCTCTGCCCGTTGAAGTGGTGGAGGCTGCCTCGCTAAATATTTTTAAGAAACGGGTTGATGGGTTTTTGATAAGAGAAGGGATTAAGGGTTATGGGGAGAGGGCGGGAAGGTGGAGCTGAGTCACGACAGATCAGCCATGATCTTATTGAATGGCGGGGCAGGCTCGAAGGGCCAGATGGCCTACTCCTGCTCCTATTTCTTATGTTCTTATGTTCTTATGAAAGATTAAGCAAATTGTACCTAATCTCTGCTGAAGAAAGCAGGATTGAGGTGACACTCGACCTTCCCACTTTCTCTTCTCCCTCTCTCTCTTCCTCTCTCTTCCTCCCAGTCTCTCTCTCCTCCATCTCCCACTCCCTTCCCTCCCTTTTACACCCCTCTCTCTCTCTCTGCCCCCTTCACTTACTCCCTCCTTTCTGCGTGCTCTCTCTCCCACATTCTCCCTCCCTTTCTTTCCGCCTTCTCCTTCACTACTCCACTCCATCTCTCTCCACAAATACATTGTTCCACAAACTTTATATCACAATATCCTACAATACCTCACATAGAGTCAGTAAAGATATATCACAATATTCTCCAGAATCTCCACAAAGGACATAACAAGTAGGAGGAGGCTATTTAGCCCTCCTCCACCATTCAACACGATCACTCCTGATTTTAAGAACATAAGAACATAAGAAATAGGAGCAGGAGTAGGCCATCTGGCCCTTCGAGCCTGCCCCGCCATTCAATAAGATCATGGCTGATCTGTCATGACTCAGCTCCACCTTCCCGCCCTCTCCCCATAACCCTTAATCCCCTCTCTTATCAAAAACCCATCAACCCGTTTCTTAAAAATATTTAGCGAGGCAGCCTCCACCACTTCAACGGGCAGAGAATTCCAGAGATTCACCACCCTTTGAGTGAAGAAGTTCCTCCTCAACTCTGTTCTAAACCGCCCCCCCCCCTTTATCTTGAGGCTGTGCCCCCTAGTCCTACTGTCTTTTTTGAGCGGGAAGAGTCTCTCCACCTCTATCCTATCCATCCCATTCATCATCTTATATGTCTCAATGAGATCTCCCCTCATTCTTCTAAACTCTAACGAGTACAAGCCTAGTTTATTCAGCCTCTCCTCATAGCTCAATCCCCTCAACTCCGGTATCAGCCTAGTAAACCTCCTCTGCACTCCCTCCAGGGCCAAAATATCCTTGCGCAGGTGCGGCACCCAAAACTGCACACAGTACTCCAGCTGTGGCCTCACCAATGCCCTATACAGCTGCAGCAAGACCTCCCTACTTTTATATTCAATCCCCCTCGCTATGAAGGCCAGCATCCCATTCGCCTTCCTGACCACCTGCTGCACCTGCAAGCTGGGTTTTTGCGACTCATGCACAAGGACCCCGAGGTCCCTCTGCACCGTCGCCTGCTGCAGTTTTTCGCCCCGTAAGTAATAGTCCTTCCTACCATTCCTCCTACCAAAGTGGACCACCTCACACTTGCCAACATTAAATTCCATTTGCCAGTTCCTGGCCCATTCGTCCAGCCTATCTAGATCCTTCTGCAGACTCTCCACACCCTCCGTGCAATTTGCCGTTCCACCAATCTTGGTGTCATCAGCAAATTTTGACACCATACACTTGGTTCCCTCCTCCAGATCATCTATATAAATGGTACCTAATCCATCTCAACCTCACTTTCTCGCACTTTCACTGTAATGCTCAAAAAGCTTTCGACATCTGCCTTTAATCTACTCAGTGACTGAGCACTCACAGCCATCTGGAGCAGAGAGACTTATAACAATTCACAACTCTATGAATAATGATGTTTCTCCTCAATTCAGTCTAAATGATTGGCCCCGTATCCTGCCACTGTGCCCCATTGTTCCGATCAGCGGTAAGTCCAGCCTCTCCCGGCCCCCATACTGATGGGCATCGTTATGGGCAGGGTTGGAAAATTTGGAGAACCATTAAAAGCTAACAGCTTTCCATATTTTTCCATGTCACCCACAACAATACCTTCTGGAATCGGAAAATCCCATGCTCATGTCTGTCCTGTCAAGCTCCTTCAGAATCTTGTATATTTCAATAAGATCACCTCTCGCTCCTGTGAACTCTCAGGATTGTATACCTAGTCTGCTCAAATCTCTCTTTGTAAGTCAATTCTTCCTCCTCAGAACCCACACTCAAGGGCAATTATGTCTTTCCTTAGGTAAGGAGACCAAAATTGTTCACAGAGCTCCAGGTGTGGGTCACCAGTTCCCTATATATTTGTAGTAAGACTTATTTAGTCTTGTATTCCAATGACTTGCAACAAAAACTGATGCACCTCAGTCCCAAAGAAGATTCACATTGGACTCAATATCTTGACTCTGTTTTGTCTCTCTGCAAATTTCTCTCTCTACTGACCAGCTGAGTTTTTCTGGCACTTTGTGTTTATTCTTGTCTCTCAAATACCAGTTGCCTTCCTAATTGCTTGTTAATAGAAGGGATAGGGAGAACAGGGGTATGGTACAGAGGACAACATATTAGCATGGATAGAAGATTGGTAGGCATAAATTGGTCTTTTTTAGTTTGGCATGGTTTATCAGACCTGGGTTGCCCTATGAGGAACATTTGGACAGGTCAAATTGTTTCTGCTGGAGTTTAGAAGAGTAAGACGTGACTTAGAAGATAGGAACATGAGGAGGCCATTTGGTCCTTCGAGCCTGCTCTGCCATTCATTAAAATCATGGCTGATCATCCACCTCAATTGCCTAATACTGCTTTTTCCCCATAACCTTTGATTCCATTCACCCCAAGTGCTACATCTAGCACCCATTGAATACATTCAATGTTTTGGCATCAACTACTTCCTCTGGAATAGAAACATAGAACTTCCTGTAGTATAGGAACATAGAACTTGATTGACACTTAGAAGATCCTGGGGAGTATTAACAGGATGAGTGTGGAAAGGATGTTTCCTCTTTTGGGAGAAACTAGAACTAGGGGTCACTGTCCAAAACTAAGGGTGAGGTGAAAATATTTTTTACTGAAAGGGTTGAGTTCTGGGACTCTCTTCCTGAAAAGACAGTAACAACAGAGTCTTTGAATATTTTTAAGCCAGAGGTGGATAGATTCCTGATTAATAAGGGTTGAAAGGTTCAAGAGGAAATTAGATATAGCTCTTGGGGCTGGGATCAAGGGATATGGGGGGAAGGCAAGATCAGAATATTACACTTGATGATCAGCTATGATCAAAATGAATGATGGAGCAGACTCAAAGGGCTGAATGGCCAACTCCTGCTTCTAGTTTCTATGTTATTGCAGGTAGACAGGAATGTGGAATTGAAGTTACAGTCAGATTAGTTGTGATCTTATAGAATGGCAGAGCAGCTTCAAGGGGACCCCAATTTGTGTTCATGTGTAAAATATCCGAGACTTCAGGTTAGATGAATATTTAGAATTATTGTATCAGGTGAGATCCATGCATCATGAGCGAAACCTTCCCAAAACTGCACCGAGTTTTGGCTCTGATGAAAACCGATGTGAAGCTCGCAGACTGCACAGCCGGCTGGCCTCGCTGTATTAAATGAAATGTCTGCACTCCGTAAAGTAGAATTCACGCCTTCAGCTGGAGTGGCGGGGCCCAAAGATGCCGGCAAAGCCACGCACCCCAATCTCTGACTTAAACAAAAGGCCCCCCTTTCCTTCCCCAAAAAATCAGGACCCCAAACATCAGGGCCAGTGCCCCAATGACCCTCCCCGCCTCTTCTTTGCAGACATTGGAGCTTTCCTCTGTCCCTGTTCCTTTTGCGAGCATGAGGCTCTCTCTTCTCCCCGCTATCCCTCTCCACCACATATAAGGGGAAGCCCTCCAATGGAGCTGGTCAGAAGGCCCTCCACTGACACTGCCCACCTGGCACTGCCCACTTAGCAGAGTTGGGCCATGTCCCTCACATCCTGGGTGCTATACTTACCTTTGTGTCACCCCGGTTGGTCAGCATGACCGGTTTTGGTTTCTAATGACTAGTAGTGATTCATGCTGGCTTGACGGACATGCCAACAGAGTGGGAGGGTAAGGTGTGGGTGGACATTATGGCATCAAGGTCTTTAAGCATATGTTAATTTATTAAAATATATGGAAACCAATTTTACGCCCTTTCTGCTGACTGAACCTAATCACATCACCGACACGGGGGTGATGAAGATCTCAAACCGAGATCTCACGAACACAAATCCTTCTTTGGCCCTCTTGCGAGATTAAGTGGCGATTAAGGGATTTGCGCCCACGCCGAACGTGGTCGCTGGACCACAGCCCATGGATTGTGAGTCAGGAAGTGAGTTCTAATTCTTTCTTTCACGTTTCTCCACAGGGTGGACCAGGATTGAAAGGCGGTATGGGTCCCCCAGGTCCTCCTGGCCCAGCTGTAAGTATCTAGCCTTGTAAACCGGGGACAGGGATGAATTGGCCTAAGAAAGGTGGCTCGGTAACCATGCCTTAGAAAGAAGATGATGCAGCCTGGGATGTCAATGTTGATGTTCTTGATTCCAAATCCTTCTGGGAAAATGAGTGAGAGATCTGCCCATGGCATACAGTCATAGAGGTTTACAGCATGGAAACAGGCCCTTCTGCCCAACTTGTCCATGCCACCCCTTTTTTCAAAATCCCTAAGCTAATCCCAATTGCCCACATTTGGCCCATATCCCTCTATAGCCATCGCACCCATGTAACTAAACGCTTTTTAAAAGATAAAATTGTACCCACCTCTACTGCTATCTCTGGCTGCTTGTTCCAGACACTTACCGCTCTCTGTGTGAAAAAACTGCCCTTCTGAACGTTTTTGTTTCTCTCCCCTCTCACCTTAAACCTATGTCCTCTAGTTTTAGACTCCCCTACTTTTGAGAAAAGATATTGAATGTTTAGCTGATCTGTGCCCCTCATTATTTTATAGATCTCTATAGGTCACCTCTCAGCATCCTACGCTCCAGAGAAAAATGTCCCAATCTATTCAGCCTCTCCTTATAACTCATTCCATCAAGTCCTAGTAATGTCCATTCTCAGTCAGAATGGAGATGATTGGGTAGATTCCTCTTCCCACCCCACCTCCCTTCACACTTGGCAGGCATTATTTTTATGCTGATAATTTTTATGTGACAGTCCTCCACTCACTACATTTTGCTGGAGATGTTTTGATCCTGATTTTCTGTTTGCTGTCGTACATAGAGACTCACTCTAAGTAGACTCTGTACACTGCTTGCTGAATAAGTAGACTGTTTGCTGTAAAATGCATTGTTTCCATTCTGCCTCCAATGGCCTTTTTGGTGGCATTGGTCGGCATTGGGTTGCAAAGTAATTGTGGTGGGTGCCTAAAGGGGATTTCCCTTTCTCCAACTTCCTTCTTCCTCCCCCGTAACACACACACACACACTCCTGCCAAACCTCTGGCCCAAGGAGGGTATGGGTGCCTTGTGACCATGGCTGTAGTGGTCAAAGAGACTTGAATGACTTCAAATGGACACCAGGCCCTAATCACCCAGTAAAGATTCTAACTGAATTGGAAATTAGAATCGTAGAATCCTTACAGTGCAAAAGGAGACCATTCGGCCCATCAAGCCTGCACTGACTCTTTGAAAGAACACCTTACTCCAGACCCACAACTCTGCCCCATCCCTGTAATCCCGTGTATTGGCTAATCCCCCTAATCTACACATCTTTGGACATCAAGGGGCAATTTAGCATGTCCAATCCACCTTATGTGCACATCTTTAGACTGTGGGAGGCAACCAGAGCATCTGGAGGAAACCCATGCAGACACGGGGAGAATGTGCAAATTCCACACAGGCAGTCACCAAGACCGAAATTGAACCCGGGTCCCTGTGAAGCAGCAATGCTTTCCACAGGGCCACCAACTTGAAGAGCACGAAACAACACCCTGATCCTCTATGTGATATGTTAGGAAATGGAGTGGTCCATTCAACTCCAGCAACATTCAGTTAGGTCATGGATGATCCATATCTTAACCCAATCTATCCAACTTGGCTCTGTCTCCCTGCTTGCCCCTACCCACCGAGGATCGATCAATCTCAGTTTTGCAAATTTTAGTTGATCCCTCACCCCCGCCAACTTTCCAGTTCCAGATTTTACAGCATCTTTTGTATGAAGAAGTGCTATCTGACATCAGCCCTGAAAAGCCAAGCTCTAATTTGAAGGTTACAGCTACCTGTGGAAGAGGCCTTGCGGCACAGTGGATCGCACCCCTCCCTCTGAACCAGAAGCTGTGGCTACGACTCCCAGCCCTGGGACTTGCTGAACAAGAAAGGTGCTTTTGTAACACAGCCAAAACAGGTTGAACGTCAGCATGTGGTTCCTTCTAAAATTGGTGAATGGCAGGTGGGAGAGACGTGCAGCCAGCCATGTGATGTAAAGGAAATTAGAGCCTCTATATCATAAGCTTTGCATATGTCCAGACTTCAACATGCATGCAACAAAGTGCATGTTGATCCATCAACCCGGACTCACTGGGTGAACTGTAAGACACCACAACTTGCTGTGATCTGTCGTGGACCCTCTCCCCTCCAGAGTAAACCGAGAAAAGTTCCCAATCCTTTAATCATCACAAACATCTCAATCTCTACTGGAAGAAATTCAAGCCTAACGTAACGCAAGCTGTTCTCGACGTGTATCCCTTGCAGCCCTTTATGAAACCTGAGGCTTTGCCCACCGCTCAGTCGAGCCTTCTGTTAAAGTTCAGCTGGAGGAGTTTGCACGGTCTCCTTGTGTCTGTGTGGGTCTCCTCTGGGTGCTCTGATTTTCTCCCACAGTCCAAAACTGTGCAGATTAGGTCAATTGGCCTTGCTAAATTGCTCCTTAGTGTCTAGGAGACTAGCAGGATAAGTACGCGGGGTTACGAGGATGGGGGCTGGGTGGGATTGTGGTCGGTGCGGACTCAATGGGCCGAATGGCCTACTTCTTCACTATCGGGATTCTATGTACCGGGGAGCTGAGCTACAGGGAAGCAAGCATCCCATAAATGCGGCCCTCGCCATCTCCAACCCTCCAGCAACTCTGGCAGGGTCATAGGTCAAAGGCAAAGGGTGGGGGTGGCCTGCGGAAAAGAAAATGACAATCCTTTCCCCAATATCTACTCATTTTCCCACCATCGATTTCTTCAAATTTGGATCAGGAAAAGGTGGGGGGGGAGGGTGGTGGGGAGGTGCGTGAGGTGGGGGATGAAACCATTCAGCATAACTGAGTACATCATGACATGACCCTGGACAACACACACTCTCCAGTGGGGCCTCAGCCACCGCACCATCAGATCTGGGCGTGGGGGGGGGGGGGGGGGGGGGGGGAGTGGCGGGGGGGCCTGGGGATGACATAAGGAGAGTGAGGCTTGGAGGCAGCGGGTGGTAAAGTTTGTCCCCATGGCCCTGCTCATTGACAAATACCCAAGCCTGCTGACAGTAATGAATGCTGCTGTGCTGATAGGTCCCTTACTCGGTCACCATGGCACCAAGAGCTGCCTGTTTCGAAGTCCCCACCATTTCACCGGTACACAGTTGCCAATAGGGAGCGGGGATAGAGGGCCAGGTGGCGCGAGGTGTGAGCCACAGCCACAGGCTGGTGAACCAGTCCTTCCAAAGGGGTTGGAGGGTAGTTATGGGGTGGGAAGAGGGTTGGGGGGAGGCTCCTTTAAACTGAATCCAGTGAAAAATTACTCGCTCCAAAGGTGAACAAACGACTGGTGCCCTCTGTGGTTGCAGCAGTTACTTTGATTTTCTTTCTTCGCTGCCCCAGCCCCACCCCAATGGCCTCCGATTGACTTGTTCACCTCCCAGACGTGCTTCTTGCTCACTTTGATAGCTCGTTCTCCACAAACTTTGTCTTTCAGGGCTCCCCTGGTGTCAGAGGGAAAGCCGGACCGGGTGGTCCCATTGGTCTCCCTGGACGTCCAGGACCTCAGGGTCCGCCTGGCCCTGCCGGAGAGAAAGGAGTACCGGTAAGTAAATCTGCCTGCTGGCTTCGGGGTGAAGCGGGTGGGGGAGGGCTGAGAAAGGTGCACCCCCACTAGTTCTGGGAAGTGAGCGAGGGCACCTGTTTTCCCTTGTCCAGTTGGTTAAGTGTGCAGTCATGTCGGAGTTTAAGTGCACTGGTATATTGGGAAGGGGTGCCAACTGCATCCTTTGATTCAGGGGCTTGATTGCACCTTTGGAAGGTTAACCGTGCCCATTGTCTCTCTGTGGAGATCACAGATGGAGCAGGTTTCAGGGAAGAGTGGGAGTTGCCTGAGGGGACCTCCCAGTCAGATAGGAGGAGGGGAGACAAACCTGGAGACTCTCTAGGCAATGCCCCACTAGGGTGGAGGGCTGTGGGACAGGCAGGTGGGCACGGGGGTGGGGGGAAATGGTGAGACGTTCTCTAATGATGGCCCAGTTACTTCATCATTGCTTGAAGGCCTCTAGCTTCAAGAGTCCACCCATCATCCTTAGAGGAATGGCAAACTTCCCCGCTTGTCTCAGTTTGGTGGGGCTGTAGGGGGAGAATCACCTGTCAGGTGACTGGTTGCCTCCCACCCCCTCCTCAATTGCCCCATGGTAGTGGAATTCATGGGGTAAATGCTGGCCTTCTCAGTTCTCCACACAGCTTAACTTCCCCGTCAAGGTTTGGTGTCAGAGCAAACCGGGATGTGTAACAGTCTTAGTGCTCCCCAGGAGGATGAGCACTCAGCAGTAAATGCTGCTCAAATGGAGTGGAGATCTGCCCTGGGTGTACCAAGTTGACCTCAATCTTCCCCAAGGGGAAGAGCTCTGGTGGTTTCCCCCTCGTGCGAATGTAGCAGGACAGTGAGGGATGGGGCAGGCTTTGATGTAACACCGGCTGGTTCTCAGTCGAATGAGCAATAGGGCTTGTGGGTGGTAGGAACACTGTGACAGTCACCAAGCAGCTAACATTAACTATGCCTGTCTCAATGATTGCAGGGTGGTAAAGGCCCAATAGGCCCTGCTGGTCGAGACGGTGTCCAAGGCCCAGTTGGTCTGCCAGGACCTGCAGGCACTCCCGGAGGCCCCGGTGAGGACGGTGACAAGGTAAGGTCAACTTCAGTAGTGCTGCGAGGGTAGCAGGCCGAAGGTCAGGGGAGAGGGGCTGGAGGTCAGGGGAGGGGGGGTGCTGATGGTCAGGGGATGGGGGGGGTGCTGATGGTCAGGGGACGGGGGGGGTGCTGTTGGTCAGGGGTCGGGGGGGGTGCTGATGGTCAGGGGTCGGGGGGTGTTGCTGTTGGTCAGGGGATGGAGGGTGCTGTTGGTCAGGGGAGGGGGGCTCTGGAGGTCAGCTGAGTGGGGAAGTTCTGGGATGGGGTCAGTTAGGGGTGAGATGAGCTCAGGGCTGGGCAAGTGAGGGCAGAGGTCTGGGCAGTGGGGGTGGAGGTCACGAGAGTGATGACCTGAGCACTGGGTGGGCAGAGGTCGGGAGAGTGGAGAAGGTCAGGAGTGGGGAGGTTATGGGATAGGGTAGGTCAGGGGAGTAATGAGCTCAGATGGGGGTGTCAGGGAAAGGTTGGGGGTCAAGGGGGAGGGTTGGATATAGAGACCCTTGTGTTTTATAAGGGATTACTTGTGTGTTCAGGGCATGTGGAGAAATGCTGACCAATTGGCGCAGTTACACACTGTGTGGCATAAGGTGTAGTATGGTATATTTCTACCTGGTTTGTGCTTCACATACAAAGAAACAGTCACTTACCACAGTTTTAGCTCTGTTACACATTTGGGACTAAGATGCTTCTTTGTGTTAGGCCCTGGAATACGGATAAAGTCACAGTGCCTGGGAATGTTCCTATAATGGGGTCCGGAGGGAAAAGATCTTACATAGTATTGATACAAGGATAGATAAAACTCAAGCCATTTTGCTTCAACTATTTGATAGCTACACAACTCAAATTTTGCTGGAAGGGTTACATATGGTCGAAGTTTTTCATCTCACACTCATCAGAACAAACGCAAGAATTCCAAATTTCAAATGCTCATTGCAAGTTATGCTGTAGGCCAAAAGGTTGCTGATTGGTTGGCAAGTTTATTCTGACTGGCTGCGATGTTACCATGGGGAAAGACCGGTGTACTGTAGGCCCCCCAAGCTTCTAGCACATTTAAATATGGTGCAAGGCTTGAACATACTGGATAGTACTTGCTGATCAGCCTTGAGTGCTCTAAGAGTATGGCGACACAGTAGTTAGCACTGCTGCCTCACAGTCCCAGGTACCTGGTTGGGTTCAATTTCAGCCTCGGATGACTGCCTGTGTGGAGTTTGTATGTTGTCTCCGTGGTTTTCCTCCAACTGCTCCAGTTTCCTCCCACACCCCAAAGATGCATGGGTTAGGTGGATTAGTGGGATAAATACGAAAGGATATGGAAGTAGGGCCTGGGTTGGATGCTCTATCAGACAATCAGTGCAGAATGGTTTCCTTCAGCACTGAAACCATTCTTCAGATTAATATTCAGATTAATCTTCAGATTCTGAAGATTAACATCTGAATCTTCAGATGTTAAGATTCTGAAGATCTTAACATCCAAGTTTGTACAATGTGGTTGGTTCATTTGCTTTTGCTGAAACAGACATAATTCCATACGCAGGGACCCCATTCACTGCACACAAAAGGAAAATGTTCAAGCCTTGTTCCTCTTTTTGAGTCCTGACTATCATCTTGTGGGACTTGTGGCACTAAACAGAATCTGTATTTGGATTGGACATGGCTGTTTAATTGAATCACTTGCCTCTTGCAACTCATGAGTGAATGAGGTTTTTGTTTCTTTTTGTCACCCAGGGAGAAGTGGGTGAACCCGGACATAAAGGGAGGAAGGGCAACAAGGGTGAACATGTAAGTACAACATTTAATTTCACCATTTTTCATTCCAAGCTGACAACCAGTCTGGCAAGGGGAATGTTCTGCCTGGGACCTGTCTGATCCTTCATGTAGCTAACTAACCACAGGAATCGAAAGGGATTGTGTAACAAAATGAGAGTGTACCCTAAATACATCGCACTCTGTGCCCAAATCAAACTGCAGCTGAGCCCTTGATGCCTAGGTCCTTTGGGTCTTATTGCCTAGGCTCTATGGCATTTCCTTGGCGTCTATTGTCCTCACAGAATTTCTGGGCCTTCTTGTCTAGGCTCCATGAAATGTATGGTCCTTATTGTCTAGGCCCTGTGTAAGGTATGGGCCTTGTCGTTTGTAGAGTCTTTGGGCCTTATTGTCTAGGCTCTATCAAGTTTATGGGCATTATTTTCTAAGCTCCATGATTGTTGAACAGGTTCCATGAAATTTAAAGGCCCCTTGGCCCATAAAATTTAAATGCCTTGGTGTCTAGATCTTTTAAATTTATGAACCAAAGTTTCATGGAATTTCTTGGCCTTGCTGTCCAGACTCCATCGCTAGGATCTGTGGGATTTCTGGGTCTTTCTGTTGCATGTAAACAATGACCACTTGAGAAGATATAAGAAGATAGCTTGTCTCTTTGGGATATGCTGAGCAAGGAATCTGTCCCTTCAGCAGAGCAGGCCAGAAAATGAAGAGGAAAACATAATCTGAATGCTGATGTTTAATAATAAATATCAGTCAGCTTCGTCCACTGTCTGCTCTCAATCTCTGGCTCTGTTAAAACAGCCATGACTACTAAATTAAGTCAATACTGACAATAAAACCATTTTGAGTCTTTTAAATTAAAATGTAGATTTATGTAATTTCACAAAATGTTTTGTTGTTTAACCATAGGTGTTGAATACATATGGGTGGCATGGTGGCACAGTGGTGAGCACTGCTGCCCCACAGTGCCAGGGACCCGGGATCAATTCAAGCCTTGGGTCACTGTCCGTGTGGAGTTTGCACGTTCTCCCCATGTCTGCGTGGGTTTCCTCCGGGTGCTCCAGTTTTCTCCTACTGTCCCAAAGACGTACTGGTTAAGTGCTTTGACCATTCTAAATTCTCCCGAACAGGCACCAGAGTGTGTCGACGCGGAAATTTTCACAGCAACTTAACTGCAGCGTTAATGTAAGCCTTCTTGTGACACCAGTTTTCTCCCACAGTCCGAAGATGTGCGGATTTGATGAACTGGCCACGCTAAGTCACCCGTTAGTGTCCAGGGAGGTGTAGGCTAGGTGGATTCGGTATGATAAATGTTTGCGGTTACAGGAATAGGGCGGGACAGAGGGCCTGGGTAAGATATTCTGTCACAGAGTCAGTACAGACTCGATGGGCTGAATGGCCTTTTCTGCACTGTTGGGGACTTTATGAAATTCTTGGCTGCCTTTGGTCATTTTCATATATCAGAATTGTAATGATTGTGCATCTACTTATGTTTTGTTCCAGGGTCCACCCGGTCCTCCAGGTCCAGTCGGTCCGGTTGGCCAACCAGGTCCTGCAGTAAGTATCTGTGCTTTGGAGCTCGCGATGTTTCTGGAACTTTCACTTGTAGGTCAGAGTCGTTCGTTGTTGCGGGGCCATGGCTCTAGCCTCTGGGTCAGAAGATCGTGCATTCAGAGGCTGGAGCACAAAATCCGAGGCGGCCACACGCTGTGGAATACTGCTGAGGTGGTGTTGCATAGTTGGTGGTGCATCCCCTCGAGTGAAGTTCAAACTATAGAGTGGGCGTGAAAGATTGTGTGCTGCCACCTTGAAAAAAAGTTAGTTCTACACCTGATGCCCAGCCAACATTCATCTCTTGACCAACACGGACAGAAAAATAAAATTAACTGGTTATTGCTGTTTGTTCCGTAGACATTGGTGAATACACACTTCAATACATGTTTCAATGATTGTGAAGTGCTTTGGAATGTTTGAATAGATGCTAAATGTTCTGAACAGTGGGCTAGCTAACAGGTCACAACAATAACTGCACCAATGTAACATCTACAATAGCACATCACAAAGCACCTACAGGAGTGTTCTACCAGGCACATAAGGAGATGTTAGGGCTGTTGACCGAAAGCTTGGCCAGTTGGTTTTGAGGATTGCCTCCGGGAGGGGGAGATGAAGAGGCGGCGAGCTGTTGGGAGCTCCGGGTTCAGGTGAATAAAGGCATCACCGCCAATGGCACAGTGATTAACATCGGGGATGCTTGAATGAAGAGGGCAGAGATCTCGAATGGTTGAAGGACTGGAGGAGATTACAGGGATAATGAAGGGGGCAAGGCCATGGTGGGATTTGGAATCAAGAGGAGAATTTTAAGTTCAGTGTTTGATGGGGAGCTAATGTCGGTAAGCGTGCAGATGGTGATGAGAGTTAAGACAAAGGCTGCAGATGAGCTGTTGGTGGAGAGTTACCAGCCAGGAATGCTTTGGGATAGTCAAGTCCAGAGGCTCATGAAGTTCTTGTATCAGAGACAAAGCTCTATGTAATTGTCTCAGTTCACGCATGCACACACAGACACACACACACACACAACAAATGAACGCGCATGTGACACATGCATACTCACCACACTTGCACACATATGACACATACACGCACACATGCTACACACTGTATGCATCTGAATGCACACACCTGACATACGTGACACATACATGCATGCTACATGTACAAATGTGTGTGCACGCACACAGATACACACACACATATGTATCTTTGCAGCCTTGTTTCAGATACATGCAGATCATTGAAGCTTTTTAAACATTATTTATTAATGCTTCAAAAACAGGAAGCATTTTTATTTTTGCAATTCCAAAACAAAAACTGGATCAAATGAGGGAGAAGGGAAGATAAATGGTTATGATGGTAGATTTAGATGGGAAAAGAAGGGAAGGTCGAGTGGAACATAAACATCTATGTTTATGTGGACTAGTTGAGCTACTGTAGGGTTGGGATTACAATCAGATCTGTCATGATTTTAGTGAATGGTGGAGCAGGCTGTTGGGGCGAAGTGGCCTACTCCTGATCCTGATTAGTGTGTTTGTATAGAAGGCTGCATCGACATAAAGCTGATGCTTTGCCGTTCCTCACTGCAGACTCTGCCTCTTATCCCCTCAGGGTGCCGATGGAGAACCTGGAGCCAGAGGTCAGCAGGGATATTTTGGACAGAAGGGCGATGAAGGTCCCAGAGGTTTTCCAGGGTCACCGGGTCCAATCGGACTACAGGTCAGTCAATGTGATTGGTCTACAAGGAAGTTTGAAGGGAATATGGCATTGCACATGTACAGTCCTGTAATTCGTCGACCAGTGTGCATTAGAGTGGGGAAAGAGGAGTTGGGGGTGCTAAGGGTAAGGAATAGGGTGGACACCCTGCAGAAATGGGGGGATGCTCCTTGGGATAGAGAGGACAGAGTTGATGCATGGTAGACTGGAGACAGTGTGGGGAATGGAGTCAGAGTGTGGGGACGGGGATGGAGAGTCAGAGTGTGGGGATGAGAATGTGAATGGGAATGGGTTCAGAGTGTGTGGATGGGAATGGGGGTTCAGAGTGTGTGGATGGGAATGGGGGTTCAGAGTGTGTGGATGGGAATGGGGGTTCAGAGTGTGTGGATGGGAATGGGGGCGGGTCAGAGTGTGTGGATGGGAATGGGGGCGGGTCAGAGTGTGTGGATGGGAATGGGGGGGTCAGAGTGTGGGGATGGGAATGGGGGCGGGTCAGAGTGTGTGGATGGGAATGGGAGGGTCAGAGTGTGGGGATGGGAATGGGGGCGGGTCAGAGTGTGTGGATGGGAATGGGGGTTCAGAGTGTGTGGATGGGAATGGGGGTTCAGAGAGTGTGGATGGGAATGGGGGCGGGTCAGAGTGTGTGGATGGGAATGGGGGCGGGTCAGAGTGTGTGGATGGGAATGGGGGGGTCAGAGTGTGGGGATGGGAATGGGGGCGGGTCAGAGTGTGTGGATGGGAATGGGAGGGTCAGAGTGTGGGGATGGGAATGGGGGCGGGTCAGAGTGTGTGGATGGGAATGGGAGGGTCAGAGTGTGGGGATGGGAATGGGGTCAGAGTGTGTGGATGGGAATGGGGGTTCAGAGTGTGTGGATGGGAATGGGGGGTCAGAGTGTGGGGATGGGAATGGGGGGTCAGAGTGTGGGGATGGGAATGAGGAGTGGTCAAAGTGTGGGGATGGGAATGGGGGGTCAGAGTGTGGGGATGGGAATGGGGGATCAGAGTCTGGGGATGGGAATGGGGGGGTCAGATTATGGGGATGGGAATGGGGTCAGGATGTGGAGATGGGAAGGGGGGGTTCAGTATGTGGAGATGGGAATGGGGGGGTCAGAATTTGGAGATGGGAATGGGGAGTGGTCAGAGTGTGGGGATGGGAACTGGGGGGGGTCAGAGTGTGGGGATGGGAATGGGGGGGTCAGATTATGGGGTTGGGAATGAGGTCAGAATGTGGAGATGGGAATGGGGGGTTCAGTATGTGGAGATGGGAATGGGGGGGATCAGAATTTGGAGATGGGAATGGGGGGTGGTCAGAGTGTGGGGATGGGAATGGGGGGGGTCAGAGTGTGGGGGAGAAAATGGGGCAGAGTGGGAAGAATGGCCTTTCACTCGCTGCTTGAAGCTTGTTCGCCCCAATAATCCAGCCACAAAATCTTGACATCTTACGATGTTCCTCATAGTGCAGCCTCACCTTACAATGTCCCTCACCCCAACATGTTGTCCCTCTGGATCCCCTCCCAGGGAATCACAGGCTGTTCACAGCATAGACGGTGGCCATTTTGCCTGATCTGGCTGCACCAGCTCTCTACAAATGAGGGATTTACTTGGGACACTAACGTACAGCTGAGATCCAGCTCGATGGGGCTGGAAAATGCAGGTGGCCATTCAAATTTCCATTGACTTAAATAGCATTGGAATATCGCACGGAAAGAGAGGTTTAAAAAAATAGTGCCCTTGGCATCACTTCCTTGCCACTTCCCATTAAACCCACACATTATTTATTTTCAGACAGAAATCCAATTCCCTCTTGAATGCCATGATTGTATCTGTCCCCACCACACTCTCAGACAGTGCATCCCAGATCCTAACCACCCACTGTGTGAATCTCTCCCCACCATGCTCTCAGATAGTGCATTCCAGATCCTAACCCCTCACTGTGTGAATCTGTCCCCACCACACTCTCAGACAGTGCATTCCAGATCCTAACCACCCACTGTGTGAATCTGTCCCCACCACACTCTCAGACAGTGCATCCCAGATCCTAACCACCCACTGTGTGAATCTGTCCCCACCATGCTCTCAGATAGTGCATTCCAGATCCTAACTACTCACTGTGTGAATCTGTCCCCACCACACTTTCAGACAGTGCATTCCAGATCCTAACCACTCACTGTGTGAATCTGTCCCCACCACACTCTCAGACAGTGCATTCCAGATCCTAACCCCTCACTGTGTGAATCTGTCCCCACCACACTCTCAGACAGTGCATTCCAGATCCTAACCCCTCACTGTGTGAATCTGTCCCCACCACACTTTCAGACAGTGCATTCCAGATCCTAACCACTCGCTGTGTGAATCTGTCCCCACCATACTCTCAGACAGTGCATTCCAGATCCTAACCCCTCACTGTGTGAATCTGTCCCCACCATACTCTCAGACAGTGCATTCCAGATCCTAACCACTCACTGTATGAATCTGTCCCCACCACACTCTCAGACAGTGCATTCCAGATCCTAACCCCTCACTGTGTGGAAAAAAATTCCTCTATGTCACCGTTGCTTTCTTGCTTTCTCTGTTAATGCCTAAATTCTGAATATTGATCCTTCCACTAATGGGAATGATTTCTTTCTATCTATTCTGCCCTGATCCCTCTGGACTTTGAACATCTCAACCAAATCTCATCTTAACCCCTCTTCAAGGAGATGGTCCTAACATTTCTGATCATTCTATATAGCTAGGGTCCCTTACCCCTGGAGGCCTTCTCATGAATTTTCATAGCATTCTCTCCAAGACCCTCACATCTTTCCCAAGTACCGCACCCAGAACTGGAAGCAATATTTCAATTGAGATTTCCATACTCTTTCCTCCTTCTGATTCTTGTCCTTGCATTTGGATCCCCTATGATCTCCTTTCTGCCCTCATCACTTATAATCCCCTCTCCCACACTTTGACCCCATGTAATCCCCTCTCCCACACTTTGACCTTTTATGATTCCCTCCCCCGCTCTCTAATCCCTTCTGATCCTTTCCCCCACACTCTTCCCTGCCCTCTTATTGCTTATGATCCCCTACCACACACTTTATAGAATCTCTACAGTGCAGAAGGAGGCCATTCAGCCCATCAAGTCTGCAGCAACCACAATCACACCTATTCCCCATTCCTGTAACCCCCCCTCATATTTACCCTCCATTATAATCCTTCTGACACCAGTGTTAATTTAGCATGGCTAACCAACCTAATCTGCACATCTTTGGAGTGTGGGAGGAAACTGGAACACCCAGAGGAAACCCACTTGGATCCCTTACAATCCCCTCCCCCACAATTAGATACCTTACGATCCCCTCCCTGCCCTCTGATCCCCTCCCCTACACTGTGATCTATTACAATCCTCTCGCCCCGCAGTGATTCTTTACAATTCCTTCCCTGGCACTCTGATCCCTTATGATACCCTATCATATATTGATACAGTGTACTTGGGAAATACAATGCACTGCGTGGCTGAGACTCTTATGATGAGGAGCTGATTTGTGTCATTTTATATCATAGGGAATGCCTGGACCTTCTGGCACAAAGGGAGAAACAGGTGATGTTGGTCCTATGGTGAGTTTATGTTTTGGTCTCTCTCTCTCGCTCTCTCTCTCTGAAACTCCACTGTTAACCAACCCGTCCCCACCCGTCCTTCAAGTTACGAGTCTCTCTGTCTTCCTCTTCATAGGGTCCACCTGGCCCCCCTGGTCCCACAGGCCCCGCTGGTCCAAATGGGGCAGACGTAAGTTAAACTCTATTTGTCAGAATCTTAATGTGCAATTTACTGACTGTTCACCATACTCACCTCTGACCTCGCCTTCCTGACCTTTGCCTTTTTTACTTTCTTTGCCCCCAACCCCAGGGTCCCCAAGGTCCTCCCGGAGGCATTGGCAACTTAGGGTCTATTGGTGAAAAGGTAAGCTGTCAGCAGAACTGAATTTGGTGGTTGAGGAAGATAACATGACAGGTTTGTGCTAGATCAGGATAAGAGGTGACCTGGTAGAGGTTGTTCACCTGTGTTTTACTTGGCTAAATTGGCCCAGAATGAGGATGAGTTCAAAGAAACAAAATAGATTGAATCACTGTGTCATTTTTAGGCTGGGGAGTGGGGTGATACTGTTACCAGCAACGGTACCACAAGGATCAGTGTTTTGTGTGCAGCTATTGCAATCTATATCAGCAGTGCACAGTCAATTCAATGGGCAGTTTCCACAATGTCTGTGATTTCATTTAAAGTAACCCAACAGCAAAGATTTTATACTTGCGAAGTAATGACTGGTTTATTTCACAGACTTGTTTAAGTTCGAAGTTTATTTATTAGGGTCATAAGTAAGCTTACGTTAACACTGCAGTGAGGTTACTGTGAAAGTCCCCTCATCACCACACTCCGCCTGTTCGGGTACACTGTGGGAGAATTTAGCACAGCCAATGCACCTGACCAGCACATCTTTCCGAGTGTGGGAGGAAACCCATGCAGAACATGCAAACTCCGCACGGGCAGTGACCCAAGCCGGGAATTGATCCTGCATCCCTGGAGTTGTGAGGCTGCAGTGCTAACCACTGTGCCGCCATGAATAAAAAATATCTGGAGTGAAGGATCAGCCGATGACCATGAAACCATTGTCAATTGTCAGAATATCCCATCTGGTTCACTAATGTCCTTTAGGGAAGGAAATCTGCCGTCCTTACCTGGTCTGGCCTACATGGGACTCCACAAAGTGGTTGACTCTCAACTGCCTGTGGGCAACTAGGGATGGACAATAAATACTGGCCAGACAGCGATGACCATGCCCTATGAATGAATTTTTTAAAAGTTACTTAAGAAAGAAGTTACTAACGCATGTACACACAATGAAAGATAAAATAAAAGTTACTTATGCAAATTCAGACAGTGAGTATGACTGAAAAAAACACTATTGCTGAATAAAGGCAGATCAGCTGGTACATTCTCCATGGCAACGTCATGACCAATCAGAGTCGACTTCCCAACTGATCAGCACTTTCCTCCAATGGATTACACCAGGATTTCCGGTCCTGCCGAATGGACTTTTCAACTGCCCTTTTCTGGCTCCTCTCTACCCATCCCCCACCTCTCCACCCCGCCATAATGGGCACATAAAATTCCACCTTTCTGGAACCTTCACCAATTGTCCTGTTGAGTTCATGACAAACAGCTTCGACAAAATAGGTCTTTTTTTTCTCTGAGCCTGATTCCAGTTGTGTGCCACCAAAATGACTACTTAATTCAGGCCTCATTCAGTGAGGGGCTGACGGGCTTTGAAACAGAGATGTTGTGTGGTTGGAGGTGAAGGTTTTGAGATGGTGGAGTTAACAGGCTGGCTTAGTAGGTGGAAATCAATTTTCCAGGGAGCTAAAAGCAAATTACTGCGGATGCTAGAAACTGAAACAAAAATAGAAAATGCTGGAAAGTCTCAGCAGGTCTGACAACAAGTGTGAAGTGAGAGAATAGAGCTAACCCAGACTTGAAACAGTAACTCTTGCTCTGTCTCCACCGATGCTGTCAGACCTGCTGGGATTTTCCAGCATTTTCTGTTTATCTTACAGTGACTGTGTGGAGTTTCTGTTGGCATCTGTTGCAGTCATGGCACTTCTTAGCTGTCTGGTTACTTCACTGCAGATCAGAATCTGCTTTTAGATGCCTTCCTCTGCCTCTCCCTGGGCCAGTGCCTCTTTGAGATGATTCAAGATGGATCTCGAAGAGACAGGAACACAGGACTTAGTACAGGTTTAGGACATTAAATCCCATGAGACTGCTCCCCCACTCTTTAAGATCATGGCTGATATGGTTGTGGTGTCAACTCCACTTTGCCATCTGTGCCCCTTTCACAAACTAATGATCCTTCGAGCAGATTGATTTCTCTTCATCTCCGTCTTGAATGGTAGGCAGCTTATTTAACCAGTATCCCCTGGTTTCAGTCTCTCCCACAAGTGGAAACACCCTCTTGGTGTCTAACATGTCAAATCCCCTCAGGAGCTTATATATAATACAAACAAAGAACAATCCAGCACGGGAAACAGGCCCTTCGGCCCAACGAGCCTGCGCCGCCACATCACTCTACACCTATTCTACCCTGCATATCTATGAATGGAACCCTACTCAGTCAGATTCAGGGAAGAAATAGTGTCAATTTGGTAAAAACCGATTAGCCTGAGAGCACATTTTTGGGGTGTGGGAGGAAACCGGAGCGCCCGGAGGAAACCCACGTAACCACAGGGAGAATGCGCAAACTCCCACAGACACAGGCCCAAATCCATGTGCCTGCACAGCCAGCAGTGCTAGTCACTGAGCTGTTGCGGCGCCCATCTACCGGTCCAGGATCAAGCACACACACCGACATGAAGTACTAGGCCACTCCTGGAACTTCAAGAGCAGCCCAGGCACGACCCACCGTGTGAATGCCCCTCGTTTGACACGAGGTGGACCTCCACCTGTGCAATAAAGTCAAAAATCATAGACCTCCGACAGTGCAGAAGGAGGTCGTTCGGCCTATTGTAACTGCACTGACCCTCCCAAGTGCATCCCACCAAGGCCTCCCCCTTTGCCCATCCTCGCAACCCAGGACATCCACCATGGCTAATCCACCTAACTTACACACTAGGGACAATTTAGCATGCCCAATTCACCTAACTGCACATTTTTGGGGTGTGGGAGGAAACCGGAGCACCTGGAGGAAACCCATGCAGACACAGGACAATGTGCAAACTCCACACAGTCACCCTAGGCCAGAATTGAACCTGGGCCCCTGACATTGTGAGACAGCAGTGTTAACCACTGTGCCACCAGGGCACCTCAATGTTTCAGTATATATTTTTCAATAAGTTCACCTTTCATTCTTCTAAATTCCAGTGGGTGTAGGCCCAAGCTGTTTAACTTTTTTTCAGCAGATAAGCACCTCATCTCAGAAATGAGTCAACTGAACTTTCACTGAACTCTTTCAAATGCAATTGTATTTTTTTCAAATAAGGAGACCAAAATTTCACAGATGGATCTGTGTCTCTAACTTTTTGTATTATTCGTGACAGACAGTCCAAAATGTTACCATTGACCTGTACAAGAAGGCCAATTCATCTTCCAAATAAGGTATCAAAACCTCAAACAACCTTTTTTCCCAGCTGCAGCTCTTAGCTCCTGTCCTGGCCAAGGGACAATTTAATCTCTTACAATAAGTCGTCAACAAATACCTTGCTGTCTCCTGGACAAGACCACATGTGAATCATAATTAAATTAAGGACCGTCTTTTATCCTCTCAGGAGAGGACACCCAGTTCCATCTGGTAGCTTGGGGCTATTTTGAAAACAGTCTTCAAACTTAGTCCAATGTTTAAACATTTAACCTTTCAAACTGTTTTCCAAAAAAACAGTCAAATCATGACTGCTTATCATTGCAACAACACAGATAAAAGAACTGAGGATAAAGTATCCACGTTTGCTGACGGTACAAAGTTACATGCAAACATTAACAAGGAGTAGGCCATTCAGCCCCTCAAGCCTTTTCCACCATTGAATCAGATCATGGCTGATCTGATAGTAATCTCACATCTACATCCATCTAACCCTGATGAGCTTTCACCCCTTTGCTTCCCAAGAATCTATCCAATTCTGCCTTAAAAATGTTCTTTTTAAGAAAGAGTTGGATAAAAATACCTTTTAAATATTCTTCCATCACCATTCCAGGAAGAGTTACCAAGACTCATGACTCTCTGAGAGACAAACACCATCCTTATCTTGGGCACAGTAAGAATCAGCTGAAGAAGGATCAGCAGTCCAAAAGTGATTCCAAATAAACCTGCTGCATTTAGTATTGTGAGACTTCTTACTGTGTCCACACCAGTCCAACACCAGCATCTCCACATCAATTTGAATGAGTTACTCCCAAGTTTTAGGTCCTCTTGTAAGAGATAACACCCTCTCCACGTCCAGCCTGTCAAGATCCCTCAGGATCTTGTATGTTTCAATCAAGTCACCGCAGAGTCTTCTAAACTCCAGCAAATACAAGCCTCTCCTAACTTTCCTCATAAGACAACTCACCCATTCCAGGCATTGGCCTGGTAAACCTTTTCAGAAGTTAGTTAGTGGGAAGAATGGGCTGTGGGGGGTACTCAAAGGATATAGACAGGTTAGGTGAGTAGGCAGCAAGGTTTCAGATGGAATATGATATGGAGAAGCCTGAAACTTTCCACTTTAGACGGAAGGACAGAATAATATGGAAAAAGATGAGAGAGACTTGCAAATTTTAGTGTTCAGGGGGATTTGGGTGTCCTTGCACCCAAATCCCCCTGAACACTAAAATTTGCAAGTCTCCTTGTCCTTGCACCCAAATCACAGAAAGTTAATGATATGTGAAAGAATTTTTTTACGCAAATGATAGTGAGTGCCTGGAATTCACTGCCTGAGTTGGTGCTGGAGGCAAAGATCCTAAACTTCTTTAAAAAGTACCTGGATCTGCACCTTAAGTGATATAAGATACAGTGCGATGGGCCCAATACAGGAAGGTGGGATTAGAAAGGGCATCTAGGTGTCCTCAGGTTGGCATGGACAAGATGGGCTGAGCGGCCTCCTTCTGTGCTGTAACTTTTCTGTGGTTAACACACAGCTGGAGCCAACAATTAGGCAGGAAAATGGTATAATGGCCTCTATCGCAAGTAGATGGGAATATAAGAAGTTGTCTTGAGCTTTGATAAGGCCACAGCCAGAGTATTACTTACCTTAGATGAGGCTCATCAAAGGTTCATTCGATTGGTTCCTGGGATCAGGGCATTGTCCTGTGAGGGAGATTATGTAGTTTATATGCTCTAGAGTTTTTAAGAAGCATTTTTTTAATGCATTCTTGGGATGTGGGGGTCGCTGGCTGGCTTGCATTTATTGCCCATTCTTGAGGGCATTTAAGAGTCAACTGCCTTGCTGTGGGTCAGGAGTCACATGTTGGTCAGACCAACAAAGAACGAAAGATTCCCTTCCCTAAAGGGCATGAGTGAACCAGTCGGGTTTTTACAACAATGGTTTTGCAGTCACTGTTAGACTTTTTGAATCCAGATTTTTATTGAGTTTAAATTCCACCATCTCCTGCTTTGAACCTGGGCCCCCAGAGCATTGCTCTGGATCTCTGGATTACAAGTCCAGGGACAATACCACTACATCACTGCCTACCTTTAAATGAGAGGTTACCTTGTTGTTCTTCAAGGACATGACAGGGTAGAGGTGAAGAGGTTCTGTTCCCTGGGATAGGGAGTTGGGAGATAGGGCAGTCACAGTCTGAGGATAAGTGATCAACCGTTCAAAACAGTGACAATATTTTTTCACTCGGAGGTTTATGGATGTTGTCTAGCCTTTATCCCACAGGGCAACGGAAGGCTCAAATGGGGAACACATTTTAACATGAAGATCAATTGATATTTCAGATTGTAAGGAAGTCAAAGGGTTTGGTGATGGAACTGGGCTATATCATAGAAACCCTACAGTGCAGAAGGTGGCCATTCGGTCCATTGAATATGCACTGATAACAATCCCACCATCCCTGTAACCCTACATATTTACTCCGCTAATCCCTCTAGCCTACGCATCCCGGGACACTGAGGGGCAATTTAGCATGGCCAGTACACTTAACACACACATCTTTGGAGTGTGGGAGGAAACTAGAGCATCCGGAGGAAACCCACGCAGACACGGGGAGAATGTGTAAACTCCGCACAAACAGTAACCCAAGCCAGGAATTGAACCCAGGTCCCCGGAGCTGTGAGGCCGCAGTGCCAAACACTGTGCCACCGTGCTGCTCCTGGATAAAAATATGGAAAATAGGAGCAGGAGTAAGCCATTTGGCCCTTCCAACCTGCTCCACCATTCATTTTGATCATGGCTGATCTCAAATTTAATTTCCTGATCCCCTTTCCCCCATATTCCTTGATCCCTTAACCCCAAGAGCAGTATGTCATTTCTTCTTGAAACAATATTTTGGCCTCAACTTCTTTCTGTGGTAGTGAATTCCACAGATTCTCCACTCTGGATTAGTCCTGCTCCTATTTAATGTAGTCTCTTAGATTACAAAATGTTTTGATATAGAGACGGTATCTTCACTTGTGGGCAAGACCAATGGCAGGGCTTGTAAACATATATAATTGTTGCCAACAAATCCAATCATTGAAAAAGTCCTCCACACTGCGAGTGGTTAGAACATGGAAGTGTTACAGTGCAGGGTAGTTGAGGTGAATTGGATAAATACATTCAGAAGGAGGTTCAAGAGAATGGAAGGATAGGTTGATGGGACGGGATGAGATAGGGCATGAAGGAAGCTTTTGTGGAGCGTCAGTACCAACACCAGTTGGGCAAATGGTCGGCCAACACAGTGATTGTTGTGCTCTGTTATTGATCAGGAAAAGGCAGGTTAATTTGCTTGTAACATGGCTTTGCCAGTTGAACTGCCAATGAACTGCATCGAGAGGCACTGAAGGTTGCTTGCAGACTTTCTTGTTGGATTGGAAAATCTCAAATGGTCAGGAGCAGAAATAACACGAGAGCAAGAGATAATGGATTGACAATGCAGTGCTAAGGTTTTCAAAGCCTGTAGATTAAGGGTAGTGAGAATGGTCCCAGTTTAGGGACCTCAGAGGGACCGTGAAGAAGAAGATTTATTAATTTGATTTGAACAGTCATGCAGTGAGTTAGACAATCAATAAATCAGCGGCTGGAATTTTACCGGCATGTCCATCCGAGGCTGGTAAAATCACGCCCGAGGCCAACAGAGAATGCCTTTCTGTGAGCCTCGGCGTGGGTGTGCCAGTAAAATCAGGACCGCGCTGAAGCTGAAGGATCAGTAAAACTATCAACACAATAAAGGATCACATTTTAACTGCAATATTTAGTTTAATAATTTTGCCATACTCTGGGCCTGCTTGTGTTAATTGTATTGCAGGCAGTTGACATTAATGGGGGATTCACATGGGTAACTATGAGAAGGAACAGAATAAAATACGTGGGGATGGGATTAGGAGATGCTTGTAATGTGCATCTCTGTGAATAAATGCTTGTAAAAGTGCAAAAAGATTGACTCTGGTTCTATCCTTTCTAGTCCAGCTTTCTGGATGGGGCTCTATTATAAGTGGATCTTGAGGGATTGGAGAAAGTTGTTTGAGGTTCTCTGCAATTGTCGTTTGGCTCTTTCCTTGCATTAATGGCTATCTTTCCTTCAGGGTGAAGCTGGCGAATCGGGAGCTCCAGGAATCCAAGGTCTTCCCGGACGCAAGGTATGTAACTCCGCAGGAGAGCCCTTCAGAGTGTAACAATTTTTTCAGCCCCAAGAGGCACTGGAAAGGCTAAGAAATAAATCAAAAGGCCAGACATCTGGCAACAGGTTGACCATGCAGTATCGGCGGTGGGGTGGGGGCAATGGAAGTTCCAAGGCCAGAATTTTCCGTTGCCGTCTTGGCAGGACTCGCTGTGGGAGAGTCGCAGCCTAGCCAAAATCCCATTGACTTTCAACAGGAGTGGATTACCCCAGTGGAGGATGGGACAGGAAAACCCGATCCTGACTGAAACAGGGATGGGTATCATTCTTCTACTGCTGGAAAATGGGTTTAGTGCAACTTTAGTGGTATTGTCCGTGCAAACACAATGGGCCAAAGGGTTTACCTATATGTTGTACATTAAAGAAACACCTGTAACAATGGGCTGTTCCACTACAGCACATTGACTGAATACTCCAGACTTCTGGGCATGTTCGAAGCCAATTAATGAAACCCCAGTCCAAGGTAATGGTTTGATATTTCAGCTGACAAGCTACTCCATCTAATAGCTGCTCCTTTGCCTGGTGTCTCTAAAGCTGCCTCTGCAAAGAGACTTGGGACAGACCTTCTTTCCTTCCCTTCCACATCGAGTCGGTGTGATTTCACTTCCTTAAGGGGAAAAAGGAAACTCTTTCAGAAACTCTGATTCTCCTCCCCACCTCCGGATCTGGAGTGGAATTGACTGGAGCATGGGTGAGGATGGATTCACAAATTGGGCTGTTCTGTGTGTCCAGACCCACTCAGTGAGAGAGAGAGAGAGACCGCTCATATGAATTGGCTGGATGCTGGCTAGGTGCCCACGGGAACCGTAGCCCAGTGAGAGAGGATGTGTCACTGGGAGAGGAGTGGTGGTGGAGGAAAGAAAAATGGAGTGAAACTTAAAATAAATGGACATTGATTTAATAGGTAGATGGTGCCTTGTCTCATTTTTATTCATTTCATTTTCCTTCAAAAAAACCCCATAGGGTCCAAAAGGTGAAAGAGGAGATAAAGGAGAATCAGGACAACCGGGTGAAGCTGGACCTCCAGGCACCAAAGGGCCCACTGGTGACGATGGACCCAAGGGCAATCCTGTAAGTAGGCTGCAAATCTGCCTGATGGTTGAATTTTCGAATTCCTTTCTGCAATTTGTAAAATGCATTTAGAACAGAGAGGCTGATGCACCATCTTCTACAGGTACCAGGTTCAGGCCAGGGTTTTCATTGTAATAAAAAACTGGGAATGCTGGAAATACTGTAATAAAAAACTGGGAATGCTGGAAATACTCAGGTCAGGCACCATCTGTGGAGAGAAAAGAAAATCACAATTAAGTGTCAGGTGAACATGCCTGTGTTGGGAATTTTTTTGAGCCATTCTGTGCACGTCCAGCATTGATTTAAGGATTGTTGTTCTCCTAAAACCAGTGTTGGGAATTCAGTCAGGCACAAGTGGATAGGTGTTGACCTTTCAGCCTCCAGATCGCTTTCGACTCGGGCCCTGACAAATGCAATGTACCGATACCAACTTTTCGACTGATGGATGCTGTGGACTTCCTCACCTCTGATTCATTCCATCTCTTTCCTCCCTTTAGGGTCCTGTTGGTTTCCCTGGTGACCCTGGCCCTGGGGGCGAGCCTGGACCACGTGTAAGTGTGATGAGGCTTGGTGAACTTCTCACCATTGCCATTGTTTAATAATAACATTTGAAAAGAAAGTTTCTAGATGTGAACATTGCTCGAATCTGTGAAGAGAGTGTTTCATTTGTGAATGCTATTTCTGCATATAAGCAGGCTGTTATACAATATGAATTCTGTAGTACAGGCTGTCTAGCTATGAGCACTGCCCCAATATATAGTCAGTTATTTCTATGCAACTCTACCCCTCTAGATATAGGCAGGATGTTCTAGATGTGAATAATGGCCTTATATATCAACAGGATGTTAGAGATGTGAGCACTGCTACTATATAGAGACCAGTTGTCCGAGATGTGAATATTGCCCCTAAAAATACACAGGTTGTTTTAGATGTGAATACTGCCCCTATATGTACACAAGTGGTTCTAGATATGAACACTACTCCCAAATATGGATTGGTTGTTCTAGAATTAAACACTGCTCTTGTGTATATAGACCAGTGTTCTGGAAGTAAATACTGTCCCTGAAGATATAGACAAGGTGCTCGAGATGTGAATACTATTCCCAAATATAGACGGGGAGTTCTATATGTGAATACTGCTCCTATATACAGAGAGGCTGTTCCAGATATGATTACTGCTCCTATATATAGACATGCTGTTCTAGATGTGAGTGCTGCCCCTATATATACACATGTTGTTCTAGATGTGAATACTGGTCTTGTATATAGACATGTTGTTCCAGGTGTGAACACTGCACCTATATATAGACAGGTTGTTCTCGATGTGAATAGTACAATTATATAAAAGTTATTCTAGAATATACACGCTGAAGATAATACTAGAAGATAATACTGCCCCTATATATGGGCAGTTTGTTCCAGATGTGTAGATTCTTACGTATGGATAGGTTGTTCTAGAAATGAATACTGCTCCTATATTTAGACAGGTTGTTCTTGATATGAATACTGTCCCTATATATAGACAGGTTGTTTAGATGTGAATACTACTCCTAACTCTCAATATGTTATTCTAGATGTTAGTACTGCCCCATATGTAAACAAGTTGTTCGAGATGTGAATACAGCTCCTATATATAGACATGTTGTTCTAGATGTGAGTACTGCTCCTATGTATAGATAGAATGTTCTAGATGTGATACCACCAAAGTGTATAGACATGCTGTCCTAGATAGTATTCCATATATGGTCAGGATACACTTCACCTCACTAATCCTCATTTTCAGTTCAAACTCCCTCTGAAGCCTGGAGATTGTTCCCCTTCGTCAGATTCCCCTGTGGGTTCTGGGCTGAATCATGGCATTCACTAACGGTGGGCGGTGAGTCTTCCCATCTCCGTGAGCTTGACAGTCTTCTGCAGTGTAGCCGTCAGGTATGCCCCTCTCTGGTGACGGCAGAAGTGACTCCATTTGAAACATTGCAAAAGGGCACTTCCTCCTCTTTTCAAGGAAGGTTGAGTTGGACAGTGAGAGCAGGGCTGATTCATTTTAGTCTTCCTTAGACATGTCATTCTATTCTTGTTGTTGCATTTTAGGGTCAGGACGGTGCCAAAGGTGAAAGGGGAGAGACTGGCGAGCAAGGGCAAGCGGTAAGTAGTGGTGGCGGGAGTGCAGAGTTGTTGCAATGTATCAGGCTGTTTGGCATATTTACTGATGCCTGTCTGTCTCTCTCTGTTTCCTTATCACACAGGGCTCTCCTGGACCTACTGGTGAAGTGGGCCCACTAGGTCCACCAGGAAAGAGGGTAAGTAAATATTTCCAGTAGTGCTAGACCCAAAGAACCTGTTATCCTGGGAACGTTCAGACGGCAGGTGTCCAAAACTCTTGATGCCCTCGGAGCAGTGTGACATCTGTTTCTTGGCATGGGTACTGTGTGGCATCTGTATCTATCTGAAATTTAAATTTCCACCTCCCAACCTATGCTAGTGACCTCTTGTTCTAGACTGCTCCAGAAGAGGAAACATTTGGTCTACTTTATCGATCGCTTTTAAAATTGCACATATCTCAATCAGTTCCTCTCTCATCCTTCTAAACTCCAGCGAGTATCAGCCCAAACTGTTTAATTTCTCCACATACGTCAACCCTTTCAACCCCAGCTATGTGAATGTTGCTGGACTTTTGTTGTGGGAAGCTGTGTAATATTGGGTGTGCTTTGAGCTCCCAGCATTGGGCTGCTTTCCAGTGGCAAGGGTAATTGCAATGTCTATCCCATGTCCTCCTTTCCCTAGCTCTGGTTATTTTTCCCTCTCTGTCTCCAGCTTTAACATCTATCTGTGTCTTTTTCTCACAGGGACCAGCCGGTGCTCCCGGTCCAGAGGGAAGAGAAGGGGAAAAAGGAAGCAAGGTAATACGTCTGGAGAATCCATCCTCTTGTTACAGTTCCAGGGGATAGTACGGGTATGCCGTGTGGGTGGGGAGACAAGGAGTGGTTCCAGAGACCAAGGTGACCTGCTGGAAAATGGCCCTCTTCCTTCTGTGCGCTGTTTGTCAATGCAGCTTTGGGATGAGGCACCTTCAGGAAGGTGAGGGAGAGTCAATGGTGTGGATTGTTTGGGCAGTTGTGTTGGTGCTTTGTTAACGATACCGTCATTTTAAACACTGGGAATTTCGACACCCAAAACCCAACACACTCTTCCAGGTTTCCTAACCAAAGATATTGCATCATGTCCATCTGATCTTTATGCTATCCTGGGTTTCTGTGGGTGGGGGACGAGATAGAGATCAGCTTAGAACAGCGTCTGTGTGGACAGCAGAATAATAACATTCATTTGTTTAGTAGTCAGCAGTGCTGAGTGGATGATTAATCTTGGCCTCCTCTTGAGGACCCCAGCAATATAGATATCGGTCTTCAGCCAATTCAATTCACTCCCCGGAATTTCAAGGAATGGCTGAAGGCATTGGATACTGCAAACACTCTCTCTGTTCCAGAAATTGCCATGCCTGTCATCAAACTGTTCTGGTGAAGTAACAACACTGACATCCACCTGATAATGTTGAAAATTGCCGGATGTGTCCCGTAAAGAAAAAACAGGACAAATCCAACCCAGCCAATTACTGCCCCACCAATCTACTCTCGATCATCAGTAAATGGGTCATCAACAGTGCTAGCAAGGCAGCACTTACTCAGCAATAGGGTGGCACGGTGGCACAATGGTTAGCGCTGCTGCCTCATAGTGACAGGGACCCACTTTCAATTCTGGCCTTGGATCATTGTCTGTCTGGAGTTTGCACGTTTCCTCCCGTGTCTGCGTGGGTTTCCTGCTGGTGCTCCAGTTTCTTCCCACAGTCCAAAGATGTGTGGGTTAGGTTGATTGATCATGCTCAATTGACCCTAGTTTCAGGGAAATTAGCAGGGTAAATATATGGGGTTACAGGAATAGGGCCTGGGTGGGGTTGTGGTTGGTGCAAACTCGATGGGCCAAATGGCCAGCTCCTGTACTATTGGAATTCTATGATTTGATAATAACTTGCTCCTGACGCTCAATTTGCGTTCTACCAGGGTCACTCAGCTCTTGACCTTATTACAGCCTTGGTCCAAACATGGACAGAAGAGCTGAATGTCAAAGGTGAGGTGAACGTGACAGTCCTTGACATTGAATATGGCATCAAGGAGTCTTAGCAAAAGTGGAGTCAATGGGAATCAGAGGAATCACTTTGGAGTCATACCTGGCACAAAGGAAGATGGCTGTGGTGATTGGAGGTCAATTGTCTCAGCTCCTCAAGATAGTGTCCCAGACCCAACCATCTTCAGCTGCTTCATCAATGACCTTCCTAACATCATAAAGTCAGGGTGATAATTGGCTGGGTGGGATTTGTCCTGTTTCTTGTGTACAGGACAGACCTTGGAATGAATGATTGCACAATGTTCAGCACCATTTTTGACTCCTCAGTTACTGAAGCAGGTCATGTCCAAATGCAGCATGACACCGACAATATTCAGGCTTAGCCTGACAAATGGCAAGTAACATCCGTGCCACATAAGTGTCAGCCAATATGGCATCAAGGAGTCTTAGCAAAAGTGGAGTTACATCATCTCTCAGAGGAGATGATGGTTACAGGAATAGGGCCTGGGTGGGGTTGTGGTTGGTGCAAACTCGATGGGCCAAATGGCCAGCTCCTGTACTATTGGAATCATCTCCTCTCAGAGGAGATGATGTAACCATTTCCCCTTGATGACATTTCCATCGCTGAATCCCTCACCATCAACAACGAGGGGGGGGAGGTTACCATTTCCCAGAAACTGCACTGGACTAGCCATATAAACACAGTGGCTACAAGAGCGGGGCAAAAGCTAATAATCTTGCAGTAAGTAACTCACTTCCTGACTTACAAAAGCCTATCCACTACACACAAGACACAAGTCAGGAATGTAATGGAAAACTCTCCGCTTGCCTGGAGGGGTGCAGCTCCAACAACACTCGGGAAGCTCGACACCATCCAGGACAAAGCAGCCTGCTTGATTGGTACCCCTTCCACAAACATTCAATGCCTGCAACACCGATGAACAGTAACAACCATGTGTGCCACAAACAAGATGCACTTGGGAACTCACTCCTTAGGCAGCACCTTCCAAATCTACGACCACCACCACCTAGAAGGACAAAAATAGCAGTTACCTAGGGAACCTCCACCTGACTTCTCGTCGGGTCATAATCTTGGAACTTCTTCACTAACAGCACGGTGGGTGTGCCTACACCTTCGGGACTGCAGCGTTTGAAGAAGGCTGCTCACCATCACCTTTTCAAGTGCAACTCAGGAAATGCAATAATTGCTGGCCTGACCAGCGACGTCCACATCCTATAAAATGATTGAGAAAAAGAAAGTACAGAAGTTGAGTATTGCTGATGAGGGAGTTATATTGTTGAAGCTTTATATCCTGCACTCATCAGGACAAACACAAAAATGTCAAATTTCAAACAGTGCCAACAGTTTATACTGCTGGAGAAAATGGTGCTCATTACAAGGGGACTTAAGGCTGATTGGCCAAGGTGTTGCCATAGAGAAAGCAATGGGCAACTATTGGCTCCCTAAGCTCTGAGCAATTCAAAAAAGGCACAAGGCTTGAACATATTGCTTTTGTTTGCAGAGAATAGATCCCTACATATGAAATTATAGCCCTTCTAGCAAATGTAAATGAGTCACATTATTTATTATCCCAAATTGACCGTTAGTATGTCTGTTGTATTGTAACGAACAATCAATTTGGAGCTCAGGGTGCCTACAGTTCCCTATTGTTTTCTCCCTGACAATGTCTCGGCCAATCAGATCCACTTACCAACCAATTAGCATACTTTTCTCCTGCAGTGTAAATTGTTGTGAGAGTTTCAAATTTGGTGTTCTTGTGTTTGTCCTGATGAGTGCAAGACAAAATACCTTAAGCTACAGGTTTCTCCTTTCAGCCATATTACCCTTGTGCAATATCTAATGTGCTGATGTGAAATATCACTTTCCGGGGAGCCATGCCATGGTAGATCCAACAGCTTGTCAGTCCAATGGGCGAATGGACCCAAGACATGTTTATGCATGTTGTCATTGGATGAACGTATCCCAGGTAAGCACTAGGGTTGACATGGGCTGAGCTGGAAGGTATTCTCCAGGATTTTTAAAAACCATTTTGCAGGACGTGGACATTGCTGGCTAGGCTAACAATTATTCACCATCCCCTGTTGCTCTTGAGAAGATGATGGTGAGCTGCTTTCATCAACCGCTCCAGTCCATCAAACCATAGAATCCCAGCACTGCAGAAGGAGGCCATTCAGCCCATCTAGTCTGCATCATCTCACTGATGGAGTATATTACCCAGGCCCTCTCCCCCACCCCAATCCTGTAACCCCAATTATCCACCATGGCTAATCCGGCTGACTAGCTCATCGTGGGAGACTAAGGGGCAATTTACCATAGTTAATCCATTTAACCTGCATATCTTTGGACTTACACCCACAGTGCTGTTGGGAGGTAGTTCCAGGATTTTGACCCAGTGACAGTGAAGGAAAAGTGATACATTTGCAAGTCAGGGTGGTGGGTGACCTAAAGAGTTAGCTCCAGATAGTGATGTTACCAGGTATCTGCTACTCTTGTCCTTCTTGATGGCAGTGGTCGTGGGTTTGGAAGGTGCTGTTTAAGGAACTTTGGTAAGTTCCTACAGTGCACCTTGTGAATGGGACACATGGCTGCCACGGTTTGTTGGTGGTGGAGAAGGTGAATATTTTTAGATGGGGTGCCAATCAAGCTTTATCCAGGATATTGTTGAGCTTTTTGAATGTTGTTGGAGCTGCACCCATCTGGGCAAGTGGGCAGAGCCTGACTTGTGCTTTGTAAAGGATGGGCAGTTTTGGGGAGTCGGGAATTGAGTTATTCGCTGCTGACTTAGTCTTGTAACCACAGTATTTATGTGGTTGGTCCACTTCTGTTCCCGATCAATGATAACCCTCAGGATGGTGTTAGTTGGGGATTCAGTGATGACAATGACATTGAATGTTAAGGGGCAATGATTAGGGACTATCTTGTTGGAGATGGTCATTGCCTGGCACTTGTGGCAGTTGAAGCATTGTCTCAGTTGAAGGCGAGGTGTGCCATTATGTTCACAAAGAGAGATTGAGAGGGAAGTAGAATCAAGCAGATTCCTGCCCCTGAATTGCTGCCCCCTGTGTGAATGTAGATATTAGCTGAGGACAAGAATATGCTGTACTATCTCTTGTGATTTTTGTTAGTTGACTGTCGCAGTCAATGAGGGGAACCAAGACCGAAGGTCATCAGGATCTCCTGAAAGGCCCAACCTTACCACCTCACAAGAGTCATGGCCTGTCTGAGTAGGGGAGGGGGGTGGAGAGCTGGGGGGGGGGGGGGGGGGGGGGGGCAAAAGTTGATCGAGCCGGTCATGGGTGGAAGATGGAGCGAGGACAGGAGGTGTTCCGACCAGTCCACTTGTTCCCGTGGCAGTGGGAGCTACTACTTTTATTGCTGTCCCTGAGTTGGTCATTTGCTATTTTCGTTTCAGGGTGCACCTGGAGCCAAGGGACCTCCTGGAAAGACTGGTCCAATCGGTCCACAAGGAACCCCAGGGAAACGTGGTCCCGATGGTCTCCGTGGCATTCCTGGTGCTTTGGTAAGTTGCATTATCTGGGTGGAGGAGGGAGGGGGATCTTTACAGACATGGAGTCTCCCCGCATGCAGAACTGGAACGATTCCCTTAATAATTAAAAATCTGTCCATCTCAGCCTTGAACATACGTAATGATCCAGTCTCTACAGCATCTGCTGGAAAGAATTCCACACATCCACTACCCACTGAGAGAAGAAACTCCTCCCCATCTCTGATTTCAGTGGGTGACCCCTTACTCTGAGATGATGCTGTCTGATTCGAGACTCCCCCACAAGGGGAAACAACTTCTCAGCATCTTCTCAACTCCAGTGAGTACAGGCCCAACCTACTCACCCTCTCCTCATCAGAAAATCCCTCCGTACCGGGGATCAATCGAATGAACCTTCTCTATGGACTGCCCTCAATGTCAGTATACTTCCCCTTAGATAAGGAGACCAAAACAGTTCACAATATTCCAGGTGTCACTCCCTCGCTCTCTCTCTCTCTCTCCCTGTCCCGCGCCCTGTCCCTCTTCGTCGCCCTCCCTCGCCGCCTCTCACCCTCCCTCACCGCCTCTCGCCCTCCCTCACCGCGTCTCGCTCCTTGCCCTCGCCGCCTCTCGCTATATTGACTTGTTGTCCTGCCCCATGCTGTTACTGATGGTTGTTTCTTATTGACAGGGTGAACAAGGAAGTCCTGGGATTCCTGGACAGACAGGCCCTCCTGGTCCAATGGTATGTATACAATGCAGCTGCTCACTTAGCCACCACTGACGTCTGGTAGAAAATCCAAACCAGACAGGAATCGGAGCGAGAGATTGAAAAGCAATTCAGAGCTCCATGGGGTGCATGTTCCTGGGGCTGCTTTGAATCTGCTGCGCCTGGGAGGAAGCCAGGCACAGTGGATGTATCAGGGTGACAACACTGCTATCAGCCTACTGACAGATCTCTAGGCAAATTTCTCTCTCTCTCTCGCTTGCTCTCTCTATCTCCCTCTGCCTCTAGCTCTCTCTCTCTCTCTCTCTCTATCTGTCTGTATCTCTGAATCTATCTCTCTCTCTCTTTCTAACTGGGTTTCTATTTTTGTCAGTGGCACGGTGGCACAGTCATTAGCGCTGCTGCCTCACAGCGCCAGGGACTCAGGTTCGATTTTGGCTTCAGGCCACTGTTTGTGTGGAGTTTGCACATTCCCCCTGTGTCTGCATGGGTTTCCTCCGGGTGCTCGGGTTTCCTCCCACAGTCCAAAGACTTGCAGGTTAGATGGATTGGCCATGTTAAATTGTCTCTGAGTGTCAGTCGTGTAACTACATGGGATTATGGAGATAGGGCCTGGTTGGGATTGTTGTTGGTGGGCTGACTGGCCTCCTTCTGCTCTCTAGAGATTTTAAGTAAGGATTCAATGATCTAGCTCCCTTTCTCTATTTGGACCTCTGGCGAGTTGGTTGATCAGTGTTGTTCTCTTGTATCTCCCTGTCTGTGGGTTATATAATTGTGAGGTTCTACATATTGCATCCTTGAGGCAGTAACTCTTCTCATTGACTCCTCTTGTCTCTAGGGTCCTCCTGGATTACCTGGCTTGAAAGGAGATGGTGGTTCTAAGGGAGAGAAGGTAAGATTTACCAGTCACAGCTGCAGCATTCCCAATGGGTTTTGTTAGCATTGAGGAGGGTGTCTGATATTATGAATGACACAATTTTTAGACTTTACCCTCTTGGGCTTAATAATGAAATTTAAAACAATGGACCTTTCACTTCCCTTCTTAGGAAGCATGTTCCCTAAAGTTCCATCATAATTAAGAAGGGCCATCAAGTCTCAGGAACACTTGCTCACTGAATAGTAATAGACACAATGAGTTGAATGGCCTTCTCCAGTACAGAAATTTTTCTGTTTCTTTAGCATGAGCTGGAAGTCAGGAAGATTTTCCTCCAAAAGGTCAAGCTGAAAGCTCAGAACTTCCAACTCAAAGGAAGATGGTAGTGAAGTTTGGAGGTCAATCATCCAGCTCCAGGATATCACTGCATTAGTCCCTCAGGGTAGTTGTTTGGCTCAGCCATCTTCAGCTGCTTCATCAATGAACTTTCCTCCATCATAAGGTCAGAAGTGGGGATGTTCGCTGATGACTGCACAATGTTCAGTACCATTCGTGATTGCTCAGAGACTGTAGCAGTTCATGTCCAAATGCAACGAGATCTGGACAATATCCAGACTTTGATTGATAAGCGGGAGCAAGTAACATTTACGCCACCAGACTACAAGAGTTTCACCAGCAAGAGACAATCTAACCATTTCCCCATGACATTCAATGGCATTACTATCACTGAATCCCCACTATCAACATTCTGGGGATTACCATTGACCAGAAACTAAATTGAACAATCCATTATAAAGACTGTGGCAGGTCAAAGACTCCTGCGGTGAGTAACTCACCTCCTGTCTCCCCAAAGCCTGTCCAATATCTATAAGGCAGAAGTATAGAACACTCAACACTTACTTGTATGAGTGCAGCTCCCACAAAATTCAAGAAGCTCAACATATTCCAAGACAAAGCAGCCCACTTGATAGCTATGCCTTCCACAAACCTTCACTCCCTCCATCACCGATGCACACTGGCAGCCGTGTGGAACATCGACAAGATGCTCTGCAGCAGTTCACCAAGGTTCCTGGGACAGCAAGTTCCAAACTCATGACTTCCACTATCTCTGACAAGGGCTATCTACAATATCTGGGAACACCACCACTTGGAAGTTCCCTCCAACGTGCTCACCATCCTAACTTGGAAATTCCTTCACTGATGCTGGGTCAGAATCCTGGAATCCTATCCCTAACAGCACTATGGGTGTATCTACACCACACGAACAGCAGCGGCTCAAGAAAGGGACTCACCACCACCTTCAAAAGGGCAATAAATGCTGTGAAAGGAAAAACCACAGTCATGCCACTATCCCTTCTACCATCAGATACACAACAATCACTTTGTGAACTAACTTCACAAATTCTATAGATGATCAACAATTTTCATCTAGATAGCGCCTTGAATAGAGTAAGAGAACCGAATATTTTCACAGGAGTGATATCAGAGAAGAATGAGATATTAGGGTCTATGACTACAAGCTTGGTCAGAAATAGATTTAAAAAAGCAACTTAAAAGAGGAAAATGAGGTTTAACAAGGAAATTCCAGACAATTGAAGTCATGTACATCAACGATGGAGTGATTAAACTCGACAATGCACAAGAGGCTGGAATTAGAGGGGCACAGGTACCTCAGAGGAACAGCATTAATACTGTTTTGGTCATATCTTTATTCCTCTTGTGTTTCTCCTTCAGGGTCACCCTGGCCTGATTGGATTGATCGGACCTCCGGGAGAGCAGGGGGAGAAGGGCGATCGAGGCCTTCCTGGCCCACAGGGAATCGAAGGATTTAAAGGAGACAGTGTAATTGCTTACCTCTTTCACTAGCTTCCAGCAGTGTTTGTGAATCAGTATTGAGTAAAATCCCACACTGTCTATTCTGTGGCAGTACAGAGCACAATCCTTAACAAGTCCCCTGAATTTCACAGCATCGTCCCTCTTGCAGGTCAGCTGGTGTCACTCAGTGCCACTGGGCTTGGCAGGAAACGGCTTGGTGGGTGCATGATGGTGGGTCACGGATCCTTCTGTTTGGAGGCCTTATGGTACCTGGACATTTGACCACCACCCTTATGGGACCCTAGCTTAGGTGTTTGTGTGTTCAATTTGATTTAATTTAATTTATTACTGTCACATGTTTTGGGATACAATGAACAGTATTGTTTCTTGCACACTACAGAGACAAAACATATCATTCATACAGTACATAGGGGAGAAGGAAAGGAGAGGGTGCAGAATACAGTGTTGCAGTCATAATAAGGGTGTAGAGAAAGATCAACTTAATATAAGATCCATTTAAAAGTTTGATGGCAGCAAGGAAGAAGCTGTTCTTGAGTCGGTTGGTATGTGACTTCAGACTTCTATATCTTTTTCCCTATTGAAGAAGATGGAAGAGAGTATGTCCAGGATGCGAGGGGTCCTTAATTAAGTTGGTTGCAAATCAAAAGCAACTGGAAGTGTAGGTAGAGTCAATGGGTGGCAGGCTGGTTTGTGTGATGGACTGGTGCTCCGGTTTTCTCCCACAGTCTAAAAACGTGCTGGTTAAATGCATTGGCCATGCTAAATTCTCCCTCCGTGTACCTGAACAAGCGCCAGAGTGTGGCGACTAGCGGATTTTCACAGTAACTTCATAGCAATGTAATATAAGCCTACTTGTAACACTAATAAATAAACTTAAACTTTAAGATGAAGAAAATCCTATTGGACTTGAGTATAATTTGTGCCACTGGTTCTGTGAACTTTTTTTATGAAGGCATTGGTGAATAGATCTGAATAATCCATCAGAACAAAATGAGAACTCTTTGTTTCGCATCCGGTAGTATCTTTTTTGAATATTACCATCTTACTGCATTCATTGTCAATGGTTGTGTTGGGCTAGGGTTTCCCCAGCCATTAGCATTAGCCTGTTAAGATGGTTCTTGTGAGGAGCACTGTGTACAGTTCCGGCCACCACATTGTACAAAGGATGTAGAGGCATTTGGAGAAGGTGAATTTACAAGCATGGCACCAGAAATGTGTGGGTATACATGTCAGGAAAAAGATATAAACTGGGTGTGTTGTCTCTTGACGAGAGAAGGCTGAGATGTAACCTAATGTTGGTCTATGAAATTGTGTGAACAGTTTTGATGGATTGGATATACAGAGAATACTTCCTTTGGTATAGGGGAAGACTATATCTACAGGAGAAAGGGCTAGAAGATTACAACAGTAGATGCAGATGAGGAAAGGTGGGAAGGTGAGGAGCCTTAACACCAGCATTGACTGGTTTTGGGCTGAATGGCCTGTTTCTGAGCCCTGTATCCTACATAGAATATCATTGTGCTAGATTGCTGCAGTATTAAGAATGTCACAATATTAGGCTGCTACAATGATAATTTGTGTGAGGCAGGTTTGGCAGATGTATGTTTTGACTTGCTGTAGGAGAAGTCAAGAGAGAGGAGAGGTCGACAGAGAGAGCATGAGACACATTAAACATGAGGATTACAGTACATGAGGGGAAAGAAAAGGTGTCGGGGGCAAACAGCATGAGGGATGCATGCAGATAATGGAGGGAGATTCAAGAAACTGAGTCAGGGTGATGGTGAAACAGCTGAGGAAAGAGAGAGAAAGAGAGAGAGAGAAAAACAGAAAGGGAGGAAGAGTGCTCAACATTCAAATGGTTTCTTTAAGAGCCAGTCACGTGATTTGATAGTGATGTCATCATCAAACACCATTAGGGTGTCTTGCACAGGCTGCTGTTTTAGTTTCAGTTTGTACTCTGTACACACAAAAAGTCCCGAGAGTAAATCTGTTGTAATTAATTCTGCACATGCAAACCACGGCCAGAATTCTTGAGCTGTCCCACTCACCAGGGGAATTGTGGCGGGCGAAGGGGGGACCATGTAAAGATCCATTAACCTCGAGCGGGATTCTCCAGTTTTGAGGCGAGCGAGGCCGGAGAATCCCGTCCCACATCCTTTCTTTTGGTTTAAAAACAGACCCTAACATATTTAGGGCATTGCAAAGACAGTGAGGCAGAAAGAGAGAGGGAATGAGAAGGAGACAGAAAGACGAATATAAGAAGGAGAGAAAGAGAGAATAGAAACTGAAGGTAAGAATAGTTTTCCTGATAACACCACCACAGCGAGCGGGCTTTCTCCCAGTTTCTGGGAAGAGGTGGCTCTCTATACATTGTGCTTGCTTCTGTGTATTGTGTTCACATTATCTGTTTCTTTGCCTCTAGGGTATTTCTGGTGCAACTGGTCCTGTCGGCCCCTCTGGTCCTCCTGGTCTCCCGGTAAGTGTCGCTTGGAGGCGACAGTATTTAACAGCACTGAGTGCCATCAAGCCTGGCAGTTACTTTACACCCCCGCAGTGTGCATGCCCAAGCCTGGCTCTTCAACTCGGGAGGTAGCTTGGTCAATCCCAAGTGGATTTGTTAAATCTCCTCCCCCACCCTCAGCTTCGGCAAAGCCCTCTGTTTGCTGACTTGGAAGAAGCGAGGAGATTTCAAGAATGAGAGAGACCATCATCATAACTCTGTCCGTGATACTAAGATATTATTTAGACCCGTTCGAGACCCAATCACATAAATTAGGAGCAGGAATAGGCCACTCGGCCATCTCAAGGCTGCCCCGCCATTCTATAATATCACAGGGGTGATCAGATTTTAACCTCAGCCTCACATTCCTACTTACCCCTCTGATAACCTTTCATCCCCTTGTTAATCAAGAATGTCTCCAGCTCTGTCTTAAAAATATTCAAAGACTCTGCTTACACTGCCTTTTGAGGAAGAGTTCCAGAGGCTCACCATCCTTTGTTCACCGAGTTACCCCTTATTTTTAAATACTAACCCTGATTTCTATGTTCTCCCACAAGAGGAAACATCCTTTCCACATCCACCCTGTCAACACCAGTCAGGAACTTAAGGTTTTGATCAACTCACTTCTCACTCTTTCAAATGTGGTTTACATTCAGTGGTTAAAAACCTAGCATCTCCTTCCCCCTCCACTCCCTCCACTTCTCCCACCCTGACAGGCTCTTCTCCCCATCTCAGAATGGGTGTGGATTACTATAATCAACTCATCAAGACTGGTGATCGTGAGACAGTGAATAGGGGAATGGGGTGGGGGAGGGGGAGAAATCAAGAGATTGGGCAGACAAGTGGATCTGATGTCAAAAATCAGCCGTGATCTTATTGAACGGCAGAGGATGTCCCCGCATTCTGTGCTATTTAAAGTGTGTGACCTCGAATCTCTGCTGCCATCTTACTAATGTTGTTTTAACTGCTCCTTTCTTTGCCTTCCAGGGTCCCCCTGGTCTGAAAGGGTCAAAAGGTTCGCAGGTGAGTTGAGCCACTTTCCTGTTATATCCTGAACCAGGCAAAGAGAATAGAATTGTTGGTGCCATCGTAGAGGGTGCAGATGGAAAGGGTGGCTTCTTGTCTGGGGATAACTATTGGAGAGGCTGTTTCCCTCGATGGAATAGTAGACTCTCAGGAGGAGCAAGTCAGCACTGTAGTGTTTGAAGAAGCTCTTTGCTATAGTTGGGGGTGTGCGGCAGGGGGTGTGGGGGGAGCAGGGAGATGGGATGAATGAGAACGGCCTTAAAATACCCCCGGCACTATTCCAAAGGAGAGACAGGAAGGTCTACCCTGGATGTCCTGAGCCAATATCGACCATCCACCAAGTGACATCGCCGGCAAGATTGAACTGGGTCATCAGCCTTTTGAGGGATCTTGCTCTGCGCAAATTGGCTACCCTGTTTGCTATATTTGCTATACTGGAAAGTGCCAATTTTTAAAGAGGCAGTGCTTATTTGCCGCAAGGGTCGAAGTTTGTTTAGGGACCCATGTCGCCTGAGGTTCATCTATCGACCTGGTCGTGTCAGTTAGGGACCAACATTGAGACTGTTTCCCCCCTACATCCTGCTCCATCTCCAGAATTTTCACTCAGCCGGAATGTTGCCCCTAACCTTTGGTTCAAATCTCAAACAAGACCTTAGCATGCCCGGAGATGTTCAACAGGAGTGACCTGTTATGTGCTTCTCTGACTCTGTTTATCTCTCGAATGTCTTGCAGCGATGAATAAGCCCTCATTGACTGTTTACTACGCAGCAACTGATGGTGAGAGAGTGGGAGGGAGCTTTCACGTCTCCCCCGCTCCCCCGCCCTTACCTTCACAGGCATTCGAATGTTCCCCAAAAACATAGCTTCAGATGGATCCAGGATTAGACCACTGCTAGTGGGAGCTGGCCTTGGGAGGCAGTGTGGGGGTGGTGGGCGAAGGGGTAACTGTGCAGGGGTGGCGGTGTCTCAGTGTCTCACCTGCCTGGTGATCGTGGACCATTTTTGAAAATTCACTCAAGGGGGTTGAATAGAAAATATAGAAGCTTAAAAACCCTACAGTGCAGAATGAGGCCATTTGGTCCATCGAGCCTGCACCATCAACAATCTCACCTAGGCCCTATCCCCATAACCCCATGTATTTTACCTGCCAACCCCCCAACACTAAGGGACAATTTACCAAGGCTGATCCATCTAACCCGCACATCTTTGGAGTGTTGGAGGAAACCGAAGCACCCAGAGGAAACCCCCCTGCAGGGAAGGGGAGAACATGCAAACTCAACACAGATGGTCACCCAAGGCTGGAATTGAACCCAAGTCCCTGACACTGTGAAGCAGCAGTGCTAATCACGCTGCCCACTGGCTAGCCCACAATTTATTGCCCCTTGCTAAATTGCCTCTTGTGACATGGGCTGTGTAGGTTAGAGGGATTAGTGGGGTAAATGTGTGATGTTGGGGGATAGGGCATGGGCTGGCATTGTTGTCAGTACACACCCGATGGGCCAAATGTCGTCCCTCTGCACTGTAGGGTTTCTAGGATTCTGTGATTCTATCCTGAATTGAGAAGTTGGTCGGGACCTGCTACCTTGAACCGCTGCAGACCCTGGGGAAGCTGCCCTGCCAAGTTCCACAACGGCTCCTCATACAGACATCCGCTTTATACCTGAGGAACAGTGCTGACCATACCCTAACCTCCAACTGAGCATGGGTGAGCTCAGGAGGACGGGATGTGGGGGAGAAGGAAACTCAACCCTGGGATCTATTCCCTGCAACTCAAGATGTGTTTCCACGGCAGGATGACAATTACTGGCCCACTCAGGACTTCCCATGTCTGCAGAACCTCATTTCGCCATTGGAAGCTCTGCTTTCAGCTGGCTAGCCCCTGAGATCTGGAATTTCCTCCGCACACTTCTCTGCCACTGTCTCCTCTTCCCCGATACTTAAGAGCCACTTGTTCAAGTGACATATTTTTCCCCATCTATCCAAATATTTCCTCATGTGGCTTTTGTCATGTTTTGATGAGATTCCTGGGAAGCGCTCAAGATATAGTAATATATGAAAGGTGCTACATAAATGCAAGTTGGTGTTGTATTTAACCATGTACCTCTCTTTCTCTCTGTTGCCTGCAGGGTTCTGCTGGTCCTAAAGGGCAGCGAGGTGTTACTGGTCCTCCTGGTATACCTGTAAGTTGAACTTCCTGCTGGTTTCTCCATCACTTTGCTGTAGTGGGTCTGTGATGAGCCACAGGCCTTAACGCCGCCCCCCTCCCCCCCGCCCCCCCCCAACCTGAGAGAGTCCGGACTGTGGTTCAGAGTGTCTGTTGTTAGCTTGCCCAACTGCCTGTCTGTGTGTTGTCGTCTCCAATTATCTGTACCGTCCTGAGCTGGGGCACCGGTGATCTCCAGTGAATGGACATCTGGAGTTTCCAAAGTCTTTCTTTAGGTAGACAGGAGGCTGGAATTGGCTGATCCTGAGCATCCAGATTTCCTGTGTTAAAACTTAGGCTGCAGCCCTATCAATGGGGATCTCCAGCTGTACCTGTCCTGGGAGTGTTTGATGGGGACAGTGTAGAGGGAGTTTTACTCAGTATCTAACCCCGTGCTGTACCTGTCCTGGGAGTGTTTGATGGGGACAGTGTAGAGGGAGCTTTACTCTGTATCTAACCCTGTGCTGTACCTGTCCTGGGAGTGTTTGATGGGGACAGTGTAGAGGGAGTTTTACTCAGTATCTAACCCCGTGCTGTACCTGTCCTGGGAGTGTTTGATGGGGACAGTGTAGAGGGAGCTTTACTCAGTATCTAACCCCGTGCTGTACCTGTCCTGGGAGTGTTTGATGGGGACAGTGTAGAGAGAGCTTCACTCTGTATCTAACCCTGTGCTGTACCTGTCCTGGGAGTGTTTGATGCGGACAGTGAAGAGGGAGCTTTAAGAAGATGAACGTAAGAACTAGAAGCAGGAGTAGGCCATCTGGCCCCTCCAGCCTGCTCCGCTATTCAATAAGATCAGGGCTGATCTTTTCATGGACTCAGCTCCACTTACCAGCCTGCTCACCATAACCCTTAATTCCTTTACTGTTCAAAAATATATCTATCCTTGCCTTAAAAACATGCAATGAGGTAGCCTCAACTGCTTCACTGGACAAGGAATTCCACAGATTCACAACTCTTTGTGTGAAGAAGCTCCTCCTCAACTCAGTCCTAAATCTGTTTCTCTTTATTTTGAGGCTATGCCCCCTAATTCTAGTTTCACCCACCAATGGAAACAACTTTCCTGCTCCTATTCCCTTACATCTCCCTTCTCATCCTCTAAAAGACCAATGTTTAGTTTCACCACTCTTTTTCATTTTTTATATTTGTAGAAACTTTTGCTATCTATTTTTATATTCTGAGCTAGTTTACTCTGGTAATCCATTTTACTTTTCTTTATAGCTTTACTCATGGTTTTCTGCTGATCTTTAAACATTTCCTGATCCTCTAGGTTCCCATTAATCTTTGCCACTTTGTATGCATTTTCTTTCAATTTGATACCCTCCTTCACTTCCTTAGATATCCATGGCTGATTATCTCTTTTTCTACAGTCTTTCCTTATCACTGGAGTATACTTTTGCTGAGTACTGTGAAAGATCGCTTTGAAAGTCCTCCACTGTTCCTCAATTGTCCCACCATAAAGTTTTTGCTCCCAGTATATCTTAGCCAACTCCTCCTTCATCCCTTTATAGTCTCCTTTGTTTAAGCACAAGACACTGGTATTGAATTTTACCTTCTCGTGCTCCATCTGTATTTTAAATTCAACCGTGCTGTGATCGCTTCTTCCAAGAGGATCCCTAACTGCAAGATCATTAATTATTCCCGCCTCATTACACAGGACCAGATCTAGGAGAACTTGCTCCCTTGTCGGTGCCATTACATACTGTATCTTACCCCAGCTCCTCAGACGGGCAGTCTTTCATTGGGAGGACAGGGGAGCTGAAAAAATCCTTAGTCGCTGTTCAGGTTCGGACAATCAGGGGTTGCTCATTCAGAGATACGGAAGGTCCACGTCCAGGCACCAGAGCTCATATTGCTGTCCCTTCGCTCTCCCATCTTATTAGGGTCCGCCAGGCGAAGTCATTCAGCCACTGCCCATCCAGAGGAGTAAGAAGAGCAAACGCTCTATCGACGCGAGTCAGATCGAGCACGAGACAATGATGGGAGACGAGATCCTCGACTACGCAGATGGCATGGAGGAAATCTTCGGATCCCTCAACTCACTCAAGGTGGAGATTGAGCAGATGAGGCACCCCATCGGAACAAAGGAGAATCCAGCGCGTACCTGCAGAGACCTGCAGCTCTGTCACGAAGAGTACAAGGATGGTGAGTCCCTGTCTAAACCACTCATAATTTTGTACAACTCATTCCCCTCAGTCTCACCTGTTCAAAGGTAAAAACCCAAACTATTCCAGTCTCTCCTCAAAGCCATGAACAGCTGCCTTCAGTTGGCTGTGATCTTTGTAACAATGTTCTCTCTCTCTCTCTTCCCCATCCATCTCTCCTCCGCTCAGGTGAATATTGGATTGATCCAAATCAGGGCTGTGCGGCAGATTCCTTCAAGGTTTACTGTAACTTCACTGCTGGAGGAGAGAGCTGTATCTTCCCAGACAAGAAATCCCAAGGGGTAAGAAGGGACTCCACAGTGGAGGGAAAGATCAAACCTGTGTCCCGTTCACAAATACATTCCCTTTGTAATTCCCTCCCCGCCCTCTCCCCCGTCACCACGCTCTCCCCCCCACATCCTTCCCCTTGCTCCCCCCCCCGCCTCTTCCCTGCGCTCTCCCTCCCCCCTCTCCCTTCCCGCCGCTCTTCCACCCCTTCTCCTGGCGCTCTTGACCCCCCCCCCTCCCATCCAGCGCTCTTGCCCCCCCCTCCCCGACTCTCCCAGTGTTCTCCCCTTTTCTGCAGGAGGGCAGGGGTTACTGGTGGGAGATCAGCGATTGTCTGTGGGAGGCGGGTATTACCGGTGGGGACATGGGGATCAGCGACGGTAGGCTGGGGATTACTGGCAGGAGGGCAGGGGTTGCCTGCGGGATGGCAGATTTTAGCAGTGGGAGGCCAGAGTTTGGTGACGTGAGGGTGGGGGTTTGCCTGTGGGGGGGTGGGGGGGGGGGTGTGGCAGGGGAGGTTGCCTGCGGGAGGGCTGGGATTTTTCCCTCTGTTCACCATTGTTGATGATTACTGAGCGTTTGAAGTTTGGTTCAGACTGTGATGTGATGTTGATCTACAGGTGAAGGTGTCTTCCTGGAACAATGAGTATCCTGGAGCATGGTTCAGTGAGTTCAAACAGGGAGCACAGGTAAGGAACATTAGCCGCATGGGACCAGGGGCTGAACCAGGGCCGGGGGGGCAAGAGGGGTATTGAGTACTGAGACACACACACACAGTGCGAGTCTGTAAGATAACAACACACTTGTGACAAAGTACACATTTAAGAGTGAGGTTTCGTCAAGAGGATGAAACCTAGGAAAGTGAGTTTGTGGCGTGGTGCATACACGTGTATGTATGTGAATGTGTGTATGTTGCATCTGACTGTGCCTGTACATTTGTGTGTGTTTGTGTGCACTTGTCTCTCTCTCTGTCTCTGTGTGTGTGTTGACATGACTGTTGTGCTGAGGGAGTGTTGCACGGTCAGATGTCAGTGCTGAGTGAGTTTTAAAGTTTATTTATTTGTCACAAGTAAGGCTTACATTAACACAGCAATGAAGTTACTGTGAAATTCTCCTAGTCACCACACACTGGTGCATGTTCAGGTGCACTGTGGGAGAATTTAGCATGACCAATGCACCCAACCAGCATGCCTTTCGGACTATGGGAGGAAACAGGGGCACCCGGAGGAAGCCCATGCAGACACGGGGTGAACATGCTGACTCTGACCCAAGCCAGGAGTTGAACCTGGGTCCCTGGTGCTGTGAAGCAGCAGTGTTAACCGCTGCACTACCATGTCAGCCTCGCTCTTGAGTGCTGCACTGTTAGAGGATCAGATGAGAGGGACTGTTATACCGTCAGAGGGTCAGTACTGAGGGAGTGCTGCACTGTCAGAGGGTCAGTACTGAGGGAGTGCTGCACTGTCAGAGGGTCAGTACTAAGGGAGTGCTGCACTGTCAGAGGGTCAGTACTGAGGGAGTGCTGCACGGTCAGAGGGTCAGTACTGAGGGAGTGCTGCACTGTCAGAGGGTCAGTGCTGAGGGAATGAAGCACTTAATGCTGCTGTCCTTTCAATGTGATGTTAAACTGAGACCTGTCTGCCATTTTGAACTGGACATGAATATCCCCTCAGTATTATTTCAGAGAAGGCCTGGTGTCCTCTCCCTGGTGTTCTAAGTCAAGATTTTGCCCCTCAATCAACACTATCAAAACAGACTAATTGGTCATTTCTTGCATCCTGTTTGTGGGATCTTGCTATCCACAGTTGGGTGGTGTATTTCTTACAGTAGAAAAGTGCAGTTTAAATAAATGGTCCATGCCTGATCAAGCACTTCAGGATGCCCTGAGGAATTGCAAGATGTGTTATAAAGGTAGTCTCTTTCTCCCTCCACTCCCCCATCTCCTGCAGCTCTCCTACGTGGACTCGGACAGTAATCCCATTGGCGTTGTCCAGATGACCTTCCTGAGACTGCTAAGTGTGTCAGCCCGACAGAACTTCACCTATCACTGCCACCGCTCTGTTGCCTGGCATCACCTGGCAGCCAACAACTATGATAAGGCCATGCGTTTCCTGGGATCCAACGATGAGGAGATGTCCTTCGATAACAACCCCTACATCAAAGCCATCGTGGATGGCTGTGCGGTGAGTATCTCCCGAATGTATTCTGTTTGTCATGAAAGATGGTTACTGAACATGACAGAAATGGGGAATCTCTCTATACTAAGTGTCACAATTGAAAGTTGAATGCAGATACCTGGAGAGGGAGAGTGATAGAAACTTGAAGCTGGGTAGGTGGAAAGGGAACGATAGAGAGGTAGAAAGTTGAAGCTGGGGCAAGGTAGAAATGAAGTTAGAAATGGAGAGTTAGGAAGCTGAGTGTAGGATGATAGAAAGGAAGGGATAGAAATTTGAAGATAGGAGAGAGAAAGGGGGAGGTAGAATGTCGAAGTTTGGGAGGGATGGAATGGGAACTATGGAAAGCTGAGGCAAAAACTAAGTGCTGGAAAATCTCAACAGGTCCGACAGCATCTGGGGAGAGGGAATAGAGCCAACATTTCGAGTTTAGATGACCCTTCGTCGGATAGAAAGTTGAAGCCAGTGAGATAGAAAGGGACAGATAGGGAGAAAGCCAGAGATGAAATTTCCTGGTGAGTAAGAGAGGTGGAAATTGGAGGGAAAGAGAGAGCGTGGAGGATGCCAGAAATTAACCAGCAGAGAACAGGAAACAAAATGGCAGATTGAAGCTGAGATATAGAGAAAGAATGAGTGTGGTCAAGTGAGTTTGATACGGATAATTGTCACTCGACTCGTAATCCAGAGACTCAGGGGAATGCTCTGGGGACTTGGGTTCAAATCTCACCACTGTAGATGGTGAAATTTTATTTCAATAAAAAATCTGGAACTAAAAAGTTTAATGATGACCACAAAAACATTGGCAATTGTCATAAAAACCCACCTGGTTTACTAACGCGCTTCAGAGAAGGAAATCTGTCACCCTTGTGGCTATTTGTGACTACAGACCCACAGCAATGTGGTTGACTCTTAACTGCCCCTCTGAAACAGTCGAATGAGACACACAGCTCAAAGGGCAGTTAGGGACAGGCAACTAATGCTGCCTCAGCCAGTGACGCCCACATCCCCCATGAGAAAATTTTCCAACATCTTGTCACAAGTCAGGGATCTGACTCCCGCCGGCACTCCATCTCTAACTCTCTGTTTCCTCTCCTGTCTGATCCACAGCTGAGGAAAGGAAGCGAGAAGACAGTTCTGGAGATCAACACTCCGCAGGTGGAGCAGATGCCCTTCGTCGATGTGCTGTTCACCGACTTCGCCGAACCCAATCAGAAGTTTGGATTTGACGTGGGACCCGTCTGCTTCCAGGGATAACAAAGCCAAAAACGATCAGAGAGAAAAAAAAAACACAATGCGTGCATCGCTCCCCGCCACGACCAGTGTACACTATCACCACCCTTCCCCCCCCCTCCTCCTCCTCCTCCCCTCCTCTCCATCTCCTCCTCCTCGTCCTCCCACACCAATTACCCCGTCCTACGACCGACAGCACTTTGTATAGTGGTGGCGGGGGATGGGGTGGGGAGAAGAAAATAAACTGCAGCCAGGGACCTGCCCCCCGACCCGTGCGTTCTCCTGCCTGAAGACCCTCAAGAGAACAGTTATAACCAAAGATAAAAGAGAGCATCGACGCATCTATGTGAAACGGGTCTCCTGGCTTCCCTCCGTTGTACTGCCCCCCGCTTCGAGACCAGTTTCCCTTTGTGATTAGTGTCCTGGGTTGAGGAGGGATTGATATTTTTTTTCTTTGAAAGAAGTCCGGCGAATGAGAAAAACGTGTTTTTTTTTTGTTTTTTTAATTAAGAAATGTTCTCCATAGATTGTAATATAAAAAACCACAACAGAGAGAGAGAGACGATATTATTTAATTCGCGAACCTGCCGTAAATTGAACCAAACATTTAAAAAAATGATGAATTAAGTCTGTGAAGCTATATTAGTAAATATGGTGCTCCAAAATTGTATTTACTCTCCTTTTTAAACAAAAAAGGGTGCTCAGAGTGTTATGTTTGTAAGTATTTTTTATTTCTAATGTAAAATATATCTATAAATTGCTGCTTGTTGTGTTAATTTTCTGTATAGAAATTCCTGAAGGTGGCTTAAGTGTTCTTTTTTTAAACTCACCTCTCCCCTACCCCCGCCATGCATTCCTCTTATTCTGATCTCAAACACATGCTTACTAATGCCATACCGTCCTGATGCCACCTTCTCGCTCTCTCTCTCTCTACCTCTTTTGCTCTACCTCGCATTTTGTAGTATATGCCATAGCAACACCCCGCATTCACAGTTAGAGATCTCGGATTGAACAGGTCACCAAGCTTACTGCACTTTCACAGTTACAGATCCTGCATTGAACAGGTCATTAAGCTTACTGTAATTTCACAGTTATAAATACTGCATTGAAAGATCACAAGCTTACTGCACTTTCACGGTTACAGATCCTGCATTGAAAGGTCACTTAGCTTACTGCACTGTTACAGTTACAGATCCTGCATTGAACAGATCACTAAGTTTACCGCATTTTCACTCGCCCTGATGAATCTATTTTGCCGTTACATTTTTTTCTCTCCTTTGGTCTACGAAATGAATTGCAGGCGTTGTGTGGCAGGTCACCGCTGTACTGTACTGTGTCTGTCTTGAGTGGAGCGAATCTTTCAATAGATTGTAAATCACCAATATTACCCTGCCTGTCTCTTCTTTTCTTGTCAGTTTTAATTCCCTTTTCGCAAATTGAAAGGAAATACAAGAAAGTATCAACTTTTTTTTTAACCTTGCTCGCTCCAGACCCTCTTTCACTCGTGGAGGGTTTTGCACATTCTCCCAATTTCCTGAGCAGTGAAGGTACTGCCGTGTCAGTGTGCTCCTGACTCGAGATGGATTGTGGGTTTCAAGTCCTGCGAGAGACACTTGATTAAGGAATCAAGGTTGATTGCAGTGAAGTACAGATGGAGTGCTGCACTACCAGATGTGTACCTCTTGGACCAGAGGTTAAACCAGAGGGCCCGTTTGTCCAGTCATCCAGAAGGCTAAAAACTAGGGAATAAGAACACTAACCCAAACTGGTCTTGCATGCATTATATAGAACACCGGTGCAGTTGGGAAATAAGAATACTGGTTTGCATTAGCCTTGTATCAGTCACGGGGGAGGCAGTAGTGTAATGGTGTTTTCACTGGGCTAGTAATCCAGAGACCCAGGGTAGTGCTTTGATTTATTATTGTCACGTGCCCTAGTACAAAGTGAAAAGTACTGTTTCTTGTATGCTATACAGACAAAGCATGACAAACATAGACAAGGAAAGGAGTGCAGAATGTGGTGTTACAGTCATAGCTTCAGTGTTGAGAAATATCAACTTCATATGATACAGATCCATTCAAAAGTGTGATGGCAGCAGGGAAGAAGCTGTTCTTGAGTTGGTTGATATGTGTCCTCAGTCTTTTGTATTTTTTTCCAATGGAGAAAGGTGGAAGAGAGTGTGTCTGATGTATGAGATCCTTGATTATACTGGTTGCTTTTCCAAGGCAATAGGAAGTGCAGACAGTGTCAATGGGTGGGAAGCTGGTTTGTGTGATGGACTGGGTTTTGTTCACAAACCTTTGTAGTTTCCTGTGGTCTTAGAGCAGGAACTATACCAAGTTGTGATGCAACCAAAAATGATGAATTCTCTGGCACATCTATAAAAGCTGGTGAGAGTCATAGTGGACATGCCTAATTTCCTTAGCCTCCTGAAAAAGTAGAGGCATTGCTGTGCTTTCTTAACTATAGTGCCAGCATGAAGGGACCAGGAAAGGTGATCTGGACATCTATAAATTTGAAACTCTTGGCCATTTTCACTTTGTTCCCATTGAAGTTGACTTTGAGGGAGAGATTATTGTTGTCATACCAGTTAATCAGATTCTCTATCTCTTTCCTGTACTCTGTCTTATCATTATTTGAGATCCAAGCCACTATGAAAATCAGGTTGGAGAGGAACTTGGCCACATAGCCTTTGGTGTATAGTAAGGGGCTGAGGGCACTTCCTTATGGAGCACCAGAGATGAGGATGATCGTAGAGAAGGTATTGTTGCCTATACCTATTGCAGTGTCTCGGATCCAGTCACAGAGGGAGGAGTCGAGCCCCACATTATGGAATTTGGAGTTGAGTTTTATAGGAATAATGGTGTTGAAGGCTAAGCTGTAGTTAATAACTAGGAGTCTGATATCGGTGCCTTTGTTATCTAGGTATTCCATAGTTGAGTTTAGGACCAGGGAAATGGCATCTGCTGTGACCTATTGTGGTGATAGGTAAACTGTAGTGGCAATAGGCAAACTGTAGTGGATCCAGGCAATCCGGGAAGCTGAAATTGATTCGTGCCATAAGTAACCTGTCAAAACACTTCATAATGATGGATGTCAGAGCCATCGAACAATAGTCACTAAGTCATGCTGCCTGGCTTTTATTTGATATTGGGATAATGGCCATCTTTTTGAAGCAGATAGGGACGTCAGATTGGTGTAAAGAGTGGTTAAAGAGATGTTCATGGTCTGAGAGCCAATGGACAAAGATCTGTGAATTGGATTGATTGGTCATGCTACATTGCTCATTAGTGTAAGGAGATTAGCAGATTAAAGACATTGAATTAAAGGGATAGGGCCTGGGTGGGATTGTGGTTGATGCAGACTCGATGGGCCAAGAGGCATCTTTCTGCACTGTAGGGAGTCTATGAACGGGGTTCAAACATATCGTGAAATTTGAATTCAGTAAAAATGAATCTGGAATTAAAAGTCCAGTGATGACCATGAAGCCAATGTTAGTCATGATAAAAAGCCATTCAGTTCAACAATGTCCCATCCTTACCTGATCCAGCATACATGTGACTCCAGACTCAGTCATGTTGAATGTTAAAGAAAAGTACCATCAGGATGGGCAATAAGTGCACACATCCCGTGAATAAAAAATTAAATACCAATAAATGCTGAAAATAAGGATACTGGTCCAAACAGTGGACATAATAGATCACATGGCTGCCATTTCAAGGAAGGATCTGAGCCTAACATTGTTACAATCCATGTTTTTGTGTGTTGCTGTTTGTGGCATCTTCCTATGCACTGCCTGCTGTGCTTCATTTTTCACAACAGCAGCAATGCCTCGGACATCCCAAGGTCACGAAAGATGTCCTATTAACTTCAAATCAGTTCTTTCTATCTTCTGCCTGGTTCACCATGATTAAAAAGCATAGGTTTTGCTGACATCATGTCCCCCCCCTCCCCCCGCCCCCGGCATCTTTCAAGAGGAAACTAAGTTACTGAATTCTATTTTCAGATGTTCGGCACCAAGGTGACACAGTATCAAATGTTGGCTTGCTCCAAAGTGAGTGGGCTCTTCCCAGTGGATTTTTTTGGCTGGAGGGGTGTGGTCTGCAGCTCTGGAAATAATCCAAGTGACACCCCCCCACCTCCACATCCCCTGACCATTCCCCCCTTCCCACTTGACTACAGTCTTGAGGTACCATCATCAATGGACACTGTTCCAGTCCACCTTTGTTTTCCTTCACTGGAAGTTGGGAGATTTGCAACATTCCTCTCAAAACTAAATGCTTTCTTCCCTGATGTGAAAGTCTTATTGTCTAAGTCAAAGAGACGAGTTCCTAATCAACAGATAAGTATTGGGATAGTGCCTCCCTTCCCCCAGCTTCTTCTCACTATGCCTGCCAACAAAGATAAGAAATAAAACATCCAATGAACCCACCAGGGCAAAGCAAACCTGTGACCACGTGGAAGAACATCAACAGAGCAGGAAGCTGGTCATTTGTTGAGATTTGGGATGGAGCAGGAAGACAATGTTCCATTTCTGACTTTACTCATTGTAGCGGATTTGAGGCAGTAAGAGTCTTTGAAATGTGGTTCACAAATGTGCTGTTTGGGGGTATTGTCACTGAACTGGCAATCCAGAGATCCAGGCTAATGCTCTCGGCACTCAGGCTCGAATTCCACCCATGGTATACGGTGAAATCTGAATTCTGTAAAACTTCAGAATGAAAACCCTAATAATGGCCATGAGCCCATTGTCAAATGTCATAAAGCTCCGTCTGGTTCGCTATAATGTCCCTTTCGGCAAGGAAATCTGCCATCCTTGCTGGATTTTTCCTCTATGTGGCTCCAGGCCCACAGCAATGTGTTGACTCTGAAATGGCTGAGTGAGCCACTCAGCTCAAGGTCAATTAGGGATGATGGACTTAAGGAAGGAGTTCCTCCGAGTAGTGTCCTACACCCAAACATCTTCAGCTGCTTCATCAATGATCTTCTATCCAAATCAGCAGTAGGGATATTTATTGATGGCTGTGCAGTGTTCAGTGTCATTCACGACTCCTCAAATACGGAAGCAGTCCATGTCCAAATGAAACAAGAACTGGACAAAATGCAGGCTTGGATTGGAAAGTGGCAAGTAACATATGCCACTTGTCACATTGCCACAAATGCCAGGCAATGGTTATTTCCAACAAGACAGGATCTAATTATTACCCCTTGAAATTCAATAGCATTGCCATTATTGAGTTCCCTGCAATCAACATCCTGGCATGTTACCATTGACCAACACTGAACGAGGCTAGCCATACAAATACTTTGGGTATGAGAGCAGATCAAAAGCTTGGAATCCTGACAGAAGTAACTGATCTCCTGTCTCCCCAAAGCCTGTCCATGAGGCACAAGTTAGGACTGTGATGGAATACTCTGCACTTACCTGGATAATGCAGCTCCAACATCACTCAAGAAATTCAATACCATTGAAGACAAAGTAGTCCACTTGATTGCTATCCCTTCCATAAATATTCACTCCCTCCACCACTGATGCAGTGTGGTCATCGTGTGTACCATCTATAAGATGCACAGCAGTAACTCACCAAGGCTCCTTAGGTAGCATCTTCCAAACCCATGACATCTGCCATCGAGGAGGACAAGAGCATTAGAAATGCTGCATTTATATGTTGAAAGCTTATAGCACTCCCAAGAACAGAGAAAAGAAGACTCAGACTTTCAAGGGTGATCACTGTATGAGATGCTCACTGGAATGATCAACTCCAAATGCTTTGGGAACAACTGACCAATATTGATCACATTGAAGGTGACAGTCATGCTTTATGTCTTCACAATAAGCTAATTCCAGGCACTTGTGGAGGCCTCAGTGAGATCACATGCCACGATCCGCACCATTGCAGCAAGGCATTCACAGATGTAGAGCTCTGAAGTGTTGGGAAAACATGACCTTCGTGTCCAAAGTCAAAAGGATAGACCTTGATGATTTGCAGAGATTGCAGGTTTCCCTGGGGTGTAGAGAGCCATTGACTGCAAGCATGTGACCATTTAGATTCCTGCACTTTTGTAACGGAAAGGACTTACAGTTCATCAATGTGTGGCAGATGAGGCAGGTGTGTGTCCGGTATCTGAGTGGCAGTCACAACTCATACAACTCATACTCAGGAATTCCTGAATCCAAACTTTTCAGTGGCCTGAATTCTGTGGAGGGATAGGAAGTGGGCAATAAGGACTGTTGCAGCATTCTAAGTATCGCCAAAGACTTCAGTCAATACAAAGATTCACGAAAGCCAGTGTCTCAGTTAAAGATGTATCTTCATTGATCAACGATCAATAGGAGAATGAGCATTAGCAGTCCAATGCTTCTCTAGAAGCAAAGACCTTGAAGTGTTCCAATACCACTCTGAGGTTAATGCATCAAGCAGGTCAATTATACATTTCTCAAGTTTACATTTCCTGCCTTCTATCAGCCATCTTCAGTTCCGATTAATCATTTTAAACACTTACCGTATATTTTTGCCGATTGCATTTTACCCTCTGACACCATGGGATTTCATTGGTCCATAGAATCCGAATGCTTCCTCTTTCTAGTATCCATCAACCCGTGACGTTTAGCTACAAAGGCCAAAGTGAATGTTCCCAACAACTCTTGCTTATGCCGATGGCCGATCCCGAGGGATATACATTCTTACATCTGAGAAGCCCTACCTTATGTGGACATTGTGAACAACCCTATTCATAAAGGGGCTCTGAGAATCTTACTGCTACTAACTTTCCCTGATAAGAACTTATACATTCATTTTTCTAAAGAATGTGGTTCAACTCTTAGACCTTTAGGCTTCGAGGTAATCTACTTTTAGCTGAAGTGTACAGATTTCTTTAACTTACAGCTGAAATGCATTTAAAAATTCAAAATACGTGTTTAAGATAAAAATATTTGTTCCAATCTCATACTTTGTTAAATCGCTCACTGTGTTCAGATGTGTCTTTATGTAGAATGTTCCCCTGTTAACTTGTGAGTTTGATCTGAGGTCATTTCACTTATTCTATGAGTGACTTAAATTCCTGATTATTTGAAGTTTCTCTAACCTACTGTGAATTTCCCCAGCAAGGACTAGCCACTGAAAAAGATAGCTAATGATCCCTGTGAGGAAGCCCAGACCTGATAAAGAGAGGTTTTTTTAAAGTTGATTTATTAATGTCACAAGTTACATTAACACTGCAGTGACGCTACTGTGAAAATCGCTTAGTCACCACACTCTGCTGCCTGTTCGGCACATCTTATGGAATGTGGGAGGAAAGTGAACTACCCGGAAGAAACCCACACAGATGCAGGACACAGGAAGAACAATGAGAAGATAGATCTTGATGATTTGCAGAGATTGCATGTTTCCTTGGGGTGTAGAGAGCCATTGACTGCAAGCACCAGCATTGGCACCACACTGGAGCAGACCATCATCAGTCTCCTAAATATGTGATTCCAATGCCCGGACAGAACTGGGAGTGTGTTATTTTCCTCCCTCTCATGTGTGTCCCTGCTGATTTTGATTTGGTGCATACTCCAGAACATTGACATCCACAGGAAAGACTCAACAAATGGAGAGGTGGAGGGAGTGGATTTGGGGAGAGGGGGCTTGGGGGGGGGGAGGCGGGGTGGTGACATGGAGAGGGAGGGGGCCGAGATAGGATCCTCTGAAGTCTAGGGTAATGATTAGTCGATAGCCTTTGCTGTGATTGAGTGGGTGGCCATGACACCAAGGCTGCCTTATTATAGAACATAAAACATAGAACATAGAACATTACAGCACAGAACAGGCCCTTCGGCCCACGATGTTGCGCCGACCAGTTACAAAACAATGACCCACTAGCCTAAACCAATCCCTTTTCGTCCATAAATCTATCCACAGATCTCTTAAACGCCCCCAAACTAGGTGCATTTACAACTGCAGCTGGCAGGGCATTCCAGTCCCTCACCACCTTCTGGGTAAAGAACCTACCCGTGACATCAGTCCTATAACTATCCCCCCTTAATTTAAAGTCGTGCCCCCTCGTGCTAGCTTTCTCCATCCTAGGAAAAAGGCTATCACTATCTACCCTGTCTAAACCTCTAATCATCTTATATGTTTCAATGAGGTCCCCTCTTAGCCGCCTTCTTTCCAGCGAAAACAACCCCAAATCTCTCAGTCTCTCCTCATAGGATCTCCCCACCATACCAGGCAACATCCTGGTAAACCTCCTCTGCACCCTCTCCAAAGCCTCCACATCCTTCCTGTAATGTGGGGACCAGAACTGCACACAAAACTCCAAGTGCGGCCGCACCAGAGTTGTGTACAGTTGCATCATGACGCTGCGACTCCTAAATTCAATCCCCCTACCAATAAACGCCAAGACACCGTATGCCTTCTTAACAACCTTATCTACTTGATTCCCAACTTTCAGGGATCTATGTACACATACACCTAGATCCCTCTGCTCCTCCACATTATTCAAAGTCCTCCTGTTAGCCCTATACTCAACACATCTGTTATTCCTACCGAAATGAATTACCTCACACTTCTCCACATTAAACTCCATCCGCCACCTCGCAGCCCAGCTCTGCAACCTTTCTAAGTCACCCTGCAAACTATGACACCCTTCCTCACAATCTACCACACCTCTGACTTTGGTGTCATCAGCAAACTTACTAATCCACCCAACTATACTCTCATCCAGATCATTAATAAAAATTACAAACAGCAGTGGCCCCAAAACAGATCCCTGAGGCACACCACTCATAACCGAACTCCATGACGAATATTTACCATCAACCACCACCTTCTGTCTCCTATCTGCTAGCCAATTCCTGATCCAATTACCTAGATCACCCCCAATCCCATACATCTGCATTTTCTGCAGAAGCCTACCATGGTGAACCTTATCAAACGCCTTGCTAAAATCCATATACACCACATCAACTGCCTTACCCCTATCCACCTCTTTGGTCACTTTCTCAAAGAACTCGATAAGGTTAGTAAGGCACGACCTACCCGCTACAAAACCATGCTGACTGTCTCTAATCAACTCATTATTCTACAAATAACTATAAATCCTGTCTCTAATAATCCTTTCCAAAACCTTACCCACCACAGAAGTAAGACTCACCGGTCTATAATTCCCAGGGAAGTCTCTTCTCCCCTTCTTAAACAATGGGACAACATTTGCTGTCCTCCAATCGTCCAGTACTATACCAGAGACCAACGACGACCTGAAGATCAGAGCCAGAGGCTTCGCAATCACCTCTCTTGCCTCCCAAAGAATCCTAGGGTAAATCCCATCCGGACCAGGGGACTTATCTATTTTCAAACCCTCTAAAATATCCAGCACATCCCCCGTATCAACTGCAATACTTTCTATTTTACACCCCTGCACCCCAGTGTCCTCCTCAGCTACATTCATGTCCCCTTGCGTGAACACCGAAGAGAAATATTGGTTCAACGCCTCTCCAATCTCCTCCGGTTCCACATACAACTTCCCTCTACTGTCTGTAACTGGCCCTAATCTTGCCCTAACCAACCTTCTGTTCTTGACATACCTGTAAAACGCCTTAGGGTTCTCCTTAATCCTATCAGCCAAAGTCATCTCATGTCCTCTTTTAGCCCTTCTTACCTCCCTCTTCAACTCCCTCCTAGCCAATCTAAAACTTTCTAATGCACTACCTGAGCCCTCAAGCCTCATCCGAACATAAGCCTCCTTTTTCTTCCTAACCATCGAATCAACTTTTTTAGTGCACCACGGTTCCCTGGGCCTACCAAATCCTCCTTGCCTGACAGGGATATACCTATCACAGACCCGCAATAGCTGCTCCTTGAAAAATCTCCACATCTCGGATGTTCCCAGTCCCTGTAATCTCCTAGTCCAACCAATGCTTCCTAATTCTCTCCTAATAGCCTCATAATTACCCTTCCCCCAGCTGAAACTACTGACCCGAGGTTCATGCCTATCCCTTTCCATCACTAAGGTGAACGTAATCGAATTGTGGTCACTATCCCCAAAATGCACACCAACTTCCAAGTCTAGCACCTGGTCTGGCTCATTACCCAGCACCAAATCCAATATAGCCTCACTTCTAGTCGGCCTATCTACATACTGAGTCAAAAAACCTTCCTGCACACTTTGAACAAATACTGACCCCTCTAACGAGCTAGAGCTATAGCAATTCCAATCAACATGAGTAAAGTTAAAGTCCCCCATAACAATTACCCTATTACTTTCACTCCTAACAAGGATCGTCTCCGCAATCCTTTCCTCAACCTCTCTAGAACTTTTTGGAGGTCTATAAAAGACTCCCAGCAGGGTGACCTCTCCTCTCCTATTTCTAATCTCCGCCCATACTACCTCAACAGACAAGTCCTCATCAAACTTCCTCTCTGACACTGTGATACAGTCCTTGACCAATAATGCTACCCCACCCCCCCTTCTACCTCCTTGTCTACTCCGACTAAAGCATTTGTACCCCGGGACCTGCAACATCCATTCCTGACCCTGCTCTATCCATTATGGCAAATGTTTCAATCATGTCACTGCTACAGACGGAGTCTGGTGAAATCTTGACTCCTCTTTTCCCAGTGCTTGGCACTAGCTGACCATGTCCCCATGTACAGGGCACTGATGAGGCTGCAGCTGGAGTACTGTGTGCAGTTTTGGGCGCCGCACTTGCGCAAGGATATATTGGCCTTGGAGGGAGTGCAGAGAAGGTTCACTAGGCTGACAGCGGAGATGAGGGGGTTGGCCTATGAAGAGAGACTAAATAGACTGGGTCTGTACTCGTTGCAGTTTAGAAGCATGGGGGGGATCTTATAGAGACGCATAAGATAATGAAAGGGATAGATAGGGTAGAGGTAGAGAGATTCTTCCCGCTTAGAAAGGATAGCAGGACTAGAGGGCATAGCCTCAAGATAAGGGGGGTGGGGTGGGGCAGGCAATTTAGATCAGAGTTGAGGAGGAACTTCTTCACTCAAAGGGTGATGAATCTCTGGAATTCTCTGCCTGTTGAAGTGGCGGAGGCTACCTCACTGAATATATTTGAGTTACGGGTAGATATGTTTTTGATAGACAAAGGAATTAAGGGTTATGGGGAGAAAGCGGGAAAGTGGAACTGATCCACTTCAGATCAGCCATGATCTTATTGAATGGCGGGGCAGGCTCGAAGGGCTAGATGGCCTACTCCTGCTCCTATTTCTTATGCTCTTATGTCAAACATATTCTCCATCCAGAGGGGCACCAAAGGCAAACACATTGAATCTGAGAGCAGCTTTGCCCCATTCTAGAGCACCTCCCTTGTGGCTCAGATGATGCAGACATCCATGCTTGGAAATGTGTAATTAACATACAACTCCATCTGCCAAAGGATGGGAGGAGAGTCGCTGATGAGGTAAAATTTAAATTAATGGCCAAACTGGAGAATGGGTAACTGTTCACCTGACACTGTCCTGGGCAAGGCAGCCTTTAAAACAGCTACTCATGACCTTGTTCCAAGTCAGGACTGACAGCTTTAAGAGACTGGAAACCCCAGCCTCCAACACTCATTGGACGGATGGTGAGCTTTAACCCAGAACTGCTGCTAATTAACCACAATTCCCATATTATCTGGTACACAACAAGGACAAGCCCAGAATTTGGATAACTGCCAAACTCCAAAACCCACTGTCGGAACCTGACAGTAACCCACTGAAAAGAGGAAAAAATGTGCCAGGGAATTAAATTCTGACAGAATGATCAGAGAGTAACAGGGGCTCCCCTCTCTCCCCCCAGGGCTTGCATAGGAATCACACTGACTGACCTCCCCAGCTGATCTGCTGTGACAATACCACTGGACAGACTGCCTAATAGTGGAAGTGAATTAGAGGGAAATTTGACAGCAAATCTGTGAAATGAGGAAAATCTATAAGATTCTAACCACAGGAGGTTACATCAAATAAATTACATCAGCACAATAAGGTTTCTGATGGAGGATTTTATCAGAGTTTTTCATTAACTCCATACAACTCCTAATGGTGTTATCGCTGGACTATTAATCACAACATCACAGCACCCACAATAGGAGCCAATCCCTCCTTCAGCCTGTTGTTCTCCCCCATAATATAATGACCCATAAGACTCATAGAATATAATTTCCCTGTTGACTTGTAACTACCTTAGCAAATGGAGCTCGTAAACCAAGCCCTTTAAAAGCAGGTCCCTGAGCGGGTCCATTGTTTTATGGTCCCAGTTGGGAGCTGTTTCTGTTCTCCTTAGGCTTGCGACTTTGTTTTACTTTATTTTGTGCAATAAATGACTGTACTGTCCCTTTACAGCCAACTCCTGGACTTATCATGCAGAGAACAGAAGGAAGAGTTAGACAGGGAGAGAGGTGCAGATGGATAATTATGAGAGAGATAGATTATATTGGAGAATGGGAAATGCGATAGCAGTTCGATGTAAACCTTTACTTTTGTGTATAGAGAGTGAGAATCACCGTCTAAAATTCATCTTGATGAGGATACCCAAAGCAGACTTTTCTGGTCTGTAACATGCTTTGTTTTTACAGTGGGTAATAGATCAGAAATCATCATATTTTTGGGCATAACAACAGATTGAAGGAGTGATTGGCTCTGATTGTGGATGTTGTAATGTTCAGATGTGTACAATGTGATGAAGTCTTCTGAGCCTTTCCCCTTATTTTATCACCATCTGCCACCTTCCTGAAACTATTCTTCCAAATTCAAAATTGCTCTGAAACATTTAAATAATTGGCAAACAAAAGATGCTGATCTGCTGAATGCATTTCCATCGTGGGGACAGAATCTTCAGGGGAACGGGGAATCAGAAGTGGCTAAAACACATGGAAAATACCATTGTACAGACTAGCTAATAGTGGAAGTGAACTAGAGGGAAATCTGTCAGCAAATCTGTGAAATGAGGAGAATCTATAAGATTCTAACCATCGGAGGTTCCAACAATTAAATTGCATCAGTGCAACAATGGGGGATTTTATCAGATTTCTTTTTTATCTCCATGTAATCCTAATAGTGTTATCACTAGACTATTAATCCAAAAACTCAGCAAATGTTCTGGGGGCCAATGATCAAATCCCACTACGGCAGATGGTGGCATTGCAATTCAATAAAAAAAAATCTGGAACTAGGAATCTACTGATGACCATGAAACAATTGTCAATGGTCCGAAATACACATCTGATTCACTAATGGGAAGGAAATCTGCTGTCCTTACCTGATCTGGCCTACATGTGATCTCAGAGCCACAGCAATGCGGTTGCCTCTCAATTGCCCTCAGGCAACTCGGGATGGGCAATAAATACTGGCCAGCCAGCAATGCACATGACCCAAAACTGAATACAAAAAATTTAGCATCTAGAAACTTTCCTCTGTCCATTAGTTTCATCTGGATTATCAGACGTAAGCTGCCTTTACCAATCCAGGCTGGTTCTCTCTGATCAGCAGGGAAGTTCACACACCCTGTCCTTCATTGTGATCTCTGGTCATTTTCCCACAGCAGGCATTAGGATAACTGGCTTATAATTCCTCTTTTTCTCACTGTCATGTTTCTTAACTAATGGAGCAGAATTTGCAGTTCTCTAATCTAAACAGGTACCAAATCCAGATTAACTTGAAAGATTATGGTTAGTGAATCTGCAATGTTTCGATCTGCTTATTTGGAGACCCTGGAATAGGAATTGTACGTTCCTGGGATCTGTTAGACTCTAACACCATTAAATTCTCTAATACGTGTACCTTGACAATGTGAAATTAGTTCAGGTCCTGATCCTGATTCAATGATATTCTTTTTTGGCATGTTGGCCTCTTCCTCTATTGTAAAAACTGAAACAAAGTCTTTATTTAGCATGTCTGCTATCTCCTCACTTCTATTTACAACGGAATGGCAGTGTGGCACAGTGGTTAGCACCAGTGCCAGAGACATAGGCTTGATTCCAGCCTTGGGAGATTGTATATTCTCCCTGTGTCTGCATTGGTCTCCTTCAGGTGCTCTAACTTCCTCCCACATTCCAAAGATGTGCAAGGCAGGTAGATTAGCCACAGAAAATTACCCTTGTGCCCAAAGATCTGTAGCCATGGCAAATGCACAGGGTTATGGGGATGGTTTTGGTTTTATAAGATGCTCTTTTTGAGAGTTGGTGGAGACCTGTGGGTTGAATGGCACCCCTTCTGCACCGTAGGGATTCTATGATTCATGATGGATTTACAAAAGACCACATTTTCTCTGACCTCTCTTTTCCAGAAATAACTGTAAAACTTTTCTGCGCTAATTTTCATCTCACTTGCAAGTTGATTTTCCTGTTCCATTTTTGGGGATTTTACTCTCTGCTTTGTCACCATTTACAGTTATGTCCACCTTGCAGTCATCTCTTTGTAATGAATGCCATGTTGTAACCCACAAGTTTAAACTTGTGACTGGAATTCATTCAATCAATTCTTCCTGCTCTGTGTGTTTGTATAAAGGATGCGATTTACACATGAACTGTACAGTCCTCCTGCTGTAATATTTTACCCACATATTTACTATTCATCTTCCATTGACATATTCACCAGCTTACGCATACAGGCTAGCCACAGGGTCCAGAAACTAAGAGAATAGTCTCAGAGTGAAGGACAGCCACTAAAGGCTGAAACCAGGGAACTATTGTTCTCTCAGAGAGAAGATTTTGAATCTTGGAAATTCTCTACGCCTCTAGAATGTGTGGATATTAAGCCATTGAGGACAATATCTTTGACATCCTGTCTTTGTAACTGAACCTGCAAAGAGATCTTATATGATTCAACAACTTACAAGTGTTGCTGCTGAGTGGATTTCCCGATTGGACATCGATTCCTCAGGTGAAGGAGTCAGTTTAAATAAAGTAAATACACATCATGCTTTATACTTAATATTGGAAGAAAAATAGAGGAAAATATGTGAGCAATTATGTAAAACAATTAAAAGATATATAACGGGAATTCGCAAAGCTGGGGACAAGAAACCACAGGCAAGGGTGGTTTCAATCAACAGTGAAGAAAGAGGTTAGTCGGCTCATCAAGCCTACACTGACAATCCGATCCAGGCTCTACCCTCTTAACCTCAGTATTTGCCCTGTTGATCTTCCTCATACCAAGAAGCAATTGAGCATGGCCAATCCACCTCATCCACATTTCTCTGGAATATGGGAGGAAACCGGAGCATCAGGGTGAAACCCACGCAGGCAGTGTGCAAAACTCCACACCGACAGTCATCCGAGGTTGGAATTGAATCCGGGTCCCTGGTGCAGTGAGACAGCACTGCCACTGTGCCACATTAACTGGGAAGCTAAGGGACACAGTTACAGAATAGGGTCCTGTAAACATGCAAGGTGCATGTGAACATGCAAATATAAAAGTAGGGAGGTCTTGCTGCAGCTGTATAGGGCATTGGTGAGGCCGCAGCTGGAGTACTGTGTGCAGTTTTGGGCGCCGCACCTGCGCAAGGATATTTTGGCCCTGGAGGGAGTGCAGAGGAGGTTTACTAGGCTGATACCGGAGTTGAGGGGATTGAGCTATGAGGAGAGGCTGAATAAACTAGGCTTGTACTCGTTAGAGTTTAGAAGAATGAGGGGAGATCTCATTGAGACGTATAAGATGATGAATGGGATGAATAGGATAGAGGTGGAGAGACTCTTCCCGCTCAAAAAAGACAGTAGGACTAGGGGGCACAGCCTCAAGGTAAAGGGGAGGCGGTTTAGAACAGAGTTGAGGAGGAACTTCTTCACTCAAAGGGTGGTGAATCTCTGGAATTCTCTGCCCGTTGAAGTGGTGGAGGCTGCCTCGCTAAATATTTTTAAGAAACGGGTTGATGGGTTTTTGATAAGAGAGGGGATTAAGGGTTATGGGGGGAGGGCGGGAAGGTGGAGCTGAGCCACGACAGATCAGCCATGATCTTATTGAATGGCGGGGCAGGCTCGAAGGGCCAGATGGCCTACTCCTGCTCCTATTTCTTATGTTCTTATGTTCTTAAGGTGGAGAACGGGGGGGGGGGGGGGGGGGGGCATCTGTACAGAATAAGTGTCAGAAGCTGGCTGGGAAATTTGGAAACACAGTTCGAGAATAAGAGTCACATTTATGCGCTAAATCTAAAAGATGCAGTTGGAGAATAAGGTTATGTGTAAAGCGAGCTGGGAAACTCAGAAACATGCTTACAGATGCTGAAAATCTGAAATAACAAGAGGAAAGATCGGAATGTTCTGCAGATCTCGCAGCATCTGTAGAGATGGAGAGAACTAAATTAACATTGGAAGTAGCTGATCGTCCGTCCACATGCAATAAAACACTTACTGACAGGCATGGACTAATGGCGTCCGCAGTTCCCACAAGCCCCTGCCACCTAGAAGATGCTCTATCATTGTCCATGGCACTGGGAGTGCGCATGCTCCCCAGGCATCTCTAATTCAGCCTCTGGTCACGCCGTGTCTAGTGCGCATACCCCACGCTGACTGGCTTTCACTGGAAGGAGGGAATAGTGTCTATCCGCATCTGCGCACTGTGACCCCATTGATTGGGATGGATGATATTCATGAGCGCTCTGCATTCTGGGTAGAACCACTGCCATGTGTTGATAGCAATCAGAAACCGGCCATTAGGAGCTTTACCCTTTCAGTCAATCAGTTCCTGTTCCTTCATGACTGATTGCAGTACGTATTTCTCAGGTGTTGATTTGGTTCCATGTTGAAGGTTGTCCAGCCAGTGGTCATAAGATAAGGTTGAAGGCTGGAAATTATGTGATGAGCAACTCAACCCTCAACTCCCCAAAGCCTGCCCACTATCTAGAAGACACAAGTCAGGAGTGTGATGGAATTGTCTCCTCTTTCCTAGATGAGTGCAGCTCCAACAATATTCAAGGATTTTGACACTATCCTGGGCTGCAGTCTGCTTGATCAGGACCTTGTCTATCACTTAAAATATTAATTCTCTCCATTATTGTACACGGTAGCAGTTGCAGGAACTCGCCAAGTATCCTTAGACAGTATCTTTCAAACCCACAATAACTATCACCAAGAAGGACAAGGCCAGCAGATGCTTGGGAACACCACCACTGGCAAACTGTCTCCACTGGGGAGGCAGTGGCATAGTGGTGTTGTCACTGGACTAATACACTCGAGACCAGTGTAATATTCTGGAGACCCAGTTTGAATCCCACCATAACAGATGGTGAAATTTGAACTCAGTGAAAATCTGGAATTGAAAGTCCTGATGATGACGAGATAACCATTGTCAATGTTGAAAAAAGAACATCTGGTTCACTGATGCTCTTTAGAGCAGGAAGACTGCTGTCTTTTCCCAGTCTGGTGGCATGTGACTCTCAGATGCCTTCTGAGAGGGAAATAAGAGATGGGCCAGCTCGTGACACTCGCATCAAATAAAATGAATTTTAAAGAAGTCTCATCCTGATTTGGAAATATCCCACCGTTCCTTCACTGTCACTGAGACACAATCCTCAAATGGCACTGCGTACATGCATGTCAGCAACTGCAACTTCAAGAAGGCTGCTCACCACCCCCTTCTCAAGGGCAATTAGGAAGGAACAATAAAAGGCTAGGAACATGCAATTCTTATGAAAGAATAAAAGACAAAAAATTAAATTAGTCTTTATACTTGTTTGAGAATTGATAGAAATTGGTTAATCTATCAGAATGGCCACATTTAAAGAGGGCATCCACATGTGCAGTAGAGCAGCCTTGAGAGGACAGTTTACTTTGGGATGTAAATGCTGAATGGACAAAGAATGAAGTGACCGCTGAAACAGTTTGAGATCTGGAGATGGATCTGATGGTGTTTGAATGATCAACATAATTGCTGGGAGAATACAGTTTCCATTTACTTAACACCTGATCAAATGTTGTTGTCTGTGGGGTTTTCCAATCCAATCTCAGTTCGAAATATATTCTATCATAACAGACAGTTAACTCGGATGATGCAATCTGTTTCTTTTCTTTTAAATTAGAGAAACTACATTGAATGATGTTGCAAGCATGATCTGGTCTCTGAGATCCCAAAGGTTATAAATGAGCATGCATCACCTTAGAGTTTAATTCAGAGAGAGAGAAACTGCCTGCAGCACGAAGGGACAGACAACTTCACACAGGAAAGAAAATGGTAACAGTTCACAATATCACAAAAATATATTACATGATCCTTACCGTCATTGGTGTTCCTGGTAAGTGACTTTGAGCATTGGAGTTGTATAAATCTGTGTGCGAGTGAGCTGGTGTCTGCTTTTACTCTGTCACTGATAATGTTGCACATTGATCTGGTAGTCACTGTTATACAAACATCTGAGCAATGGTCACATTGTGAAAATGTCCTGAACTTTTACGTTTTTATTTTAGTACCTCAACTAAAAATTTAAGCAAAATATTCGTACTCATGGGCTTGCTAAATTAGCATTTTTTTATTTAATGGGACATTGTGTACAGCTGAATTAGACATCAGCGCAGGCAACTCTCAGAGAGAAGCTATTACATAGGGCAGGTGTCTGTGACTGTACAATTGTACTGAATGTGGATCATTTACCAGCATGGAACAAATTAGTACTGTTTATATATTGCCATTTGAGATGACCAGTCTATCTACTACCTGGAGCATTCTCAGTGTTTTATGAAATATTTGATGATGGAGGGGAAAAAATGTAGAAAGCAACTGATTAGATTGACACTGTTCTGCCCCATTCAACTCCATCAACAGAAATAGATGTTAGCTATTTATTGATATGTAAAAGACAGAACATCACTTTTGTAGTATTCAAACTCTAACTCTGATTATAATTCACTTAAAAATTGTAGTTGATTAATCTCCTTTCTCCAACATGGTCTTGAAAATCTGTAAGTCATTAGAGCTGTCATTTCATGATCTGGAGTCGCTATAGTGCAGAAGGAAATCATTTGGCCCATTGGGTCTGCACTGATAACAATTCCATCCCTGTAACCCCACATATTTATCCATTACTCTCTCTAAACTGTGCATTAAGAGGTAATTCAGCATGGCAAATCAACCTAACCTGCACATCTTTGGATTGTGGGGGGAAATCGGGGCACCAGGAGGAAATCCACACAAACATGGAATGTACAAGCTCTACATAGACATTACCCAAGGGATCAAACTCAGGTCTCTGGAGCTGTGACATAGCAGTGCTAACCACTGTGAGGGCAGTAACTGGACTGTAGTTCTTGAATTGCCCTTTTGTGTAAGTGCTTAATGTTTGATGGATCAGTAATTATGTATAATCCACAATCTCCAAACATCTAGCATACACCCATCTCTCTGCTTCACTTAGTGAACAGTTGCCCCTCGATGAAAGATGGAATTGGTTTTCATAAATCTGCCGTGAGGCATAATATGCTCCATTGTTAACCTGTCCATAATGCAATAAGTAATATACTGCTTGAATAAATAAACCATCTCAAATTCTGAAATGTTACAAAGAAAAAATATGTCAATAGTATAAGATGGGGTTAAGTGTATATAGATGGGATATTGCTATTCCTTGAGTGCACGTAAAGAGTCACATTCGGTGCAATAGCAGCTGGACTGCATCATCAGCCCTGGAAGCAACACTTTAATTTACTTTCTTAAGTTTCCATTGATGTTTATGTTGCTTTTTGTACCATTGGCCTATAAAGGGGTTTATCTGTTGACTTAGTTAAAAGAATGTGGAAATCAACCTCCTGCACTGGAGAATGGATGAACTTTAAGGAACAATATTCCTATAATGTTAAAAGCAAATTACTGCGAATGCTGGAATCTGAAACAAAAACAGAAAATGCTGGAAATCTCAGCAGGTCTGACAGCATCTGTTCAGAGAGAGTGAAGCCAATGTTTCAAGTCGAGATGACCCTTCATTAGTGATTTGACCTAGGGTCATCCAGACTTGAAACATTAATGCTATGCTCACTCCACATTTGCAATGATCTTTGTCCGGGAATAGTGTAAAATACAGTAAAGATTGACTTCTCCAACTGGCTGCGAGAAATTTGACACTGACACCTGCAATTAGTGTTCAAGTTACATAGAACCACATTGAGGTTATACACAGAAACAGATCATTTGCTCCCCCTCCCCCTCAATTCCTCTTTATCTGACCAAGTCAACATATCCTTTTGCTGTCTTTGCTTTGTTTCTGCTTAAATGAGTCAGCGCTGCTCAGCTTAACTGTCAATAGTTGTTGTGAGTTTCCCATTCTAAGTGCCCTCTGTTAAAGGCTACTTTCTGAATGTATCCTTGAATTTATTAGTGATGATCTCATTTTGATGGTCTTTAATTTTAGAACCCTTGCCAACTGGAAACCTTTCCTCACTGCCAACTAAGTCAAACCCAATCATAATTTAAAAGCTCTTTTTGATCTGGCCTCAACCGTTTCATTCTAACCGTTTCACCCCAACCCCGTTCCTTCTTCCTGGGTAGTTATAATCTCTCAGTGCTGATATCAGCCTTGTGAAATGTTGTTGCTTGTTCTCCCATAGCTATTTCAGCAATATGGATGTGAAAATTGTGCATGGTTAGTTCATTGTATTTTAGTCACTCTTCAATGCATTGTGGCACAGAAGTTAGCGCTGCTGCCTCACAGTGCCAGGGAGCCGGGTTCAATTCCCAGCTTGGGTCACTGTGTGTGGAATCTGCATGTTCTCCCCGTGTCTGCATGGTTTCCTTTGGGTGCTCTGCATTCTCCCACAGTCTGAAAGATGTATTGGTTAGGTGCATTGGCCATGCCAAATTCCCCGTCAGTGTATACAAACATAAGCTGGAGTGTGGCGACTAGGGGATTTTCACATTAACTTCATTGCAGTGTTAATGTAAATCTACTTGTGACACTGATAAATAAATGCAAGTTTAGTGATGCAGGATGGTGGTGTAGTGGTATTGTCCTTGGATCAACAATCCAGAGGCCCTGTGTTAAAGCTGTGGGGGGGTGGAGGGGGGACATTGTCAATTCCCCAAAGGACTGCTGGGGAAATTTAAATTCAATTCATAAAATCTGGAGTTGAAGAATTACCTTTGGGAATGGTGACTTTTTAAAAAATTCATTTGTGGGACATGGTGCCACTGGCTGGCTAGCATTTATTGCCCATCCTAGTTGCCCTTGTTCAGAGGGCAGTTGAGGGTCAACAACATTGCTGTGGCTCTGGAGTCACATATAGGCCATTCCACAGATTCCACGCTAGCTGATTTCCTTCCCTCAGGCCATTAGTGAACCAGGTTCTTCTGTCAATCAACAATGGTTTCATGGCCATCAGTAGATATTTAATTCCAGATTTTTTGTATTGAATTCAAATTCGACCATCTGCCGTAATATGATTGAAACCCAGGTCCCCAGAACATTAACAGAGTTTCTGGATTAATAGTTTAGCAATAGCACCAATGGGCCATCATCTCCCCATGAAATTATGAAGCTATCATTGATTATTGTAAAATAAAACTGTAAAAACTTAAGGAAGGAAAACTGCCGATCTTACCCATGTGACTCTAGATCCACAGCAATGTGGCTGATTCTTTACTATCCTCTGAAGTTACCAAGAAAGCCATTAAGTTCTCAAATGTACTCTGAGCTTACGTTGTGGCTTTCAGGGAATTGGGAATCAGTACCTCTTGGCTGTTTTTATTATTTTCCCAATGATCACCTTTGCTCTTTAAATTTCTAGTAGTTAGTTGATGGAGTTATTCAATGATTATGTGGCAGTTTATTCTGCCTCCCCTCTCCCCCTCACCATCACATCTTCACCCATTGCTTCATATTACTCCTCCTGTTCCTCAACACAGATGATCCATGGTCAGTGCTCTACATATCCATCCTGCTTTCTTCCCATATCTACGCTGTTCTAAGTTCCAAAGTTAGTTCAAGCAGAGCTGTGCCCAGACTCACAGCAGACTGCTTCTTACCTGACTCACCATGGAAGGTCGATGCCTGGGGCTCCTTATTTTGTCAACTTCCCACTGGTCCATTCTGTGGACACTGCCCCCAAAGCTACTCCCTCCACCTCTTCCCAATTTGGAATTCCGATTTCTTTTCAATTCCTGCCTGAACCATTTCCCTCCCTGACAGGCTCTGACCCCAGAATGGAAAGACTAACTGAATCTTGATGCTGACCTCTGCACAGTGATTCCATGGGTTTACCTAGCTTGGCTGACTTTGGCATGGACATTATGTATATCCATGTGGAAATTGTATCACTTTGGGAACCTGATGCACACCAGTTCTTGTGTCACTTTTGGCAATATTTGGCCCATTTTTTGGGTGGCACAGTGGTACAATGGTTAACAATGCAGCCTCACAGTGCCATGGACCCGTGTTTAATTCTGTCCTCAGGTCACTGTTTTTGTGGAGTTTGCACATTCTGCTCATGATGTGTGGGTTTCTTCTGGGTGCTCCAGTTTCTTCCCACATTCATCTGGCCCGTGATTGGTCCAAATCTGTGCATCATTTTTGTCTTCTTTTTCTTGTGGGGAGTGTGCAGTTAGGTGGATTGGCCATGCTAAATTACCTCTTAGCGTCAGGGCTATAGGCAGGATAAATATTTATTTAACAGGGATAGGGACAAGGTGGGATTGCTATTAGTGCCGGCTCGATGGGACAAATGGCCTCCCTCTGAACTGTAGGGATTCTATGATTCTATGATCTTGGAATTCTAGTCAGACTCCATCCTTCACATATTCTTTTCCTATGGCACATTGGCGATTTTCACCTGAAACTGGAAAATTCCATCTCTTCCCTATCGATTGCTGAAATTGATCAGATCAATCATACAAATCACACTCTTCCCTATCATCACATGATCCACCCTTTAACAGTCTTCTTCCCTTCCTCATCTTCCCCACCTCCACAGCAGGGAATCAATCTCTGCTACAAACTCCCAGATCTCCGCAATTCTCTTGATTAGACCTCTTCCCACCCGACTTCTTGGAAGGACTCCATTTCCATTCTCGAGCCATTTCTCCATCTCTCCTATTGCATCTGTTCGGATGAAGCCATCTTTCAAACCAAAGTTTCTAAGTTTGTGTGTGTGTGTGTGTGTGTGTGTGTGTGTGTGTGTGTGCCCAAGCTTCAGATTGCACCCATCAGCCTGCCATTTCACCTCTGCATCGTACTCACACCCGACCCCTGCATCGCAAGATTCCCTGACCATTTGACCTCTGAGCGTAAATTCAAGTTTATTTGTTAGTCACAAGTGGGCTTACATTAACACTGCAATGAAGCTCCTATGAAAATCCCCTAGTCGCCACACTGATGCCTGTTCAGGTACACTGAGAGAGAATTTATCCTGGCCAAGGCACTGAACCAGTATATCTTTCGGACTGTGAAGGGAAACTAGCGGACCCAGAGGAAACCCATGTAGACATGGGGAAAATGTGCAAACTCCACACAGACAGTTATCCAAGCTGGAAATTGAACCTGAGTCACTGGCATTGTGAGACAGCTGTGCTAACTATTTATCCATGAGAGATGCAGCCCTCATTTTGGACCTGAGGAACTTAAGTGCATAAGAGATGCCTCTATTTCACTGGGCAGCAGATCCTGATCAAGGAAGATGGTTAGTTTCAGCTACTGGCATGGACCCGGAGGTATGGGCTTGGTGTGGAGCAACTCCCTTGCTGTCCTAGGTCTGTGAGCTGGCCCACATCACATTTCTTTTACTGCAAATGCAGCCCCTACTCCCTCTCTGTTATTCAAGCATCTCTGCCTCCAACAATCTATTTAATTGATCCATTCACTCTGAGCCATCAGCCCTTTTCTCACTGAATCACTCCTGCCCTCCACCACATCACAGATTTTCCTCTATGTTCCACCCTCTCCCAAACCCCACTTCCCCCACGCTTGTCCTGATCATCTGGCCCGTGATTGGTCCAAATCTGCGCATCACTTTTGTCTTCCTTTTCTTGTGGGGGGTCATCAACCAGAACATAAATCTGTCCCTCTCTCCTAAAATGCTGCCTCAGTTGGTGAATGCTCTGAACACTCTCTTTGCAATCTCAGTATTTTACTTTTCCTTAGACTAGGATATTGACGGTTTGGCATATATCTTTCGGCAGAGTACAGTAGTGTGAAGGGAAGTAAGGGACTGGTTGTTGGGGGGTGGTGGGGGAGGATAATATAGAATTTCATTTGGGAAAGTTTTAAGCCCAGGTTTCTCATGTGCTAAGATTTCAAAATAAAACATTTTAATTTGACCATAAAAAAGTCAAATGACTTGCTGGTCTTGGAAATGACAGAATTCAAAATACTGAAATTTAGCTTCTGCAGACCAGCTTTACACAGCGTGATCTAATCTCAAAGCATTGGCACTATTCTCTCTTCACAGACGCTCTCAGACCTGATGAGATTTCCAGCAGTTTCTGTTTTTGTTTCAGATTCCAGCATCCGCAGTCATTTGGTTTTAACATTACATGTATATTGCTCCTAAAACCATATCCAACCTCCAGTGCAGTATGTTGCTTTTCATATCCTTTCAACTAAGTCAATTACACATATAAACCCCATTAGTCCAATGTAACAAAAGGAACGATAAACTCAGAGCGCCAGGAACTTGGGTTCGATTCCCGGCTCGGGTCACTGTCTGAGTGGAGTTTGCACATTCTCCTCGTGTTTGCGTGTGTTTCCTCCGGGTGCCCCGGCTTCCTCCCATGCTTAAAAGATGTGGGGGTTAGGTGGATTTTCCATGCTAAATTAACATAAGAACGTAACAACATAAGAAATAGGAGCAGGAGTAGGCCATCTGGCCCTTCGAGCCTGCCCCGCCATTCAATAAGATGATGGCTGATCTGAAGTGGCTCAGTTCCACTTTCCCGCTTTCTCCCCAGAACCCTTAATTCCCTTGTCTGTCAAAAACCTATCTACCCGCATATTAAATATATTCAGCGAGGCAGCCTCCACCACTTCAACGGGCAGAGAATTCCAGAGATTCACCACCCTTTGAGTGAAGAAGTTCCTCCTCAACTCCATTCTAAACTGCGCCCCCCCCTTATCTTGAGGCTGTGCCCTCTAGTCCTGCTGTCCTTTCTGAGCGGGAAGAATCTCTCTACCTCTACCCTATTCATCCCTTTCATTATCTTATACGTCTCTATAAGATCCCCCCTCATCCTTCTAAACTCCAACGAGTACAGACCCAGTCTATTTCGTCTCTCTTCATAGTCTAACCCCCTCATTTCCGGTATCAGCTGAGTAAACCTCCTCTGCACTCCCTCCAAGGCCAACGTAGTCTTGCGCAGGTGCGGCGCCCAAAACTGCACACAGTACTCCAGCTGCGGCCTCACCAATGCCCTATACAGCTGCAGCAAAACCTCCCTACTTTTATATTCAATCCCCCTCGCTATAAAGGCCAACGTCACACTCGCCTTCTTGATCACCTGCTGCACCAGCACACTGGGCTTTTGTGACTCATGCACGAGGACACCCAGGTCCCTCTGCACCGTTGATGCTGCAGCTTTTCTCCCTTTAAATAATAATCCCTCCTACTATTATTCCTGCCAAAGTGGATATCCTCACACTTGCTAACATTGTACTCCATCTGCCAGGTCCTTGCCTACTCGCTCAGCCTATCCAGATCCCTCTGCATTCTTTCCACACCCTCTGCACAATTTGTTTTTCCACTCACCTTCGTGAGATGAGTGGAAAACTCGAGTGTCAGGGAGATTAGCAGGGTAACATGAGGGATTACGGGAATAGGGCCTGGATGGGATTATGGTTAGTGCAGGCTTGATGCACTAAGTGGCCTCCATCTGTGGCAGTGCAGGGATTCTATGATTCCAGCATCAGTAGTACCTTGACAAATTCAAAAAGATTTTGGTGTTGTGAATGTATTGAATTCAATTTGGTGCTCTACTGTCCTGCCTCTGATCAAATGGGAGTTAGTCAGGGTTTGGTTGGCTGGATCATCAGAGTGCTTTTTAAAATTTTAAGGTCTGCATGACCCCCACTTTCAGAGGAGACTGATGGTTCAGTATGTCTTCAGTCCTTTTCCTTTCTCTTTCCCTCTCTCATATACAGTTAATTTAACAGCGATTGTGATTCTGTCCCGGGGGAAATGTGGCCTCTCCTCCTGCACCACTCGCTACCTGGTGGCCATGGCAATTGCAGATCTACTGGTCATGATCACTGGAGTCATACTGTGGCAGATTGGCTTCCACTATTTTCCAGTATCTTTTCTGGACATCACCCACGTGTGTCGCATAACCATTTACTTGCTGTATGTAACTTCAGAATGCTCGGTGTGGTTCACCGTCACTTTCTCCTTCGATCGATTTGTAGCCATTTGTTGCCAGAAGCTGAAAATAAAATACTGCACTGAGAAAATTGCAACTGTGGTTCTCTCAACAACTTGCATTCTGCTCTGTTTAAAAGATATTCCTTTTCTCTTTACATTTGAGCCTGAAGAGATTATTGGTGATGTTCCCTGGTTCTGTACTTTCAAGCCAAGTTACTATTCTCATCCCGCATGGATGGCCTTTGATTGGTTTGATAAGATTTTAACCCCATTGCTCCCATACGTATTAATCCTGTTGGTCAATGCTCTTACAGTCAGGCATATTTTGGTGACCAGTCGAGTTCGTAGGGGACTGAAAGGTCAAAGCAAGAGAGAGAACCACAGTGATCCAGAGATGGAGAGCAGAAAGAAGTCTATGATTTTACTCTTCACCATATCCGGCAGCTTCATCTTCCTGTGGTTTTTATATATTTTAGACTTCTTTTATTTTCGCATTACAGGAATCAACCCCAAGGATTACAATGATCCTATCTATGACTTTCGAGAAGTTAGATTTATGCTGGTGGACCTCAATTGTTGCACAAATGCATTCATTTATGGGGCAACTCAGTCCAAGTTCAGGGAGCAGCTCCGGAATGCAGTGAAATATCCTGTTGTAAAAATTATTCAAATAATCAATAAACAAAACAACTAAAAACAGTCCAGATGTGGGTCCTGTGTTTCTATCTGAGAATAAGATATTTATTGTCAGACCCCTTGCAACTAATTGAATTACATTAATTAGTAGATAGATAGGTTTTTGACAGACAAGGGAATTAAGGGTTACGGGGAGAAAGCGGGTAAGTGGAACTGAGCCACTTCAGATCAGCCATGCTCTTATTGAATGGCAGGGCAGGCTCAAAGGGCTAGATGGCCTACTCCTGCTCTTATTTCTTATGTTCTTATGTTCTCATTGTTCTCTGGAACAGTATACTGGTGGCTGGTGAGTCTTGAAATTGCGAGTTACATTAATTCTTTAGTGTATTGTTGGTTCACGGGGTTTTTGTTTGTTTTCGCTTTCCTTAGCGGGACCTAGGCACGGAGGGAGTCGGGAAGGGAGCACGGGAGAAAAAGAAGGCTGCAATAGACAGTGGGCAGCATTAGGAGTGGGCAGCAGAGTGAGGGGCTGCAGAGTGAGTGCTGCAAGGGCTTTGGCTCACAGGGCTTAGGCGAGAGCAGGCTTAGGCAAGGTGAGATGCTGGTCCAATTTTTCCATTTGTGTCCATAGGTCTAAGGGTGGTCAAATAAATGGCAGGGTCCTTGGGGAGACGCATCAGCTGTGTTAGGTGCAATATGTGGGAGTTCCTGGAGACACCGCACCTCCCGAATGTCCACGTTTGCACCAAATGTCTGGAGTTGCAGCGTTTGAGGGCCCAGGTTAGGCAATTGGAGCTGAGGCTGGAGGATTTATTTTTAGTCAGGGAGAATGAGGTGATAATGAATAGGAACCACGGTTACAAGGGGATCCCAGAGCCTGAGGCTGGGGGGGGGGGGGGGGTGTGGTGGGAATGGGTGGATTACAGTTAGGAAGGGGAAAAAGAAGAGGAGTAACGGTCCAAAGGCTACCCCAGAGGTAGTCTCCCAAGATATTAGGCGTAAGGCGACAACTGGGGTACAAAGGGCAAGAGAGGAAGACCAGAATGCCTCAGAGGGAAGGATGGGGGCTGGGTGTGAGATAGTGGTGGGGGATGGGAGGGTTAGAGGAATTGACAGGTGGTTCTGTGGGCAAAAGCGGGACTCCAGGATGGTGGTCTGCCTCCCTGGACCAGGGGTACAGGATGTGTTGGAGAGAGTAGAGGGAATCTTGAAGGGCCAAGAGGTGGATGTAATTATACATGTAGAAGAGAAGGAAGTAGGAAGGAAGAGTAGGGGCGAAATACGTAGGCAGTTCGGGGAGTTGAGAGCCAGGCTGAAGTGCAGAACCTCCAGTGTGGCGATCTCTGTGTTGCTGCCAGTGCCCAGCAAGAGCAGGGATAAAAATAATGAGATCCTACAGCTGAATGAGTGACAGAGGGATTGGTGCAGGACAGAGGGTTTTAGTTTTGTAGACCATTGGGAAGTCTTTGTGAAGGAAGGGCACTTGTACAAGTGGGATGAGGAACATTTAAATGGGAAGGGTACAAATATTTTAGCTGGGAGGTTGGCTGGAGTGTTTCGGCAGGGTTTAAACTAATATGGAGGGGGGGTGGGGAGGAGAGAGACAGCTCAGGCACTGGGATTGGGAGTGAGTTGGAGGTCAGGGTAAGTCTAGATGAGAGGAAAATCTCCCAGGAGAAGGAGGATCCGAGTGGGCCTGAGGGTCTTCAGTGCATCTGTTTTAATGCGAGGAGTGTGACGGGAAAGACGGATGAACTTAAGGCCTTGATGTTCGCGAGGAATTTAGATGTGGTGACAGTGACAGAGACGTGGTTAAAGGAGGGGCAGGACTGGCAGCTAAATATTCAAGGGTATAAGTGTTTTAGGTGTGATAGGGGAGGGTTGAAAAGAGGAAGGGGAGTGGCGCTCTTAGTTAGGGAGCAGATCATAACAGTGCAGAGGGAGGATAACATGGGGCGTTGGGAATTGAGTCTCTGTGGGTGGAGTTGAGGAATAGGAAGGGGGCCATTACTATGCTAGGGGTGTACTATAGGCCTCCCGATAGCCCGCGGGCAGTGGAAGAGGGTATATGTAGAGACATTTTGGATAAGTGTAGGAAGAACAGTGTTGTAGTGGGAGATTTTAATCTCCCTGGGGTGGATTGGAAGGTGCCTAGAGCTGGGGGTTCGGACGGGGAGGAATTCGTAAGATGTGTATTGGAAGGGTCCTTGGAGCAGTATGTAGATAGCCCGATTAGAGAGGGGACTATACTGGATTTAGTTCTGGGCAATGAGCCAGGTCAGGTGGTTGAGGTTGCGGTAGGCGAACATGTGGCTAATAGTGACCACAACTCCGTCTACTTTAGGATATGAATGGAAAAAGATGAGTGCTGTCCTAAGGGGAGGGTGATAAATTGGGGGACAGCAAGATACAACTGGATTAGGCAGGAGTTTAGGGGTACAGACTGGAATAGGCTGTTGGAGGGCAAGTCCACGTTAGGCATGTGGGAGTCTATCAAGGGAAAACTGAAATGGGTGCAGGAAAGGCATGTGCCAGTTAGGAGGAAGGATGGGAAAGGTAGGATTAGAGAGCCATGGATTACTAGAGGTATTGAGGACCTGGTCAGGAAGAAACGAGAGGTATATGTCAGGTCTAAGCAGCTGGGAACGGAGAGAGCATTGGAGGAGTACAGAGAGAGTAGGAGGGGAGTTAGGAGGGCAAAAAGGGGGCATGAAATGGCTTTGGCAGGTAGGATTAAGGAAAATCCAAAGGCGTTTTACTCCTATGTTAGGAGCAAAACGGTGGCTAGGGGAAAAATCGGTCCCCTCAGGGACAGACGAGGGGAATTGTGCTTAGAGTCTGAGGGAATGAGGGAGATCCTGAATGAATACTTTGCGTCGGTATTCACAAAGGAGAGGGGCTTGATGTCTGGTACAGTCATCGAGGGAGCTGTAGACCAATTGGAGGAACTATCGATTACGACAGAAGAAGTGTTAGGGCTTTTAGGTAGCATTAAAACTGATAAATCTCCGGGGCCTGATGGTATTTATCCTCGGCTGCTTAGAGAGGTGAGAGATGAAATTGCTGGGCCTCTGACGCAAATCTTTGTCTCTTCTTTGGACACAGGCGAGGTCCCAGAGGATTGGAGGATAGCAAACATGGTACCGTTGTTTAAAAAGGGTAGGAGGGATAACCCGGGTAACTATAGGCCGGTGAGTTTGACGTCAGTGGTAGGCAAGTTGATAGAGAGGATTCTTAGGGATAGGATGTATGAACACTTGGAGCGTTGCGATCTGATTAAGGATACACAGCATGGCTTTGTAAAGGGGAAGTCTTGCCTTGCGAATCTGGTAGAACTTTTTGAGGAGATGACAAAAACAGTAAACGAAGGACGAGCCATTGATGTTGTCTATATGGATTTCAGTAAGGCGTTTGATGAAGTCCCTCATGGTAGGTTGGTAGAAAAGATAAAGGCTCATGGGATACAAGGCCAGGTATCTAGATGGGTGGAGAATTGGCTTGCTAAGAGGAGACAGAGAGTAGTAGTGGAGGGGTCCTTTTCTAGCTGGAGGTCTGTCACTAGTGGTGTGTCGCAGGGCTCGGTACTGGGACCTCTTCTCTTTGTAGTGTATATAAATGACTTGGAAGAGGGAGTAAGTGGTGTGATTAGCAAATTTGCTGATGACACCAAGATGGCTGGATTGGCGGGCAGTGAGGAGCAGTGTCTGGCAATACAATGGGGTATTGATAGGCTGGTATATTGGGCAGATATATGGCAAATGGAGTTTAATCCGGATAAATGTGAGGTGATGCATTTTGGCCAGAATAATGTAGGGGGGAGTTATATGATAAAGGGTAAGCCCATAAGGAGTATAGAAACGCAGCAAGACCTGGAGGTGCAAGTGCACAAGTCTTTGAAGGTGGCAGTACAAGTGGAGAAGGTTGTGAAGAAAGCTTATGGTATGTTAGCCTTTATAGGACAGGGTATAGAATATAAGAGCTGGAATCTAATGTTGCAGTTGTACAGAACGTTGGTTAAGCCGCACTTAGAGTACTGCGTCCAGTTCTGGTTGCCTTACTACCAAAGGACGTGGAGACTCTGGAGAGAGTGCAGAGGAAGTTTACCAGGATGTTGCTTGGTATGGAAGGACTGGGTTATGAGGGAAGATTGAGCAAATTGGGGCTGATTTCCCTTGAAAGACGGCGACTGAGGGGGGATCTAATAGAGGTATATAAGATTATGAAGGGAATAGATTGAGTAAACAGAGGTAAGCTATTTCCTATGATAGAGATATATAGTACGAGGGGCCACAGGCTTAAGGTGAGGGGGGAGAGGTATAACACAGATGTTAGAGGGAGGTTTTTGACACAGAGGGTAGTGGGGGTATGGAATGCTTTGCCAAGTAAGGTGGTGGAGGCAGGCACGCTGGAGTTGTTTAAGAGTAACTTAGACAGGCACATGAGTGGGTTGGAGATGGGAAGATATAGGAGATTGTTTTAAATAAAGTTAATTAGCAGTGGGACGTCCCTGATAATGTAAAAGGATATGGGATGATAATAATGTATTTTCTCTTTTAATTCACAGGTTTTAAGTCGGTCCGCCTTGTTGTCGTACTTGGGCTGCTCTTGAATGTTTGAGATCGGCCTAGTGCATCATGTCATTAGTGTGTGCCTAAACTGGACCAGATGCTGGGCAACACGACAGCTCAGTGACTATCGCTGATTGCTGTGCAGACACATGGATTTGAGCCGGTGTCTGTGGGAGTTTGCGCATTCTCCCCGTGCTTGCGTGGGTTTTCTCTGGGTGCTCCGGTTTCCTCCCACACCCCAAAGATGTGCTATTAGAACATAGAACATAGAACATTACAGCGCAGAACAGGCCCTTCGGCCCACGATGTTGCGCCGACCAGTTACAAAACAATGACCCACTAGCCTAAACCAATCCCTTTTCATCCATAAACCTATCCACAGATCTCTTAAACGCCCCCAAACTAGGTGCATTTACAACTGCAGCTGGCAGGGCATTCCAGTCCCTCACCACCCTCTGGGTAAAGAACCTACCCCTGACATCTGTCCTATAACTACCCCCCCTTAATTTAAAATCGTGCCCCCTTGTGCTAGCTTTCTCCATCTTAGGAAAAAGGCTATCACTATCTACCCTGTCTAAACCTCTAATCATCTTATATGTTTCAATGAGATCCCCTCTTAGCCGCCTTCTTTCCAGCGAAAACAACCCCAAATCTCTCAATCTCTCCTCATAGGATCTCCCCTCCATACCAGGCAACATCCTGGTAAACCTCCTCTGCACCCTCTCCAAAGCCTCTACATCCTTCCTGTAATGTGGGGACCAGAACTGCACACAAAACTCCAAGTGCGGCCGCGCCAGAGATGTGTACAGTTGCATCATGACGCTGCGACTCCTAAATTCAATCCCCCTACCAATAAACGCCAAGACTCCGTATGCCTTCTTAACAACCTTATCTACTTGATTCCCAACTTTCAGGGATCTATGTACACATACACCTAGATCCCTCTGCTCCTCCACACTATTCAAAGTCCTCCCGTTAGCCCTATACTCAACACATCTGTTATTCCTACCGAAATGAATTACCTCACACTTTTCCACATTAAACTCCATCCGCCACCTCTCAGCCCAGCTCTGCAACCTTTCTAGGTCATCCTGCAAACTGTGACACCCTTCCTCACAATCTACCACACCTCCAACTTTGGTGTCATCAGCAAACTTACTAATCCACCCAACTATACCCTCATCCAGATCATTAATAAAAATTACAAACAGCAGTGGCCCCAAAACAGATCCCTGAGGCACACCACTTGTAACCGAACTCCATGACGAATATTTCCCATCAACCACCACTCTCTGTCTCCTATCTGCTAGCCAATTCCTGATCCAATTACCTAGATCACCCCCAATCCCATACATCTGCATTTTCTGCAGAAGCCTACCATGGTGAACCTTATCAAACGCCTTGCTAAAATCCATATACACCACATCAACTGCCTTACCCCTATCCACCTCTTTGGTCACTTTCTCAAAGAACTCGATAAGGTTAGTAAGGCATGACCTACCCGCTACAAAACCATGCTGACTGTCCCTACTCAACTCATTACTTTCCAAATAACTATAAATCCTGTCTCTAATAATCCTTTCCAAAACCTTACCCACCACAGAAGTAAGACTCACCGGTCTATAATTCCCAGGGAAGTCCCTTCTCCCCTTCTTAAACAATGGGACAACATTTGCTGTCCTCCAATCTTCTGGTACTATACCAGAGACTAACGACGACCTGAAGCTCAGAGCCAGAGGCTCCGCAATCACCCCTCTTGCCTCCCAAAGAATCCTAGGGTAAATCCCATCTGGACCAGGGGACTTATCTATTTTCAATCTCTCTAAAATATCCAGCACATCCCCCGTATCAACTGCAATACTATCTATTTCACACCCCTGCACCCCAGTGTCCTCCTCAGCTACATTCCTGTCCCCTTGCGTGAACACCGAAGAGAAATATTGGTTCAACGCCTCTCCAATCTCCTCCGGTTCCACACACAACTTCCCTCTACTGTCTGTAACTGGCCCTAATCTTGTCCTAACCAACCTTCTGTTCTTGACATACCTGTAAAACGCCTTAGGGTTCTCCTTAATCCTATCAACCAAAATCATCTCATGTCCTCTTTTAGCCCTTCTTAACTCCCTCTTCAACTCCCTCCTAGCCAATCTAAAACTTTCTAATGCACTACCTGAGCCCTCAAGCCTCATCCGAACATAAGCCTCCTTTTTCTTCCTAACCAACGAATCAACTTTTTTGGTGCACCACGGTTCCCTGGGCCTACCAAATCCTCCTTGCCTGACAGGGATATACTTATCACAGACCCGCAATAGCTGCTACTTGAAAAATCTCCACATCTCGGATGTTCCCAGTCCCTGTAATCTCCCATTCCAACCAATGCTTCCTAATTCTCTCCTAATAGCCTCATAATTACCCTTCCCCCAGCTGAAACTACTGACCCGAGGTTCATGCCTATCCCTTTCCATCACTAAGGTGAACGTAATCGAATTGTGGTCACTATCCCCAAACTGTACACCAACTTCCAAGTCTATCACCTGGTCTGGCTCATTACCGAGCACCAAATCCAATATAGGCTCTCCTCTCGTCGGCCTATCTACATACTGAGTCAAAAAACCTTCTTGCATTAGGCTGATTGGAAGTAATAAATTGTCCCTAAATTAGTTTCCCTCAATGTGGATTGCCATAAAAACAATAGATAAGGGTCATGGGTGAGGGGGGGACTGGTAATGTTACAATGGTGGTGTGGGCTCGTTGGGCCGAAGGGCTTGTTTCCCGGGCTGTTTTTGTTCTTTGTTCTTAAGTTCTTATCAAGTATTACCAGGGATATTAAAATGGCAGCAGTCATTGTGCTTATGCAAGATCTCAGCTTGGGTATTGCGTACTGTTCTGGGTTAAAGATGTGAACGCATTGGAGAGAGTGCACAAGAGACATAAAAAATGGTTTCAAGGATACAAAACTGAGGATAGGTTGGAAAAAGCTGGAACTGTTCTTCTTGGCAAGAAAAGGGCTGAGAGATTTGATGGAGGTGTCAAAATCATGAGGGGGTAGGGTAAAATTATTTCTGCTCATAAAAGGATCAAGAACCAGGCAGCTCAGATTTTAAATGATTTGCAATAAAAAAAAGCATATCTGATGCGAGAGAAAATATTTTCACAGAGTTATTGAAGCCTGGAATGTTTTGCCTGGAAGTCTGGTGGAGGCAGGTCAATCGAAACATTCAAGAGATCGTGAGATGATTGCTTGAATAGAAACAATGTGTAGGACTGTAGGGAAAAGGCAGGGGAATAGCAGTAAGTCATGATACTCGGTTTAAAAATTCTTCTAAGGGTTTGGTGATTTACTGTTTACTTTCTTCCTTTCTTAGACCTTCCAAAATGTTGTCACCACAATTTTTCTGGATTAAGTTCCATTTGCCATTTCCCCGCTCAAGTCTCCAGTCTATCTGTATCCTGCTGCCTCCTCTGGCAAGAACATAAGAACATAAGAAATAGGAGCAGGAGTAGGCCATCTAGCCCCTAGAGCCCACCCTGCTATTCAATAAGATCATGGCTAATCCTGTAGTGGTTCAATTCCACTTATCCATCTACTCCCCATAACCCTTAATTCCCTTACTGATCAGAAATCTATCTACTTGTGACTTAAACATATTCAACGAAGTAGCCTCCACTGCTTCAATGGGCAGAGAATTCCAAAGATTCATTACCCTCTGAGAGAAGAAGTTCCTCCTCAACTCTGTTCTAAACTGAGTACCCCTTATTTTGAGGCTGTGTCCACTAGTTCTTGTTTCCTTTCTAAGTGGAAAGAATCTCTCTGTCTCCACCCTATCTAGCCCCTTCATTATCTTATATATCTATGAGATCACCCCTCAGCCTTCTACACTCCAAAGAGTACAGGCCCAATCTACTCAATTTCTCTTCATAAGCTAACCCCCTCATCTCTGGTATCAACATGGTGAACCTTCTCTTCACCCCCTCTAAAGCCAGTATATCCTTTTGCAAATAAGGGAACCAAAATTGCACACAGTACTCCAGCTGCGGCCTCACCAGTGCCCTGTACAATTGCAGCAAGATCTCCCTACTTTTATATTCTATCCCCCTCGCGATAAAGGCCAACATTCCATTCGCCTTCTTGATTACCTGCTGCACCTGCAGACTGGGATTTTGCGATTCATGCACAAGGACCCCCAGGTCCCTCTGCACAGTAGCATGTTGTAATTTATCACTGTTTAACTAATAGTCCATTTCACTACTATTCCTTCCAAAGTGGATAATCTCACACTTGTCAACGTTATACCCCATCTGCCAGATCCTCGCCCACTCACCTAGCCTATCCAAATCTCTCTGCAGACTTTCCACGTCCTCCACACAGTTCGCTTTCCACTTACCTTTGCGTCATCAGCAAACTTTGTTATCCTACGCTTGGCCCCCTCCTCCAGACTGTCTTTGTATATAGTAAACAGTTGAAGCCCCAGCACCGATCCCTGTGGCACACCACTAGTCATCAACTGCCAACCGGAAAAGCACCCATTTATTCCAACTCTCTGCTTCCTGTTAGATAGCCAATCCTCAATCCACGCTAACATTTTACCCCCAACTCCGTGCACCTCAGTCTTCTGCAGCAACCTTTTGTGATGCACTTCATTGAACGCCTTCTGGAAATCTAAAAACACCACAACCACCGGTTCCCCTTTGTCAACCGCATTTGTTACACCTTCATAAAAATCCAGAAAGTCCGTCAAACATGACTTTCCCTTCACAAATCCATGCTGTGTCTGCTTCATTGAACCATTCTTTTCCACATGTCCTGCTATTTCTTCTTTAATGATAGATTCCAGCATTTTCCTAACTATGGACGTTAAACTAACCAGCCTGTAGTTTCCTGCCTTTTGTCTACTTCCTTTTTTAAACAGTGGTGTCACATTAGCTGTTTCCCAATCAGCCGGCACTTCCCCAGAGTCCAGCGAATTTTGATAAATTACTACTAACACATGTGCTATTACTTCTGCCATTTTTTTCAGTACCCTGGGATGCATTCCATCTGGGCCCGAGGACTTGTCTATCCTTAGCCCCATTAGCCTACCAAGCACTACCTCTTTAGTAATAGTAATTTTAGTAATGCTCTGTAGTAATGCTCCTCACTATCCACAACTCCCCAATCTTTGTAAAGTAAAAAGTAAAATTTATTTATTAGTCACAAGCAGGCTTACATTCACACTGCAATAAGATTACTGTGAAAATCCCCTAGTTGCCATTCTATGGCATCTCTTCAGGTACACTGAGGCAGAATTTAGTATGGGCAATTCATCTCACAATCCTTGTGTCATCTGCAAACTTACAAACCAGACCACCTCCAGTCTCCTTCAAATCATTTATGTAGATTGCTAACAACAGCAGTCCAAGCACTGATCTTTGTGAAAAACCATTTTCACAGATTTTGAGTCAGAAAAACACCCTTTCTCCACTACTTCTGTCTTCCATGATTCAGTTCTGCATCCATCTAACCTGCTCACCAAAAATCCCATGTGACTTCACCTTCTGTACTATCCTGCCATGAGGGACTTTGCCAACTTGCTAAAGTACATTTGGATAACATCCACTGCCCTGCCCTCTTCAATCATCTTTGCAACTTACTTAAAAAACTCTAGCAAGCTTATGAGACACGGCCTCCCCGCACGAAGCCAGGTTGCCACATTGCAAATAAGTCCAGGTTTCTCTGTTCCTTCCCTGATATTCTTGCATTCTCCTCCAGGACGGGTCTACCAGTTTGTTGTTCTATTCACTGTCTTCCGTGACGATTTTGGTCACCTAGGCAGGAATGGCTAAGGGAGTGAAGTGAAGGGACTGGGGAAGAAAGAGAGACAGAGAGGGATTGGGGAATAAATGGCTGAGCAAAATGGTGAGATTTGGAAGGGAGACGCTTAATAGAGGGATATGGAGAGGCTGGGGCAGAGAGACGCTGAGGATGTGGTCAAGGATTACGGAGAAAACTGGAGAGCTGTGGCAGTGGGAGGGAAGGAGAGATGGGCTAGGAAAAGAGCAGAAAGAGGTGTTGGGAAGACAGGAACCAAAGGAGGGAGATGAAGGAGCTGGGGAGGAGGGACAGAGGTAGGAGGCGTGGAGAAGGGTTTCGGGAAAAGTCAGTAGGGAGTTAGTGCATACTGAAGAGAGGGATGGTATGATGCAATGAGGAAGGGTTTGAACAGGGAGTGGCTGGGCACTGAGGAGGTGGCGGGGAGGATCCCTGCCCAGTTGCCTTGTGGGATGGCAGGGCCACCATTAGCCCCTGCAATCAGGGAGGAATGAATTACACTGAACACTCCAAGTCCCACAATTCACATTGTATTAGACACAACAGGAGCAGGTATGAAGCTAATGGAACACTGTTGACAAGCAGAGGAGGGAGAAACATGAGCTGAAGCATAAAAAAAATCTTCAAATCAGATCCTCCTCACTTGTTTTTTTTAAGGAATTTACCAGCAATTTATAAGAATGCAAGAGTCCACCGAGAATTCACCGATTCCAAAAGCTGTGTCTCGATACAAATTGCCCGATAATTTACACAGAGCAATGTCTGCTACTGTTGTGGATAGCATTAGGATTTGGTAAGTGTTGGGCCTGAGGTTGAGATTAGGATTGGTTGTTGCTCTGGAACTTCTTGAGAGTACATTGCAAAAATAACTTGCATTGCTGTACCTGTAAGATAACAATAGGTGCCGTGGCTCTTTGGTATGAATATAAATGGAATATCTTTTGACTTTACTCCTTGGAAGTGATTTCAACACAGATGAGAAAGAGCCAAGGGTCACAGAATGGTTACTACAAGAAGGGGATCCTTCAGCTCATAGTGCCTACGTTGGCCATCTGAAGGAGAGATTCGCAAGTGTTACTCCACCATCATTCCCCACAGCCCTTTGTTTTTCCTGTTTGAGATAATATTCCAGTTTGCTTTTGAAGACCCCAATTGGCATTGCCGCTGTCAGAATCTTATCACTGCTCTTACTCACTCACTATGTCAAAGGGGTTTTCCTTATGTTGCAATTTCTTCCTTTGCAAATTCCCTTGCTCCTATCCCTACTGTTGTCGATCCTTCCACCAATGGGAACAATTTCTCCTTATTTATTCCACCCAGACCCTTCATTACTCCAAGTATCTCATTCAAATCTTCCTTCAACTTCCTCTTCTTAAAGGAGAACAATTCCAACTTTTCTTCTCTATATCTGAATTCCTCATGAATCCTTTCTGTACCCTCCCTCATGCTTTCACATGCTTCCGAAATTGTAGTGTACACAACTGAACACAATACTTCAATTGGGGCTCAACCAGTGTCTTATATAGATTTAACACAAGCACATTGCCTTTGGACTCTATACTGCACTTCATCGATGAAGGCAAGAATCTCACATAGTCTCCTCAGGCAGCAACCTCCAAACCCACAACCATCTAGAACGACAAGGGCATCAGATACCAGGTAACACCACGACCCAGAACTTCCCCTGCAAGCCACTGACCATCCTGACTTGGAAATATTTTGCCGTTCCTTCCCTGTTACTAGGTCAAAATCCTAGAACTCCATCCCTAACAGAATGCAATGGTTCAAGAATACAGCTCATCAGCACCTTTTCAAGGGGCAATAAGTGTTGGCCTAGCCAATGATTCCCACATTCCATAATGAACAACAAAAAGGATGCTGCTTGCTTTATTAATTGTGCTTGCAGTCTATTCTGACAAACTTGATGACATATGCACTAATATACCAAATTCCATGTTCCCACACATTCGTTCGAATTGTATCATTCATTTTCTATTGTGTCTCTGCATTCTTCCTACTAACATTAATCATTTTATACTTCTCTATATTTTATGCAGTCTGCTACTTCTCTGCCATTATCCCCAGTCTTTCCATAACATTTTGAACCATTATTCTCATGATTCACAATGCTTCTAATTTTAGTTTTATCCACACGTTTTCAAATTAGGCCATATACAATGTTTGGATAATTATGGGATTTGGGTCTCGCTTTCTATTAGAATCATACAACCCCTACAGTGCAAAAGGCAGCCATTCATTCCATGGAGTCTGCACTGACACTTCAATAGAACATCTAGCCCCTCCTTGCAACCCTACAACTCCATGCATTTACCATGGCTAGTCTCCTAACTAACACATTTTGGAAGAGTCAAAGGCAATTGAGTATGGCCAATCCATAGAACCTGCACATCTTTGGACTGTGGGAGGAAACCAGAGCACCCAGAGGAAACTCTCTAAGACATGGGGAGAATGTGCAAACTCCACACAAACTATTACCCAAGGCCGGAATTGAACTCTGGTCCCTGACGTTGTGAGGCAGCAGTGCTATCCCTTGAGAAGGTGGTGGTGAGCTACTTTTATGAATCGCTGTATTCTCTGAGATGTAGTTACATCCACCGTGCTGTCAGGAAGGGAGTTCCAGGATTTTGACCCAACAAGTGGAACGTTGTCATTTGTGGCAAAGGGTATAAAAGAATGAAGGACTTGCTCAGGAGCACGGGGTTTTGTAACAGACACATTAATCATGGACAATGGTTCATTTCAAGAACTAAGAATTTTTCCAGAGACTTGAAGTGTTAATGACTCTTGATGTTGCTGTTCCTGGAAACAGCAGCATTTATAAAAGAAATAGTGACACAGTTTATTGTAATGAAGCTGGGGAAACCTAAAGAGTCACATGGTAATATATGTCTTTGAAAACCAATCCATGTCTGCAATGTTAGGTTCAAAGGAAGCCTTTGCTGACATGGTGAATCAGATACTTAGGCAAAGAAGACTACCCCTCCTTCAAGTCCAGAGCAACTCTGAAACAGGAAGTGAATGGAGGTTGGTCCGATGGCCGCCAAGTTCTTTGAGATCGACGAATGAAAGTTTTCCCTGAGGTTCACCTGAAAAGTAGTGCAAAAGTCATCAAATATTTTCCCACAAGGCCGAGAGACCAACAGTCTTAACTTGGACAGCATTGCAAGGATTCCACCGTTTAACCCATTTCCCTGGAACAATTGATTTTTAATCTTTCGGCAGAATTTCTATATTTTAATTTACATGTATGCATTCGGATATGTTCGTCCTTTTGTGTGCCCTTCTGTGCTTGTGTGTTTATACCTGTGTGTTTATTTTGTGTGTGCGTGCATATGTGTGTATGTTTGTGTCTGGGTGTATGTTTGTATGTGCATGCTTGGGCATGTGTGTGAGTGCATGTTAGGATTCTGAAAGATTAACTGTTCTGCTTTCATATTTCATACTAATAAGCTTTCCCCTTTCTGCACATTAAGTCTGGTCGTATAATAAATTAATATCTGGCCATTGAAAAAACCTGGACATTGAGTGGCCATTATGAAACTGATAGGGAAAGTATATAATTGGCTATATAGTTATTTGGGGAAAAACATTTAATGATGTGCTGTGATCTGTAGAGTTGCAGAAAGGGATCAGATTAGTGGATGGCTGGTATGCGATGCAGAGAAATATCACCAGTTTAATTCACGTATTGGCTGAAGTTATTCATGAGGGCCCATGTTCTCATCCATGTCCCTCGCTGTGGGAACCCTCAGGTTAAGTCACCACCAATCACTTTATCCCCTCTTCCCGTGCCCCCCCGCCACACCCCCCCCCCCCTCCCCAACTCCCCAACCCCCTTCCTCTGGTCATCTGGGACTACGGTGACTTTGCCTTTTAGTGGAAGCGGATACAAAGAGTACTCCGTGCATCTCATGTGTAACGGCATTGATGAGACCACATATGGAGTATTTGGTCTCCATGCTTAAGGCATGATCAAATTGCCCTAGAATCAGTTGAGTGTTGGCTTGGATAGTTTGAGCCTCTGTGCATTGGTGTTTAGCAGAATGAGAAGTGATCCTATTGGAATATAAAAGATTATGAGAACTGACAACTATCTTTGTGGACTGGGATCCACAACCGCACACAAACCCAATACAGGCACAGGCATTTTATTCAACTATCGGGCAAGTTTATTCAATGTTAAACATACAGACATCATGATGTCTATTGTGTGCAGTTGTGAATCCCAGTCCACAAAGATAGTTGTCAGTTCTCATAATCTTTTATATTCCAATGATCACCTCTCATTCTGCTAAACACCAATGCACAGAGGCCCAAACTATCCATGCCAACACTCAACTGATTCTACGGCAATTTGGTCATGCCTTAAGCATGGAGACCAAACACTCCACGTGTGGTCTCATCAATGCTGTTACATATGAGATGCACGGAATGCTCTTTGTGTCCGCTTCCACTGAAAAGCAAAGTCACCGTAGTCCCAGACGACCAGAGGGAGGGGAGGGGTAAAGTAGTTGGTGGTGATTTAACCTGAGGGTTGCCACAGCAATGGGTAAGAACGTGGGCCCTCATGAATAACTTAAGCCAGTATGCAAATTAAACTGTTGACGTTTCTCTGTATTGCATACCAGCCATCCACTAATCCGACCCCCTTCCATGACTCTACAGGTCACAGCATATAATTAAATGTTTTTTCCCAAATAACTATATAGTCAATTAGGTACTTTCCCTATCAGTTTCATAATGGCCACTCAGTGACCAGGTTTTTTTTCAATGACCAACAAAGATATTAATTTAATATAAAACCAGACTTAATGTGCAGAAAGGGGAAAGCTTATTAATATACAATATGAAACATAAGGGCAGAACAATTAGTCTTTCCGAATCCTAACATGCACTCACACAGAAGTAATAGCAGATGGCTGCATAGATCTCGTATCCTGGAACACAGCCTCCCATCAATTGACTGCCTACACTTCCCACTGCCTGGGCAAAGCAGCCAGCATAACTAAGGACCCCCTGCAGCCTGGACATTCGCTCCTTCACCTTCTTTCTTCATGAAAAAAGATGTAAAAGTCTGAGGCCACGTCCAATCGACTCAAGAACAGCTTCTTCCCTGCTGCTGTCAGACTTTTGAAGGAACCTACCTTGCATTAAATTGATCTTTCTCTGCACCCTAGCTATGACTGCAACAGACGGTTTTGTCTGTATAGGGCGCAAGAAACAATGCTTTTCACTGTACGTTAATACATGTGAATAATAAATCAAATCAAAGATCAAATCAAATCAAAGAAGTGTTTTTTTCCACCATTGCTTCTTGGCATGAATCGAGTTTTATCTTCTCAGTTGTGGAGAGTAAGCCAAGAATATTCAGACTATTCCTCTTTTATTCTATGTTTGGATCCAACCTTGTGCCACAAGGTGACAGGGTCCTCTTAAGCTAGTGTGAAATCTCTGGCGGCGGATAACTTCTGGCCCGAAAGCCGGGTTAAGTCGATTATGCCCCACACAGGCGCCTCGGGACAACGTGGAAGTGACGGCGCAGGCGCACACACGCTGAAAGCGGTCCCTGGTGGGTCAGCGCTGCACTGCAGCAGCACAATCAATGGTTAATAAAATTCTAAGTTCTCTTCCTGCATCTTCAGTGACCATGTTCTAAATTAACACATGTAAATACTATGCTGCGTGTAAAGTTACATAATAATACGATGCAGATCTATGCAGATTTATATAGTATTTATACGATGCAGATTTATTCAGATCTAAAACAATTAATGAAATCTATATTCATTGATATATATCAGATTGTTGTCCAATCATGAAAATGAAATTAAAAATTACACTTTGAGCCGATAACAGTAATATTCACTGTTTAATGCAATCACCCACATAATAAAAAAAAATACTAGCTTCAACATACATAGAAACCCTACAGTGCAGAAATAGGCCATTGGGCCCATCGAGTCTGCACCGACCATGCCCTACCCCCACATATTTACCCGCTAACTATGCATCTCAGGACACTAAGGGGCAATTTTAGCATGGCCAATCGACCGAATCCACACATCTTTGGAATGTGGGAGGAAACCGGAGCACCCGGAGGGAAAGCCACGCTAACACGAAGAGAATGTGCAAACTCCACACAAACAGTGACCCAAGCCGGGAATCATACCCAGGTCCCTGGAGCTGTGAAGCAGCAGCACTAACCATGTGCTACCGTGCTGCCCTATTGAATACCTACTGAATAGAACCCTACAGTGCAGAAACAGGTCCTTCGGCCCATCGAGTCTGCACCGAACACAATCCCACCCGGACCCTATCCCCATATCCCTACACATTTACCTGCTAATCCCTCTAACCTACACATCCCAGGACACTAAGGGGCAATTTTAGCATAGCCAATGAACCTAACCCGCACATCTTTGGACTGTGGGAGGAAACCGGAGCACCTGGAGAAAACCCACGCAGACACGAGGAGAATGTGCAAACTCCACACAGGCAGTGACCCGAGCCGGGAATCGAACCCAGGACCCTGGAGCTGTGAAGCAGCAGTGCTAACCACTGTGCTACCGTGCCGCCCCATAATGCGGGAACATTCTGCTTGTTGTAAAGCTCACTGTAAGCTGCTGTTTCCAACCTGGACCTCAATGGCATTCCCAGTTTGGCTGCATCATGAGGTTCCACGGGTAGCATTGTGTTGGAGCCGATGGAGATGGCTGCACTGGAGGCCGACAGTTGCTACTTCCATTAGAAGTTCAGGCGCTGTATTGCAAGGCAGCTAAATGTGCAAAATATCTTCTATTTCCATAGCTTCCCACTGCTGATCAGAAGTTGGGTGCCAGCCTTCTGGTTCGTTTTCAGAAAGTCAGTTGTTGCCCTTTATTTCCCCTCTGGGAGGCAGGGTAGATATCCCTTGTCTTCACTTTTATTATACCACAGATCATCATCTGCAAATGTCAGGTGGGGTGCGATGCCACTAACAAACAGATGCATCCCCTCCCCCTTTTCCCATTCCAAAGGGACCTTTCCATCCGATGCTGACCAGTCCACTAGTAACATCTATGTTCCCTGTTTCTCCCCAGTGCACGCTTCTCTCGTGTGAACTAGATTTCATATAAACAGCAAACATTCATCTTAAGTATAATGAACACTTCTCTGTGTGAATGGATCAATTTTCCTTTTACATGATGACTCCTCGCCTTCTGGAAACCAGACAAAAAAGTCCAGGTGGAGCATATGAATCTTTCAGTTCAGTGAAGTGTTTTTAATTGTCATCATGCCGTGCAGTCTACACTGGGGTGATCTGATGAGAGTTTTGTATTGCTGCACAGTCTACATCATTGTCTGAATGGTTACCACTCTATTTTCCATCTTGCTCTCACATCTCTGCACTTTGGCCGACACCAGCGTTCCAGCAACGTTCAACACAAGCTCAACCGATAGCTTCCGATCTTCGACTTGGCACTTTCCAGCCTGTTGATTCAATATCGTCTTCAGCAATTATGATGTGGAGATGCCGGCGCTGCACTGGGTTGGGCACAGTAAGAAGTCTCACAACACCGGGTTAAATTCAAACAGATTTATTTGGAATCACAAGTTAATTTGGACCCTACTGAGGGAGAAACAGCGTGATTCCAAACAAACCTGTTTAACTTTAACCTGATGTTGTGAGACATCTTACTGAGTTCAGCAATCATATCAGTTGTCTCATCTCTTCAACACATTGTCCAATTTTGCGTCGTTAAACTCGATTTTATTTCGATTTTAGTTAAGGCTAATAATTGCTAATAAATTACTCTGTAATTTGCACCTTCTCTGGACCCATTCTCCATCACTTCTGCAAAATTACAACATTAGAGGTGCAACGATTAAGGGCCCGGGTGAGGCAGCTGGAACTGAGGCTGGTGGATATGTTTTTAGTTAGGGAAAATGAGGAAACAATGGATAGGGAGCAGATACCAGGACCTAGGAGGAGAGATGGATGGGTTACAGTTAGGAAGAGCGAAAAGAAAAGGAGTCATGGCACTAGGACCGCCCCGGAGGAATTACCCCGGAATATCAAGAGTGGGGTGACAGCTGGGGTAGAGAAGGCAAGGGAGGGAGATCAGAATACCTCGGAGGAAGGGAAGAGTGCAGGTGTGAGATAGTGGTGGGGGATGGGAAAGTCAAAGGGATTGACAGGCGGTTCTGTGGGCAAAAGCGGGACTCCAGGATAGTAGTCTGCCTCCCTGGAGCAGGGGTACAGGATGTTTCAGAAAGGGTAGAGGGAATTTTGAAGGGTGGAGGGACTGAGTCTGATGTGATAGTGCACGTAGGAGAGAAGGATGTAGGAACAAAGTGCAGGGAGGACATACGTAGGCAGTTCAGGGAGTTAGGGGCTAGGCTGAAATGTAGGGCCTCCAGGGTGGCGTTCTCTGGGCTGCTGCCGGTGCCTGGGGCTAGCAGGGCTAGAAGTAATGAGATATTCCAACTAAATGCGTGGTTGAAGGATTGGTGTAGGGCAGTGGGTTTTAGATTCGTAGACCACTGGGAAGTCTTTATGAAAGAGGGGCAAATATACAAGAGGGATGGGGTACAGTTAACTGGGAAGGGCATGCATATCTTAGTTGGAAGGTTAGCTGGAGTATTTCGGCAGGGTTTAAACTAATATGGAGGGGGGGTGGGGAGGTGGACGGAACTGGGATTGGGGATAGGGTAAGCCCGGAGGGTAGGAAGAAGGATCGGATTGTTTCTGAGGGTCTTCGGTGCATGTGTTTCAATGCTAGGAGTGTGACTGGCAAAACAGATGAACTGAAGGCATGTTCGAAAGGAAGTTGGAAGTGGTGGCGGTGACAGAGACTTGGTTAAAGGAAGGGCAGGACTGGCAGTTGAATGTTCCTGGGTATAAGTGTTTCAGGCGTGATAGGGGTGGGTCTTTGAGAGGTGGGGGAGTGGCGTTGTTAGTTAAGGATTGCATCATAGCAGTGCAGAGGGAGGGAGGTATAGAGGATGTAGGAATCGAGTCGCTATGGGTGGAGTTGAGGAATAGGAAGGGAGATGTTACTATGTTGGGTGTGTACTACAGACCGCCCAACAGCCCGAGGGCTGTGGAAGAAGGGATAAGCAGGGACATTCTAGATAAGTGCAGGAAGAATAGGGTGGCGGTAGTGGGAGATTTTAATCTCCCCGGGGTAGATTGGAAGGTGCCGAGATCAGAGGGTGCTGACGGAGAGGAATTTGTACAGTGTGTAATGGAAGGATCCCTGGAGCAATATGTGGATAGCCCGACCAGAGAGGGGGCTATACTGGACTTGGTTCTGGGGAATGAGCCTGGGCAGGTGGTTGACGTTGAAGTAGGAGAGCATGTAGCTAACAGTGACCACAACTCTGTCTGGTTTAAGATATTAATGGATAAAGATGAAGCCTGTCCTAAGGGGAGGGTGTTAAATTTGGGGAGGGCTAGATACAACCGGATTAGGCAGGATCTTAAAGATACGGACTGTTTGATGGCAGGTCGATGCTGGGTATGTGGGAGTCTCTCAAGGGAAAACTAAAATCTTTGCAGGAAAGACATGTGCCGGTCAAGAGGAAGGATGGGAAGGGTAGGATTAGAGAGCCATGGGTAACTAGGGATATTGAGGACCTGGTCAGGAGGAAGAGGGAGGCGTACATTATATCTAGGCATTTGAGGACAGAGATAGCGTTAGAAGAATACAGAGAATGTAGGAGAGAACTTAAAAGGGGCATCAGAAAGGCAAAAAGGGGCCACGAAATGGCTTTGGCGGGTAGGATTAAGGAAAATCCTGAGGCACTTTACTCCTAGGTTAGAAACAAAAGGATGGTTAGAGGGAACATTGGTCCTCTCAGGGACAGAGGAGGGGAACTATGCTTGGAGCCTGGGGGAATGGGGGAGATCTTGAATGAATACTTTGCGTCGGTATTCACTCAGGAGAGGGGCCTGATGTCTGGTGCTGTGCTTGAGGAGTTTGAGGATCCGTTGAGGGAAATAGCCATCACGAAGGAAGAGGTGTTGGGACTTTTAGACAGTATAAAGACGGATAAATCTCCGGGGCCTGATGGCATCTATCCCAGGCTGCTAAGGGAGGTGAGGGATGAAATTGCTGGGCCTCTGACGCAAATCTTTGTCTCTTCTTTGGACACAGGTGAGGTCCCAGAGGATTGGCGGATTGCAAATGTAGTACCGTTGTTTAAAAAGGGTCAGAGGGATAACCCAGGGAATTATAGGCCGGTGAGCTTGACTTCAGTTATAGGCAAGCTATTGGAGAGGATCCTCAAGGATAGGATGTATGAACATCTGGAGCGCTGCAATCTGATCAGGGATACGCAGCATGGCTTCGTTACAGGGTGGTCGTGCCTTACGAATCTAGTGGAACTTTTTGAAGAGGTGACAAAAACGGTTGACGAAGGACAAGCCGTTGATGTCGTCTATATGGATTTCAGTAAGGCGTTTGACAAGGTCCCTCATGGTAGGCTGATAGAAAAGGTGAAGGCTCTTGGGATACAAGGCCAGGTATGTAGATAGGTGGAGAACTGGCTTGGGAGGAGGAGACAGTGGGTAGTAGTGGAAGGCTCCAATTGGAGGTCTGTCACCAGTGGGGTGCCGCAGGGCTCGGTACTAGGACCTCTTCTATTTGTAGTATATATTAATGACTTGGAAGAGGGGGTAGGTGGTGTGATCAGCAAATTTGCTGATGACACTAAGATGGTTGGATTGGCGGGTACTGAGGAGCAGTGCCTGGCAATGCAACAGGACATAGACAGGCTGGTAGATTGGGCAGATAGATGGCAAATGGAATTTAATCCGGAGAAATGCGAGGTGATGCACTTTGGCCGGAATAATGTGGAGGGGAGATATACGATAAAAGGTAGAACTATCCGGAGTATAGATACGCAGAGAGACCTGGGGGTGCAAGTGCACAAGTCCCTGAAGGTGTCGGTGCAGGTGCAGAATGTGATGAGGAAAGCGTATGGTATGTTAGCCTTCATAGGAAGGGGTATAGAATATAAGAGTAGGAGTCTGATGTTGCAGTTGTATAGAACGTTGGTTAGGCCTCACTTGGAGTACTGCATCCAGTTCTGGTCGCCGTACTACCGGAAGGATGTAGAGATCCTGGAGAGAGTGCAGAGGAGATTTACCAGGATGCTGCCTGGTATGGAAGGGCTGTCTTACGAGGAAAGATTGAACGAACTTGGGCTGTTTTCCCTTGAGAGACGTCGGCTCAGGGGGGACCTAATAGAGGTTTATAAGATTATGAAGGGGATAGATAGAGTAAATGGTGGTAAGCTTTTTCCGCTATTAGAAATGGATAGAACGAGGGGTCAGGGGCTTAGGGTGAGGGGGGCTAGGTATAAGACAAATATTAGAGGGCAGTTTTTCACGCAAAGGGTAGTGGGGGTATGGAATGCACTGCCGAGTAAGGTGGTGGAAGCAGGCACGCTAGGGTTGTTTAAGAGTCACTTAGACAGCCACATGAGCGGTTTACATATAGGGGGATATAGCAGGCCTTACTAAACATTGTAGGCTTGGGATTCCGTTTTTGCCTCAGGGATGTTACAGTCTTTGCCTGTTTAATACTGAATTTTTTGTCTCCACAGGCATTTAAGTCCACCTTGTTGACCAGCAAGGAGCCTGCATACGGCAGGTTGTAGTGGGCTGCTCTTGGATGTTGCTTCGGGAGTTGCCTATTGCTTCATGTCGTTAGTGTGCTTAAACTGGACCCTCTCAAGGGCAACATGACAGCTCAGAGACTACCTCTGTTGCTGTGCGAACACATGGATTTGGGCCTGTGTCTGTCGGAGTTTGCGCATTCTCCCCGTGGTTGCGTGGGTTTACTCCGGGTGCTCCGGTTTCCTCCCACATCCCAAAGATGTGCTTTTAGGCTGATTGATTGGGTAACAAATTGTCCCTATATTGGACCTCCCTGATCCTCGCACATTAGGCGTAGACTAAAATCACTGAGACTAATGGGACGGCGGCGTGGGCTCGTTGGGCCGAAGGGCCTGTTTCCCGTGCTGTGTTGTTCTTTATTGTTCTTTGTTCTTTGTAGTTCAACATTCCCAGTAACTATTTTGTCATTTAATGTCTTCAGTTGCCGTTGAATTTCCCTTCATCACTGCTCTCTCTTTGTTTTCCATTTCTCATATTTATGAGTTTAAATTGATTCTTTTTTTCAGTTCTGATTCCCAGACTAATTTGAGGGATGGTGGGATGGATGTTGGTTGTTAAGTCGGTGAAGATCTTATTCCCTGGAGTTTGGAAGAATAAGTGAGAAATCTCACAGAAACCTCTGATACTCCAGGACTTGATCGGAAAGGAAGATCCTGATGGCGGGGGAGTCCCAGACTGGGGCCACAGATTGGGAATACGGGTAGACCGATAAGTACTGAGATAAGGTGAATTTTCTTCACTCTGGTAGTGGTGAGCTTGTAGAATTGTTCGCTGGAGCGGGCGGAGTGAAGGTCGCACGGAGTAAAGGTAAGCGATTACCTTTGAAAACATTTTCGCGGGCTTAGTAACGTGTTTCTGATTTAAAAACTACAGAGGAAGTGGGCCGCGGGGCTTTGTGGGAAGGGATTTTTTAATCACGCAAAGTTTAAAAGGAGTCCTGCTGTAGAAAGTGGGCAGCGGAGTGAGAGGGAAGCAGAGTGAGCTGTAAGGGCTTAGGATCAAAGGGCTTTGGAGAAAAGGGCCAGGTAAGTTTAAACTCTTACCTGTGTGCAGTAATTACTAAGAGACTGTGATGGAGGGGTATGTGATGTGTGGTTTCTGTATGATGTGGGAGCTGGTGGACCCCAAGGTCCTTCCCAGTGACCATGTCTGCAGTAAGTGCTGGTTGCTGGGGGAGCTTCAGCTCAAAGTAGATGAGCTGGCCTCTGAGCTTCAGACACTGAGGCTCATCAGGGAGAGGGAGTGTACCATAGATAATGGGGTGCAAGAGACATCCACACCGCCTAGACTGGCTCACTCTAAGGGTCAGGAACAAGAGGGGGCTGCTGAGGGGAGGAAGGGTGGGAGGAAGGAGGGGAGAGTGGGGAGGAAGGAGGGGGGACCCAAAGGCCTCAGCCTCTCAATCTGCACAACAGGTTTGAGGTTCTTGCTCCCAGTGTGGACAAGGATAAGGGCTGTAAGGTTGATGAGCAAACTGCCCACGGTATAGTGGTGCAGACACAGGACAAAGAGGAAGAAGTAAAGAGAAATGTAGTGGTAATTGGGGATAGTGTAGTTAGGAGTATAGACACTGTCCTTTGTGACAGGGATAAAGAATACAGAAGGATGTGTTGTCTGCCTGGTGCTCGGGTCCAGGATGTCTCATCTGGGCTGCAGAGGAACCTGGAGTGGGAGGGTGAGAATCCGGTTGTTGTGTTACATGTGGGTGCCAACGACATAGGCAAATTGGGGACTAAGGATCTGCAAAGGGAGTATGAAAAGCTGGGAATGAAATTAAAAAGCAGAACCGACAAGGTGGTTATCTCTGGATTACTACCTGAACCGAGTGCAGATGGGCGTAGGGTAGATAGGATTAAAGAGATGAATGGGTGGCTCAGGGATTAGTGTGGGAGGAATGGGTTTGAATTTATGGGGCATTGGCACCAGTATTGGGGCAGGTGGGACCTGTTCAGATGAGATGGTGTTGGCCTGAACCGTGCTGGGACCAGAGTCCTGGCGAATCGTATAACTAGGACTGTAGATAGGACTTTAAACTAATTAGGCGGGGGGGAGAGTGCAAGGGTAGGTGAAATTACAGTGTCTAAAGTAAAAGAGAGGGTACAGGTGCGGGAAGAGGTCAAGGATGTCCCAATAATAAAGGGAGTAAGGGGCATGAGAAAGGTTGGTAGCGTTCCTTCAAATAGGGTCCAGATAAAGGCTGGGATAAAGGCACTTTATCTGAATGCATGAAGCATCCGGAACAAAGTGAATGAGCTGGAGGCGCAGATCAGCACAGATGGATATGATCTGGTGGCCATTATGGAAACGTGGTTGCAGGGTGACAGGGACTGGGAGCTGAATGTCCAGGGGTATCAAGTGTTTAGGAAGGATAGACGGGAGGAAAAAGGAGGAGGGGTAGCTCTGCTGACTAAGGATAGTATCAGGGCGGTAGTAAGGGAAGATATAGGCGCCAAAGAGCAGAACATGGAATCGTTGTGGGTGGAGATAAGGAACAGCAAGGGGAGGAAGACGCTGGTGGGTGTGGTCTATAGGCCCCCAAATAATGACCTGGAGGTGGGGCGGGCTATAAACATGCAAATAAATGATGCGTGCAGAAATGGAACGGCGATAATTATGGGGGATTTCAATCTACATATTTGGTTGACCCAAGTCGGACGCGGTGGGCTTGAGGAAGAGTTCTTGGAATGTTGTTGGGATAGTTTCCTTGAACAGTGTGTGATGGAACCGATGAGGGAGCGAGCTATCTTAGATCTGGTGTTGTGTAACGAGGCAGGTAGAATTAGGGACCTTGTTGTGAGGGATCCTCTTGGGAAGAGCAATCATTGTATGGTTGAGATTTTGATGCAGATGGAGGATGAGAAAGTAGGGTCCTGGGCTTGTGTCCTCTGCTTGAACTGAGGGGAGAACGATAGGATGACAGCGGAATTGGCAAATGTAGATTGGGGGCACAGATTGGTCAGAGGACTGCTGAGGAACAGTGGAGGATCTTTAAGGAGATCTTTTTCGGTGCTCAGCAGAAATTTAAAGAAGGAATGTAGGAGAAGGGATAACCAGCTGTGGTTAACGAAGGAAATAAAGGAGAGTATTAAATTAAAAGCTGATGCGTTTTGAGTGGCTAAAAGTAGTGGGCAAGTAGAAAATTGGGAGAGGTTTAAAAATCAACAAAGAATGACAAAGAAGATGATAAAGAAAGGAAGGATAGACTATGAAGCTAAACTGGCACTAAATATAAAAAAGGACAGCAAGAGTTTTTATACATATATAAAGAGGAGGAGGCTGGCTAGGGTGAATGTTGGACCCTTAGAGGATGAGAGGGGGGGATTTAGTGGTGGGGGATGAGGAAATGGCTGAGGCCTTAAATAAGTTTTTTGCCTCGGTCTTCACGGAGGAGGACGCGAATAGTTTGCCGGATATTAAAGATAGAAAGATGGTAGGAGTTGAGGACCTGAATGTGATTACTATCACTAGAGAGGTGGTGCTTGATTGACTAGTGGGACTGATGGTGGACAAGTCCCCAGGACCGGATGGAATGCATCCCAGGATTCTAAAGGAAATGGCCGAGGTGATAGTGGATGCCTTAGTGATTCTTTTCCAAACCTCGTCGGATTCCGGGGAAGTGCCGGAAGATTGGAAAACAGCTAATGTTACGCTGCTGTTTAAAATGGGTAGCAGGCCAAAGGCAGGGAATTATGGGCCGGTTAGTTTAACGTCTGTTGTAGGAAAAATACTTGAATCCGTCATCAAAGAAGAAATAGTGAGGCACCTAGAGAAGAATTGTTTGATAGAGCAGACACAGCACGGATTCATTAAGGGGAAGTCGTGTCTGACGAATTCATTGGAATTCTATGAGGATGTGACTAGTGCGGTAGACAGAGGGGAACTGGTGGATGTGGTGTTTCTCGATTTTCAGATGGCATTTGATAAGGTGCCGCACAAAAGGTTGGTCCAGAAGGTGAGGGGGCATGGAGTTGGGGGTAAGGTGTTAGCGTGGATAGAGGATTGGTTGTCTAATAGGAGGCAGAGAGTTGGTATCAATGGGTGCTATTTGGATTGGCGGTTGGTGACTAGTGGAGTGCCCCAGGGATCAGTGCTGGGGCCTCAGCTATTTACCATTTATTTAGATGATCTAGAGGAGGGGGGTTGAGTGTAGGGTGTCGAAATTTGCTGATGATACAAAGGTAAGTGGAAAAGCAAATTGTGCGGAGGGTGTGGAAAGTCTGCAGAGGGATCTAGATGAGTGAGTGGGCGAGGGCCTGGCAGATGGAGTACAATGTTAGCAAGTGTGAGGTTATCCACTTTGGCAGAAATAATAGTAGGAGGGATTACTATTTAAATGGCGAAAAGCTGCAGCATGCTACGGTGCAGAGGGACCTGGGGGTCCTTGTGCATGAGTCGCAAAAACCCAGCCTGTTGGTGCAGCAGATGATCAGGAAGGCAAATGGGATGCTGGCCTTCATAGCGAGGGGGATTGAATATAAAAGCAGGGAGGTCTTGCTGCAACTGTACAGGGCACTGGTTAGGTCGTGTGCAGTTTTGGTCGCTGCACTTGCACAAAGATATTTTGGCCCTGGAGGGAGTGCAGAGGAGGTTCACTAGGCTTATACCGGAGATGAGAGGGTTGAACTATGAAGAGAGGCTGAATAGACTGGGCTTGTACTCGGAGTTTAGAAGGATGAGGGGGAATCTTATTGAGGTGTATAAGATGATGAAGGGGATGAATAGGGTAGAGGTGGAGAGATTCTTCCCGCTCAGAAAGGACAGCAGGACTAGGGGGCACAGCCTCAAGATAAGGGGGGGGGGTTGCAGTTTAGAACAGAGTTGAGGAGGAACTTCTTCACTCAAAGGGTGGTGAATCTCTGGAATTTTCTGCCCGTTGAAGTGGTGGAGGCTACCTTGCTAAATATTTTTAAGACACAGGTAGATAGGTTTTTGGTAGGCAAGGGAAATAAGGGTTATGGGGAGAAAGCGGGAAAGTGGAACTGATACACTTCAGATCAGCCATGATCTTATTGAATGGCGGGGCAGGCTCAAGGGGCTTGATGGCCTACTCCTGCTCCTATTTCTTATGTTCTTATGTTCTTAGAATTAGTTACCAGAAAAAGCTTTTGAGGCCAAAACATTGCGTGTTTTCAAGATTAAGAGGTGGTTGTTAGGGCTAAAGAGTTCAAAGTAAAGTATGAGGTGAGACGGGGGTGGGGCCACATTATTGATTTGGATGATCAGTTGTGATGATACCCAATGTTGGGGCAGGCTTGAAAGGTGGAATGGAATTTTCACATCTTAACTTTTCTATGTTTGTATGGTGGCACAATGCAACTTGGATCTTTAACACAGGTTCTCCACAGGTTCTGCTAGACATAGTGAATATTTCCAGTAATGTCTGGTTTTATTGTATCTAGTTATAAGTAGATCATACCGATGGCAGACGTGGAGAGCTATAACTGAATGCAAAGATGTGTGCCATAGGACCTCTTCTCAGAAAGAATAAGGGATGTAACTGTGCGATCAACTGCACCCTGCTGAGGGCGAAAAGGAGATGGTGTTTATTGACATGGATCTGTGGAGGCACATAAACATAGAAAATAGAAGCAGGAGTAGGTCAATCAGCCCTTTGAGCCTGCTAGCTTCATTTACTTTGAACATGGATGATCATGAAATTCAATGCCCTGATTCCCGCTATCTCTGATAATGCTTGATCCCTTTAGCCCCAAGACCCATACCTAATTTCTTCTTGAAATCACACAACATTTTGTCCTCAACGTTTGGGGACAAGATATCTTCAGTGCATCATTACCAAATCATATGAGACCATTAGCTTGTGAAATAGGGATTTGAAAAATAAAAGACAAACAGTCCCTGTATCTACATCTGAGCGATTGTTGTATATTTTTTGGAGATTATTTCATGCTACAATAGTGTTCACAATCTAATAAAATGGGACAAACAACAGAAAACCATGCACAACCTTCTGAACAGCTCTCAAATTCAACCCTCTACTTTTCCACATGGTTATTTTTCAAGTTGCCTTCTGCTGACATTACTACAGCAGCACCGAAATGTCACTTCATGAAGATGAAGCTTGAGGTGCATCAATCAGTGACCAGGGCAGCACAATACATAGCTCCTTCGATTGGCTGGTGACAGATACGGACAACTGGCAGGTAAAATTCTGCGAGGTGCGAAGAAATGCATTCGCTCTGCAGAATAAGCAGAGAGAATGTATGCATTTATATTCTTTAAAGAGAATGCAGGAACATAGCCAATGAAGGGTGTCAGCATGCACATCACCCATTGTGGTAAATGATGTTCAAAAGGCGTTGGGAGGCACGGTAGCACATTGTTTAGCACTGCTGCCTCACAGCACCAGGGACACAGGTTCAACTGCGGCCTCAGGTCACTGTCAGTGTGGTGATTGCATATCCTCCCTGTGTCTGCATGGGTTTCCTCCAGGTACTCCGCTTTCCTCCCATAGTCCAAAGATGTATGGGTGTAGGTGAGGTTGATTGGCCATGTTAAATTGACCCTTAGTATCAGGGGGTTAGCAGGGTAAATATGTGGGGTTACGGGATTAGGACCTGGATGAGATTGTGATCGGTGCAGCTTTGATGAGCCAAATGGCCTCATTATGCACTGTAGGGATTCTATGACTCCATGAAAAGGCTATTAGAGTGTCAGGTGGCCACCTGAGCAAAAGAACATATATATCAATGAATGAATAAATAAATACATTTTAATCCTAAGTAAGCAAACCAATTGGTGAATGAATGAATGAGTGGATGAATGATTGTCTGCTAGAAATTAGCTGCAACGTCATTTTGAATTATGGACAATATGTTAAAAAAAATTGTTAAGCCCTTGGGGATGTTAGAAAGGAGATGACCTAATTATTTTACAAGGTAAAACCGGATGTGTTGTTTCCTTCACTCTGGGGCAGGGACTGATGTGATTCAATTGTGTTCTTCAATGTAGAAAATTGGTGTTTGGGTGAGAAAGAATGAATTGATTTTAATATAAAATGTTATCACATGTTCTGATATCTGATTACTCAAAATGTTTCGTCACCTCCATAGATCAGGTGAACGGATACTCTTCTATTCCTCCGCCCATGTCTAAGACAACACTCCAGCATCCATTTTTGATCATCAGTGGCATATTGGTTAGCACAGTGTTTCGCACTGCTACCTCACAACTCCAGGGATTCGGGTTCAATTCTGGTCTCGGGTGATTGAATTTATGGAGTTTGCATGTTCTCCCCGTGTGTGCATGGGGTTTCCTCCAGGTGCTGTGGTTTCCTCCCACAGTCCAAAGAAGGGCACATTAGATCGATGGACCATGCTAAATTGCCCCTTCCTGCCCAAGATGTGGGGGTTAGCCTTGGAAATAGTATGGGCTTACAGGGATAGAGTAGAGGAGGAAGCCCTGGAAAAGAGTCAGAGCATGCTCAATGGGCTGAATGGCATGTTTTGCATTGTAGACGTTCTGTGATATCATTTTGATAATTATTGGATCGTGTGTCCTGATGAGATGTGGTCATTATTTACATATTCACTTAAATTTATGTCACAGCTTTTTTTTATTTTCTCAATATAGCATTACATACATTAAGCATAAAGAAGTGGTGTTACAGAAAGGATTTACACAAACGATAATGTTTATATTCATTGTTTTAGAACTTAACATTTTGCCCAACATTTCGGATGTCATGATGCTGCACTCTGAGGAGATCAAAACTAAACAATTCTGTGTTACTGACTCGGAAGTTCGTTAGCTTCATGTGTATTATTGCAGTGCAAGTTGTTTATATAGAATGATTTCACTTTCTGAGTTCATCTTTGGATGTGTTACAAATATAACTGGGTGCTGGGTGTTATACTGCTATACATGTTCTTTAGCTGACTAATGTTTCTCATCAGAAAAGGAGCATTTGATGTTGTCAACTCACTGCATATTTTGGATACTTCTGCACTTAAAACTTGTACCCTATGTAGGATATATAAAACAAACCTTTTGGGTTATGCACAGATCTGCAAGAACTAGACCCGCAGTCGGTTGAGTAGCATCTTCACCCACCTCTGTTTTTTTATCGAGGGGTCTCTCCTGCATTCCTGAAAATTGGGACTGGTAATGGCTTGGTAATTTTGTCTTAACCTGCTTCCAAAACATATTTACCGCTGGGGATGGTAACCATAAGTCTAACATTGTTTAATGAAACAAAACACCACAATGTGTAAGTCCCGATGTGTTGCTCTGTACATAAGAACATAAGAAATAGGAGCAGGAGTAGGCCATCTAGCCCTTCAAGCCTGCCCCACCATTCAATAAGATCATGGCTGACCTGTCATGGCTCAGTTCCACTTTCCCGCCCTCTCCCCATAACCCTTAATCCCCTCGCTTATCAAAAACCCATCAACCCGCTTCTTAAAAAATATGTACGTCTACCTTCCTGATGGAAGCAAGACAAATGGATAGGAGATAGTGCAGCAAGGTTGAAATATGAATAATTACCAATTTAGTCTGTTTAGGGCGGAGTTGAGGGGGAATTCCTTCACCCAAAGAGTTATGAAACTGTGGAATTCCCTGCCCAGTGAAGCAATTGAGGCGACCTCATTGTGTGTTTTTAAGGCAAGGATAGATAAGTTTTTGAACAGTAAAGGAATTAAGGATTATGGTGAACGGGTGGGAAGTGGAACTGATCCCACGAAAAAGATTAGCCAGCATCTTATTAATGGCGGAGCAAGCTCCAGGGGCTAGCTGGCCTACTCCTGCTCTGAGTTCTTATGTTCTTAGTCTGTGGAAACGGTGCAATATCTAACAACGAGTAATGTTGCTGCCCCATATGCAAAGTGAAATGTATTATTTTGACCGTGTAAGCAATTGTGAAATAAATGAGAAAGGGAATTTCACAGCACCCTTCAACACCTGTCTGACTTTGCTCTGGGTCAGTGCATAGATTGTCGTGTTGGTGCAGGAGCTCAGGTAGAACAAGTTGGTACCTGAAATGTCAGCGATGGCGAGGGGATGATTGTAACTCGGGTAGAAATGGTTGTCGGAGATTTCCATCACTAGGAACACAGTGGTCTTGGGCAACCACAACACGAGGAAACAGCCCGATATTGTGAACAACAGAATGATGGTCCGTCGCCGATTAACCATCTCAGGATCCCCTCCTTGAACTTGTTTTTTTCGAAGTGCTTTGCGTGCTCGACTTGATAATACAACAGTATGCCAGACGGTCAGAACATTCAAGCCCACGATAAGCACGTAAGGGACCAGTGGATTTAAAATGTGATGGAGCCAGAAAAATACCACCCAGCCGGGCAAGCTGAAGACGCTGAGATTGGAAGCACAGCCCCATGGAATACCGTTGATGATGCCGTAATGCGTGTACTTAAAGTAGAATGGGATATTCCTGAGAAGGTTAGCAGCACACACGGCAGCTATGACCCAGGCAGCAGTCCTCCTCTTGCAATAACGGGTTCTCGAGTTATGACAACAGATGGACACAAAACGGTCAAAAGTGAAAGCCACGGTCAACCAGACAGAGCAGTCTATAGCAGTGTAACAGACGATGCCTTGTGTCTTGCAGACGGCGGTGTAGAACAAGAAACAAAATGGAAAATAGGAATACAATATCGAATTGAGTATACAGAAGACAAGAACCAGCACATCCGTTGTTGTTGCCATGCAGAGGACGATACCTCGGGACAGGTCACAATTTCCCCGGGACAGCACCAGTATCGTGACCAAATTAGCTGCAAGCAGAGGTATTAACCGTTTACGAAAGAACTAAACTAAAGCATTTCTAAAGCTCTTTAGCCAATTCAGTCAGCATAAATTACACGTTATCGCGGATTAAGACCTTGAAACTCCAGGCCCCACCGTATTGCATACTGTTAGGTTCCACAAACAATACACCGACTAATTTCTTAGAAACCTTACAGTGCAGAAGGAGACCATTCAGCTCACCCAGTTTACACTGACCACAATCCCATCCAGGCCCTCTCCCCATAACCCCATGCACTTAGCCTAGCTTGTCCCCCTGACACTAAGGGACAATTTAGCACTGCCAATCCACTCAACCCACACATCGTTCGAATGTGGGAGGAAACCGGGGCACCCCCAGACGCGGGGAGAAGGTGCAAGCTCCACAACAGACAGTGACCCAAGCCGGGAATACGAACCTGGTTCCTTGGCGCTGTGAAGTAGCAGTGCTGACCACTGTGCCGTTTTATTATGTTGGATCAAGGTTGGGGTGGCCTTCTCCACTCATATTTTAGATGCTGACCTGGACATTTGATATGAGTTCTGAAGGGCATACCGCAACGTTAATTTAACATTTCAGTGGAAGGCCGCATCTCACAGCACCGCAGCATTCCTGCAATGCCAGCACCGGGAGGGCTAACCTTCTTCCTGTGTCCGCAGTTCACTTACTTGCCTTGACAAGTTCATAATGAGCACATGTTATGGACCTCAGCAGTGCGTATTGAGCAGTTGTTTCCTGGGGCAGGTGAGCCAGACTTTCGATAGGTTTGTATTTGAACAGGAGATTTTTTTAAAAATCCCCAGAACCAAAGCAAGTCAACGCAATAAATATGTGTAATTTCAGTGTTAATAAGGAGCCAATGATCCAATTGTGCCACTTTCCAGAAAACGGCAGATTAAGAAAAAGAATAGGCCCAAAAATAAACTGGTTTCCATAATTTTTGAAATCAAGACAAAAAGTAAACCAAGTCTTTTGAGTTGTAAGAACAGTGTGTCCATTCAGGGAATCACACAAAACAACTAAAAGTCACTGGTCTGCCCACCGCTTTCAAAGAGCTATTAAATTTATATTATCCCTCGGCAAAGCCGCCATGGGCCTGCACGTTTTCCCTTTCAAGAATGCATCCAGTTCCATTTGGAAAACTTTGCCCCCTCCAACTCCAAACATTCTTCCACCCATCCTTTCCAATCAACTCATTCCCCTTCATAACTACTCAATGAATGGACAGTACACCAACCCTCTGCTTGCTTATTGCGAGAATTACATGTCTGTCTAATATTCTGTTTGTTCATTAGATGTGTGAGATGCTGGCATGAGCAGCAATTTCTAACGTGCCTTGACAAGTTAATGGTGAGCAGGTTTATTGGGCCTTAGCTGTGCATATTCTACACTTAGGGGCCCCTAATCCGGGTTTCCCATGGGCAATAATCAATAAAGGAAACTTGCAAGGAAACATGGTGTGCGAGTTGGAGGAGAACCTGCAGATGCTGTTTTTTTTTTGTCAAGCATCCTTAAACTCTAGATGGCGAAGTTTGCACATTTTCAAAGTAGGCTGGACGAGATCCTGCCGTTTACCTTGGGAACGGTGCACATGCCGCCACTTGGTGCATGAGAGAATGAAAATATAAAATGGGAGAGGGATGGAATTTAACAAACTCTTTCACCTGGATGATGACCAGGTAAGTGGGTGAGTTTGGAACTGTTCTCATGTAGGCAAGCATGACCCTCGCGATGCTACCTTGAAGATGTTAGACTGGAACTTGAGCGCTACGTGGCTAGTTTCTGGCTATATAGTTCTGGCACTTTTGCCAGTTCTTTGTGCATTTTTATGACACAAAATCAGAAAATGCTGGAAAATCGCACCAGGCCTGAGAGAGAATAGAGCAAATGTTTGGATGAGCAAGGGTCAGCCAGACTCGAACAATTGGCTCTATTCTTTCTCTCCAGGTCCTGTCAGATCTGCTGACGTTTTCCAGCATTTAATGTGTTCATTTCAGATTCCAGCATCCGCAGTATTTTGCCATTATCTTCGCACTTATATGGCTCCTTGATGAATCGAAAGAGGCTGAAGCCCTTTTGTCCTTAATTACCTGAAGGATATCATTCAGAACCTGTAAATCCGTGAAAAAAATATTGTCACTACCTCCTTTGTTTGGCAGAAAATACTCTGCCTTGTCTCGCCATGTAGCGTAAAGCCATTTCTCCCAAAGCCACCGGCTTCTACCCCCTCCCGCGACCCCACCCCCGCAAAACTGATACTCCCTTCATAATAGCCTGTAAAACACGGACACATTCTACACTGGCCCCATTCTACTACATAATCCTCAGGCAATGTTTTCGATGGAAAACAACATAATCATTTGTAGATTCACTACAGAACGAATCACCCGAATCCCGCTATAATTCGAGTGTGACTCGACTGTAGCCTCTGCAAGACGTTAGATTGAATATGCCATTGATATGTTAATTTTTAAGTTGCAGAAAGAAATATGTGAAATAAAAAAAGGAAACGTATAACCACGTGAAGAACTGTAGCAATCTTCTCACCTGGAATGCAGATGACTGCAAGACAATGCAGAAAAATGCCTGATAGCTGCAGAATTATTGATACCGCCATTTCTTCTGGATGGGAATTTAGTTTCTTATTTCCGGAATTGTATCTTGATGACAGTGTCGGAATCGGTAGCTCACAAGCTTTTATGAATGTTGCAGCAATACCCAGAAGATATGGACGGCGATGACTCCAGTTACTTTAAAGGCAGCTCCGCCTACTGTGAAAATTTCATTCTCGCAATATTCCACCTGGATTTCATAGAATTTCAAAATATATTTGAGCAGAAGCCTCTCCTGCTCTTGCAATAATTCTAAGGTGTTTTCTATCCGTTCATGCAACATCTTCGATTTTGAGCGGTGATTTATTTTATGCTGAGGTTACAATCTGAGGATTCGGGGTAACCCATTCACAACGGAGGTGGGGAGACATTTCTTCATCCAAAGAATTGTGAGCCTGGGGAATTCATTGGCACAGGAAGTAGTCGATGCCAAAATATTGAATGTATTTAGAGACGGCTGGATATAGCACTTGTGGCGAATGGGATCAAAGGTTATGGGGAAAAAGTAGGATTAGTGATGAATGGCGGAGCAGACTCGAAGGGCCAGATTGCCGCCTCCTGCTCCTATCTTCTATGTTTCCATGTTAGTTTGGTGACCTTCTTCAAGAGTTTCTAACTACATGAAACCATCATAATAGTTCCCCTCGTTACAATAATATCCAGTTTCTGCAGCTGACAAACAGGCAGCCATCAAATACATGGACTGAGAGCAATCATTAAGCTCCTTCACAGAGACGCAACCTAACGTTGGCACTCAACTTTATCACTGGCAACACAAAATACACAGGCATGGGATCAATATATAAACAGCTTACACATAAACGCATGTTACTTTCCACAGCAAACACAGACACAACACATACTCACGTACGGTGGCACATACAAATGAACGATGCACCCTGCGTTTTTAAACCTTAATGCAGCAATCCAAATACTTAAACATTCCATCCTTCTCAAGCAGACCCACATAGACTAACAGAGAGCTTCATACCGAGCACGAAATCGGCACACATCAAAACGAATGTGCATCACAAACATCTCAACATAACTTTGAGATTGAAATATAGTGACTATAGTTAAACTTCAACACTAAAACATCCCAGATATGGAATACCCCAAAAAGCTGCACACAGTCATAGATTTTAAAAGTTTAATGTTTATTTCTGAGTTTCATAAGAAGGCTTGCATTAACACTGCAATGAAGTTACGGTGAATATCCCCTAGTGGCCACACTCCGCCGCCTGTTCGGGTATATTGAGGGAGAATTTAGCATGACCAACCCAGGGACCCAGAATCGAAACTGGCTCCATTGCATGGTGAAACAGTACCTCTAACCGCTGTGCTACCGTGTCGCTTACTTAACTCTCGCCCATTTACTCACAGGCAGAAAGCTAAACCATCACGCACACCTAGGTATCTGCAAGACAGGGAATGATTCGCACACACGCCATAGTATCAGACAAGATTGCGATCAACACACTTTCTGCGCACACCTAAAAATATACGTTAGTCTCGAACAAATACCCACCTACACCACAATACTCCCAGCACCCCATGCAAGAACTGGCAGACATACCCACAGAAAGACACCAATACTCACCCTAGTGGAAGACTAGCACGCCATATACAGGCATCATTAACTGTACACATCCTGGCACATGTACTAGCCCGCAAACACATTTTGTTTCCCTCTAGATACAGCCAACTAAAATAAAAACATGTTCAGGGTATGAAATTCGCTCCAATATATTGGTTGTAGAAATCCGATTTTATTACAGTGGACCGAATTGGCCAGTAGCACCTCAGGACTGCGTAAATTTAAATGCAGTTACTAAAACTTAGAACTAATATGTACTTTCAAGAAGAAAAAGCTCACGAAACAGCTGAACTGTTGTAAACGACCAACTTATGCATTAATTCACTTTAGAGAAGAAAATCTGCCGTTTTTTTCGAGCCTGATTCTCACCAAACGTCTGACATGCCCAACAAGCCACTGATTTGCAAATGATGAAAATGCACATGCTTAGACTGCAGTTCAAGCTTCTTTTTAATTAATTCACAGAATGTGGGCGTCGCAGGCTGGGCCAGAATTTAAAAATCAAATTAATTCAAACCTGAATTTGAGATTATGCGAGTCGTAGGGTTACGGGGATAGGACCTAAGTGGGATTGTTGTCGGTGCAGGCTCGATGGGCTGAATGGCCTCATTCTGCACTGTTGGGATTCTATGAAACAAATCTGTGAAGTAATAGAGATCAGCAAGAACTATTGAGCCGTTATAACAGGAAATTTTAACAGAATACAATCTTCAATTGTAGCAATCAAGAAGACAGAGAGGCAGAATAATTTTGGAAGGGTATAAAATCATACAGTGAAGAAGGAGGCCATTTGGCCCACCGAATCTGCACTGACCACAATCCCACCCAGGCTCTATCCACACAACCCCATGCATTTACCCGTCTCATTCCCCCTGGGGCTAAAGGACACTTTAGCGCAGCCAATCCATCTGACACGCACATTTTTGGATCGTGGGAGGAAACCAGAGTACTCAGAGGAAACCCACGCAGACACGCGCAAACTCCACACAGACAGTAACCCAAGCTGGGAATCAAACCCAGGTTCCTGGCAATGTAAGGCAGCAGTGCTAACCATTATGCCGGCGTGTATTTAGAGTAATTGTCTACAGAAGTCCAGACAAAGGTTCGAATGAGGCGGGGCAAGAAGATCGAATATCAATAGGGCAACTTTTGGAAAGATTGGTTGTTATACCTTGCCATTTCGACAGGTTATGTGAAGGGCAAAGCGCAGTCCCGAATAAGAATCACACATAACATGGAGCCAACATTAAATTGGTTGGAACGGATCTCGTTCGGACAATTTTGAATCAAAAGTTAGTGTAAAGCTGTAATTGAGGAATGGGCTGACTGCAATAATATGGAATTCGAATGCAATGCAATCAAAAACATATTCCCAAATTGGGAAAAGTGTTGGCTGTATGCCAACGGAGATAGCGAAAAAGTTGAGGCAGAAAATCTATTTTATAACAGATACAAGATTGGCAATGCAGTTGAAAGCCAATTGAAGGCGAGAGCCTCATGGTATCATCGCTAGTCCAGAAACTCAGGTAATATTCTGGGGGACCAGGGTTGAAGTCCCGCCATAGAGGCTGGTGGAATTTGAATTCAATGACAAAAACTGTAATTAACAATCTACTGATTACCATTAATCCATTGTCAATTGTTGGGGGCGGGAGGGGGGGGGGGGGAACAATGCCCTTTCGGGAAATAAATCTTCCATCCTTACTTGGCTTGACTTCCATGTGACGCCAGATGAGGGCAATGTGATTGACTCTACAAACTGCCCCTCAGGTAACTAGGAATTGGCAATAAATGGCGGCCAGCAAGCCACGTTTCAAGTTCTACGATTGAATAAAAAATGTAATTAGAAATTTCAGAGATGAGTTTGAAGACATACACAAAGAGAAGCAAGGAGGAGCAGAAGGAATGATTGGCAGTTGACATAAAATTGAATCCCAACTTTGCATACAGACTTAAAAAGATGTTCAAAAAATAGAGGAGGAGTAGGGTCGAATACGAGCTTAAAAAGGGGTTTTCTGCATGCAGATGGGTTACCTGGCTCCCCCCCGCCCCCCCTCCGCCTAATGAATAACGTGTTTTTTCAGTTTATCCTGATTGCTGGGGAAGATCAAGCAAATCAATGTTTAAACTTAATCAGCTGGAATAATTGGATAGACGACAAATGCCAAGGTGTGTTCTTCACCCCTGCTGGGCAAAAACTCAACTGTTTACATTTCTCGTGGGATTCATTGCATATATCCCCCAATGTAATGGCAAACATTTAGCATTGTGCCTCAAAATGTGCAACTGAAATCGCTTACATGCAGCAATCTGTCCAGTATCAGGGATTACCCGGTGTTTTTCACCCGGATGGAATGAATCAGAAAAATATATCAGAGATGGACATTAAAAAAATCTATTTTTAGACGTTTGGAAGTATATATTACATGCACATTCGTAATGCACATTGAAATAGTTTATTGGTATATTGGTATAAGACAAAATGCAGGCTCTTTAAAGAACAATTCTAATAAAAAAGAGGAAAGGAGCAAAATGTTTTAATTTAGCTAGTAAAATGCACAATATTCCATCTGAAACGCTAAACACATACATAAGTGCCGGGTATAATTTCGGCACGAAGATTCGAGCCATAGTTACCTGCAATGCTTATTTGGCCTTGCACAGAGAATTTCTCAAATATTTATCTCAGCTGCCTTCCACCCTCTTGCTAATGGGAGATAAAGTGAGAGATTTTGTCGCACAAGTACACAGATCCCCAAAAAACAGCAGTTGAATTAGACAAGGTTGTAAAGAAGACATATATAAGGATAGCGTTTTGGAATTGTATAAAACACCTGGTGCGGCAGCGCCGGTCACCATATTAGACGAAGGACGTAATTGCTCTGGAGAGATTGCAGAGGGGTTTTACAAAAATGTTGCCAGGGTCAGAAAATTGGAACTATGAAGAAAGATTGGACAGAATCATAGAAATCCTACAATGCAGAAGGAGGTCATGTTGAATGTTTGTTGATGACTATACTGTGTTCAGCACCATTCGTGACTCCATAAGTACTGGAGCAGTCAATGTCCAAATGCAACAAAGTCTGAACAATATCCAGCCTTGCAATGACAAATGTCAACTAACATTAATGCCACGCAGGTGTCAGGCAATGGCCATCTCCAACAAAAGAGGATCTAACAAACGCCACATGACATTCAATGGCATTACCATCACTGGATCTGCCAGTATCAATGTTATGAAAGTTTCCATTGATGAGAAACTGATCTGGACTAGTCATATAAATACTATGGTTACCAGGACAATACAAAGACCTGAGGCATGTAATTCACTTCCTGACTCCCACAAACCTCTCCACTATGTGCATAGAAGAAGACAGGACATTAATGGAATAGTCTCCACTTGCCTGGAGAATGCTGCTCCAGCAACACTCAAGAGACTTGACATCATCCAGAACAAAGCAGCCGGTGTGATTGCTCCCCTTTCACAAACATCCAAACCCTCCATCACGACGAACAGTGGCAGCTGTCGGGATATACCATTTAAAATATGGACTGCAGGAACTCAGGAAAATTTATTAGACAGCACCTCCCAAACCCACGAGTGCTACCACCTAAAAAGAAAAGAACAGCAGATGGCCTGGAGCACCACCAAAATGACATTCTCCTCCTAACCATTCATTACCTTGACATCAAAATATAACCACCGCTTCTTCGCTTTCACGGAGTGAAAGACCTGGAATACCTTCCTTAACAGCACTGTGCTGTACCTAGACTTCCAAGTTCAAGAAGGCAAATCATCACCACCACCTTCAGATGGACATTATATGCTGGTCTGGCCGGCGTCACACAAATTCCATAAGTGAATTTAATATATTACTATTGAGATAGGTGGACTAGAAGAGAAAGAAAATGAGTGGAAGAGATATAGGAGGGAGAGAGAGGGGAGAGATATAGTAGTGGGGGGGGGGGGGGGAGGAGGGTGGCGGCGAAGAGAGGGAGAGAGAAAGGGTCCCATGTGGAAGGTTGTTGCATTAATATCCCCAAAGCTGTACTTTCGTAACACAGTTGCGCAATCAATTTGTTCATTAAGGTTAACACATGGCATCATTTTACCAGACGTGAACCTTCTCTCGAGTATAAAGCGAGCTCAATCTAAAACATATATGACGCAAATTTTATGTGAAGACAATGACAGCACACACGGAAGATGGACGTGCTGAGAATGGTTCGGCTATCAGGAGTTTGTATCCTGTTATGGCAGTGGTGGGCGCTCCTGGTAGATGAATAATTTATAGCAACTGCTATTGTTATCTGCGCGTGGTGTAGGTTTTAGTATTGCCCCTGTTGTCTTTTAAATTACATCTCAAGATGGTGCCACAGTGTGGCGACTTGTTTCTGGCTGTCCCCAGTGTAGCCCGTAATTCTATCTTTTATTCTAGTTCCGTGCTTCAAAAACTGTACTCTAACTCTTGTAAAACGGCATTCTGCACCCCTTCCTTTCCTTCTCCTTTAGGTACCTTATGAATGATATGCTTTGTATAGCACGCAAGAAACAATTCTTTTCATGGCATCCCAATACCTGTGACAATAATTAATTAAATCAAATCAAATTTGGTCGTGTGGTCCTGATTATGGAAGGAAAATACTTTTTAAAAATGCTCCAGCATGTTAGCGATATGTTCAAGAGAGAAATAAAGAAAAACAATTTCCAGGAATTCTAAAATCTGGATCTCCAGTCAGTTTTATTTCCTATCATTTACTTGTGTAATGTATTGTCTTCCATCTCCCAGTATTTGGATTGGCGTTGCCTATCAAATCAGTCATGTTATTTTACGGCTCTGAGTTTTTCACTATAATGTGCCCTTAACGTTTACATGAGTGGGATGGCATACCGAAGGCCATTGCCAGCTGTTCCCCATGCAGTGAAACTGGGGTAAAATAACTATATGATACTGTGCATTGGTGGTCTCCGGTACCAGTACTTTTGTCTACTTATCTATGCTAGATGTTAGGAATATCGGCCCAGTGTTGTGGGGACTGCCAAGGAGTAGATTTTATTCCTCTCTGACCAAAATGTTAACATTTCAACAAGCCTCTGATGTTCTGTGCACCATGACACCTGCCGTGGTGCCATTTCCTATCCTGCCAGCACCCGGCAATCCGTGTTCTCCTTTGGCACAGAACATGAAACTTACCAGGCTAATTAAACGCATACTAGAAATACCATTTCAGCCTGGTTAACGCCAAACCCATGATCATGCGATGACTTCAGAGCAAGAAAGGACTGACTTTGAGAACATTTGTCGTTCCAGGGAAGGGTATACGCAGGAATTAAAGAAAAAGCACCCTTACGGGAAATCTTATATATCTCGTCAAATTATGTGAAAGGTACCATCGCGGCAGGAAATCCCCGATTCCAAATCTTCACCATATTCACTTCTCCGACGATACAACCCCTGTAAAGTGCACAAAATGTAGCATTGGGTGAGGTATATGACAGAGGACCATTCCATGCCAGTCACTATAGCTTTACTGTTACGCTGAGTTTCTTATCCAACAAAATGTAAGGGGTTTCTTTCTTCGCTGGATTGTTGTTCAAACCTCACTGAGGTGTCCACTGCCCGCACTTTCTTCAATCTTCAACTCACCTGGGAATATTCATTTGTTAGATTTAACATCAAGCAGCTGAATGTTCAATTTCTGTATCATCCAGGCGGTGTGGAATGAGGGCTGCCATTTGTGTGCACGTTCACACTGAGGTGATTAATGATAAAGAAACCGGATATGTTTCTGTAGCGGTTGCACGTTTCGCAACATTGTGTAAAACAACCTTTGCAAGAAAACTGCACATATATTGAATAAGACACGAGTCCTTTCAGTTACCTTTGAAGGGACGCAATGTGTTCCTGCGGAATTATTCCTCGAACTAACACAGAAAATGAATGCAATGCAAAAATGAAAAAAGTTTACTGCACGGTGGCACAGTGGTTCGCATTGCTGCCTCGTTGTGCCAGGGACCCAGGTTCGATTCCAGCCTTGGGTCGACTGTCTGCATGGAATTTGCACATTCTTCCTGTGTCTGAGTGGGTTCCTTCGGGTGCTCCAGTTTCCTTTCACAATCTAAAGATGTGGAGGTCAGATGGATTGGCCATGCTAAACTGTCCCTTAGTGACAGGGGGATTAGCAGGGTAAATATGTGGAGATAGGACAAGGGTGGAATTGGTGTGATGCAGACAGAACGGATGGAATGATTTCCTTCTGCACTGTCATTTTTTTATTATGATTCTATGGACTTCCGCAATAATTACAATCATAATGAAACATTCTGCAAATATTGATAACATCCACTAAAGGTGTCGGCATCCACTTTGATCCAAATTCAAAATTTGTAGTTTTTTATTAGTCACAAGTAAGGCTTACATTAGCATTGTAGTGAAGTTACTGTGAAATTCCCCTAGTTGCCATGATCAGGCGCCTGTTCAGGTACACAGAGGGAGAATTTAACATGGCTAATGCAGCTAACCAGCTCATCTTTCAGACTGTGGGAGGAACCCGGAGCACCTGGCGGAAACCCATGCAAAAACGGGGAAAATGTGCAAATTCCACACAGAAAGTGACCCAATCTGGAATCGAACCCAGGTCATAAGAACATAAGAAATAGGAGCAGGAGTAGGCCATCTGGCCCTTCGAGCCTGCCCCGCCATTCAATAAGATCATGGCTGATCTGTCGTGACTCAGCTCCACCTTCCTGCCCTCTCCCCATAACCCTTAATCCCTTCTCTTATCAAAAACCCATCAACCCGTTTCTTAAAAATATTTAGCGAGGCCCTGGTACTGTGAGGCAGCAGTGCTAACCACTGTGTGACCCTTCAGCCCACTTTCTTTCATTTTCACATTTCATTCATTTCTGTGCCGTAACATTTTGCAAACATTGATAAAACCCATTAATGTTATCAGCATCCAGTTTTGATCCAAAATCAATGTCAAACTTTTCTGATGGATTTGTTGTGAGAATCATTTATTTTAAACTTATTCGATCTCTTTATCTTGCAGCTAATTTATAGATGGTTGTAATTCTCTTCTGGGGAAAATGCGGCCTGTCCAAATGCATAATAGGATGTGGAGGCTTTGGAGAGGGTGCAGAGGAGGTTTACCAGGATGTTGCCTGGTATGGAGGGGAGGTCCTATGAGGAGAGGCTGAGGGATTTGGGGTTGTTTTCGCTGGAAAGAAGGCGGCTAAGAGGGGATCTTATTGAAACATATAAGATGATTAGAGGTTTAGATAGGGTGGATAGTAATAGCCTTTTTCTTCTGATGGAGAAAGCTAGCACGAGGGGGCATGGCTTTAAATTAAGGGGGGGTAGTTATAGGACGGATGTCAGGGGTAGGTTCTTTACCCAGAGGGTGGTGAGGGATTGGAATGCCCTGCCTGCTGCAGTTGTAAATGCGCCTAGTTTGGGGGCGTTTAAGAGATCCGTGGATAGGTTTATGGACGAAAAGGGATTGGTTTAGGCTAGTGGGTCATTGTTTTGTAACTGGTCGGCGCAACATCGTGGGCCGAAGGGCCTGTTCTGCGCTGTAATGTTCTATGTTTTATATAACTCGTTACCTGGCTTCTATGGCAGTGGTGGATCTACTGTTCATCATAGTTAATGTAACCATGTTTGAAATTGCTAATATTTATTTCACAAATTTATTCTTGAGCTACACTTGGGTGTGCAGTCTGAGCTTTTACCTTTGATTTCCTTGTGGCCATCTGTTGCCAGAAGCTGAGAGAGAACTGCTGCACAGAGAAAACTGCAGCCATCGTTATAGTGACAGTCTATGGTCTGAGCATCATAGAAAACACACAAATGTACTTCACACTTGAACACCAGGAATTAATTGACTATCAACCATAGTTCTGAGTTGTGAAGTCAAACTTCTATAAGTCATGTGGGTGGATAATCTTCTTTTGGCTTGACATATTTTTAACCCCATTTGGCTCCATTTGTTCTAATTTTAGTGTTCAACGCTCTGACCATCAGGCACATTCTAGTGGCCAGTAGAGTCAAAAGGGGACTGAAAGGGAATAGCAATAATGAAAATTATAATGATCTAGAGATGAAGAGTAGGAGAAAATCCATCATATTGCTAATTTCTATCTCAGACAGATTTTTCCTATTATGATTGGTAATGTTTGTGTATTACATTTGTGTGCAAATTATTGGCTATGAGTTTGAATATATAGATCGCAATGATCCTGTTACCATCATGGAGGAGACTGGATACATGCTCCAGAGTTTCAGCTGCTGCACAAACATGTTTATTTATGCAATGCCACAGAATAAATTCAGACAACTTGATTAGAAGTCCAATAAATCTGATTGCTAATCTAGTGAAATGTCAGAAATAAATGATATCACTTCAGTATTTGTTGTGTTTGTTCATTTTAGTCAGGTTTTTTTGGCAGCATCCCTCATCCAAAAAATTAAGATGGATCGGATCCTTTGTGATTTGGCAACTTGTATTCAGAATTGGATAACCCATAGAAGCCTGAAAGTAGTGGTGGAAGGGTATTTTTCTGACTGGAGGTCCGTGTTTAGTGGTGTTTTGCAGCGATCCTTATTGGGACTGCTGCTGATTGTGATGTATATTTGGCTTCAGATGAAAATGTAGATAGGTGAGTTATTAAGTTTGCAGATGATACTCAGTATGTTGTGGGTGATGTAGAAGGTTGTCAAAGGGTACAATGGGATATGGGTGAGCTGTAGATAAGCACGAAGAAATGGCAGATTGAATTTAATCTGGGCAAGTGTGAGATGCTGCACTTTGGGGGAGCAAATGTTCAGGGAAAATAAACAGATAGTGACAGAAAACTGAACATAGAACATAGAACATTACAGCGCAGAACAGGCCCTTCGGCCCACGATGTTGCGCCGACCAGTTACAAAACAATGATCCACTAGCCTAAACCAATCCCTTTTCATCCATTAACCTATCCACAGATCTCTTAAACGCCCCCAAACTAGGCGCATTTACAACTGCAGCTGGCAGGGCATTCCAGTCCCTCACCACCCTCTGGGTAAAGAACCTACCCCTGACATCAGTCCTATAACTACCCCCCCTTAATTTAAAGTCGTGCCCCGTCGTGCTAGCTTTCTCCATCCTAGGAAAAAGGCTATCATTATCTACCCTGTCTAAACCTCTAATCATCTTATATGTTTCAATAAGGTCCCCTCTTAGCCGCCTTCTTTCCAGTGAAAACAACCCCAAATCTCTCAGTCTCTCCTCATAGGATCTCCCCTCCATACCAGGCAACATCCTGGTAAACCTCTTCTGCACCCTCTTAGCTATCAATTTCTGCTCAGTGACTCTGCGTTGTCGTATGTCGTAAAGGCCACCTTGGAGAATGTTTACCCGAAGATCAGAGGCCAAATGCCCGTGACTGCTGAAGTGTTTGCCAATAGGAAGAGAACAGTGTTGCCTGGTAATTGTTGAACCGTGTTCATTCATCCATTGTTGTAGTGTCAATTACCTAGCATAGAGTCCCTGTGTGACAAAATTGCCCCTCTGGACCCTTTTGAGTCTCTCCCCTCTCACCTTAAACCTATGCCTTCTAGTTATAGACTCCCCTACCTTTGGGAAAGGATGTTGACTATCTAGCTGATCTGTGGCCCTCATTATTTTATAGATCTCTATAAGATCACCCCTAAGGCTCCAGGAGTTCTGTTAATATATGAATGATTAAGTATTTTCTATAACTCATTATTAAATATTGGTGTGTATTAAATGTATTTAATCTTATTCATGGGGTGAGGGTTAGCGAACAAGCCCGATTTCAATCTTGCAGCCCACTGAGATGAAGGAGGTTCACTCATTGGCCCATTCACCATCCTACATTGCCCACCACTGGGTTAGAGTATTTTGTGTCTGCATGTGCACGTTGGGTGGGATAGGGGAAAGATGCTCTGTCAGAGAGTTGGTGCAGAGTCAATGGGCTGAATGGCCTCCTTCTGCACCTTATGGAATTTATTATTCTATTTCACCTTGATGTAAATGTTGCTGAATCCCATGTGGGATCTGACAAGTAACTAACGGGGTGGATATCTGGACAGAGAAAGTGACTGATCCCATGTGGAGGGGAATGTCGATACTTTGGAAGCTATTCAGAGATATGTTCAGTGATTGTTTTATGCCCGAGTCATGGGAAAAGGTTACAGAAGAGTGAACAGAGAGCCTGAGGTCAGAGAAGGTTCTGGAGAAAGATTGGATGTGTTGTGCCAAGATGGAACTTCGGTTACACCTTGGAGAGCTGGTGGCATGGTGGAACAGTGGTTAGCACTGCTGCCTCACTGTGCTGTGACCCTGGATTCAATTCCTTTCTTGGGTGACTGTGAAGTCTGTATGTTCTCCTTGTGTCTGCATGTGCACGTTGGGTGGGATAGGGGAAAGATGCTCTGTCAGAGAGTTGGTGCAGAGTCAATGGGCTGAATGGCCTCCTTCTGCACCTTATGGAATTTATGATTCTATTTCACCTTGATGTAAATGTTGCTGAATCCCATGTGGGATCTTGTACTGACAGGAACCCCTGTGATAGACTCACTGCAATCAATCACAATGTTTAGCTGTTTGCAGAAGGACCTGGACAATATCTAGACTTGAGCTGACAACTCGCAAGCAACATTCACACGAGATAAGTGCCAGGCAATGACCATCTCCAATAAGAGTGAATTCAACCATCTCCCATTGACATTCAATGATATTATCATCACTCAATCTCTCACTATCAACATTCTAGGGGGTTACCATAGACCATAAATTGAACTGGTCCATCCGTATAAACATTGTGCGTGTTGGAGCATGTCAGCATCCAATGGTGAGTAACTCACCTCCTGACTCCCCAAAGCCTGTCCACCATCTACAAGACACAAGTCAGGAGTGTGATGGAATAATCACTACTTGCCTGGATGAGTCAGCTCCAACAACATTCAAGAAGCTCGATACCATCCAGCATAAAGCAGCCCACTTGATTGCTACCCCTTCCACAAATATTCACCCCCTCCATCACCAATGCACCGTGGCAGTGTTTGTATCATCTACAAGATGCACTGCAGCAACCCACCACGGCTCTTTTGACAGCACCTTCCAAACCCATGATCTCTATCATCAAGAAAGGCACGGGTAAGATGGGTATAGAGGAATATGGGTCAAACGTGGGCAATTGGGACTTGCTTAGTGGTTAAACAAAAGGGTCATGGGTAAGTTGGGCCAAAGTGTCTGTTTCCATGCTGTAAACCTCTAAGACTCAATGACATGGGAACATCACCACCTGAAGGTTCCCCTCCATGTCAGTCATCATCAGAACCAGGGGTCAAGTTTAAGTATATCGGGTAAACCTTTTTTGGAAACAACAAGCATTATATGTTTTCAAGAAGGCATTAGATTTTGATTTGATTTGATATAGTGCTGTTACACATTGTATTAGTATACAGTGAAAAGTATTGTTTCTTGTGCGCTATACAGACCAAGCATACCAGTCATAGAGAAGGAAAAGAGTGCAGATTGTAGTATTACAGTCATAGCTAGGTGTAAAGAAAGATCAACCTCGTGAGAGGTAGGTCCATTCAAAAGTCTGATGGCAGCAGGGAAGAAACTGTTCTTGATTCAATTGGTATGCACCCAGGACTTTTGTCTCTTTATCCCAATGGGAGAAGGTGGAACAGAGAATGTCCAGGGTGTATGGCGTCCTTAATTATGCTGCTTTGCCGAGGCAGCAGGAAGTGTAGACAGTATCAATGGATGGGAGGCTGGTTTGAGTTATGGACTGGGTTGTTCACGACCTTTTGTAATTTCTTGTGGTTTTGGACAGTGTAGGAGCCTTACAAAGCTGTGGTACAACCAGAAACTTCGATACAGTGCTTGGGGTGAAGGAGATCAAAAGATCTTGGGGAGGATGGGATCAGGCTCTTGAATTGGACGATCACCCTATTTTCTATGTTTCTATATTTCTATGTATTTGTCACTTTATTTAAGGAAAGATGTAAATTTGTTAGAAGCAGTTGAGAGAAGGTTTACTAGACTAATGTGAGGAATGAGCAGATAGTCTTATGCGGAAAGGTTGAAGAAGTTGGGTTTGTATCTGCTGGAAGAATGTTGACAGAGTGGATGTGGAGAGGATGTCTCTGCTTGTAGGAGAATCTAGAACTAGGGGTCAAGGTTTAAAGTGAATGGTTCCTGAGTTTCCGGACCTGTCTTCCTCAAAAGGTTGCAGAAGCAGAGCCTTGAATATTTCTAAGGCAGATCTTGATACATCCTTGATTAACAAGGGGGTTAAAGGTTATTCAGGGGTGGGCAGGAATGTGGGGTCGAGGTTACAAGCAGATCAGATCTGATCTTATTGAATGGTGGAACAGGCTGGAGGGGCATAGTGGCCTACTCCTACTCCCAATTCGTATGTATTTTCATCCAGACTTGGAAATATATCACCTTTCCTTCCCTGTCGCAGGGTCCTTAATCTCCCTTTACACCTGATTCAAGATGGAGGCTTACCACCAAACCCTCAAGGGGCAATTAGGGATGGACAATAAATGCCAGCCCAGATATCAATGCCCATATCCCGTGAACTTTTTAAAAAGCTCAAACTTCTGAAAAGTCGAAACATAGAAACTAAGCCATTCGACCCTTTGAGCCTGCTCCAACATTCATTTTGATCATGGTTGATCATCAAATTCAATATCCTGATCCCCCCTTCCTCCCATAACTTAATCCCGTTAGCCCCAGGAGCTAAATCTAATTTCTTCCTGAAATCACGCACCGTTTTGGCTAAACTACATTCTGTGATAGTGAATTCCACCCACCCGGCCCCAACGAAGAAATTTCCTCTGTTCTAAAAGGCTTATCCTTTCTCACAAACTATGACCATCTAATTCTGGGCTGCACCTCCATTGTGAACATTCTTTCTGCATCTACCCTCTCAAATCCCGTGAGAATTATAAAAATTTTCATGAGGTCCCCTCTCACTCTTCTAAACTTCAGTGAATATAATCCTAACCGACTTGGTCTTTTCTCATTTGACAGACCTGCCATCCCAGGATTCAGCCTGGTAAGCATTTGCTGTGCTCCCTCTACTGCAAGGAGAAGTCATCACCATACCTCCCCTAACATTAACAGTTGTAAGTTTATTTATTAGTCACACGTAAGATTTACATTAACACTGCAATGAAGCTATTGTGAATTTCCCCTCATCACCACACTCTGGGATGCGTTCGGGTCAATGCACCTAAACAGCACATCTTTCAAACTATGGGAGGAAATTGGAGCACACGGAGAAAAGCCACGCACTTACAGGGAGAATGCACAAACTCCACTCAGACAGTGACCCAAGCCAGGAACTGAACCCAGATCTCTGGTGATGTGAAGCAGCAGTGTTAATGATTGTGCCACTAAGCCACCCACGAGATAACATCTCATATTGAAAGGGGAATTTCACAGTAACTTCATTGCAGTGTTAATGTAAGCCTTACTTGTGACTAATAAATAGACTACTTTCAAGTTGGGTGGCTTCCCTGAATGAGATTCACAATTGTTGGGGTATCCTTGTTTTGTGTGTGTGTGTGTGTGTGTGTGTAGACCAGAGCCTGTGGGGGTAGCTGGATTTGTTGAATGTAGAGATCCTAAAGCTGGAAGATCAAGGACAGCTTCAGCCAACTGCTCAGGATGGAACTCAAGCCTCAGGGGGTGAGAACCTGACGGTTCATCCATCACCTCCACCCTCCCGCAGCCTGAATGTACAGTTTAAACATTGAGCCTTCACTACCTGGAAGTCTTGCATCGGATACAACTGATAGACCGTCCGTCAGCCCTCCGATATTTTTTGTTTGTATATAACCCAATTGTCGCTTAGATAAGTCTTCGAAACTTAGAATCATCCAGTTGAAATGTTGTCTGTGAATATTTTGCCTCTTTAACTCTCTGGTTGCTGGTCAGAGCTGATGTGATTGCGAAATACCATATTAGCTGGTTGTCAATGCAGAAGGCCCTATTGCAAGGCACCATAGGACACATTTCCACTTTAATCTACTAGCAGGAGGATGAATGAAGAATCAGTTTATTGAGATAAATACCTATTTACGGAGAGTGCTGAAAAGGCTACTGTACTCAATGACCCCTAACAACCAGGGAAATCCAGCCCCCCCACCCCCTCACTATGTTCCTGGAATTGCACACTCCGGCCCGACTGGGTCACATGATCTATAGAGAACTTAATCCCTTAAGGGGTACTTACCATAGCCACTAAAAAAAGGGGAAATGAAAAAGATTTAATTAATTTGATACCCCGAAGCACTTTAAAGTTTTTTTAAATTCAATTACAGGACATGGGTGTCACTGGCTGGCCAGCATTTATTGCCCATTCCTATTTGCCCTTGCGAAGGTGGTGGTGAGCTGCCTTCTTGAAATGCTGATGCAACTGAGTGTCTTGCTAGGACATTTTATTTATTCATCTATTAGTGTCACAAGTAAGCTTACATTAACACTGCAATGAAGTTACAGTGAAAATCCCCTAGTTGCAACACTCTGGTGCCTGTGAGAATTTAGCATGCTCAATGCACCTAAACAGCACATCTTTTGGCTGTGGAAGGAAACTGGAGCACTCAGAGGAAAGCCACACAGGCACAGAGAGAACGTGCTGACTCCACATAGACAGTGACCCAAGCCGGGATCAAACCCAGGAGCCTGGCGCTGTGAGGAAGCTCAGCTAACCACAGTGCCGCCTATTTCAGAGGGCAGTTGAAAGTTAATCACACGGCTGTAACCATACTGTGCTCTGAAGCCATGGCAGTGTAGGCCAGGCCAGGTAAGGATGGCAGATTTCCTTCCCTAAACTACATTCGTGAACCAGATGGAATTTTCCGACAATGGTTTCACAGTCATCTATGGATTCTTCATTCCAGGTAATATATTGAATTCAAATTCCACCATCTGCTGTGGCAGGATTTGAACCTATGTCCAGACATTAGCTGAGTTTCTGGAATGATTGTTTAGTAATAATGCCACTAGGCCATCAACTCCCTGTAAGTGCTCAGTAATGTGTAATGTAGGAAGCTCACTTTTCCAATCTACCCACAATCTACAAGATGATGACTGGGTTAGTCAGTTTCTTGATTTGACTGAGGGATGAGTAAGAGCCAGACTGCCAGGAGTAACTCCTATGGTCTCCTTCCTGAAGTGGGGAGCATGATAGCTTCTATACCCTCTTCAGAGGTCCTTGGTTTAACATATCACCACATAGATGGTACCATGCCTCCACTAGCCCCCCAACCCATCCCAAACACGGTAGCACTCCCTCCGCACTGCACTGTCAGCCTGGCTTGTTGCAGCATGTTCTGCAGCAAGACCCAAACCAGCAGCTTTTGACCAACTAAGCCAGGGCTGATCAAAGCCTGGGAGTTCAGCCCCAATGGAATTTGATTTGATTTATTATTGTTACATGCATTAGGATACAGCAAAAAGTACTGTTTCTCGTGCGCTATACAGACAAAGCATAGAATACATAAGGGAGAAGGAAAGGAAAGGGTCCAAAATGTAGTGTCACAGTCATAGCTAGGGTGCAGGGAAAGATCAGCTTCATATAAGGTAGGTCCATTCAAAAGTCTGACAGCTGCAGAGAAGAAGCTGTTCTTGAGTCGGTTGGTACGTGACCTCAAACTTTTGTATCTTCTCCCTGACAGAAGAAGATAGAAGAGAGAATGTCCAGGGTGTGTGGGGTCCTTGAATTTGCTGGTTGATTTTCCGAGGCCACAAGAGGAAGTGGGAGGCTGGTTTTTGTGATGGACTGGGCTTCATTCACAACCCTTTGTAGCTCCTTGCCATTTAGGTCAGAGCAGGAGCCATATCAAACAGTGATATAACCAGAAAGAGTGCTTTCTATGTACATCTCTAAAAACTGGTGGAAGTCATAGCTGACATGCCAAATTTCCTGAGCTTCCTGAGCAAGTAGAGGCATTGATGGGCTTTCTTAACTATAGTATCGGCATGGAGGAAACAGGACAGGTTGTTAGTGATCTGGCCACCTCAAAACTTGAATCACTCGACCATTTCCACTTCATCACTGGTAACATGATGGTAACACAACTCAACTTACATAACACAAGAACTAGGACCAACAGTAGGCCATTCAGCCCCTTGAGCTTGCTCTGCCATTTAGTATGATCATGGCTGATCTCATCTCCACCTTCCTGCCCACTCTCCATAACCCTCCATCCCACTACTAATTAAAAACCTACCTATCTCCTCCTTAAATCTGTTTAGTGTTCCGGCGTCCATTGCACTCTGGGGCAGAGAATTCCACATTCATAATTCTTTCAGCAAAGTAATTCCTTTTCATTTGTATTTTAAATCTGCCACCCCTTAGCCTAAGACTATGATATCTCGTTCTGGACTGTCCAACAAGGGGAAACAACTCCCCTTTGTCTGTCCTGTCGTAGGAAACATAGGAAATATGTGCATGGGAAGACCATTCAGCCCTTCAAGCCTGCACCACCATTCCATATGATCATAGCTGATTCAGCATTCGACTCCTGTTTTCCCTCATTCCCCTTGATCCATTTAGCACTAGGGCCAGCTCCCTTTTGCACATATCTAATAAATTAGCCTCAACTGCTTTCTGTAGTAGAGAATTCCACTGATTCACAGCTCTCTGAGTGAAGAAAGCAATCCCTTTCAGGATCTAATAGACCTCGATTAGATCTCCTCTCAATCTTCTAACCTCCGATGAGCGTAGGCCTCAACTGATCAATCACTCTTACCCATTAGGTAGGAGAGACTATTGGTTAATTATGCTCCTTTGCCCCTTCAGTTTTTCCCCTTCACCTCATTTTGGGGCTCAGAATGAGCGAATCGTTTATTTGAGGCACTCAGTGGCAGCGTCAAGCTTTCAAATTTTGGACACCGGGTTAATATGACTCTTCCGCACCCCCCCACCCTCAGCCATGAACAGATAAAAACATCAACCAATCCCTCCCCCCCACTAAACCCGAGCCCTCCCACACCCCTTCCAGTTACTGTCATCCCAATTCAAAGAATCTCAGAATGGGAGACCACAAATATCTTTTTGCTGTCGGCAAATCTACCAGCAAATAGGGCAAGAATGTCCCTCGCAAGAATGAAGAGTGATTGATCAGTTGAGGCCTACGCTCATCGGAATTTAGAAGATTGAGAGGAGATCTAATCAAGGTCTATGAGGAGGCCACTCAGCCCATTGAGTCCGTACCAACCACAATCCCATCCAAACCCCATTCCCATAACCCCACATGTTTATCCTACTGATCCCTCTGACACTAAGGGGCAATTTAACATAGCCAATCGACCTAACCCGCACATCTTTGGACCATGGGAGGAAACCAGAGCACCCGGAGGAAACCCAAGCAGACATGATAGTGAGTGACAGGGTGGCAATTTCTGTGCCCATCCCCCCCAGGCATATTCTGATCCTGCCAATGTTAATGGGGACTATGCATGCTCCATACCCTCTGGGGTGGGGAGGGGGAGGGGGAGGGAGATGGTCATGGGGGAAAGATTGGGGTGGTCTGGGGATTATTAGCCACTGAGTCAAAACTTCAATCAGCTCTAAGGGCAGGACATGCAACAACAATAACAACAACAGCAACAACTTTCATTTATAGAGCGCCTTTAATGTAGCAGAACTTCCCCTGGGGCTTTGCGGAGGCGATTGCCAGATAGAAATTGGATTCAAGATACGTTAGGAGGTATTTGGGCAGGTGACTGAAAGTTTGGTCAAAGGAGGTGGACTCTCAGCAGTGTATTAACTTAGTGGAGATTGGCAGAGCGGCTTTAGCTTTTATTTCATTCATGGGACATGGGCTTTGCTGGCTAGGCCCAGCATCTATTGCTCATTCCTAATTGCCCCTCAAGAAGGTTGTGGTAAGCTGCCTTCTTGAGCCTTTGCAATCTCTGAGGTGTAGGGACACCCACAGTGCTGTTAGGAAGGGAGTTCCAAGATTTTGACCCAGCGACGGTGAAGGAATGGCTGGTATAGGGTTTGGAAGGGAATCTGCCAATGGAGGTGTTCTCATTCAAATGCCTGGTGGCAGCTGGGAAGAAGCTGTTCTTGAGTCAGTTGGTACATGATCTCAAACTTTTGTATCTTTTCCCTGACAGAAGAAGGTGGAAGAGAGAATGTCTGGGGTGCGTGGGGTCCTTGATTATGCTGGCTGCTTTTCCAAAGTAGCGGGAAGTGTAGACAGAGTCAATGGGTGGAGGCTGGTTTGTCTGATGGACTAGGTTACGTTCACAACCCTCTGTAGTTGCTTACGCTTTTGGTCAGAGCAGGAGTCACACCAAGCTGTGATACAGCCAGAAAGAATCTTCTGTATGGTGCGTCCGTAAAAGTTGGTGATTATCATAGCGGACATACCTAATTTCCTTAGCCTCCTGAGGAACTAGGTGCATTGTTGGGCTTTCTTAAATTAATGATTAACTATTGTGCCTCAGTGAAGTGCCATGGCAACTCCATTGCAGGGTGTGATATAAATGGAAGGAAGATGTTTTGTTAACAGTATCTGCTAATTGAATGTAGTGGCCACTGACTGGCGCTGTTTTCTGTATGTGTTAAATCTCTCAGTATTGAGACATCTGCTCAATAACTACTCCACTGCCAGGTGTAAGGGAACACAACTCTATTAATTCTATTCGCTCCATGCTCCAAACGTTAGCTGCCTCCGGAGGGTGGTTCCCAGCCCACTCACTCTACATACCCAGTCACATGCCATACCCTTAAAGGGCTATGCCCCAACATGCATACCAGGTGGCAAAGTCTACCCCTTCACTCTGAGGGCATGGGTTAACCTAGCACAGAATCTATAGAACGGGTGCTGCCAGGGCCATTCAAGCTGCCTTTCTGGGGTTGTTTCCGATAAATCCCACACGCTCAAACTGGAATGGACCCCACTACCCCTCCACACCCTCACCATAGAAGCCCAAACCCTTAATTATCTGAGATTCAGAGAAGTGGCCAGGCTGATCATAAGATTATAGGTGCAGAATTAGGCCATTCAGCCCACTGAGTCTGCTCCACCATGGCTGATACATTTCTCAACCCCATTCTCTCACCTTTTCGCCGCAACCTTTGATCGCCCTAACCAATTAAGAACTTATCTATTTATGTCTTAAAGAGGCTCAATGACCTGCCCTCCACAGCCTTCTGCAGCAATGAATTCTACAGATTCACCATCCTCTGGCTGAAGAAATTTCTCCTCATCTCGGTTCTAAAGGGTCATCCCTTTACAATGAGTCTGTGCCCTCGGATCTGAGTCTCTCTTGTTTGAGTCTCTCGGTTGCTGCAAAGGAAACACGAGTTCTGCTTCTTCATAAAATATCTTTATTTCTTTGATCCAACTCCACACACAAATCTCCACCAACAAATAGTGTGGCCCCTTTGTATATCACTGACTTCTACTGAATAATTGACATCAAATTAGGACTTAATTGGAAGGTCTGTTAATCCATTCCTAACATCTCCAACTAATGGAAATATCCTCTCCAGGATATTAATCCATGCCTTTCAATATTCTATGAGTTTCAATGAAATCCCCCCTCCTCTGGCAGCATAGTGTCACAGTGGTTAGCCCTGCTGCCACACAGTTCCAGGGACTCGGGTTCAATTCCCGGTGTGGGTGACTGTGTGCAGTTTGCATGTTCTCCCCGTGTCTGCGTGGAGAGGATATTTCCATTAGTTGAAGATGTTAGGAATGGATTACCAGGCCTTCCAATTAAGTCCTAATTTGATGTCAATTATTCAATAGAAGTCACTGATGTATAAAGGGTGCTTCAGTTTCCTCCTACAGTCCAAGATGTGCTGGTTAAGTGAATTGGCCATGCCAAATTCTCCCTCAGTGTACCCAAACAGGCGCCAGAGGGTGACGACTCGGGGATTTTCACAGTAACTTAATTGCAGTGTGAATGTAAGCCTACTTTCAGCTAATGAATAAACTTTAACTTTAACTCCATCAAATACAGACACAGTGTCCTCAAACTGTCCTTATACGACAAGCTTTTCATTGCCAGGGTATCATTCTCATAAACTACCTCTGAACCCTTCCAAGGCCAGCACATCCTTCCTTAGGTATGGATCCCAAAACTGCTCACAACACTCCAAATGTGGTCTGACCAGAGCTTTATATAACCTCAGCAGCACATCCCTGCTCTTGCATTGTAGTCATGTTCACCGCGCTGTTGCTCTTGATCCTCGGACTGAGGCTATGGTCTTGCGGGGGTCAAGGATTGCACTCATCAAAGTGTGAAGAACACTTACTCTGTGCCAGCCACAGTCAATTAACTTTGGAACAGACATTAAGGGAGGCACAGATGAGCGAGTGAGACATTGTCAGTCAATGAGCTTTATCTTCTACTTCACCGCATTCTTAATCACCCAGTACATCAAAGAGCAGCGAGGATATATAAACCACAGAATGGTGAGGTTGAGGGGGTTGGGGGGGGCTCAAGTGGCTGGAGAAGCGTGAGGCGAGATACGGGAGCAGGATGCCCTAGTCTTGGGAGACGCACCGAGTGTTGGAGTGAGAGACAAAGTTCCTGATTCGAAGGGATCACGTAAAACGCCCCCTGAATCGGAGCAGTGGAATTCATCAGACCTCTGTGAGTTTACAGTTAATCGTATCAGACTGTGTTGTTTTAGATGTGGTTTGTCAAAAGGACAGGGTGCAGAACCAGACTACCCTTTCTTCCATTTTCTTCCGGTGGGCAAAAGATACAAAAGTCTAAGACCACGTAGCATCTGACTAAAGAACAGCTTCTTTCCTTCTGTCATCAGACTTTTGAATAGACCTATCTTACATTAAATTGACCTTTCTCAACGCCCTAGCTAAAACTGTAACACTACATTCTGCACTCTCTCATTTCCTTCTTTATGAACGGTATGCTTTGTCTGTAAAGCACGCAAGAAACTATACTTTTCACTCTATACTAATACATGTGGCAATAATAAATCAAATCAATTCAAATCAAAAAAAAGCAAAGTCAGCAACACACTTCCCACCTCTGCGTTCACAGATTTGCAGATAACAAATGATTAGACTTTCCTATCCTGCAGAGCTGGGTGCAGGGATCGGTAATCAATATATGGATTTCAGTATAGGTACATGGGAGTTGGTAGATATTTTGGTACATTCTGGAAGACAAAGCAGAAAAGAGACTTGGATGTACAGAAGCCAGATGGTTGTTCTGAAACTATAGAAATGCAATCAGTGAGGTGGGATTGGGTTCCAGAAGGCTGGAATTGAAAAAAAAAGAAAAAAGAGGTAGCTTAATATTAAACCTGGACTGACCACTTGCAAAATTCCAGTCTCTGTATCGAGAGCAGTGTCTGGAGGAATTGGGGAAAGTGCTTGAAAAGACTGACAGAGAATGATGGAGAGCTGGGGCTGATTAGTAACTGGAGTGAAAGATGCATATTCTCACAAGGCTCAGAAGGGCAGGAGGGATAACAAAGAACAAAGAACAACACAGCACGGGAAACAGGCCCTTCAGCCCAACGAGCCTGACCGCCATCTTAACAATGTGTTTTTTCTACACCTCCCTTGACCCGTGTTTATGCTTATGGTACCCCCATTGGAAACCAAATTCAGGGGGGAATAATTTAGGGACAATTTGTTACCCTTGGATGGGGGTGATATTGGAGGGGGTCGGGGGGGGATCTAGATGCAGGAGGGTACAGTCTCAGCATATCAGGATAAGGGGGTTAGCCATTTCGAACTGCGATGAGGATGGATTTCTTCCCACAGAGGGTGGTTGCGTCTCTGGAATTCTCTGCCCCAGAGGGTTGCGGAGGCTAAATCATTGAGATGGATTTTTCAACTGTAAAGACATTCAGGGATTGTGTGATCTCATTCGGAGGAGGACAATCTCTGGCCTGGGGGCCATCTGAGTGTCACCCATCAGACATTCTATTGACCGTTGCCCATGCACAGGGTTGCCACATTTCACTGGCAACCATCTGCGTGGCTTTTCCCTACCAGTGTAACTGAATCGAGACACACATAAAGCAAAGGTAAGTGAAGTGAGGTACGTGCTGATTGCTCACAACATTGGCTATGAGAGCCATGTGCTCCCTCTGTGTCCAAAGTGTAAATATTTATTTTGTTTTTACCATTTGAAGTTGATGCCATTTGTATGAATATATGAAAGGTTGAGCATTTTCTATAACTTGCCTAGCTTGCTGAGCAGTGTTGTAGTTGGATGGCAGTGTCAACTCAAGGGGCTGAATGGCCTTCTCCTGCTCTCATTGTGATGCTACTGTGCCTTTAAGTTGTGTATTTTGAATCTGGTTCTTTGCAGATTGTAAGCCTTTTTGTTTTGTTTTGGTATTGACACCAAGCTACCTGATTGTATATCCTTTTATTGCTGCTTAAATGGTTTAAATGACATCTTGTTTATTTTAAATCTGGGCCTAATGCATTTTCTGGGAGTCTACGAACTTTTTCGAATTGATTTGATTTGACTTATTGGTGTACAGTGAAAAATATTGTTTCTTACATGCTGTACAGACATAGCATACCGTACAGAAGGAAGGAAGAAGATGGTACAGAATGTAATCTTATAGCTAGGGTGTAGAGAAAGATCAACTTAATGCAAGGTGTGTCCATTCAAAAGTCTGATAACAGCAGGAAGAAGCTGTTCTTAAGTTGGTTGATATGTGTCTTCAGAGTTTTATATATTTTTCCTGATGAGGGAAGATGGGAGAGAGAATGTCCGGAGTATGTGGGGTACTTGATTCATAGAATCATAGAATCCTACAGTGCAGGAGGCCATTCAGCCCATCGAGCCTGCACCGAGAACAATCCTACCCAGGTCCTATCCCCGTAACTCCATGCATTTACTCTAGCTAATCGCCCTGACCCTAAGGGGCATTTTAGCATGGCCAATTCATCTAACCCACAGATCTTTGGACTGTGGAAGGAAACTGGAACACCCATAGGAAACCCACGCAGAAATGGGGAGAATATGCAAACTCCACATAGACAGTGACCCAAGTCAGAAATCAAACACAGATTCCTGGAGCTGTGAGGCTAGCCACTGTGCCATGGGGTGCCACACCATGCTGGCTGTTTTTTTGAGGCAGTGAGAACTGTAGGCAGAGTCAATGGATGGGAGGCTGGTTTGTGGGATGGACTGGGCTTTGTTCATGACCCTTTGTAGTTTTTTGCGATCCTGGACAGAGCAGGAGCCATTCCAAGCTGATTTGTTGAAATTCATTAGTGGGACATGGGCATCGCTGGCATTTATTGCCCATCCCTAGTTGCCCATGAGCAGAGGTGGTGAGCCGCTTCTTGAAATGCTGCAGTTCATGCTCTGACATTGACCCAAAATGCTCTTAGGGAGGGAACTCCAAGATTTTGATCAAGTGACAGTGAAAGAATGGTGATATATTATCAAGTCAGGATGGTGAATGGCTTGGAGAGGAACTTGCAGATGTTGCTGTTCCCATGTATCTGCTGCCTTTTCCTTCTGGAGGGAAGTGGTCGTGGATTTGGAAAGTGTTATCTAAGGATCTTTGGTGAATTGCTGCAATGCATTTTGTAGATAGTACACACTGCTGCTACTGAGCCCCAACTAAGCAATGGGGCTGCTTTGTCCTGGATGGTGTTGAGCTTCTTGAGTGTTGGATCTGCATCCATCTAGGCAAGTGGGGAGTATTCCATTGCACTGCCATTGTGTGCCTTGCAGATGGTGGATAGGCTTTGGGGGGCTCAGGAGGTGAGTTACTCACCCATAGTATTCCTAGCCTCTGAACTGCTCTTGCAGTCATTGTGTTTATCTAGTAAATCCAGCTGAGTTTCTGGCCAATGGTAACCCCAAGGTTATTGACAGTGGGGGATTCAGTGATGGTAAGTAACACCATTGAATGTCAAGGGGTGGAGGTTAGAGTGTCTCTTATAGGTGATGGCCATTGCCTGGCATTTGTGTGGCGTGAATGTTATCAAGCCTGGATATTGTCCACATCTTGTTGCATTTGAACATGGACTGCTTCAGTATCTGAGGAATCGCAAATGGTGCTGAACACTGTGCGATCATCAGCGAACATCCCCATTTCCGACCTTATGATGCAGGGAAGGCCATTGATGAAGCAGCTGAAGATGTTTGGGCCTCGACACTATCCTGAGGAACTCCTGCAGAGATGTCCCAGGGCTGAGATGACTGACCCTCAACAACCACAACCATCGTCCTATGTACCAGGTATGACTCCAAACAGCGGAGGGTTTGCCCCTTGATACCCATTGATTCCAGTTTTGCTAGGGCTCCTCGATCCACACTCAGTCAAATGTGGTCTTGATTCAAGGGCTGTCACTCTCACCTCACGTCTGGAATTTAACTCTTTTGTCCATGTTTGAACCAAGGCTGGAATGAGATCAGGAGCTGAGTGACCTTGGTGCAACCTGAACTGGGCATCATTGAGCATGGGAGCACTGTCAATGACCCCTTCCATCACTTTATTGATGATAGTGAGTAGACTGATTGGACAGTAATTGGCTGGGTTGGATTTGTCCTGCTTTTTGTGTACAGGACATTTCTGAGCAATTTTCCACATTGTTGGGTAGATGCCAGTGTTGTAACTGTACAGGAAGAACTTGGTTAGGGGAGCGACAAGTTCTTCAGTACTATTGCTGGAATGTTATCAGGGCCCATTGCCTTTGCAGTATCCAGTGCCTCCAACTATTTCTTGATATCACGTGGAGTGAATTAAATTAGCTGGAGACTGGCATCTGAGATGCTGTGGCCACTGGAGGAGGCCAAGATGGATCATCCACTCGGCATTTCAGACTGAAGATTGCTGTGAATACTTCAGCTTTACCTTTTGCGCTGATGTGCTGAGCTCATCCATCACTGAGGATGGGGATATTTGTGGAGCCACTCCTGTTTCGTTGTCCACCACCATTCACAACCGGATATGGCAGGACCGCAGAGCTTAGACCTGATCTGTAGGTTGTGGGATTGCTTAGCTCTGTCTATCACTTGCTGTTTTTTCCATTCAGCATGCAAGTAGTCCTGTTTTGTATCTTCAACAGGTTGACACCTCATTTTTAGTTATGCCTGGTGCTGCTCCTGGCATGCCCTCCTGCACTCTCCATTGAACCAGGGTTGATCCCCTGACTTGATGGTCATGGTTGAGGGAGGGATATGCCAGGCCATGAGATGGCAGCTTGTGCTGGAGTATAATTCCGCTGCTGTTGATGGCCCTCAGCAACTCGTGGATGCCCAGTTTTGAGCAGCTAGATCGGTTCGAAGTCTGTCCCATTTAGCATGAAGATAGTGCCACTCAACATGATAGAGGTTATTTTCAATGTGAAGGTGGGACGTCATCTCCACAAGGACTGTGCAGTGGTCACTCTTTCTGATATTGTCATGAACAGATGCATCTGCAGCCGGCAAATTGGTAAGAATGAGGTCAAGTATGTTATTTCCTCTTGTTAGTTCCTTCACCATCTAACCAGTCTAGCAGTTATATCCTTTAGGGCCTGACCAGTTCGATCAGTACTGCTGCTACCAAGTTATTCCTGGTGGTGGACATTGAAATCTTCCACTTAGGGTACAATTTGCACCCTTACTACCCTCAGTGCTTCCTCCAAATGGTGCTCAACATACTGATTCATCATCCAAAAGAGGACAGTATATGGTAATCAGTAAGAGATTTCCTTCTCTATGTTTAATCTGAAGCCATGAGACTTCATGGGAACTGGAGTCAATGCTAATGATTCCTGGGGCAACTCCCTCCTGACTGTATACCACCATCCTGCCACCTCTGCTGGGTCTGTCCTGCTGGTGGGACAGGACATATCCTGGGATAGTAATAATGGAGTCTGGGGTGTTAACTGTAAGGTATGATTCCATGAGGATGATTATGTCAGGCTGTTCTTTGACTAATCAATGAGATAGCTCTCCCAATTTTGGCATCAGCCGCCAGATGTTAGTAAGGAGTACTTTGTAGGGTAGACAGGGCTGTTTATTTTGCTATTATCTGTTCTGGTGTCTAGGTTAATGCCAGGTGGTCCATCCGATTTCATTTCTTTGTTGAGACTTTGTAGTGATTGTTACAAGAGTGGCTTGCTAAACTATTTCAGAGTTGAGAACCAACCATATTACTGTGGATCTGGAATCACAGGTAGGCCAGACCAGGTAAGGAGTGCAGATTCCTTCCCTAAAGGGCCATTAATTAACCAAATGGGTTTCCCGACAATCAAAGAACAAAACAAAGAACAAAGAACAACCCAGCACGGGAAACAGGCCCTTCGGTCCAACGAGCCCGCGCCACCACACCACCCTACACCTATTCTGCCCTGCATATCTATGAATGGAACCCTACTCAGTCCGATTCAGGGAAGAAATAGTGTCAATTTGGTAAAAAACGATTAGCCTGAGAGCACATCTTTGGGGTGTGGGAGGAAACCGGAGTGCCCAGAGGAAACCCACGCAACCACAGGGAGAATGCGCAAACTCCCACAGACACAGACCCAAATCCATGTGCCTGCACAGCCAGCAGTGCTCGTCACTGAGCTGTTGCGGCGCCCATCTACCGGTCCAGGATCAAGCACACACACCGACATGAAGTACTAGGCCACTCCTGGAACTTCCAAGAGCAGCCCACGCATGACCCGCCGTGTGAATGCCCCTCGTTTGACACGAGGTGGACTTCCACCTGTGGAATAAAGACAATAATCGACAATGGTTTCATGATCATCAGTAGATTCTTAATTCCAGATTTTGTTTCTCAATTGAATTCAAATTCCACCAGCTGCCGTGACGGGATTCAAACCTGGGTCAGCAGGACATTAGCTGGGTTTCTGTATAAATGGTCAAGTGAAAATATGACTAGGCTACCTGACTTAGCAGCAGAATTAGGTCACTTGGCCCATTGAGTCTGCTCCGCCATTCAATCGTGGCTGATCTTTTTCTCATCCCCATTTTCCTGCATTTTCCCCATAACCCCTGATCCCCTTATTAATCAATAACGTATCTACCTCTGTCTTAAAGGCACTCAATGACCTGGCCTCCACAGCCTTCTGCGGCAAAGAGTTACACAGATTCATCACTCTCTGGCTGAAGAAATTCCTGCTCATCTCTGTTTTAAAGGATCATTCTTTTAGCCTGAGGTCGTGCCCTCTGGTTTGAGGCCCTCCCCTTCCCTAGCTGTGATACAACCAGAAAGAATGCTTTCTATTGTGCATCTGTAAAAGTTGTGTAGCGTTGTAGAGAACATGCCAAATTTCCTTAGCCTCCTGACAACATGGAAGCATTGCTGGGCTTTCTTAAGTATAGTGTTGGCGTGGAAGATTGATTGACAGGTCGTGTGGGACAGTTTTCTTTCCTCTCCCAAGAGGTCTTTTACTTTTAGTTTTGGCTGCTGGCTAGTTAGAAGCTGTTGGAGTCCACATTGGAAAGCATTATTTCTGTGCCTGTCCCTGTTATTAGAAACTCTGCTGCCAAGTTGTTTGCAACTTTTGTTGCCTTTTGGGAGTGAGAATCTTGCTGTTGATGGTTTTCTGGCTAGAGGTCAGCAGTGGCACTATCTCTACCTTGAGGTACATAGAACATAGAACATAGAACATTACAGCACAAACAGGCCCTTTGGCCCTCGAGTTGCGCCGATCGCATCAACCCCACCAATCTATAGACCTATCTATAACCCCCAATCCCATTAAACCCCATATACTCATCCAGAAGTCTTTTAAAAGACCCCAGCGAGTTCGCCTCCACCACCGACGACGGCAGCCGATTCCAATCACTCACTACCCTCTGAGTGAAAAACTTACCCCTAACATCACCTCTGTACTTCCCTCCCCGCACCTTAAATCTGTGTCCTCTCGTAGCGACCATTTCAACCCGGGGAAATAGCCTCTGAGAGTCCACCCTATCTATTCCTCTCAACATTTTATAAACTTCTATCAGGTCGCCTCTCAACCTCTCACCAGGTGTTGTGAGTTCCAGCACAGAGAAGCCAGGGTTTCAATTCTCTATCCAAAGGACTAATTCACAGCAGGTATTGCAGAGCTGGAAGACCATGTGATCATTCTTATTTTCTGTGCTAAATCTGGGACAGGTGAATGATTGGAAGGAATCTTGTAGTGTTGGAACAGTGCCTTGGGCTGCTAATGTATACACAATAGCAGAATTTTTTTTATTCTTGTCTGTAATTGGTAAAAGTTCATGCTAATTTTCTTTCTTTTTGTTAAATGTTTACATAAATAAATTTTATTTGATAAAAGCTCCCTAGCGGGTTATTTGAATCATACCTGGAGTGAAAAATCATATGATTAAGGGGAGTGGGGGATGGTAGAGGTGTTGGAGGCATGGGTGAGTGTGGGTATGGGTGAATATGGGAGTGTAGGTGGGGGCAGGAGGTATGGGAGGGGGCAGGGGGTGCTGGTGTGGGCATGGGTTGTGGCTGGGCATGGGTGGCCAGGGGGGAAAATATGGGTGTAGGGTACGTGTGAGAGTTGCAGGTGGAGGGAGCGGGTGGAAGATCCAGGTGGGGGGGGTTGGGGTTAGGGGTGTAGGTGAGGGGTGCGGGGGGGAGGGGGATGCAGGTGGAGGAGGGGGATGCAAGTGGGGGTGTGGGGTGCAGGTAGGGGTGGGGGTCGGTTGGGGGAGAGGCTGCAGGAGGGGGTGGTGTGGTAGTGGGCTGCGGGTGGGGTAGGGGTTGTGGGTGGGGGTGTGGGTGGGAATGGGAGGGTGGGGAAGGGGTTGCGGGTGATGGTGAGGGTGTGGGTGGAGTAGGGGGATGTGGGTGGGGGAGGGGGTTTCAGGTGGGCATGGGGATGCAGGTGGGGATGCAGGGTGCGGATGGGGGAGGAGGAAATGAATGGGGGTTGGGGGTGTGGGTGGGGGAGAGCAGTGGGGTGGTGGAGGGGGATGCGGGCAGAGGTGGGGGCTGCAGATGGGGAGTGTGGGAGGAGGAGGGGGGATGCGGGTGGGGGTGGGGGTGCAGGTGCGGGTGGGGGGGGGTGCGGCAGAAGGAGGCATTGCAGGTGGGGGAGGGAGTTGCAGGTGGGTGTGGGGGTTGCAGGCGGGAGTGAGGGAAGGGAAGTGCAGGTGGGGATGGGAGATGCAGATGAGGGTGAAGACCTAAAGCATTTTGTCTCCCGAGAGACACTCAATGTTATTTCCCACTGAGCTCAAGGGACTATTAGTGTGGCTGGATGATGGGTGGCACTGTAGCACAGTGGTTAGCACTGCGGCCTCACAGCACCAGAGACCTGCGTTCAATTGCGGCCTCAGGTCACTGTCTATGTGGAGCCTGCATGTTCTCCCCATGTCTGTGTGGGTTTCCTCTGGGTGCTCCGGTTGCCTGCCACAGTCCAAAGATCTGTGTGTTTGGTGGCTAGGCCATGCAAAATTGCCTTTTAGTGTCAAGGGGATTAGCTGGGTAAATGCATGTGGTTATAGGGATAGGACCTGAGTGGGATTGTGGTCACTGCAGACCCAATGGGCCAAATGGTCTCCTTCTGCACTGTAGGGATTCTATGATTCTGTGATTTCTGTCTGTGTCCAATTCCAGCATTCTCCCAGGAATCGGAGAGGAGGTTTACATTAACACTGTTCTGTTCTTCAATCAGGGCGTTGTGTATCGCTGACAATCCTGACAGCCAACGAGTTGAAATCAAGGTGTTGTGGGCTGCTGTGTGGAGACAGAGACACTGCTGGAAATGACTGGGCCAGTGTGGTGCTTGTACATGCTGCTCTTTTACCTACTGATAGACCACAATGGTGAGAACAGACTTCAACACAGCTTACTTAAAAAAAATTGCTCTCTCTCTCTTTCTTTCTGCGGTGTGTTTTTGTGAACATTTTTCAATTTGAGCTCCAACCTCTGTCACCTTTTGATGCTAGCTTTATGGAACAGTCACAAAATGTAACTCCTGTACCAAGCGGCACTGAGGTTCATTATCACATGAGGTGTACGCGGTGAATCATTTTACAATTCCTGGCACGCTCATAAGACCTTGCCACCATCCACCCTGCACCTCTGGGCTCATCTAACCCAACAACCTGAGGAGTGCTCTGAAAGGAGACAGCCATTCAGCCCATCGATCCCACTCTGCCATCCAACCGAGATCATAGTTATTTTCAATTCATCCATGGATTCATTTTTCCTTCATTTGTTATCCCACTTTCCACTTCTTTTTCTTACCACTGCCCCCCCTTCCATTCAATCTCTACACCACTGGCGCTCAATAGCAGCAGTGCTTATTATCTACAAGATGCACTGCAGCATTTCGCCAACGATCCTTAGACAGCACCTTCCAAACACACAACCACTTCCATCTAGAAGTACAAGAACAATAGATACATGGGAAGAGCACAACCTGCACGTTTCCTTCCAAGCCACTCACCATCCTGACTTGGAAATATATCACCGTTCCTTTGCAGCCGCTGGGTCAAAATCCTGAAATTCCCTCCCTAACGGCATTGTGGGTCAACCCAAGGCACATGGACTGCAGCAATTCAAGAAGGTAGCTCACCACCACCTTCTCAAGGGCAACTAGAGATGGGCAATAGATGCTGGCCTGCCAGCGATGTCCATGTTCCACAAATTTAATTTAATTTAAAAAAATCTCCACTCAGGCCATCTGTTACATGCCTCAGGTTGTCCTTTGACAGTCTGCTACCTTTGTACTGCTACTTACGCATTCTGATCTATTAATGTGTCACTATTAGCACCCTTCTTAGTCTGGGTCACCACCATTTACATTCTCTTTGTCTTTCTGTCCATGACACCTTTGTCAATCTCTCCCTAGCCTTCACCTATCATTGGCCCTCTATCCAGCCTCCACAACAACTGCTCCCCCACCCCGCCCTCACCAAATCAGGCAGGACCAGAAATTCCTGACGGCATGAACAGGCAGAAAGGTCCAGCCATTGTGATTGTTTGAAGTGAGGATTGGTAGATTTCTGATCTACGCTAACGTAAACAGTTATGGGGATAGTGTTGGTAAAAGGCATTGAAGTTACAGGGTCCATTCAGTCCTCAGAATAGATGTAGGCAGCACTTGGTATGATTTTTAAAAATGATTTTCTTTATTGAATAAAACTTAAAATTAACATAACAGAAATGAAAGGAAAGGGAAAAGTTAACTTGGAGAAACTGGCTTTTTCACTGCCAGCCGCCTGTGCTAATCTTGAAAATTCATTGAACTCAAAAACAAGATTGAACATTGAACTGAAAACACACACTGAAATGCACAGTGTATGTTCTTTGTAATCTGTGTTATTCAGATTGCTGCAACAAACTATGTTATAAACAACTGGCAGCTGTGTGGCCATGAAAGCTTCTGTTTCGGCTTCTGAGGAAGCCTGTTTGCAGTGCATTATTCTTTCAAAGAATGCAGTCAATTTCTAAGCTCATCCCAGAATGCCTGCTGAGTTTAAAGTGCGGCTAAATTAGCTTTGAACTTTAACAGAGTTAGTTGCATAGGCACAAGTATCTTAAAATGAAGTATTTTAACTGAAGCAAACCATACAAAGAATCCCACAATTGTCCAACCAGCCATGATAGCATTGAATGGTGGAACAGGTTTGATGAGCTGAATGGCCTACTAAACAATAAATGAAACATAACTACAGGGGTGACAGCCCCTGGTGGGGACTGTAACTAAAACAAAAATCAAAACCAAAATGTAATTCCTGGGGATGATGGCCCCCTCTGGTCTGAAGGCCTTAAGTATATCGAGTGGGCAATGTCTTCTCCCTCTCTAAGGCCACCCCCTGGATTGCAGGGGGCTGAAGGGACACTGAAAGGAGTGGCCCCTTTGAATAAATAACAAAAAAACTGGCCACAAATCCAGGCAATCTACGTAGACTTGGAAATTATCTCTGCTTAGCCATGGTAAAGGCATGCAGCTCGGGAGTCCATGAATTACTTTAGCCCCGGTTGCATTGAACAGCAGTGTGCAATGCCCTCCATGCCAGTGGAGAAAGGAAGGATACCCATAGAGAGAGTTCTCTACAGGAGACCTGCCCCACTGCCAAGTAGCAGAAGATTAGCAGTATATGAGAAAAACATCAACTAACACTACACCAGACAATATGGCGGCACGGTGGCACAGTGGTTAGCACTGCTGCCTCACAGCACCAGGGACCCGGGTTCAATTCTGACCTCGGGTTATTGTCTATGCAGAGACTACACATTTGCCCTGTGTCTGTGTGGGTTTCCTCTGAGTGCTCTGGTTTCCTCCCACACTCTGAACTGACACATGTCAGTTAAGTGCTAAACTGTCTGTTAGTGTACTGGAACAGGCACCAGAGTGTGCCAACTAAGGGATTTTCACAGTAACATCATTGCAGCATTAATGTAAGTCTAGTTGTGAGTGCTCATTGGTTGGCAAGTAGGCTGTAATTGGTAGAAACACTGCCAGTCAGTCACCTGGAGCCTTCTCCATGGCAAAACCTCTACCAATCTGAGTCTGCTTGCCAAGCAATGGGCATTCTTCTTCTAGAGTATAAATTGTTGGTTCTCCCTGACATTGGTATTCCTTGAATGTGTCCTGTTGAATCCAAGGTGAAAAGCTTCGAAGTATGACTTTTTTACAGCAATACTCAAGTTCTGGCCTACCAAAGAACAGCAAGTGAACCTTCTACAAACTGCTTCCAATGCAAATATATCGTCGTTTAGTAAGATTACCAAAACTGCGCACAGTATTGCTTTTCAAAGAGGCGCGCCATCAAAACTTTTTGTCATACACTTGCAAGTCAGTCCTGTAATCCCAGGAATCAGCCTGGTAAAGCTTCTCTGCATCCCTCTAGAGCAAGAACTTCCTCAGATGAGGAGGCCAAAACTGCACACAATGTTCCAGGTGTGGCCTCTCCAAGGCCCTGGATCATTGCAGCAAGATATCCCTGCTCCTGTACTCCAATCCTCTCACTATGAAGGCCAACATAACATTTACCCTTTTTACTGCCTGCTGCACCTGCATGCTTACCTTCAGTGATTGGTGTGCAAGGACACCCAGGTCTCATTGTACATTCCCCTCAATTTATAACCATTCAGACAGTAGCCTACCTTCCAGTTTACTGTGTGGCAGCAGTGCTAGTCACTGTGCCACCGTGCCACCCACAAGCATGTCTTCCCTGACAGGGAATCATACCTGGGCTGAAGTGGTGAAAGCACTGAACCCTAACTGAACCATCAGGGAACGCTATTATCAGGCTCTGGGGATTTATCAACCTTCAATCTCATCGGTTTTCTCAACACCATTTCTCTGCCAATATTGATCTGCTACAGTTCTTGCCTCCCACTAAACTCTGTATTTCTGGTATGTTATTTGTGACCTCCTTTGTGAAGATGGAGCCAAAGTATTTCTTCGTTCCCCAATATAAATTCCCCTGTTTCAGATTGTAAGGGACTGCAATAACTCGAGACGACTCGAGATGGCAAATAACTAATTGATAAGAAATAACAAAGAACAGTACAGCACAAGAACAGACCCTTCAGCCCTTCAAGCCTGCTTAAACTAAAACCATATGCACTTATGAAATCTGTATCCTTCCATTCACATCCTACTAATGTATTTGTCTAGTTGCCCCTTAAAAGCCACTATCGTACCTGCTCCTACTATCTCCCTGGACAGCGCATTCCCGACATTCACCACCCTCTGTGTGAAAAACTTGCCTCGCACATCTCCTCTAAACTTTTCCCCTCACACCTTAAACCTCCGTCCCCCAGAACTTGACTTTTCTATCCTAGGAAACAAAATCTGACTATCCACTCTATCCATGCCTCTCATAATCTTGTAAAACACTATCAGGTCACCCCTCAACCTCCAGTGAGAACGAACTGACCTCTCCTCATAGTTAATACCCTCCAGACCTGGTAACGTCCTGGTACATCTTCTGTGCCCTCTCCAACGAAGAACTATATACAAGAAAGGGTTTAGCAGCACAAATACATGGGTCTACTCCTAACAATGTCTTAACTCCAACTGAAGTCCTCCAGCCTCAGGAATGCCACCTTCGATCCCAATTGGTTTAGGTTGCTCTTGCACTCCATTTGCTCCAGTCTGACAATGTTACCCATGAAGGACTGTCCTTTAAACTGGCCACGCTACAACAGGGACCTACTTTAAACTCACCAATCATTTTCTCTTCTGATACCGATGTATGAGGACACCAAGTCCCCATTGACCAATCCCCTCTCCTAATTTATGGTCATTCAGATAATAATCTGCCTTCCTGTTTTTGCCACCAAAGTGGGTAACCTCACATTTGCCCATATTATACCATATCTGCCATTCATTTGCCCACTCTTTCAATTTGTCTAAATCATACTGAAGCATCTTTGCATCCTCCTCACAGCTTACCCTCCCATACAACTTTGGGACATCTGCAAATTTGGAGATATTACCTTTAATTCCTTCATCTAAATAATTAATAGTGAATAGCTGGGGTCTCAGCACTGATCACTGCAGTACCCCACTGGTCACTGCCTGCCACTCAGAAAAAGACCCATTTATTCCTATCCTTTGTTTCCTGTCTGCCAAACAGTTTTCGATCCATCGTAATGCACAATCCCAATAACATGCTCTTTAATTTTACACAGTAATTATACCTTTCTCAGAATCATCTGCTCTCTAGTTGGTTCCTCAACATATTGGTTCAGAAAACCATCTCAACCTGTCTTGGTCCCCCACGCCCACACTATAGATAAGAAAGCCCACCAATGCCTCTACTTTCTCAGAAGACTACGGAAATTTGGCATGTCCGCTACGACTCTCACTTTACAGATGCACCATAGAAAGCGGGTGGCATGGTAGCACAGTGGTTAGCACTGCTGCTTCACAGCTCCATGGGTCTGGGTTTGATTCCCAGCTCGGGGTCACTGTCTGTGTGGAGTTTGCACATTCTCCTCGTGTCTGCATGGGTTTCCTCCGGGTGCTCCGGTTTCCTTCTACAGTCCAAAGATGTGCGGGTTAAGTTGATTGGCCATGCTAAAATTGACCCTTAGGGTCCTGGGATGCGTAGGTTAGAGGGATTAGTGGGTAAATATGTAGTGATATGGGGGTAGGGACTGGGTGAAATTATGGTCGGTGCAGACTTGATGGGCCAAAGGGCCTCCTTCTGTGCTGTAGGGTTCTATGATTCTATGAAAGCATTGTTGTATCACAGCTTGGTATGGCTCCTGCTCTGTCAAAGACTGCAAGGAACTACAAAAGGTAGTTAATGTAGCCTAATCTATCATGCAAATAGGCCTCCCATCCATTCACACTTTTTTCTCTACACCCTAGCTGTGATTGTAATACTACATTCCTCACTCTCTCGTTTCCTTCTCTATGAATGGTATGCTTTTTTTCTGTATAGCACGCAAGAAACAATACTTTCCACTGTTTGTTAATACATGTGACAATAATAAATCAAATCAAATTAAATATACAATTCCTCCTGTACAGTATTGTGACTAATTTGATTTGATTTGTCCAATGTATATTCAGATTAAAATCCCCCAGGATTACAGATATTCCTTTATCGCAGGCATCTCTAATTTCCTGCTTAATGTCATTACCAACATTACCACTAAAGTTTTGGGGCCTATATATAACATCTACTAATGTTTTTTGCCTCTTGGTGTTACTTAGCTAAACCCGTATGGATTCCACATTGTCAGAGCTAATATCCTTCCTCAGTAAGGTGTTAACTGCCTCTTTAACCAGCAATGCAATTCCACCGCCTTTACCTTGCTCTCGATGGTGGGGGACTCCAGAACTAGGGGTCATAGTTGAGGATAAACTTTTAGAACTGAGGTGAGGAGAAATATATTTACCCAGAGCGTGGTGAATGTGTGGAATTCATTACCACAGAAAGGGGTTGAGGCCAAAACATGTGATTTTAAGAACAAATTGGTACAGCTTTGGGGCTAAAGGGATCAAGGGATCTCGGGAGAAGGGGGGGCAGGATATTGAATTTGATGATCACCACTAACCATCCCACATCACTGACCATACCTGACCACTACCATCCTACACCACTGACCAACCTACACCACCGACCCTCCCACACCACTGATCATTCATTACCACTGACCCCCCCTCACCACTGACCATCCCACACTACTGACCCCCCCTCACCACTGACCATCCCTCATCACTGACCATCCCACACTACTGGCCCTCCCACACCACTGACCATTCCACACTACTGGCCCTACCTCACCAGTGACCATCCCAGACTACTGACCCTCCCACACCACTGACCCTCCTTCATCAGTGACCACACCTCACAACTGACCAGCCCTCTGCACCAAGCTTGCTATGGAATAAGACCTGGATGGTCCTGAATTCAAGGTTCGAAACAGGGAGAAGGCTGATTTTAATAAGATCAGAGGTAGTTTGGCCAGAGTGGGATAGGAGCAGACACTTTTGTTTAAATCTGTGACATAACAGTGGGATGCATTCCAGACAGAAATAGGGAGAGTACAGGGGCAAGTGCTCCAATAAAGTAAAAGGTTGGGATCAACAAACCAGCCAACCCTGGATATCTCGAGATAGGCAGCAGTGGATCAAGAGAAAATAGACACACATCGAGAGCTGCAAACAGCAAAAGCCCTCGCAGAGTATAGAATATGCAAGAGGGAAGTTAAAAAGGAAATTAGGAGAGCAAAAAGGGGACTATGAAAGAATACTAGCAGGTAGAATATATCAGATCCCCAGGTTTAATGCCCTTTTTGATTGAAATGTAGATTCTATCATTGAACAGCTGGATCACTGCTGGGTTAATTTAACAAGGGGGTGGCACGGTTAACACTGTCGCCCGAGATCTGGGTGAAAGTCCAACAGTTTTATTTGGAATTACGAGCTTTCGGAGCGCTGCTCCACCTTCAAGTGAGTGGAGGTTAGTTCACAAACATGGCATATATAAGTAGGAGGAATGGTAGGAAGGACTATTACTTACGGGGCGAAAAGCTGCAGCAGGCGACGGTGCAGAGGGACCTCGGGGTCCTTGTGCATGAGTCGCAAAAACCCAGCTCGCAGGTGCAGCAGGTGGTCAGGAAGGCGAATGGGATGCTGGCCTTCATAACGAGGGGGATTGAATATAAAAGTAGGGAGGTCTTGCTACAGCTGTATAGGGCATTGGTGAGGCCGCAGCTGGAGTACTGTGTGCAGTTTTGGGCGCCGCACCTGCGCAAGGATATTTTGGCCCTGGAGGGAGTGCAGAGGAGGTTTACTAGGCTGATACCGGAGTTGAGGGGATTGAGCTATGAGGAGAGGCTGAATAAACTAGGCTTGTACTCGTTAGAGTTTAGAAGAATGAGGGGAGATCTCATTGAGACATATAAGATGATGAATGGGATGGATAGGATAGAGGTGGAGAGACTGTTCCCGCTCAAAAAAGACAGTAGGACTAGGGGGCACAGCCTCAAGATAAAGGGGGGGGGCGGTTTAGAACAGAATTGAGGAGGAACTTCTTCACTCAAAGGGTGGTGAATCTCTGGAATTCTCTGTCCGTTGAAGTGGTGGAGGCTGCCTCGCTAAATATTTTTAAGAAACGGGTTGATGGGTTTTTGATAAGAGAAGGGATTAAGGGTTATGGGGAGAGGGCGGGAAGGTGGAGCTGAGTCACGACAGATCAGCCATGATCTTATTGAATGGCGGGGCAGGCTCGAAGGGCCAGATGGCCTACTCCTGCTCCTATTTCTTATGTTCTTATGTTCTTATGTTCATAGCGCCAGGGACCCAGATTCAGTTCCGGCCTCAGGTCACTGCCTGTGCGGACTCTGCACTTTCTCCCCTATGTCTGCATTGGTTTCCTCTGGGTGCTCCGGTTTCCTCTCACAGTCTGAAGATGTGCAGTTAGGTGGATTGGCCATGCTAAAATGTCCCTTGGTGTCAGGGGGGCTGGCTCGGGTAAATGTATGGGGTTATGGGGAAAGGATCTCGGATCGGTGAACGCTCAATGGGCCTTCACTGTAGGGATCCTCTGATTTTTTGTTTCTACAAGTGTGTCAATTTTAATTTTCTCAATATAAAGATACATATTTTGCTTTTATGAAAGAGCATGAGATTACTAACATTTGTTTTTGTAAAAAATGTTGATGTTATTTGGCAGATTCTGCTCAGTCACTCATTTCAGGAAGAAGATTCATCTTAGCTTTCCTACAAAATTACGACAGATCTGCTGTTCTCAGCATGCACTTTATCACCTACGACAAACCATCGTTTGTGACTGTTACCGTATCTGACCCACCTTATAATCATTCAATCAACATCAGCGCAAGCAGCACCGCCACCTTGAAGGTGAACTCCACCTACATGTTGACAGGTAATCAAATCACCAAAAAGACGATTACCGTAACGTCAAGTGAAGATATCACTCTGGTTGGTTTGAATGGGAGATCCAGGACGTATGATACATTTTTAACTCTGCCGTTCACCAGTTTGGGTACAAAATATTATATCATCACCTATGCAGTAGACAGTTTGTACAACGTTAAGCAATTTGCCATTGCTAATGGCGACGAAGGTGTGCTGATCACCATCACAGTCTCGGGATCTCTGACCTTCAATGGGACCCATTACACTGACAAGGAAAGCTTATCCTTTGCAATGGATCCAAATGAGGTGGTTCAGTTTCAGAGCGACAAGGACTTGACAGGGACAAAAGTGGAGTCCACCAAGCCCGTGGCTGTCTTCAGTGGTGACCAGTGCATAACTGTCCCCCCGAGTAATTGTGACCACATCGGCGAGAATTTGTACCCAGTGGACAAGTGGTCCAATTCCTTCATCATTTTCCCCTTCATGAAGAAAGCAAAGAAAGACACTGTCACCATCATCTCTTCAGAGAATAACACCAACGTGAATATTCGCATGGAGGAAGGGACCTTGCAAGTGCTGCTTCATGAAGGATCACACGTCAACATCACGGTGAAAGGTGGGATGGTCATAAACTCAGCCAAACCGATCATGGTGATTTACCTGTTTACCGGCGGCAGCAACTCAATAGTTTCAACCTTTGACCCTTTTTTGTTGACGGTGATACCATCAATATTTTTCAGCAATTACTTTGTGTTTGTGACAATGGAAAAATTATACAACCACCTCCTGATCATTTTGTCAGGAACCAGCTCCTCCGTTGGGATTGTGTTAGATGAGAGACCTTTGTCTACGTACCCTTATGAAATTTCAACCTTCGCAGACTTCTCTGCTATCAGAATCTACCTGGGCGAAACCAGAGCACGTCACGTCATCTCCCACATTTCGGCTTACTTCGCCATCTATGTCTACGGGATTGGGCGAGCTGAGTCATATGGATACCCAATGGGAAACATGCCACCTGCCATCAGTAAGTGTTTGGTTGTTGGCACTGTTGGTAACTGGATTTGGGAACCTGGTCGGTCAGGACAGTGTTTTGGGGACTCAAACCCCATTGCGGGTGTCGATGGGATTGGAAATAACAGTAAAGAACAAAGAACAGTACAGGAACAGGCCCTTCAGCCATCCAAGCCTTCACCAATCATGTTGTCCTATCTAAACCACCCACCTGTATCCCTCTATTCCCCATCTGTTCATCTGTCTATCAAGATAAGTCTTAAATTTGGCTAATCTGCCTCAATCACCTCACTTGGCAATGAATTCCAACATCCTCTGAATAAAAAAACTTCTCCCACACATCTCCACTGAACATTTCCCCTCTTTTCTTGAATTTGTGCCCCCTTGTAATTGTCATTTATGCCCTGGGAAGAAGGTTCCAACTGTTCACCCCATCTATACCCCTCATAATTTTATAAACTTCTATCAATTAACTAGCAGTTTACAACTGCCATTAAAGCCCACATCCCTTGGCAGAATGGTGGTGGTGGGCGAGGGCTGAGGGTATAGGGGGGAGGGAAGTACAAGTTGAATAGTAGGACAAGATGAGGCTGTAGATAGTTAGTGGTACTCAAACTGTTGCCTTGCCCAAAGCGTTAAGTCACCAAAAGTTAGCCTGCAGGTGCAGCATGTAATGAAGAAGGCTATTAGAAAGCTATCTTTATTACAAGAGGACTTGAACAGAATTGCTTCACATATACAGGGCAGTGGCGAGAGCACATTGCAAATTCTGTGGACACATTTGGTCTCCCTATTTAAGGAAGGATGTTAATGCACTGGAGGCAGTTCAGACACATCTAAGACTGATACCAGGAATGAGCAGGTTAACTTATGAGGAAAGGTTGCACAAATTGGGCTTGTTCTCACTGGAGTTTAGAAGAGTGAGGTATAAGATTGAAGTATAAGATCTGAATGGTATTGACAAGGTGAACGTGGAAAGGATGTTTTCTCGTGAGTACAGAACTGGAATCGTAGAATCATAGAATCCTACAGAGCAGAAGGAGGCCATTCAGCCCATCGAGTCTGCACCAAACACAATCCCACCCAAGCCCCATCCCCACAATCCCATGCATTTACCCTAGCTAGTCCCCCTGACACTAAGGGACAATTTAGCATCTACCTAACCCACATATCTCTGAAGGGTGGGAGGAAATTGAAGCACCCAGAGGAAACCCGTGCAGACACAGGGAGAATGTGCAAACTGCACACAGACAGTGATTCAAGCCAAGAATTGAACTCGGATCCTTGATGCTGTGAGGCAGCGGTGCTAATCACTGTGACACTGTGCCATCCCCTAGGGAGGACCATGTTTTAAAATTAGAGGATGCTGTTTTAGGACAGAAGTGAGTAGAATGTTTTTCTCTCGGAGGGTCGTGTAACTTTGGAACTCTCTGCCTCAGAAGATGGTGGAGGTGGAAGTCATTGGGGGTAGATGGGAGGGCGAAACTCAACATAATCAACTGTGATTTTATCATGTGGGCCAGCAGCATCAAGGGGCTGCTGCGGGTATTCCATGTGTCACAAAATACAATTACATTTATAAATGAACTTGAAATAGCCATCTTTCACTTTCTGACGAATCTTTACATTATTTGCAGATTTCTATCAAGCACTTACTTCAGGAAGAAAATTCATCTTAGCATTTGCAGAAAATTATAACAAGTCTGCCATCCTCACCATGCATGTTGTCACGTATAACAGACCAACAGGTGTGAGTGTTACCATATCTGACCCACCTTATAATAGTTCAATCTTTGTTGGTGCAAACAGCACTGCCACCACAACAGTGGGCTCCTCTTACATGTTGTCAGGTAACCAAATCATCAAAAAGGTGATCACCATTACATCAAATGAAGACATCTCCCTTATTGTGTTGACTGAGAAAGCCAAAGCGTTTGGTATGTTTTTCACTTTACCGTTCACCAGCTTGGGCACCAAGTATTATGTCATCACATATGATGTAGACAGCCTGCACAATGTTAAATACTTTGCCATTGCTAACAGCAATGAAGCTGCGCTGATCACCATCACTGTCTCAGGATCTCTGATCTTCGAGAAGACTCGGTTCACTAACAGAGAGACGTTCTCCTTCACAATGGATCCAAACGAGGTGGTTAACATTCAGAGCGACAAGGACCTGACAGGAACAAAGGTCGAGTCCAATAGGCCCGTGGCTGTCTTCAGCGGTGACCGATGCCTCTCTGTCATCCCCGGCAATTGTGCCCATATTGGTGAAAGTTTATATCCGGTGGACAAGTGGTCTGATACCTTTGTCATTTTCCCCTTGACGAACAAAACAAAGAGGGACATCATTACCATTGTCTCTTCGGAGAATGACACCAATGTGAAAATTCACACAGAGGAAGGAATCACGCAAGTGTTGCTTCACGAAGGATCCCACATCAACATTCCTTTGAATGACCGGATGATGATAAACTCAACCAAACCAGTCATGGTGATGTACCTGTTTACTGGCGGTAGCAACTCAATGGTTTCTACCTTTGAGCCCTTCATGTTGACCATGATATCATCTGTCTTTTTCAGCAATTACTATATATTTGTGACATTAGACAACTTATTCAATTACATCCTGGTCATTTCACCAGGATCAACCTCCACCGAGATCATGTTAGACGGGGTACCTTTGCACACGTACCCCTTTGAAAACTCAACCTTCGCTGGTTTCACTGCCACCAGAATCTACCTGGGTGAAATCGGAGGCCGTCACTTCATCTCCCACGGTTCAGCTCACTTTGTCATCTACACCTACGGGCGTGCCAACTCAATTGGATCCCCAATTGACAGTAAGTTTTTGATTGTTCACAATTTTCATTTGAGGACTTGTGCTGTAGCAATAATGTGACTAGATGAGTTAACGCGAGTATTTTTTAATTTATTGAATAAAAAAATGGGACATGGGCTTGGCTGGCTGGCCGGCATTTATTGCCTATCCCTTTTTGCCTTTGAACTGAGTGGCTCGCCCAGTCGTTTCAGGGGGCAGTTAAGAGTCAACCACATTGCTGAGGCTCTGGAGTCACATGTAGGCCAGACCAGATAAGAACGGCAGATTTCCTCCAGTAAAGGACATTAGTGATCCAGATGGGTTTTTCTGACAATCGACAATGAGTTTCATAGTCATCAATTGATTCTTAATTCCAGATGTTTTTTATTGAATTCAAATTCCACCATCTGCCATGGCAGGATTGGAACCCAGTTCTCCAGAACAGTAGCTGAATTTCTGGATTGATAGTCTAGCGAAAATACCACTCAGCCATCGCCTCTCCCAGCGCTCGTGGAACAGTTGCTTGCATCCTATGAGGGAGACCGGTGGAACTTAAACTCAATGAACTGCATACAATTACTGCATGCTGTTCATGGTGGCCATGAAACAATCATGAATCCTGGTTAAAAGACTACGTCTGTGGCAACAGCACACATCCTCTGACAGATTACAAATGGTATTGTGGGCAGGAGGAGTCACTGTTTGACAGATGGGTCTCTAAGGGTCATAAAGTCTTCAGAGCAGTGCAGAGTGTAGTCAATGTTGCTGATATGGTAATAAAAGAGAAGAGACTCCAATAAGCATTACTCACGAGAAATCATCACACATTTACATGGGATAACACTGTAAGAAAATGGTAGCCATATCACATTACTGACCATTTCACACCGCTGGCCATATCACACTGCTGACCATATCCCACTGCTGACCATATCACACTATTGGCCATATCTCACTGCTGATATCACACTGCTGACCATATCCCACTACTGACCATATCACACTGCTGATCATATCACACCGCTGACCATATCATACTACTGACCATATCTCACTGCTGATCATATCACACTGCTGACCATATCACACTGCTGACCATATCACATTGCCGACCATATCTCACAGCTGACCATATCATATGCTGATCATATCACACTGCTGACCATACCCCACTGCTGATCATATCTCCATGCTGAGCATATCACATTGCTGACAATAGCTCACTGCTGACCACATCACACTGCTCATTGTATCAGACGACTGACCATATCACCCTACGAACCAAACTTGACTGCTGACTATATCTCATTGCTGACCATATCTCACTGCCAATCATATCTCACTGCTGATCATTTCTCACTGCTGACCATATCTCAATGCTGACCATATCTCACTGCTGACCATATCACACTGCTGGCCGTGCCTCACTGCAGACCATCCCACACCCTGACCATCACACACCACTGGACATCCCTCACCACTGACCACCCCACACCACTGACCATATCACATCACTGACCATACCACACCATTGACCTTGTGTAATGTCTTTTATAATACTCCAGATGTGAATGATTGGATCGGTTGTGGTGTGAAATGAAACACAATTGGCTTTTTTAATTGAACTCCATCTACATTGTCACCATTCACATTATAACATATTATTATTATTTGGCAGGTTCCTCTCCATCACTCAGTTCAGGAAGAAAATTCATCCTGGCTTATCTACAGAATTTTGACAGTTCTGCCATTCTCGCCATGCACATTGTCAGTTATGAGAAACCAACACTTGTGAGTGTTTCTGTACCTGAACCACTTTATAATAATGTAATCTCCATGAGTGCAAACAGCACTGTGACCCTGACGCTGAATTCCTCCTACATGTTATCAGGTAACCAACTCACAAAGAGGTTGATCACCATTACATCAAATGAAGAGATCTCCGTCTTTGGGGTAATTGGGAGATTTAAAACATATGATGCATTTTTCACTTTGCCATTTGCCATTTTGGGGACAGAGTATTATATCGTCACCTACTCTGTGGACAGTCCGTACAATGTTAAACAATTTGCTATTGCTAACGGTAATGAAGATGCACTGATCACCATCACAGTCTCAGGATCTCTGATCTTCGAAGGGACTCATTACAAAAACAAACAAAGCTTCTCATTTGCAATGAAGCTGAACGAGGTGGTTCAATTCCAGAGTGGCGAAGACTTGACAGGGACTAAGATCGAATCCACCAAGCCAGTGGCTGTCTTCAGTGGTGACCAGTGCATAACTGTGCCCCCGAATAATTGTGGCCAGATTGGTGAAAATTTATACCCTGTGAATAAGTGGTCCTCTTCATTCATTGTTTTCCCCTTGATGAATAAAACTAAAAAGGACATCATCACCATTGTCTCTTCAGAGAAAGACAACAAGGTGAATTTTCACACAGAGGATAGGATCTCGCAAGTGCTGCTTCACCAAGGATCTCACGTCAACATTACTCTGAACAGTGGGATGGTCATAATCTCAACCAAGCCGGTCATGGTGATTTACCTGTTTACCGGGGGCAGCAACTCTATAGTTTCAACCCTTGACCCCTTCATGTTGACCGTGATCCCTTCTGTCTTTTTCAGCAATTACTTTGTATTTGTGACATTGGACAATGTGTTCAATTACATCCTGATCATCTTGTCAGGGTCAAACTCCACTGGGGTCATGTTAGACGGGGCACCTTTGCACACGTATCCCTTTGAAAACTCAACCTTCGCTGGTTTCACCGCCATCCGAATATCCCTGGGTGAAACTGGAGGACGCCACATCATCTCCCACGATTCAGCTCACTTTGCCAGCTATATCTACTGGCACAAGCAAATGGATTTAATTGGATACCCACTGGGCATCATTGGTAAGTGTTTGGCTGTCCATTGTCTTCATTTGAGGGGCTGATGGTGCAGTGGTAATGTCACTAACTTAACTTTCTAGAGAGGCAGGCTAATGCTCTTGGAACATGGGTTCAAAGCCCACCATGGCAGCTTGTAACTTAAAATGAATGAATTGGGAACACTTATGAGCTGAATACTAGTTATGTCAACTGTGAAATGCTCACTGATTCTGGACAAAATGCTAAATTTGGTTCAACAATTCCAGTGAAGCACACATCCTGTGACAAAATAATGATCACAATTGGGATGTAGGATCAGAGGAGTCTGTATAGTCTGTATTTAGCCAATCGGTGTCAAAATGTTATACCATCATCAGGTTAATCTGAAATGATGCTGACAAGATTATACAAGAGAAAGGCTAGAACTCCATCACTTGTGAAACATAGTCACAACATTGAAAGAGGACAAACCTCATCTCACTGCTGAACATATCACAACACTGACTACCCAACACCACTGATCCTCCCACACCACTGACCATCCCACACCACTGACCATCCCTCACTACTGATCATTTCACACCACTAACCTTCCCTCACCACTGAGGTTCCCTCACCACTGACCCTCCCTTGCCACTGACCCTCCCTCACTACTGACCCTCCCTCACCACTGACCATCTCTCAGAACTGACCATCCCACACCACTGACATCACTCGCTACTGATCTTCCCACACCACTGACCCTCCCTCACCAATGATCACGCAACACCACTGACCATCACTCACCACTGATCCTCCCACATCACTAACTCTCCCACACCACTGACCATCCAACACCACTGACTATTATTCACCACGGATCCTCCCATGCCACTGACCATCCCTCACCATCAACCATTGTTGGCATAAATGTGTCTTTTTCTGCTTGGCATTCAGTGACTGGTGGCATTCCGCAGGGATCTGTGCTAGGGCCCTAACTGTTTACATGATATATTAATGATTTGGAAGGTGGAACTAAATGTATTATCTCCAAATCTGCAGATGATATAAACTTGGGTAAGAGAGTGAGTTGTGAGGAGGATGCAGACATGCTTCAGTGTGATTTGGACATGCTGAGTGAGTGGGCATATACATGGCAGATGCAGTATAATGTGGATAAATGTGAGGTTATCCACTTTGGTAGTAATAATAGAAAGGAGATAAATTGAGAGAGGTGGTTACTCAGTGAGACTTTGATACCCTCGTGCTCCAGAAGCAGAAATTAAGTGTGCAGGTGCAGAAGGCAGTAAAGAAGGCAAATGGTATGTTGACCATCATAGCAAGAGGATTTGAGAATAGAGGTAAGGATGCTTCACTGCAATTGCATAGGCTACACCGGATGAGTGTGTGCAGTTTTGTCGTTCTTATCTGAGGAAGGATATTCTTAAAATAGAGGGAGTATAGCAAAGGTTTACTGGATGGCAGGACTGCCATATGAGGAGAGACTTAGTCAGTTAGGATTATATTCACTGGAGTTTAGAAGAGTGAGAGGGGATCTCAGAGAAACTTATAAAATTCTAACAGAATTCAACAGGATGCATTCAGAAAGTATGTTCCCAATGGAGGGGGAGTCCAGCATTAGATTCATAGTTTGAGGATGTGGGGTAACACTTTTAGAACTGAGGTGAGGAGAAATTTCTTCACCCAGGGAGTGGTGAATATGTGGAACTCACTACCACAGAATGAATTTGAGGCCAAACTGTTGTGTGATTTCAAGAAGAAATTAGATATAGCTCCATGGGCTAAAGGGATTAAGGGATACGGAGGAATCAACATATTGAATTTGATGATTATAATGAATGTTGAAGCATGCTCAAAGGGCCGAATGGCCTACTCCTGCTTCTAGTTTCTATGTTTCTATGGCCATCCCACACCACTGACCATCTCTCCCTAACTCTCGATATCAGTCTGGAGGCCTATGTCTCAATTATTTTCTTCATTTCTAAGTGGAACAAAACATAATTATCTTTGACAATTGAATTTAGCCTTTAGTTCAACAGTTAGCCTTTATAGGATGGGGTATAGAGTAAAAGAGCTGGAGTCTAATGTTGCAGTTGTATAGAATGTTGGTTAGGCTGCATTTGGAGTACTGTGTCCAGTTCTGGTCGCCTTACTACTGGAAAGACGTGGAGACCCTGGAGAGAGTGCAGAGGAGGTTTACCAGGATGCTGCCTGGTATGGAAGGACTGGGTTATGAGGAAAGATTGAGCAAATTGGGACTGTTTTCCCTTGAAAGACGGTGACTGAAGGGAGAACTAATAGAGGTATATAAGATTATGAAGGGTATAGATAGAGTAAACAGTGGTAAGCTTTTTCCTAGGTTCGAAACGCATGTTACGAGGGGCCATGGGCTTGAGAGGGGGGGGGGGGGGGGGGGTGCGCGGTGCGGTGCGAGGTATAATTCGGATGTTAGAGGGAGGTTTTTCACACAGAGGGTAGTGGGAGTGTAGAATGCTCTGCCAAGCAAGGTGGTGGAGGCAGGCACGCTGGAGTTGTTTAAGAGTTACTTAGACAGGCACATGAGTGGGATGGAGATTGACGGATATAGGAGACTGTTTTAAATAAGGTTCAGGAGCCTTGGGACGTCCCTGGGCATGTATAAGGATGTGGATGATACTGATGATTTTCTCTTTTAATCCACAGGTGCTTCGGTCCGCCTTGTTGTCCAACAAGGGGCATACACGCGATGGGTTGTACAAGGGCTGCTCTTGGTTGTTTCGAGAATAGCCTAGTACTTCACGTCGTTAGCGTACGCTTAAACTGGACCAGATGCTGGGCAACAGGACAGCTCAATGACTATCACTGTTTGCTGTGCAGATACATGGATTTGGGCCAGTGTCTGTGGGAGTTTGCGCATTCTCCCTGCACCTGTGTGGGTTTTCTCCGGGTGCTCCAGTTTCCTCCCACACCCAAAAGATGTGCTATTAGGCTGATTGGTGGAACAAATTGTCCCTAAATTAGTCTTCCCTCAATGTGGAATGCCATAAGCATAGACAAGGGTCATGTGTGGAGGGGGGACTCATAATGTTAAAATGGCAGCGCAAGCTCGTTGGGCCGAAGGGCCTGTTTCCCGGGCTGTTTTGTTCTTTGTATCTTTGTATCTTTGAATTTGAAATTGTCACCATTCACCCTTTTTCTGACATTATTTGGCAGGTTCCTCTCAATCACTCATTATGGGAAGAAGGTTCATCTTAGTATTTGTAGAAAATGATGACATTTCTGCTGTCCTCACCATGCACATTGTCACTTACAACAAACCAACAGTTGTGAGTGTTTCTATATCTGACCCACCGTATAATCATTCAGTCTCCATCAGTGCGAATAGCACTGCATCCGTGACGCTGAATTCCACCTTCCTGTTGACAGGTAGCCAAATCGCAAAGAAGGCAATAACTATCACATCAAATGAAAACATCTCCCTCATTGTGTTAAATGGGAAATCCAAAACTTACAATATGTTTTTCACTTTGCCGTTCGCCAGTTTGGGTACAAAGTATTATATCGTCACCCACTCTGTGGACAGTCCACACAATGTTAATCAATTTGCTATTGCTAACGGCAACGAACATGTCCTGATCACCATCACCGTCTCAGGATCTCTGATCTTCAATGGGACTCAGTTCACTCACAGAGAGAGGTTCTCATTTACATTGAGACCAAACAATGTTATTCAGTTTCAGAGTGACAAAGACTTGACAGGGACAAAGGTTGAGTCCACCAAGCCCGTGGCTGTCTTCAGTGGAGACCAGTGCCTCTATGTCACCCCGAATAATTGTGACCATGTCGGTGAAATTTTATACCCTGTGGACAAGTGGTCCGATTCTTTCATTGTTTTCCCCATTATGAAGAAAGCAAAGAAGGACATCATCACCATTATCTCTTCAGGAAATGATACCAACGTGAATATTCACACAGAGGGAGGGATTTCACAAGAGCTGCTTCACGAAGGATCTCACGTCAACATTACTGTGAACGGTGGAATGGTCATAAACACAACCAAACCAGTCATGGTGATTTACCTGTTTACCGGGGATAGCAGCTCAATGGTTTCAACCCTTGACCCCTTCATGTTGACCGTGATCCCTTCTGTCTATTTCAGCAAGTACTTTGTATTTTTGACATTAGACAACTTATTCAATTACATCCTGGTCATTTCACCAGGATCAATGTCTGCTGGGATCATGTTAGACGGGGCACCTTTGTACACATACGACTTTGAAAATACAACCTTTGCTGGTTTCACTGCCAGCAGAATCTACCTGGGTGAAACCGGAGGTCGTCATGTCATCTCTCACGATTCAGCTCACTTTGCCATCTACATCTACGGGAAGAGGCGAACGGATGCGATTAGATATCCAATGGACAATACATTACCCACGCTCAGTAAGTGTTTGTTCATTCACAGTCTTCATTTGAGGAGCTGATAGTGCAGTGGTAATGTCACTAGCTTAATAAGCTCGAGAGGCTGGCTAATGTCCTTGAAACCTGGGTTCAAATCACACAATAGCAGCTTGGAAATTAAAATGAATGAATTGGGAACAATTCTGAATTGAACACAAATGGGGATGAAATGATCATTGATTCTGGACAAAATGCTAAATTTGGTTCAACAGTTCCAGTGAATCACCCAGCCTGTGACAGAATAACGATCACAATTGGGATATAGGATGAGAGGAGTCTTTATTTACTAATTAGTCTGTATTTAGCCAACGGCTGTCAAAACGTCATACCATCTTCAGGTTAATCTAAAATGAACATCATTATCACTGCTGAGGTAATACAAGGGACTAGGCCAGAACTCCCAATCCCGTCACTTGTGAGACATTGACCAGAATTCTCTGATCCCGCCCATAGCTGGAATTGGATTCTCTATTCCGCCCGCAGTGCACAGAGATTTGTCTGATCATCAAATTCTCTGTTCTCGCTGGCAGTGGGCACAGGGCATGCAAGACCAGAAAATTATGGACATTATTACACAATTAAACCCAGACACACCATATCACACCACTGACCATATCACACTACTGACCATATCATAGTGCTGATCATATTGCACCACTGACCATATCATAGTGCTGATCATATTGCACCACTGACTATATCACACTGCTGACCATATCACACTGCTGACCATATCACACTACTGACCATATCTCACTTTTGACCATATCTCACTGCTGTCCATATTGCACTACTGACCATTTTGCACTGCTGACCATATCACACTGCTGGGCATATCTCACTGCTGTATATATCTCACTGATGACCATATTACACTACTGACAATATCACACTGCTGTCCATATCTCACTGCTGAGCATATCTCATTGCTAGCCATATCTTACTGCTGACAATATCACGCTGTTGACCATATCACCCAGCTCCCCCAATATTATCATCATACTTTTGCCCATATCACACTTCTTACCATATCACACTGCTGGCAGTATCACACTCCTGACCACTGCATTATCAAGTAAATGAATTAATCACGCAAATAAATGTAAATGTTTTGATACAGATGGGATTTTGGAGATACGGCTGCAGGGCGACCAGGGATGGGAATCGAACATCCAGTCGTATTCAGTATTTAGGAAGGATAGTCAAAAAGATAAAAGCAGTGGAATGCATTGCTGGTTAAAGAGGAAATTAACACCCTACTGAGGAAGGATATTAGCTCCAGCAATGTGGAATCTACATGGGTGGACCTAAGAAACACCAAGAGGCAAGAAAATGTTAGTAGGGGTTGTATTTAGAGCCCAAAACTGTAGTGGTCATTTTGGGAATTACATTAAACAGGAAATTAAAAATGAACGCGATAAAGGAATATCTGTATTTATGGGTGATTTCAATCTGCATATAGATTGGTCAAATCAAACTAGTCACAAACTGTGGAGGAGAAATTCCTGGAATATATATGGATGATTTTCTGGACCAATATACTGAGGAACCAATGTGAGAAAAGCCCATTCTAGACTGGGTATTGTGCAATGAGAAAGGAGTATTGACAATCTAATTATGCGAGAGCCCTTGGGAATGTGTGACCTCAACACGATAGAATTTTTCAACTAGGTGGAGAGGCACGTAGTTGATTCTGTGTCTAGAGTCCTGAATCTTAAAACTACAATGATACGAGATACTACAATGATATGAGGCGTGAACTTGCTATTATAGATTGGGAAATGTTACTTAAAGGAATGACAGTGGATAGGCAATGACAAACATTCAAGAAGCACATAGGTGAACTGCAACAATTGTTTATTCCTGTCAGGCACAAAAGTAAAACTGGAAAGGTGGTCAAACTGCGGTTACAGGGGAAATTAGAGATAGCATTACATCCAAGGGAGAGGCATACACATTGGCCAAGAGAAACAACAGACGCGAGGATTGGCACCAGTTAAGAATTGAGCAAAGGACCAAGGGACTGTTTAAGAAGGGGAAAGTAGCGTATGAGCGTAAGCTTGTGGGAAACATAAAAACTGACTGTAAAATTTCTACAGGGGAAATACACCAGTGAAGACAAATGTCAGAAATAGGGGATTTATAATGTGGAATAAAGAAATGGCTGACCAACTGGATATATATTTTAGTTCCATCTTCACAAAGAAGGACACAAATAAAATACCAGGGATATTGGGGTACACGGGGTTTAGTGAGAGGAAGGAACTGAAGGAGATCAGCATTAGTAGAGGAATACAGCTGGGGAAACTGTATCCTGCATTTACTATTTGAAGGTCGATTGAAGGTCGATAAATCCCAAGGCTCTGATAATCTGCTTCCTAAAGTACTTTAAGAAATAGTGGATGCATCTTTCAAGTTTCTTTAGACTCTGGAACAGTTCCTCCAGATTAGAGGGTAGCTAATGAAACACAACATTAAAAAAGGGAGGTAGATAGAAAACAGGGAGTTATAGGCTGGTAAACCTAATGTTGATAGTCGGGAAACTTCTAAAATCCATTATTAAAGACTTTATAGCAAAACACTTGGAAAACAGTGGCAGGATTGGGCAGAGTCAGCATGGATTTATGAAAGGGAAATCATTCTCGACAAATCTACTGGAATTTTTTGAGGATATAATTAGTAGAGTTGATAAGGGAAGCAGGGGATGTGATTTTTTTGGACTTTCAGAAGGCTTTCAACAAAGTCCCATATGAGAGATTAGCATGTAAAATTAAAGAACATGGGTTTAGGGGGACAGGCTGGCAGACAGGAAATAAAGAGTAGGAATAAATAGGTATTTTTCCAAATGGCAGGCAATGACTAATAGTACCGCAGGGTTCGGTGCTGGGACCCCAACTATTCATTATATGTATATTAATGAGAGAACTAAATGTAATATCTTGAAATTTGCAGATGACACAAGGCTGGGTGGGAACGTGAGCTGTGAGGAGGATGCAGAGATCCTTCAGTGTGATTTGGACAAGTTGAATGAGAGGGCAAACAAATAGTAAATGCAGGATAATTTGCATAAATGTGAGGTTATCCACATTGATAGCAAAAACAGGAAGGCAGATTATTATCTGAATGACCATAAATTAAGAGAGGGGATTGTGCAATGAGACCTGGATGTCCTCGTACACCAGTCAGTAAAAGTAAGCATGCAGGTAAAGCAGGCTAAGGCAAATGGTATGTTGGTCTTCGTAGCGAGAGGATTCACGTACAGGACCAGAGACGTCATGATGCAATTATTAGAGCCTTGCTGAGGACATACCTGGAGCATTGTGTACAGTTAAGGGTACCTTATGTGAGGAAGGATGTTCTTGCTCTTGTGGAAGCACCAGGCATGGTAAACCTGGAAAGGCAGAAGTATTGTATGAGGAGAGATTGAGTCGGTTGAGATTGTATTCACTGGTGTTCAGAAGAATGAGGGAAGAATCTCATAGAAACCTATAAAATCTAAACAGGACTAGTCAGGGTAGATGCAAGTAGGATGTTCCTGATGGTGGGGCTGTCCAGAATCGTCCAGACTGAGGATACAGGATATACTATTCAGGACAGAGATGAGGAGAAATTTCTTCAACCAGAGAGTGGACAGCCTGTGGAATCTGCTATCACAGGAACTAATTGAGGCCAAAACATTCAATGCTTTCTAGAAGCTGTTTGACAGGACACTTGAGGCAAAGGGGAATCAAACAATATGTGGGATTAGGCTATTGAGTTGGATGATCAGCTGTGATCACAATGAATGATGGAACAAGCTTGAAAGATCAAATGGCCTACTCCTGACCGTATCTTCCATGTTTCTATATCAAATGGATGATGATATCACATGCAGATAATATCACAATGCTGGTGACAACACACAGCTGATCATATCACACGACTGACTACATCACACTACTGATGATATCGTATTGCTGATCATATTTCACTGCTGACCATATCACACAACTGACCATATTATACTACTGATTGTATCTCATTGCTGACCATATCACATTACTGACCATAGCTCATTGCTGACCATATCACACTGCTAATCATATCATTCTGCTGACCGTATCTCACTGCTGACCGTATCTCATTGCTAACCATATCTCATTGCTGACCATATCTCATTGCTGACCATATCACACTGCTGATCAGTTCACACCATTGACCATATCACACTGCTGATCAGTTCACACCATTGACCATATCTCACTGCTGATCATATCACACTGCTGAACATATCTCATTGCTGACCATATCACACTGCTGATCATATCACTCTGCTAACCATATCTCACTACTGATCATATCACACTACTGACTGTATATCATTGCTGATCACATCTCATTGCTGACCATATCACACTGCTGACCAAATCACATAATGACCATATCTCGTTGCTGATCATATCACACCGCTGGCCATATCACATAGCAGACCATATCTCATTGCTGACCATATCACACCATTGATCATATCATACTACTGACCGTATCTCACTGCTGACCATATCTTACTGCTGACCATATCTTATTGCTGACCATATCTCACTGCTGATCATATCTCATTGCTGACCATATCACACTGCTGACCATATCTCACTGCTGACCATATCTTACTGCTGACCTTATCTCACTGCTGACCGTATCTCACTGCTGATCATATCTCACTGCTAACCGTATCTCACTGCTGATCATATCTCATTGCTGATCATATCTCTCTGCTGACCACTTCTCTCTGCTGACCACATCTCACTGCTGATCATATCTCATTGCTGACCATATCACACTGCTGACCATATCATACTGCTGACCATATTTCATTGCTGATCATATCACACTGTTGACCATATCACACTGCTGGCCACATCATTCTGCTGACCATATCTCGCTGCTGACCACATCGCACTGCTGACCATCCCACATCACTGAACATCCCACACCCTTGTCCATTTCTCCCTAACTTGCAGATTGGATATTATGACCTCGCTCATCCTGAAACTGTAAAATCCCACCCGAGGTCAATAGATCTTTCCATGTTGCACCACCACTCGCCTGCTCCAATTCTCACGGCGGTGGGGCAGTAAAATTCTGGCCTAAGTGTCTCAATTATTTTCCATGTTTCTAAGTGAAACAAAACTCAGTTACATTTTGCAAATTAACTTGAAATGAACCCTGGAAGGATAGGGAGTTTTAGTTCACATGGGCAGCATGGTCAGTGCAGGCTTGGAGGAATGAAGGGCCTGTTCCTGTGCTGTAATTTTCTTTGTTTTTTGTTCTTTGTCTCTCTTCACTTTTTTTTTCTGACATTATTTGGCAGGTTCCTCTCACTCACTCACTACAGGAAGAAGATTCATCTTAGCATTTGTGGAAAATTATGACAGTTCTGCCATTCTCAACATGCACATTGTCAGTTACAACAGACCAACAGTCGTGAATGTTTCTATACCTGACCCACCGTATAATCATTCAGTCTCCATTAGTGCAAACAACACCGCGACTGTGATGCTGAACTCCACCTATATGTTGTCAGGTAGCCAACTCGCAAAAAAGACAATAACTGTTACATCAAATGAAGACATCTCCCTTGTTCTGTTAAGTGGGAAATCCAAGATGTACAATATGTTTTACACTTTGCCGTTCACCAGTTTGGGTACAAAGTATTATATCGTCACCTACTCTGTGGACAGTCCGTACAACGTTAAACAATTTGCTATTGCTAACGGCAACGAGAATGTCCTGATCACCATCACCGTCTCGGGATCTCTGATCTTCAATGGGACTCATTTCACTCACAGAGAGAGGTTCTCGTTTACATTGAGATCAAACAACGTTATTCAGTTTCAGAGCAACAAGGACTTGACAGGGACAAAGGTCGAGTCCACCAAGCCTGTGGCTGTCTTCAGTGGAGACCAGTGCCTCTTTGTCACCCCGGGCAATTGTGACCATGTCAGTGAAATTTTACACCCTGTGGACAAGTGGTCTGATATGTTTGTCGTTTTCCCCATTGTGAAGAAAGCAAAGGACATCATCACCATTGTCTCTTCAGGAAATGATACTAACGTGAATATACGCACGGAGGAAGGGATTTCACAAGTGCTGCTTCACGAAGGATCTCATTTCAACGTTACTGTGAACAGTGGGATGGTCATAAAGACAACCAAACCGGTCATGGTGATTTACCTGTTTACCGGGGGTAGCAGCCCTGTGGTTTCAACCCTTGACCCCTTCATGTTGACCGTGATCCCTTCTGTCTATTTCAGCAATTACTTTGAATTTGTGACATTGGACAATGTGTTCAGTTACATCCTGGTCATTTCATCAGGGTCACATTCCGCCGAGATCATATTAGACGGGGCACCTTTGCACAAGTTTCCCTTCAAAAGCTCAACCTTCGCTGGTTTTACTGCCGCCAGAATCTATCTGGGTGAAACTGGAGGCCATCACATCATCCGCCACAATTCAGCTCACTTTGGAATCTACCTCTATGGGAACAAGCGAGCTGATTCGATTGGGCCCCCAATCAAGAAAAAACCATCCACCCTCAGTAAGTGTTTGGTTTCTGTGTGGAGTTGGTGGTGTGGTGGACCAGTATTCCAGATTCATGTGTTCGAATGTCACCAGGGCAGCTGGTGGAATTTGAATTAAGTGAAGGAAAGAAATGTGTTGAACTGAAAGCTAGTCACTGAGACTGAGGCCAGAATTATGCATCCATTGATGCTGCAGCTACCCGCGGGGATGGAGAATCTGGCACTCAGCCAAATTTCCATTCACTGAAGCAGGACTGGAGAATCCCAGCTGCGAGCGAGGTCGGAGAAAAAAGTAGTTAAAATTTACTTATTAATTATAAGTCGGCTTACATTAACACTGCAATGAAGTTACTGGGAAAATCCCCTACTGTGAGAATCCCTATGACTTGATTCTTTCATCTGATGGGACTGGAAGTGGTGCAAGATTCAGTTTAGGCAGCCGTTGGCATCAAAACCGATTAAGGGGCTGCTAGTGCGAAACAGGTGCTGAGATAGGTTCTGCCTGGCCGGGGTGATTGGGACGATGGTGGGCACATAGAAAGGGGAGGGTGCTGGGCTGACACATGTCGAAGTGTCCCACAGCAGTTCAGGCTTCGTGGAGTTCCGTCCTGTAAATGCTGATTCCAAACAAAATAAATAGCAATGCAATAACCATGCCAGGTATCTAGGGGTGATGCTAATATACAAACTACAATCCCCAGGGCATGCTACAAAATTATGTCTCATCTCAGATAGTTCATCATTCTCCACATCATTGTTAAAACTGACATGTTAAGGCCAACTGGCCAATGGCTGGTCCACCATATAATAAAGCAGGTGGGCCATGTAAAAGTGTGTAAATTTCCTTCTCCATGGTTGGCTGGTTTGCCTCTCCCTCTCACTTGCATGCACTGACGGGGAAAATTACACAAGTGTCCTTGACAAATGCCCAATGATGTGATTTCACCTGCCTCAGGGGCAGTTACAGACCGGACAAGAAAGGTAATTGTCTGGCCAATGAAACTACACCAATCTCCATTTTAATTCTGCATTGGATCGACTGGAGTCGAGCTGCATGTCTAAAATAAGAGAAAAAACAAGGCAATGGCAAAGGTGGGTCTCAAGAACAAGTTATATGCAAACATTCATACTGCACAGTGCCCTAATTGCACTGCCGACTATATCGCACTGCCGACCATATCGCACTGCCAACCTTATCATACTGCCGACCATATCGCACTGCCGACCATATCGCACTGCCAACCTTATCACACTGCTGACCATATCATACTGCCAACCTTATCACACTGCCGACCATATCGCACTGCCGACCATATCGCACTGCCGACCATATCGCACTGCCAACCTTATCACACTGCCGACCATATCGCACTGCCGACCATATCGCATTGCCAACCTTATCACACTGGCGACCATATCACACTGCCGACCATATCGCACTGCCAACCTTATCACACTGCCGACCATATCGCACTGCCGACCATATCGCACTGCCAACCATATCGCATTGCCAACCTTATCACACTGCCGACCATATCACACTGCCGACCATATCACACTGCCAACCTTATCACACTGCCGACCATATCGCACTGCCGACCATATCGCATTGCCAACCTTATCACACTGCCGACCATATCACACTGCCGACCATATCACACTGCCGACCATATCGCACTGCCAACCTTATCACACTGCCGACCTTATCGCACTGCCGACCACCAAAGAGGTGGATGGGGGCAAGGCAGTTGATGTGGTATATATGGATTTTAGTAAGACTTTCGATAAGGTTCACCATGGTAGGCTTCTGCAGAAAATGCAGATGTATGGGATTGTGGGTAATCTAGGAAATTGGATCAGGAATTGGCTAGCGGATAGGAGGCAGAGGGTGGTGGTTGATGGTAAATATTCATCATGGAGTTCAGTTACGAGTGGTGTGCCTCAGGGATCTGTTTTGGGGCCACTGCTGTTTGTAATTTTTATTAATGATCTGGATGAGGGTATAGTTGGGTGGATTAGTAAATTTGCTGATGACACCAAAGTTGGAGGTGTGGTAGATTGTGAGGAAGGGTGTCATAGTCTGCAGGGAGACTTAGATAGGTTGCAGAGTTGGGCCGAGAGGTGGCGGATGGAATTTAATGCGGAGAAGTGTGAGGTAATTCACTTCGGTAGGAGCAACAGATGTGTCGAGTATAGGGCTAATGCGAGGACTTTGAATAGTGTGGATGAACAGAGGGATCTAGGTGTATGTGAACATAGATCCCTGAAAGTTGGGAATCAAGTAGATAAGGTTGTTAAGAAGGCGTACGGTGTCTTGGCGATTATTGGTAGGGGGATTGAATTTAAGAGTCGCAGCGTCATGTTGCAACTGTACACTACTCTGGTGCAGCCGCACTTGGAGTACTGTGTGCAGTTCTGGTCCCCACATTACAGGAAGGATGTGGAGGTTTTGGAGAGGTGCAGAGGAGGTTTACTAGGATGTTGCCTGGTATGGTGGGGAGGTCCTATAAGGAGAGACTGAGGGATTTGGGGTTGTTTTCATTGGAAAGAAGGCGGCTAAGAGGGGATCTTATTGAAACATATAAGATGATTAGAGGTTTAGATCGGGTGGATAGTGATAGCCTTTTTCCTCGGATGGAGAAAGCTAGCACGAGGGGGCATGCCTTAAAATAAGGGGAGGTAGCTACAAGACGGATGTCAGGGGTAGGTTCTTTACCCAGCAGGTGGTGAGGGATTGGAATGCCCTGCCTGCTGCAGTTGTAAATGCTCCTAGTTTGGGGGCGTTTAAGAGATCTGTAGATAGGTTTATGGATGAAAAGGGATTGGTATAGGCTAGTGGGTCATTGTTTTTGTAACTGGTCGGCGCAACATCGTGGGCCGAAGGGCCTGTTCTGCGCTGTAATGTTCTATGTTCTATATCGCACTGCCAACCTTATCACACTGCCGACCATATTGCACTGCCGACCATATCACACTGCTGACCATATTGCACTGCCGACCATATCATACTGCTGACCTTATCACACTGCTGACTTTATCACACTGCTGACCATATTCTACTGCTGATCATATCTCACTGCTGAACCTATCATACTGCTGACCATATCTCCCTGTTCCTCCTATCATACTGTTAACCATGTCACATTATTGACCATATCACACAGCTGACTACATTTCACTTCAGACTGTATCTTTGTACTCCCCCTGCCACACTGCTTATTAGATCTCACTGCTGACCACATAACACTGCTGACTATATCACAATACGGGCCATATCACACTGTTGACCATCTCACACTAATGACAATGTCACACTGCTGACCATATCTCACTGCTAACCATATCACACTGCTGCTCATATCATACTACTGATAATATCACACAGCTGACCATCTCACACTGCTGACCATATCCTATCACTGCTGAACCTGTCGTACTGCTGGTCATATCTCCCTGTTCCTCCTATCATACTGTTAACCATATCACATTACTGACCATATCACACAGCTGACCACATTTTATTTCAGACTGTATTTTCTGCTTATTAGATCTCACTGCTGACCATATCTCACTGCTGACCATCTCACACTGCTGACCATCTCACACTGCTGACCATCTCACACTGCTGATCACATCACACTGCTGATCACATCAAACTGCTGATCACATTGCACTGCTGACCATATCACACTGTTGACCATATCACACTGCTGATCGCATCACACTGCTGACCATATCACACTGCTGACCATATTTTGCGTCGGTATTCACAAAGGAGAGGGGTTTGGAATCGTGTGGTCTCTTGGAGGGAGTGGAGGTTTATTTGCAGGATATAGTTATTACGAGAGAGGAAGTGCTAGGGCTTTTAGGTAGCGTAAGGACGGATAAAGCTCCGGGGCCTGATGGTATTTATCCCAGGCTGCTTAGGGAGGCGAAAGATGAAATTGCTGGGCCTCTGGCGCAAATCTTTGTCTCTTCTTTGGACACAGGTGAGGTCCCAGAAGACTGGAGGGTAGCAAATGTGGTCCCGTTGTTCAAAAAAGGCAGTAGGGATAACCCTGGGAATTATAGACCGGTGAGTTTGACGTCGGTGGTAGGGAAGTTAATGGAAAAAATACTTAGGGGTAGGATGTATGAGCATTTGGAGCGTTGCGATCTGATTAGGGATACGCAACATGGCTTTGTTAGAGGGAGGTCTTGCCTTACGAATCTGGTGGAATTCTTTGAGGAGGTGACAAAAACAGTTGACAATGGGAGAACCGTTGATGTCATCTATATGGATTTCAGTAAGGCGTTTGACAAAGTCCCTCACGGTAGGCTGGTAGAAAAGGTTAAGGCGCATGGGATACGAGGCAAGGTAGCTAGGTGGATTGAGAACTGGCTGGGAAATAGGAAACAGAGGGTAGTTGTGGAAGGGACCTTGTCGGGCTGGAGGTCAGTGACCAGTGGTGTGCCGCAGGGCTCAGTACTGGGACCTCTCCTCTTTGTAGTCTACATAAATGACTTGGAAGAGGGCGTAGGTGGTGTGATTAGCAAGTTTGCTGATGACACCAAGATGGCAGGGTTGGCGGGTACGGAACTGGAGTGTCAGGTGATACAACAGGATATAGATAGGTTGGTGCAGTGGGCAGATAGGTGGCAGATGGCATTTAATCCTGACAAATGCGAGGTGATGCATTTTGGACGGAATAATGCAGAGAGGAGCTATGAGATTAAAGGGAGGCCGATTAGGAGTATTGACATACAGAGGGACCTGGGAGTGCAGGTTCACAAATCCTTGAAGGTTGCATCACAAGTGGAGAAGGTCGTTAGGAAGGCTTATGGGATGTTGGCCTTTATAGGAAGGGGCATAGAGTATAAAAGCTGCTGTCTAATGCTTCAGTTGTACAGAACGTTGGTTAGACCGCATTTGGAGTACTGCGTCCAGTTCTGGTCACCTTACTACCGGAAGGACGTGGAGTCTCTGGAAAGGGTGCAGAGGAGGTTTACCAGAATGTTGCCTGGCATGGGGGGACTGGGTTACAAGGAGAGGTTGAAGAAACTGGGACTATTCTCCTTGGAAAGGCGGAGATTGAGAGGGGACATGATAGAAGTATATAAGATAATGAAGGGAATGGATAGAGTTAATAGTGGGAGACTGCTCCCTAGACTAGATACAAACACGAGAGGTCATCATTTAAGGGTGAGGGGGGAGAGGTATAATTTGGAGGTGAGAGGAAGGTTCTTTACGCAGAGAGTTGTAGGGGTCTGGAACGCGCTACCGAGTAGGGTGGTGGAGGCAGGAACATTGGACTCGTTTAAGATGCAGTTAGATAGGCACATGAGTGAAACGAGAATGGAGGGATATGGTAGGGGATATTAAATAGGGTTAAACCTCGGGAGACACCGGAAAGGCAGGCTGTAAGATTAATATTTTGACTTTATTCCACAGGTGGAGGTCCACCTCGTGTCAAACGAGGGGCATTCACACGGCGGGTCGTGCCTGGGCTGCTCTTGGAAGTTCCAGGAGTGGCCTAGAACTTCGTGTCGGTGTGTGTGCTTGATCCTGGACCGGTAGATGGGCGCCGCAACAGCACAGTGACTAGCACTGCTGGCTGTGCAGGCACATGGAATTGGGCCTGTGTCTGTGGGAGTTTGCGCATTCTCCCTGTGGTTGCGTGGGTTTCCTCCGGGCGCTCCGGTTTCCTCCCACACCCCAAAAATGTGCTCTCAGGCTAATCGGTTTTTACCAAATTGACACTATTTCTTCCCTGAATCTGACTGAGTAGGGTTCCATTCGTAGCCATGCAGGGTAGAATAGGTGCAGGGTGATGTGGCGGCGCGGGCTCGTTGGGCCGAAGGGCCTGTTTCCCGTGCTGGATTGTTCTTTGTTCTTTGTTTTTATATCACATTGCTGACCATTTCTCACTACTGACCATTTCTCACTGCTGATCATGCACACATTTGACCATCCATTATCATGTATTTCCTTCCCTAATGAGAGTCATTTACCATTTCTTATCCCACATCATTGACAATTCAAAAGCACTGCCATCCCACACCACTGATCATCCCATACCACTGCCTGTCCTGTACCACTGAACCTCCCTCAACACTGACCTCCCACACCACTGCCCATCCCTCAATGCTGATCCTCCCACACCACTGACCTTCCCTCACTACTGACTCTCCCTCACCACTGACCCTCCCTCACCACTGCACATCCCACACCACTGAACTTTCCTCAATGTTGATCCTCCCACATGACTGACCCTCCCTCAACACTGCCCATCCTGTACCACTGACCCTCCTTCACCACTGCTCATTCCACATCACTGACCATCCCTTGCCACTGACCCTCCCTCACCACTGCCCATCCCACATCACTGACCATCCCTTGCCATTGACCACCCCACACCACTGATTCTCCCTCAACACTGCCCATCCCGTACCACTGACCCTCCCTCACCACTGACCCTCCCTCACCACTGCCCATCCCACACCACTGCCCATCCCACACCACTGATCATCCCTCGCCACTGACCATCCCACACCACTGACCATCTCACATTACTGACCATCCCTCACCACAGTCCACCCCTCATCACTGATCCTCCGACACCACTGCCCATTTCTCAATGCTGATCCTTCCACACCACTGATTCTCCCTCAACATTGCCCATCCCTTACCACTGACCGTCCCTCACCACTGACCCTCTCTCACCACTGACCCTCCCTCACCATTGTCCATCCCTCACCACTGCCCATCCCTCACCACTGCCCATCCCTCACCACTGACCCTCCCTCATCACTGACCCTCCCTCACCTCTGATCATCTCACACCGCTGACTCTCCCTCATCACTGACTCTTCCTCACCACTGACTCCCTCACCACTGACCATCCCTCACCACTGCTCATCCATTACAACGGCCCATCTCTAACCACTGACCATCTCTCACCACTGATCCTCCCTCACCACTGACAATCCGTCATCATTGCCCAATCTTCACAACTGCCCACCCCTCACCACTGACCCTCCCTCATCACTGACCCTCTCTCACCACTGATCATCCCACACCACTAACCCTCCCTCACCACTGACCCTCCTTCACCACTGATCATCCCTCACCACTGATCATCCCACACCACTAACTCTTCCTCACCACTGACCCTCCCTCACCACTGCCCATCCCTCACCACTGGCCCTCCCTCACCACTGGCCCTTCCTCACCATTACTCATCCCTCACCACTAACCCTCCCTCACCACTGATCATCCCTCACCACTGATCATCCCACACTACTGACCATCTCTCACCACTGATCCTCCCTCACCACTGACAATCCGTCACCACTGCCCAATCTTCACAACTGCCCATCCCTCACCACTGACCCTCCCTCATCACTGACCCTCTCTCACCACTGATCATCCCACACCACTAACCCTCCCTCACCACTGACCCTCCTTCACCACTGATCATCCCTCACCACTGATCATCCCACACCACTAACTCTTCCTCACCACTGACCCTCCCTCACCACTGCCCATCCCTCACCACTGCCCATCCCTCACCACTGACCCTCCCTCATCATTGACCCTCTCTCACCACTGATCATCCCACACCACTAACCCTCCCTCACCACTGACCCTCCTTCACCACTGATCATCCCTCACCACTGATCATCCCACACCACTAACTCTTCCTCACCACTGACCCTCCCTCACCACTGCCCATCCCTCACCACTGGCCCTCCCTCACCACTGACCCTTCCTCACCACTGCTCCCCTCATCACTGACCCTCCTTCACCACTGATCATCCCACACCGACTCTCCTTCACCACTGACCATCCCTCACCACTGATCATCCCACACCACTGACCTTCCCTCGCCACTGACCATCTGTCACCACTGCTCGTCCTTCACCACTACCCACCCCTCACCACTGAACCTCTCTCACCACTGCGCATCCCTCACCACTGTCCATCCATCACCATTGTTCCTCCCTCACCACTGGCCCTTCCTCACCACTGGCCCTTCCCTCACGACTGATCATCCCACATTACTGACTCTCCCTCACCACTGACCATCCCTCATCACTAACTCTTCCTCACCACTGACCCTCCCTCACCACTGACCATCCCTCACCACTGCTCATCCTTCACAACTGCCCATCCCTCACCACTGACCCTCCCTCACCACTGATCATCCCACACCACTGACCATCCCTCACCACTGACCATCCCACACCACTGATCTTCCCTCACTACTGACCATCCCACACTACTGACTCTTCCACACCACTAACCATTCCACACTGACTCTCAATGTCAATTACTCAATTTTTAGTCTGTTTATTTTCTCCAAGCGCCTCAATTTTCGACAATTCTAAATAAAACTAAATTCAATTCTCTTTTCAAAAGCAGTTGTATGGTCATTTTCATTGTGAAACGAATGTTGTTCTTTTTTGGCAGATTCCTGTCAATCACTAAATTTAGGATGGAAATTCATCTTAGCGTTTCTGTAAAACGCTGACAGTTCTGCTGTTCTCACCATGCATGTTGTCACTTATAACAGACCAACGGTTGTGAGCGTTTCTATATCTGACCCAGCTTATAATCAAGCAATCTCCATTAGTCCGAACAGCACTACTATGCTGGCGCTGAACTCCACCTACATGTTATCTGGTACCCAAATCGCAAAGAAGACAATAACCGTTACGTCAAATGAAACCATCTCCCTCGCTGTGTTCAGTGGGAAAACCAAGGCGCATAATGCATACTTTATTTTATCATTTGCAAATTTGGGTACAAAGTACTTTATCTTCACCTACCCTGTGGACAACGTTAACCAATTTGCAATTGTTAACAGCAACAAATATGTGCTGATCACCATCACCGTCTCGGGATCACTGATCTTCAATGGCACCCGGTTCACTGACAGAGAGATGTTCTCCTTTGCACTGAGACCAAACGAGGTGGTTCAGTTTCAGAGCGACAAGGACTTAACCGGAACAAACGTCAAGTCCACCAAACCCGTGGCTGTCTTCAGTGGAGACCAGTGCATGATTGTTCCCCCAGGTAATTATGACTATGCCAGTATAAATTTATACCCGGTGGACATGTGGTCCCATTCATTCATCATTGTCCCCATCACGAAGAAAACAAAGAAGGATGTTATCACCATTGTATCTTCAGCGAATGACACCAACGTGCATATTCACACTGAGGTAGCAAATTGGCAAGTGCTGCTTCACGAAGAATCCCACTTCAACCTCACAGTGAACAGTGGAATGATCATAAACACAACCAAACCGGTCATGGTGATTTATTTGTTTACTGGCAGCAACGACTCAATGGTTTCAACATTTGAGCCCTTCCTGTTCACCGTGATCCCCTCTGCCTTTTTCAGCAATTGCTTTGTATTTGTGACCTTGGACAACTTTTTCAATTACCTCCTTGTCGTTTCATTGGGACAAATCTCCTCTGGGATCATGTTGGACGGGGCACCTTTGTCCTCGTACCCCTTCGAAAACTCAACCTTCGTTGGCTTCTCCACCACCAGGATCTATCTGGGCAAAACTGGAGGGCATCATGTCATCTCTCATTGGTCAGCTCACTTTGGAATCTATATCTATGTGAGTGAACAAGCTGGTCCCTTTGGGAACCGAACAGCCAACAGATCACCCACAGTCAGTAAGTGCTTCACTTTATGAGTTTTCATATTGAGAGTTGGTGGCATCTTCAGAGTATGACTGGATTGGTAATCCAGGGGCTGGGGATATAGGTTCAAATCCCTCCAAGATGGGACTCTAACTCAGGGATGACAAACCTGAATTGAAATCAAGCAAAATACCGCAGCTGCTGGAAATCAGAAATCATGAACAGAAAATGCTGGATGAATTCAGCAGGTCTGGCAGCATCTCTGGAGAGAGAAATATAGGGAATGGATCGGATCATGCTTCTACATAAGTTGAATTGAATACTGGTCGAGGTGACCATGAAGTTAATCTGCTTCACCACTACCAGCGAAGTCCTAATGTCAGGAAAGATTAATAAATTGAATTGCAGCACTAGAGACTATGGTGATCAACCATTTGTTCTCACAGTGTCGTCAGCCAGTTAGTGAAAAATGTAAGACACTGTCACAGATGTGACAAAAGAAGTGAACAAGCCAAAGATCTGCTGACCATATCATACCACTGACCATATCACAGTACTGACCGTATCTCACTGCTGATCATATCTCCACACAGACTGTCATCCTAGGCCAGTATTGAACCCAGGTTCCTGGTGCTGTGAGGCAGCAGTGCTAACCACTGTCCACCGTGCGACCCTAGGTGTGTGAGAGTTGAAAATTCAGAGAGAAGCCACATGTCGAAGTACCACTAGTGGGAAATCAGGCTGTAATATTCCTTTCGGCATTTTCATCGTAGCTAATGGCGAGCTGGGTTTCCCATTGATCGGTGTTGGGAACTCAATCAACCTGAATTACCATCGTGTGAATAGTGGCTTATGCAGGGCACAGTCAGGGCAAGAGGCTAAAGGACATACTGGGGTTTTGCAGGACAGGGTACCGAAACATAGATCTCATTGAGACTTATAAAATCCTAACAGGACTAGACAGGGTGGATGCAGGGAGGATATTCCTGCTGAAAGGGATGCCCAGAACCAGGGGCCACAGCCAGAGGATTTGGAGTAAATCATTTAGGACAGAGGTGAGAAGACATTTCTTCACCAAAGAGTGGTGAGCCTGTGGAATTCATTACCAGAGAATATATTGAATGTTTATGCCAAAACATTCAATATATTCAAGAGACAGCTGGATATAGCACTTGGGACGAATGGGATCAAAGGTTATGGGGAGAAAGCAGGATTAGGCTATTGAGTTGGACGATCAGTCATGACCGTGATGAATGGCGGAGCAGCTCAAACGGCCTTCTCCTGCTCCTATCTTCTATGTTTCTATGCCTGGCACACACCTCGAAGCTCCATCCCAGAGAGGGGCAAGACTTCTGTACTCAACAGGGATCAGGCACTGTTTGGTGTGCAGGGCCTGGTCATGGTATCGCACTTGTTGGCAGTGCGATTGTCTGGCATGATACAGGGCTATAGACGGGATGGTCATGGTTGGGGAGGCAGCAGCTACCTGTAGTAAATGGGGATATGGTAACAAAGGGATTGGGGTGGAGTGGGAGCATTCCAAGTTCTCCTGGGGGAGGGTGGGTGTGGGGTGGATGTGGGGGACTGTGGCCAAAATAATATGTTTTCAGGAAGCAGTTAGATTATAGCCCTCAGGGTGAAAGCATATAGCGGGAAAAGCAGGATCAGGCTACTGAGTCAGACGATCAGCTATGATCATAATGAATGGTGGAGCAGACTCCAAGGGCTGAATGGCCTCCTCCTGCTCCTGTTTTCTGTGACTCTTTGGTCATGTTCTCCTCTGTAGGTACAGCCTTGAATGGGGAGGTGAAGGTGGGTGGGGGTGAGGTCCTTATAAGCCATGGGAACATGAGCAGCGATGGATTCGGGGCCGTGGGAGGTTGGATGTTGGGGGAGGGTTGCAATGACAATGGGATCCAGGATTACTGAGACAGGGAGGATAACCGAAGGGAGCTGGAGGATAACCGGAGGGAGCTCTACATTCATAGCATGAGGCTCCAAGTAAATTAGAGGAATCCAAACACTTGCAGGGGGGAGGGTTGGAGATGGTTTTGAACCACAAAAGTTACTGTGCAGTCTGATGTCAGAACTTGAAAAGAATCTGCACAGGAGAGATCCGAGGCAGCGAGGGAGAGGGTCCTTAGTGGATCTTTTGGGACACCGTCTATCTGCTTAGAGTCACAACACTGAAATATTCAGAGCTGAGAGAAATAAAGGAAGACTTCCTTGGAAGATGCAATTAGACCCATTAGATGTAGGAGTCATTGGCTTCACAGTACTGTTTTTCAATTTTTTAAAGCGGGTATGTCAGAATGGAAAACGCAGGGAACCATGAAGGGAGCACAGTGGCTACATATCTGCCAGATCATAAACAAAAGCCTCTAACGTGCTCTTAGAATCACAGAATCCCTACAGTGCAGAAAGAGGCCATTCAGCCCATCAAACCTGCACTGACCCCAATCCCACCCAGGGCCTAACCCCATAACCCAATGTATTTATCCTGCTAATCCCTCTGACATTAAGGGGCAATTTAGCATGGTCAATGAACCTAACCAGCACATCTTTGGAGTGTCTGAGGAAACCGGAGCACTTGGAGGAAACCCATGTAGACATGGAGAGAATGTTCAAACTCCACACAGACCATGACCCAAGGCCGAAATTAAACCTGGGCCCATGGTGCTGTGAGGCAGCAGTGCTAATCACTGCGCCGCCCCATTGGCCAGGATCACAGACCAAAGGTCATCCAGCCAACACTGAAGTGTGAGATGAGCTTGATCCGTAGAGCTGATCAGAGATTGTAGTCACATGGTTTGTTACATGGAAGTTTCCAAACTCCCTCTGAGAAGAGATGTCAACTATCAGGGTTGGCATTGGTCACCTAGATCCGTGAGCTTGCCCCTCAGCCACACATATGCATCAGAGAAAGCCATGAAGCTCCTACAGTGCAGAAACAGGCCACTCAGCCCATCGAGTCTGCACCAATTCTCCAAATGAGCACTTTAATCAGGCCCATGAATTGGGTGGACAACACCTGACGGTTATTGTTGGGCTACTGTGTTTGCAAATGGGTTGTTCCAGGGACCCAGAAAAGACCAATGTGGCACCTCAAAGTCCTCAATGTGTACATTTATCAAGGAAGATGGTGGCCGCCATCTAGTAAGGCTCATCGTTACAGTGGGTGAAGATAGCCAGGCTGCTTGATTCCCAGATCTCGCTGCAATCGCGGACTTCCTTGCAGTAAAAGGTGCAATCAATTGCACATATGTGGCTCTATAAGCTCCATGGTAACAACCCCCGACATTCATTAACAGGACAGATGTGTGACCATCAGAAGCGCATTTGTGCCAGGTACCCAGAGAGTTTCCATAACTCCTACAGCCTGTGTCACTCCCACATACCTGATATATTCAAAGGGCCTCAGTGATTATAAAGTTGGTTGTTTGAGGATAAGGGGTATCTGGTCCAGACGATGGCTCATTACACTCCCTGTACATTATCCTCAGCATGCCTCATGCAATGCAGAACTCAACATGATCCATAATTGAGAAAACCATTGCCACCTTCAAGATGTATTTCCAGTGTTTGGACCATTGTCTCCATATATCCTCTGCTTCCCTTCGCTTCAAGTGCTATATCTAATTGCTTCTTTGTTTTGGTTGCATTCAATGTTTTGGTCTCAATTACTTTCTGTGGTAACAAATTCCTAGGGCTGACCATTCTCTGGGTGAAGAAATTTCTCCTCATCTTAGTCCTAAATCACCTACCCTGCATCCTCAGACTGTGGCCCCTGGTGCTGGACTCCCCAGTCAATGGGGCCATCCTTTTTGTATCTATCCCACTTTGTCCTGTTAGACTGGTTAGTTAGCTGAATGTGGAGATGCCAGCATTGGACTGGGATAAGCAAGCTGGAAACCATGAGCAAGCAAAAATGGATCATTTTCTCATTATAGGATTTAGAAGAATTATAGAATCCCTACAGTCCAGAAGGAGGCCATTGAGCCCACCAAGCCTGCTCCCAGGTCCTATCTCTATAACCCCACATGTTTACCCAATTTAGTCCCCCTGACACTAAGGGACAATTCAGCATGGCCAATCAACCTGCATATCTATGGATTGTGGGAGGAAACTGGAGCACATAGAGGAAACCCACACAGACACAGGAGTATCACCCAATGCCAGAATATCCCAGGTTCTTGGCACTGAGGCAGCAGTGCTAACCATTGTGCAATTGTGCTGCCCTTGGCCAGATTTAATAAGTGGTGTGCCATAGGGATCAATGCTGAGGTTTCAACATTCTACAATTTATATAAAAGATTTGAATGATGATATCTCACTGCTAACCACATCACACTGCTGACCATATCTCACTGTTAAGTATATCACTCTGTTGATCATATCTCACTGCTGTCCATATCACAATGCTTAATCATATCTCATTACTGACTGTATCACAAATATGGCCCTATTGTACTACTGACTATTTATTACTCCTGATTATATATGACTGCCTGTGTGGAGTTTGCATGTTTTCCCCGTGTCTGTGTGGGTTTCCTCCGGGTTCTCCAGTTTCCTCCCACAGTCTAAAGATGTGCAGGTTAGGTGAATTGCCCATGCTAAGTTGTCAATTAGTGACCAAGAATGGTGAATTAGCCATGGCAAATGCATAGGGTTAGAGGGACAGGTGAGAGGGGAGGGCCTCAGTGTGGTGCTGTGGGTGGCATGTTGGCTCAGTGGTGAGTAATTCTGCTCCACGTACCTGGGTTCGATTCCTAGATTGGGTAACTGTGTGGAGTCTGCACATTCTCCCTGTGTCTGTGTGGGTTTTCTCTGGTTGCACCAGTTTCCTCCCACAGTCCAAAGGTGTATGCATCAGGTGCTTTGGCCATGCTAAGTTGCCCCTTAGTGTCCCAGGATGCATAGGTTAAAAGGATTAGATACGTGGTGTTACAGGAAAAGGGCCTGGGTGGGATTGTTGTCAGTGCAGACCCGATGGGCTGAATGGACTCCTTCTGCACTGTAAGGATTCTATGATTCTATGTTCTTTCAGAGAATTGATGCAGACATGATGGACAGAATGCCATCTTTCTGTGCTATGATCATATCCCACTGCTGGCCATATCTCACTGCTGACCATATCACACTGCTGATCAGATCTCACTGCTGACCACATCTCACTGCTGACCATATCACACTGCTGATCATATCATACTGTTGGCCATATCTCATTGCTGAACATATCACACTGCTGACCCTATCTTACTGCTGACCATATCTCACTGCTGACCATATCACACTGCTGACCATATCTCACTGCTGACCATAGCAACTGCTGATCATATCACACTGTTGGCCTTATCTCACTGCTGACCATATCTCACTGCTGACCATATCTCACTGCTGACCATATCATTCTGCTGGTCATATCTCACTATTGTTCATATCACACTGTTGACCACATAGCACTGTTAGCCATATCACACTGCTGACCAGATCTCACTGCTGACCACATCTCACTGCTGACCATATCACACTGCTGGCCATATCACACTGCTGATCATATCATACTGTTGGCCATATCTCATTGCTGAACATATCACACTGCTGACCCTATCTCACTGCTGACCATATCTCACTGCTGACCATATCACACTGCTGACCATATCTCACTGCTGACCATAGCAACTGCTGATCATATCACACTGTTGGCCTTATCTCACTGCTGACCATATCTCACATATCTATACCTCACTGCTGACCATATCTTACTACTCATCCCGTTGATGACAAATCAACGTGCTAAACATATAGCAGCACTTACAGCATATTAATATTAGTAAGCAGGAATGATTAGTTTTTTTATTGGGCATTAAGGTGCATAAATCCCAAGGGCGTAATGAGATATTTCCCAGGTTGCTATAGGAGGCAAGAGAGGAGATTGCAGGAGCCCTGATGGAGATATTTAAACCTTTACTGGCCACAGGTGAAGTACCAGATGACTGGATGCTAGCTAATGTGGTACCTTTATTCAAGTGCGTTAACCAGAGTTCAGGATAAGAATATTCCTTTTGATGGAAGGGCAAAGCTGTTAGAAGTAGGGAACCCTGGATGATTCAGGATATTGAGACCCTCGTCAAGAAGCAAGGGGCATATGACATGCATAGGCAGCTGGAATCCCTTGAAGGGTATAGAGAGATCAGACTAGAGTTAAGAGAGAAATCAGGAGGGGAAACATAGGGAATAAGATTGCTTTGGCAGATAAGGCAAAGGAGAATCCAAAGAGATTCTGCAAATACATAAAGAGCAAAACAATGGCTAGGGAGAGAATAGAATCATAGAATCCTACAGTGCATGAGGAGGCCATTCAGCCCATTGGCCACAATCCCATCAGGGCCCTATTCTCATAAACTCATGCATTTACCCTAGCTAATTCCCCTGACACTAAGGGGCAATTTAGCATGGCAATTCCACCTAAGCTGCACATGTTTGGTTAAATCACATACACTTGATGACAGAAGACAAAGGATGTATGTAGAGTGTTGTTCTTCAAACTGGAAGCCTGTGATCAGTTGTGTGCCTCAGGGATCAGGGCTGGGTCCATTGTTATTTGATATTTATATCTTTGATTTGGATGAGAATTTAGGAGGCATGGTTAGTGATATGATATTGTCAGCAGTGTGGTATGATCAGTAGTGAGACATAGTCAGCAGTGTGATATGGTCAGCAGTGAAATATGGTTAGCAGTGTGAAATGGTTAGCAGTGTGATATGGTCAGCAGTGAAATATGGTCAGTAGTGTGATATGGCCAGCAGTGTGATATGGTCAGCAGTGTGATATGGTCAGCAGTGAGATATAGTCAGCAGTGTGATATATCAGCAGTGTGATATGGTCAGCAATGTGATATGATCAGCAGTGTGATATGGTAGTAGTGGTTGGCATGAGATATAGTCAGCAGTGAGATATTGTCAGCAGTGTGATATGGTCGGCAGTGTGTTATCATCAGCATGTGATATGGTCAGCAGTGAGATATGTCAGCAGTGTGATATGGTCAGCAATGTGATATGATCAGCAGTGTGATATGGTAATAGTGAGATGTGGTTAGCATGAGATATGGTCAGCAATGAGATATAGTCAGCAGTGTGACATGGTCAGCAGTGTGATATGGTAATAGTGAGATGTGGTTAGCATGAGATATGGTCAGCAATGAGATATAGTCAGCAGTGTGATATGGTCAGCAATGTGTTATCATCAGCATGTGATATGATCAGCAGTGAGATATGTCAGCAGTGTGATATGGTCAGCAGTGAAATATGTCAGCAGTGTGATATGGTCAGCAATGTGATATGATCAGCAGTGTGATATGGTAATAGTGAGATGTGGTTAGCATGAGATATGGTCAGCAATGAGATATAGTCAGCAGTGTGATATGGTCAGCAGTGTGTTACCATCAGCATGTGATATGGTCAGCAGTGAGATATGTCAACAGTGTGATATGGTCGGCAGTGTGTTATCATCAGCATGTGATATGATCAGCAGTGAGATATGTCAGCAGTGTGATATGGTCAGCAATGTGATATGATCAGCAGTGTGATATGGTAATAGTGAGATGTGGTTAGCATGAGATATGGTCAGCAATGAGATATAGTCAGCAGTGTGATATGGTCAGCAGTGTGTTATCATCAGCATGTGATATGGTCAGCAGTGAGATATGTCAACAGTGTGATATGGTCAGCAATGTGATATGGTCAGCAGTATGTTACCATCAGCATGTGATATGGTCAGCAGTGAGATATGTCAGCAGTGTGATATGGTCAGCAGTGTGTTACCATCAGCATGTGATATGGTCAGCAGTGAGATATGTCAACAGTGTGATATGGTCGGCAGTGTGTTATCATCAGCATGTGATATGATCAGCAGTGAGATATGTCAGCAGTGTGATATGGTCAGCAATGTGATATGATCAGCAGTGTGATATGGTAATAGTGAGATGTGGTTAGCATGAGATATGGTCAGCAATGAGATATAGTCAGCAGTGTGATATGGTCAGCAGTGTGTTATCATCAGCATGTGATATGGTCAGCAGTGAGATATGTCAACAGTGTGATATGGTCAGCAATGTGATATGGTCAGCAGTGTGTTACCATCAGCATGTGATATGGTCAACAATGAGATACGGTCACCAGTGACATATGGTCACCAGTGAGATATAGAACATAGAACACTACAGCGCAGAACAGGCCCTTCGGCCCACGATGTCGCGCCGACCAGTTACAAAACAATGACCCACTAGCCTAAACCAATCCCTTTTCGTCCATAAACCTATCCACAGATCTCTTAAACGCCCCCAAAGTAGGTGCATTTACAACTGCAGCTGGCAGGGCCTTCCAGTCCCTCACCACCCTCTGGGTAAAGAACCTACCCCTGACATCAGTCCGATAACTACCCCCCCTTAATTTAAAGTCGTGCCCCCTCGTGCTAGCTTTCTCCATCCTAGGAAAAAGGCTATCACTATCTACCCTGTCTAAACCTCTAATCATCTTATATGTTTCAATGAGATCCCCTCTTAGCCGCCTTCTTTCCAGCGAAAACAACCCCAAATCTCTCAGTCTCTCCTCATAGGATCTCCCCTCCATACCAGGCAACATCCTGGTAAACCTCCTCTGCACCCTCTCCAAAGCCTCTACATCCTTCCTGTAATGTGGGGACCAGAACTGCACACAAAACTCCAAGTGTGGCCGCACCAGAGTTGTGTACAGTTGCATCATGACGCTGCGACTCCTAAATTCAATCCCCCTACCAATAAACGCCAAGACACCGTATGCCTTCTTAACAAACTTATCTACTTGATTCCCAACTTTCAGGGATCTATGTACACATACACCTAGATCCCTCTGCTCCTCCACAGTATTCAAAGTCCTCCCGTTAGCCCTATACTCAACACATCTGTTATTCCTACCGAAATGAATTACCTCACACTTCTCCACATTAAACTCCATCCGCCACCTCGCAGCCCAGCTCTGCAACCTTTCTAAGTCACCCTGCAAACTATGACACCCTTCCTCACAATCTACCACACCTCTGACTTTGGTGTCATCAGCAAACTTACTAATCCACCCAACTATACCCTCATCCAGATCATTAATAAAAATTACAAACAGCAGTGGCCCCAAAACAGATCCCTGAGGCACACCACTCGTAACCGAACTCCATGACGAATATTTACCATCATTACCTGCTGATATGGTCAGCAGTGTGATATGTTCAGCAGTGTGTTATCATCAGCATGTGATATGGTCAGCAGTGAGATATGTCAGCAGTGTGATATGGTCAGAAATGTGATACGGTCAGCAGTGTGATATGGTCAGCAGTGTGATATGGTCAGCAGTGTGTTATCATCAGCGTGTGATATGGTCAACAATGAGATACGGTCACCAGTGAGATATGGTCAGCAGCGAAATAAAAGAACAACCCAGCATGGGAAACAGGCCCTTCGGCCCAACGAGCCCGCGCCGCCACATCACCCTACACCCTACACCCATTCTACCCTGCATATCTATGAATGGAACCCTACTCAGTCAGATTCAGGGAAGAAATAGTGTCAATTTGGTAAAAATCGATTAGCCTGAGAGCACATCTTTGGGGTGTGGGAGGAAACCGGAGTGCCCGGAGGAAACCCACGCAACCACAGGGAGAATGCGCAAACTCCCACAGACACAGGCCTAAATCCATGTGCCTGCACAGTTAGCATTGCTAGTCACTGAGCTGTGATATGGTCAGCAGTGTGTTATCATCAGCATGTGATATGGTCAGCAGTGAGATATGTCAGCAGTGTGATATGGTCAGCAATGTGATACGGTCAGCAGTGTGATATGGTCAGCAGTGTGATATGGTCAGCAGTGTGTTATCATCAGCATGTGATATGGTCAACAATGAGATACGGTCACCAGTGAGATATGGTCAGCAGCGTGATAAAAGAACAAGGAACAAAGAACAACCCAGCACGGGAAACAGGCCCTTCGGCCCAACGAGCCCGCGCCGCCACATCACCCTACACCCTACAACCATTCTACCCTGCATATCTACGAATGGAACCCTACTCAGTCAGATTCAGGGAAGAAATAGTGTTAATTTGGTAAAAAACGATTAGCCTGAGAGCACATCTTTGGGGTGTGGGAGGAAACCGGAGCGCCCGGAGGAAACCCAACGCAACCACAGGGAGAATGCGCAAACTCCCACAGACACAGGCCCAAATCCATGTGCCTGCACAGTCAGCAGTGCTAGTCACTGAGCTGTGATATGGTCAGCAGTGTGTTATCATCAGCATGTGATATGGTCAGCAGTGAGATATGTCAGCAGTGTGATATGGTCAGCAATGTGATACGGTCAGCAGTGTGATATGGTCAGTAGTGTGTTATCATCAGCATGTGATATGGCCAACAATGAGATATGGTCACCAGTGAGATACGGTCAACAGTGAGATATGGTCAGCAGTGTGATATGGTCGCCAGTGTGTTATCAGCAGCATGTGATATGGTCAACAGTGAGATATGGTCAGCAGTGAAATACGGTCAGCAGTGAGATATGGTCAGCAGTGTGATATGGTCAGTAGTGTGATATGATCAGCAGTGAAATAAGATCAGTATGTGATATGGTATACAGTCAGCAGTGTGATATGTTCAGCAGTGTGTTATCATCAGCATGTGATATGGTCAGCAGTGAGATATGTCAGCAGTGTGATATGGTCAGAAATGTGATACGGTCAGCAGTGTGATATGGTCAGCAGTGTGTTATCATCAGCATGTGATATGGTCAACAATGAGATACGGTCAACAGTGATATATGGTCAGCAGCGTGATAAAAGAACAAAGAACAACCCAGCACGGGAAACAGGCCCTTCGGCCCAACGAGCCCGCGCCGCCACATCACCCTACACCCTACACCCATTCTACCCTGCATATCTACGAATGAAACCCTACTCAGTCAGATTCAAGGAAGAAATAGTGTCAATTTGGTAAAAAACGATTAGCCTGAGAGCACATCTTTGGGGTGTGGGAGGAAACCGGAGCGCCCGGAGGAAACCCAACGCAACCACAGGGAGAATGCGCAAACTCCCACAGACACAGGCCCAAATCCATGTGCCTGCACAGCAGCAGTGCTAGTCACTGAGCTGTGATATGGTCAGCAGTGTGTTATCATCAGCATGTGATATGGTCAGCAGTGAGATATGTCAGCAGTGTGATATGGTCAGCAATGTGATACGGTCAGCAGTGTGATATGGTCAGTAGTGTGTTATCATCAGCATGTGATATGGCCAACAATGAGATATGGTCACCAGTGAGATACGGTCAACAGTGAGATATGGTCAGCAGTGTGATATGGTCACCAGTGTGCTATCAGCAGCATGTGATATGGTCAACAGTGAGATACGGTCAGCAGTGAAATACGGTCAGCAGTGTGATATGATCAGCAGTGAAATATGATCAGTATGTGATATGGTCAGCAGTGTGATATGGTCAGCAATGAGATATGGTCAATGGTTAGATATGGTTGGCATGTGATATGGACAGCAATGTGACTGACAACTGTTTTTTTTCTCTCAGCCTTTTGGCTAGGAGCAAGCATCAGGTTCAAGTCTAAGATGGGCTGTATTGCTTTTTCTTGACAGCTTGGATCTTATCTTGTTTGTTACTCTTTTGGGGCAATGAATTGGTTCAATTTGATTTTGAATTTGGTTTTTGGAGCATGCAAGAATTTGAGTTTGCCCGATCCACTCTGAGCATTGAGTTTATAACTTTTAAGAATAGATTAAAAAATTTTAAAAGACAGCTGTAATTTCTTCAAAAGGAATAAATGGGCTGCAGGATCGGAAGTTAAACCATAGCTATCAATCAGGCAGTCTATATGAATATTCCTGTTTGGAACAATGGGGTGCCTGCGATACTTTCAAGCATGAAGGGAAATGTAACTAAACTCAGCTGACTGGAGGCTGAGTGGAAATCCATGAATCTGTCAATGGAGGCTTCTTTCAAAGCACTGCACTTTGAAAACTGACAAGAGGTCAAAGGTTTCCAGTGAAATTGAGATAGTTTTGAAGGTTTATGCTTGGTAGAAAGGCTCAGAATTGTATGAATACAATGGGGCTAAGTGCACAGTTGTGGAGAATGGATCCCTCCCTCAACTTTCAACCTCCTGGTGGCTACCATTGATTAGAAATAGATCCGGACTGGACATATAAATACTGTGGCTTCAAGAGTAAGCTAAAAAATAAGGTATCCAGCAGCAAGTAACTCACCTACTGACCCTGCAGAACCTGTCCACCATCTACAAGGCACAAGCAAGGCATGTGGTGGAATATTCTCCACTTGCCTGGATGAGTGCAGCTCCAGTAAAACTCAAGAAGCTCGACACCATCCAGGACAAAGCAACTGTTTGATTGCTACCCCTTCCATAACATTCACCATCTCCACCACTGACACATAGTGACAGTCGTGTGTACCATCTACTAAGATGCACCGCAGCAACTCATCTTAAACAGTACCATTTAAACCCACAACCACAACCATCTAGAAGGAGAAGAGCAGTCGATAACTGAGAACATCACCACCTGGAAGTTCCTCCTCCAAGCCACTCACCATCCTAATTTGAAAATATCCAGCATCAAAATCCTGGAACTGCTTCCCTAACAGTGCTGTGGTATACCTAGACTTCAGTGACTTCAGCGGTTCAAGAAGGTAGCTCACCACCACCTTTAGGCGATTAGAGATGGGCAATAAATGTTGATCTAGCCAGCAAAGCACACTTCCTTAAAAATAAGTTTCCAAAAACTACTTTCTATCCCTGACCATTCCTCAAAACAGACTACCTCTCCCAAACTTTTTGTATCAGTTACTCCACGCTTCATTTCTAAATGAAACTAAACTCACTTATCTTTTACAAATGAAGCTGTCACGATTTATTTTATAACAATTTTTCTCATTATTTGGCAGGATCCTCTCAGTCACTTATTTCAGGAAGAAAATTCATCTTAGCGTTTCTGCAAAATATTGACAGTTCTGCTGTTCTTGCCATGCACATTGTCACTCATAACAGACCAACGGTTGTAAATGTTACTATATCTGACCCACCTTATAATAATGCAATCTCCATTGGAGCAAACAGCACCACTACCCTGACTCTGAACTCCACCTACATGTTATCAGGTAACCAACTCGCAAAAAAGGCGATAACCGTTACGTCAAATGAAGACATCTCCCTCGTTGCAGTAAACAAGAGATCTAAGACGTATGATGCATTTTTAGCTTTACCAGTCTCCAGTTTGGGTACAAAGTATTATATCGTCACCTACTCTATGAACAGTCCACACAACGTTAAACAATTTGCTATTGCTAACGGCAACGAGAATGTCCTGATCACCATCACCGTCTCGGGATCTCTGATCTTCAATGGGACTCAGTTCACTCACAGAGAGAGGTTCTCGTTTACATTGAGATCAAACAATGTTATTCAGTTTCAGAGTGACAAAGACTTGACAGGAACAAAGGTCGAGTCCACCAAGCCCGTGGCTGTCTTCAGTGGAGATCAGTGCTTCTTTGTCACCCCGGGCAATTGTGGCCATATCATTGAAAATTTATACTCTGTGGACAGGTGGTCTGATAAGTTTGTCATTTTCCCTTTTCTGAAGAAAGCAAAGAAAGACATCATCACCATTGTCTCTTCAGGAAATGATACCAACGTGAATATTCACACAGAGGGAGGGATTTCACAAGTGCTGCTTCACGAAGGATCTCACGTCAACATTACTGTGAACGGAGGGATGGTCATAAACACAACCAAACCAGTCATGGTGATTTACCTGTTTACCGGGGATAGCAGCTCAATGGTTTCAACCCTTGACCCCTTCATGTTGACCGTGATCCCTTCTGTCTATTTCAGCAATTACTTTGAATTTGTGACATTGGACAATGTATCCAATTACATCCTGGTCATCTCATCAAGACCAATCTTTGCTGGGATTATGTTAGACGGGGCAACTTTGCACACGTATCACTTCGAAAATGCAACCTTCGCTGGTTTCACTGCCACCAGAATCTACCTCGGTGAAACTGGAGGCCATCACGTCATCTCCCACGATTTAGCTCACTTTGCCATCTACATCTATGGAGTCGGACCAGGCGAGTCTTATGGATACCCAATGGGCAACAGGCTGCCCATTGTCAGTAAGTGTCAGTTCTTCCCATTCTTTGCTTGGCAAGCTGGTTGCGTGCCGGTTATGTCACTGGAGTGGCAAGCCAAAGTCTCAGGCTACCTCTCTGCGACATGTGTTCAAATCTACCAGCTTGGCAGCTGGTAGAATATATATTCAATTAATTGAAATAAGAAATTGGCTGGGCACTGCAGATTAGCCTCCGACATGGAGCCCATCAACCAGTCATTGATCCGTGTCGAAATATCCATCTCCTTCACTAGTGCTTTTCAGAAACACAAAAGATAGGAGAAACCCATTCAGCCCTTTGAGCCTGCTCTGTCACTCATCACCATCATGGCTGATCATCCAACTCAATTGTCTAATTCTACTTTCTCCCCATAACTTTTGATCCCATTCATCCCAAGTACTATATGCAGCTGCCTTTTGCATACATTCAATGTTTTAGCATCAACTATTTCCTTTGGTAATAAATTCCACAGGCTCACCACTTTTGGGTGAAGAAATGTCCCCTCATCTCCTTCCTAAATGGTCTACCCTGTATTGTCAGAATATCCTCAGATCTATCCTGTATCTGTATCCCCAGATCTTAGGGGAGGAAAAGCTGGAGCCCCTACACAGGAAAGAGATTACAAAAATAGAATTGTGGTACTAGCAGTTGTTCCCTTGAGTGTTGCCTCAAGGCTAGCCCAGAATGGCAGTTGCTTCAACAGGTAAGGCAATACAAGAGAACCCTGCATGTTCTTCCTTTTGCAGGTAACCTTTTGAATGCCTCAACTTAATCTGCCCGCACCACTCTCAGATGGTGCATTCCAGATCCGAACCACTCGCTGTGTGAATCTGTCTCCAACACATTCTCAGGCAGTGCATTCCAGATCTTAACCACTTGCTGTGTGAATCTGTCTTCACCACACTCTAAAACAGTACATTCCATATCCTAACCACTCACTGTGTGAATCTGTCTGTAAAGCCAGATAACTGTGTACAGTTCTGGTCACCTTATTAACAGTGTATGGCTCTGATTATTACAGAAAGGACATTATTAAACTAGAAAGAGTGCAGAAGAGATTTACTAGGATGCCACTGGGACTTGATGGTTTAAGTTACAAGGAGAGGCTGGATAGACTGGGACGTTTTTCCTGTGGAGCTTAGGAGACTGAGGAATGATCTGATGGAGGTCTATAAAATAATGAGGGGCACATATCAGCTAGGTAGTCAATAGCTTTTCCCAAAGGTAGGAGGGTCTAAAAATAGAAGGCATCACTTTAAGATGAGAGGGGAGAGATACAAAGGGGTCCAGAGGGGTAACTTTTTTACACAGAGAGTGGCGAGTGTCTGGAACAAGCTACCAGAGGTAGTAGTAGAGGCGGGTACAATTTTGTCTTTTAAAAAGTGTTTAGACAGTTACATGGGTAAGATGGGTATAGAGGGATATGGGCCAAATGCGGGCAATTAGGACTGGCTTAGGGGTTTAAAAAAAGGGCGGCATGGACAAGTTGGGCCAAAAGGTCTGTTTCTATGTTGTAAACCTCTATGACATTAAATGAAGTGAGGTGTGTGCTGCTTACACGCAACATTGACTGTGCGAGCTGTGTATTCCCTCTGCGTCCAAAGTGTAAGTATCTTCTTTTACCATTTGAAATGATGACATATCTATTAATATATAAATGATTACACATTTTCTATGACTCAATATAAAATTCTAACAAGGCTGCACAGACTAGATGTAGGGAGAATAAGTTCTCTGGTTAGTGATTCTAGAACCAGGGGACACAGTCTCAGGATACTGGGTAGACCATTTTGGGACTGAGATGAGGAGAACTTTCTTCACCCAAAGGGTGGTGAACCTGTGGAATTCTCTAAAAGAGAAGGTTGTGGACGCCAAGTCACTGAATGTATTTAAGGAAACAATGAGAGACGATGGTGCAGTGTTATTGTTCTTGGGCTAGTAATCCAGAGACACAGGATAATGTCCTGGAGACCCAAGTTTGAATCCTGCCATGGCAAATGATGAAATCTGAATTCTGTGAAAAAAAAAATTAAAAGTCCAATGATGACCATGAAACCATTGTTGTAAAAACCCATCTGAGTCATTAATGTCCTTTAGGGAAGGAAATCTGCTGCCATTATCCAGTCTGGACTACATGTGACTCCACATCCACAGCAATGTGATTGACTCATAAAATGCCCTCCAGCAGGGGACAATAAATGCTGGTCCATGTCCACATCCCATGAACGAATAAAAGGATAATTTTTCAATGGATATGGTGGGGGAAAGAAGGAATATGACACTGAGATAGGGGATCAGCCATGATGGAGCAGGCTTAAAGAGCTGAATGGCCTCCTTCTGCTCCGAGTTTCTCTGTTATGAAATATTTGGCATGTATTAAATGTATTTCGGGGAGGTGATGGCTTACTGATGTTATCGCTAAACTATTAATCCAGAAACTCAGCTAATGTTCTGGGGACCTGGGTTTGAATACCGTTATAGCAGATGATGGAATTTGAATCCAATAAAAAATATCTGGAATCTATTGATGACCATGAAACCATTTCAATTGTTGTAAAAACTCATCCGGTTCATAAATATCTTTTAGGGAAAGAAATCTGTCATCCTTACCTGTTCTGGCCCACACATGACTCCAGAGCCACAGCAATGTGATTGACTCTTAGCTGCCCTTTGAAATGCCACTCAGTTTCAGGGTAACTAGGGATGGGGGAATACATGTTGTCCCAGCCTGTGATGCCCATGTTGCATGAATGAATTTTTTAAAAATGTAATCTTATTCATGGGTTCTTGGTTAGTGAACAAGCCCAATTTCAATCCACTGAGATGAAGGAGTGCCACTCATGCATCCCACTCATGAGTCTAGGGTGCCCATCATGGTTGTAAACATCTGGAGAGTTGTCTTCAACAGAGATCACCAAAGCAATTTATTTTCCTCTCTGACAGGCATAATGCAAATGGTGACATTTCTTTTTTGCAGGTGGAGAGAGATGGGGCTCGCTAACCTGCCTGCCCCAGGCTGCTGTGTACACCTTGCCATCCAGCATGCTAGCCAATGCTAAGTTATCCACTGCCGACGTGCACCTTGTTGACCCCAGCTGCCATGCCAACCAGCGAGATGAGAACTGGGTGGTCATCAGAGCTCCGTTTAATTCCTGCGGCACCACAATCATTGTAGGTGGTCATTCCTGCTCCTGCACGCACTGGGGTTAGCGGAGTTTGGCGGCTAGATTGCAGGTCAGGGCAGGAGGTCGGTGTGTTGCTGGGTCTGAATTGGTAAGAAATGACATGAAGTCAAGAAAGGTTCAGCTGAGTGTGAGGTGTGGGGAAAGAGGTAGGGGACTTGGCGTTGGAATGGTTGGCATCAGATCTGCAGTGAAGAGATGCAGTCATAGTTCCAGCAAGTATGCTCCTTTGAGCATGAGCAAATGGGCAAATTGACAAGTTAAGGAGCAACCCCTGAAAAGGAATCCCAGTAAATATAGCACCCGTAATGCTGTCGGGGACTGTCATTAAGGTTGCAGACTTTGAGTGTTTAGGTCAATCTGTCCAAGCTGATCAAAGGATGCAATATCCTAACTATGCCAGGAGTAGTTAGGAAGGCAAATGCAATGTTAGCACTCATTTCGAGAGGATGAAGATACAAAAGCGGGGATGTAGTTCTGAGGTTTTATAAGGCCCTGGTCAGACCACTTTTGGAACATTAGATCAATTTGGGTCCCGTATCTAAGGAAGGATGTGCTGGTACTGCAGAGGGTCCAGAGGAGGTTCACAAGAATGATTCCAGTAATTAAAGGTTTGATGTATGAGGAATGTTTGAGGACTCTAGGTCTGTACTCGATGGAGTTTATAAGGATGAGGAGGAATCTCATTGAAATGTACAGAATACTGAAAGTTCTGGATAGAGTGGATGTGGGAAAAATGTTTCCTTAGTTGGAGAGAGTAGGATCCGAGGGCACAGCTTCAAACTAAAGGAACGACCCATTAGAACCAAGATGAGGAAGAATTTCTTCAACCAGAGTGGTGAATCTATGGAATTCATTGCCTCAGAAGGCAATGGAGGTCAGGTCATTGAATGTCTTTAAGGTAGAGATAGACAAGTTCTTGTTTGGTAAGGGGATCAAAGGTTTCGGTGAAAAGGTGGGAGAATGGGGTTGAGAAACTTATTAGCCATGATTGAATGGTGTAGCAGACCTGATGGGCGGAATGGCTTAATTCTGCTCCTATATCTTATGGTGTTACGATATGGTCTTCTGGATTGTGTGTTTTAATCAAAAAGAAGATATATGCTTTGTGCAGTTATATTCAAACTAGCGACAACTGATTTATTGAAGAAGATTTTTGCCTATACTGAGTACAGACTGGAAATAAAACAGCAGCCTGTGCAACACCCTAGTGACACCACCACCAAATCATGAGACTGGCTCGTAAAGTAACTGTACAAACATTTAAATATATAACAAAGGGGTTGATCAGCTAGTTGGGGATAAACGATTTTCTGTGCTTGATAAGTCCAGAAAAAGAAATGTAACTCTAAAATCAGAGCTGGATGATTGAGGGGGTCACTTCCAGCAGTGTTTGATCCTATGAATGATGTTGGAAATCTCAAACTCTTATCCAAAAAATGTTGTGAGGCGGGCAGACAGGAAGGAATGGTAAAATGAAGATTTCAAAACTGACCCTTAGAACATAAGATGTAGGAGTAGAAGTAGACCATTCAGCCCATCAAGCCTATTTTGCAATTCAATGAGATCATGACTGACCTGATAGGATAATCTTCAACTCCACTTTCACTGCTGAAGCACAGAATCCTACAGTGCAGAAGGAGTCAATTCAGCCCATTGAGTCTGCACCAACAATAATCTCCCCCAGATCCTATCCTGGTAACCCGGCATATTTAACCCGCTAATCCCTCTAATGTACATATCCCATGACACTAAGGGGCAATTTAACATGACCAATCAACCTAACCTGCATGTCTTTGGACTGTGGGTGGAAAGTGGAGCACGCGGAGGAAACTCATGCAGACACGGGGAGAATGTGCAAACTCCACACAGGCAGTGACCCAAGCTGGGAATCGAACCCAGATCCCTGCACCGTGAAGCAGCACTGCTAACCACTGTGCCACCGTACAGCTGATACGTTTTTGATTATGTACCCTCAACCAAGCTAGGTAAGTGCGGTTGATGCGGGGTTCAGCAATCTGCCAACCGAGTGGTAGAGCGAGCTCTTTAGGTTCTTCTTGTCCAAAGACAAAGAACAAAAGAACAAAGAACAATACAGCACGAGAAACAGGCCCTTCGCCCAATGAGGCTGCGCCACCATCTTAACAAAGCATTTTCCTACACCTACCTTGACCCATGTGTATGCGTATGGCACCCCCATTGGAAACCAGATTCGGGGGAGAATAATTTAGGGACAATTTGTTACACCAATCAGCCTAAGAGCACATCTTTGGGGTGTGGGAGGAAACCGGAGCACCCAGAGGAAACCCACACAACCACAGGGAGAATGCGCAAACTCCCACAGACACAGGCCCAAATCCATGTATCTGCACAGCTAGCAGTGATAGTCACTGAGCTGTTGTGGTGCCCATCTGCTGGTCCAGTTTTAAGCACACACAACGACACGAAGTACTAGGCTACTCTCGAAACATCCAAGTGCAGCCCACGCACGACCCACCATTTGCATGCCCCTTGTTAGACAACAAGGTGGACCGACACACCTGCAGAGTAAAAGAGGCAAAACATCAACACATGTGGCATTAGATTTCCAGTAGTGTCCCGAGACTCTGACCCTTACCTAAAACCGTCTCCTATAACCCTCCATCCAACAATAATTTGTGATTTCTGCCCAGTGCTCTGAATGTCAAAGTGAAGAAATTCAATGAAGCGCGGGTAAACGGTGGAGCGACGTAAAGACTCGAACAAGGCACTCATTGAGTGTATTAAAATAGCCAAATGCCTCGTCATCCCTGTTTCACTCATGTGCCTATCTAAGTAAACCTTAAACATGTCCAGCGTGCCTGCCTCCACCACCTTACTTGGTAGTGCATTCCATACCCCCACGACCCTCTGTGTGAAAAACCTCCCTCTAGTATCCAAATTATACTTCTTCCCCCTCAGCCTTAGCTCGTGACCCCTCATGATATTTGTCTCCAATCTAGGAAAAAGCCTGCCTCTGTTTACTCTATCTATACCCTTCATTATTTTATACATCTCTATCAGATCCCCCCTTAATCTCCGTCTTTCTAAGGAAAAGAGCCCCAGTTTACCCAATCTTTCCTCATAACCCAGTCCTTCCATACCAGGCAGCATCCTGGTAAACCTCCTCTGCACTCTCTCCAGGGTCTCCACGTCCTTCCAGTAGTAAGGTGACCAGAACTGGATGCAGTACTCCAAATGCAGTCTAACCAACGTTCTGTACAACTGTAGCATTAGGCGCCAGCTCTTATACTCTATACACCTTCTTATGAAGGCTAGCATTCCCTAAGCTTTCTTCGCAACCTTCTCCACCTGGGTTGCCACCTTCAGAGACTTGTGCACTTGCACTCCCAGGTCCCTCTGCATTTCTGTACTCTTAGTTGGTCTACCCTTTATCATGTAACTCCTCCTTGCATTATTCCTTCCAAAATGCATCACCTCGCATTTATCAGGATTAAATTCCATCTGCCATCTATCTGCCCAATATACCAGCCTATCTATATCCTGCTGTGTCACCTGACAATCCTCCTCGCTATCCGCCAATCCTGCCATCTTGGTGTCATCTGCAAACTTGCTGATCACACCACGTACGCCCTCTTCCAAGTCATTTATATATATTACAAAGAGAAGAGGTCCCAGTACTGAGCCCTGTTTACGCCAGTCCAACGCCGGCATACCCACATCAACACCACTGGTGACAGACCTCCAGCTAGAAAAGGACCCTTCCACTACTACTCTCTGTCTCCTGTTGCCTAGCCAGTTTTCAATCCATCTAGATACCTGTCCCTGTATCCCAAGAGCCTTAACCTTTTCTACCAGCCTACCAAGAGGGACTTTGTCAAACGCCTTACTGAAATCCATGTAGATGACATCAACGGCTCGTCCATCGTCAACGATTTTTGTCACCTCCTCAAAAAATTCTACCAGATTCGTAAGGCAAGACCTCCCCTGAACAAAGCCATGCTGCGTATCCCTAATCAGATCGCAACACTCCAATTGCTTATACATCCTATCCCTAAGAATTTTTTCCAACAACTTTCCTACCACTGATGTCAAACTCACTGGCCTATAATTACCAGGGTTATCCCTACTGCTTTTTAAACAGCGGTACCACATTAGAACATAAGAACATAAGAAATAGGAGCAGGAGGAGGCCATCTAGCCCTTCGAGCCTGCCCCACCATTCAATAAGATCATGGCTGATCTGTCGTGGCTCAGTTCCACATTCCCGCCCTCTCCCCATAACCCTTAATCCCCTCTCTTATCAAAAACCCATCAACCCGCGTCTTAAAAATATTTAGCGAGGCAGCCTCCACCACTTCAACGGGCAGAGAATTCCAGAGATTCACCACCCTTTGAGTGAAGAAGTTCCTCCTCAACTCCGTTCTAAACCGCCCCCCCCCCCCCTTTATCTTAAGAACAAAGCTATCCTCCAGTCCTCTGGGACCTCACCTGTGTCCAAAGAAGAGACAAAGATTTGCATCAGAGACCCAGCAATTTCATCTTTCACCTCACTAAGCAGCCTGGGATAAATGCCATCAGGCCCCGGAGCTTTATCAGTTTTTAAGCTACCGAAAAACCCTAACACTTCCTCCCTTGTAATGGATATTTCCTTCAACTTGTCTACAACTCCCTCCAAGACATTACAAGACACCAAGCCCATCTCCTTCGTGAATACCGATACAAAGTATTCATTCAGGATCTCCCCCAGTCCCCCAGACTCAATGCATAGTTAAGAGGACCTATTTTTCCTCTAACCACCCTCTTGTTCCTAATATAAGAGTAAAATGCCTTTGGATTTTCCTTAATCCTATCAGCCAAAGCAATTTCATGCCCTCTTTTTGCCCTTCTAACTCCCCTTTTGAGCTCCCTCCTGCTCTCTCTATATTCCTCCAGTGCTCTCTCCATTCATAAGAACATAAGAACATAAGAAATAGGAGCAGGAGTAGGCCATCTGGCCCTTCGAGCCTGCCCCGCCATTCAATAAGATTATGGCTGATCTGTCGTGACTCAGCTCCACCTTCCCGCCCTCTCCCCATAACCCTTAATCCCTTCTCTTATCAAAAACCCATCAACCTGTTTCTTAAAAATATTTAGCGAGGCAGCCTCCACCACTTCAACGGGCAGAGAATTCCAGAGATTCACCACCCTTTGAGTGAAGAAGTTCCTCCTCAACTCTGTTCTAAACCGCCCCCCCTTTATCTTGAGGCTGTGCCCCCTAGTCCTACTGTCTTTTTTGAGCGGGAACAGTCTCTCCACCTCTATCCTATTCATCCCATTCATCATCTTATACGTCTCAATGAGATCTCCCCTCATTCTTCTAAACTCTAACGAGTACAAGCCTAGTTTATTCAGCCTCTCCTCATAGCTCAATCCCCTCAACTCCGGTATCAGCCGAGTAAACCTCCTCTGCACTCCCTCCAGGGCCAAAACATCCTTGCGCAGGTGCGGCGCCCAAAACTGCACACAGTACTCCAGCTGCGGCCTCACCAATGCCCTATACAGCTGCAGCAAGACCTCCCTACTTTTATATTCAATCCCCTTCGCTATGAAGGCCAGCATCCCATTCGCCTTCCTGACCACCTGCTGCACCTGCAAGCTGGGTTTTTGCGACTCATGCACAAGGACCCCGAGGTCCCTCTGCACCGTCGCCTGCTGCAGTTTTTCGCCCCGTAAGTAATAGTCCTTCCTACCATTCCTCCTACCAAAGTGGACCACCTCACACTTGCCAACATTAAATTCCATTTGCCATTTCCTGGCCCATTCGCCCAGCCTATCTAGATCCTTCTGCAGACTCTCCACACCCTCCGCACAATTTGCCTTTCCCCCAATCTTGGTGTCATCAGCAAATTTCGACACCCTGCACTCGGTTCCCTCCTCCAGATCATCTATATAAATGGTAAATAGCTGAGGCCCCAGCACCGACCCCTGGGGCACCCCACTAGTCACCAACCGCCAATCCGAATAGCATCCATTGACCCCCACTCTCTGCCTCCTATTTGACAACCAATCCTCTATCCACGCTAACACCCTACCCCCAACTCCATGTCCCCTGACCTTCTGCAATAACCTCTTGTGAGGTACCTTGTCAAACGCCTTCTGAAAATCCAGAAAGACCACATCCACCGGCTCTCCTCCATCCACTGCCCTAGACACATCCTCATAGAACTCCAGTAAATTTGTCAGACACGACTTCCCTTTAATGAAACCGTGTTGTGTCCGCCCTATCAAGCAATTCCCCTCAAGATGCCTCGCTATTTCCTCCTTAATGACGGTTTCTAACATTTTACCTACCACAGACGTTAAACTAACCGGCCTATAATTCCCCGCCTTTTGCCTGGCACCCTTCTTAAACAACGACGTAACATTAGCCGTTTTCCAATCTTCCGGCACTTCCCCGGAATCCAGCGACGTCTGGAAAATAACCACCAAGGCATCCACTATCACCTCCGCCATTTCTTTCAGAACCCTCGGATGCATTCCATCCGGTCCTGGGGACTTGTCCACAATCAGCCCCTCCAGTCTGTCGAGCACCACCTCTCTAGTAACAGTAATGTCATTAAGACCCTCCATTCCTACCACCTTTCCATCGCTAACACCCGCCCAGTTGCTTAGGCCTAACATATGCCTCTCTCTTCTTCCTGACCAAGTCCTCAATATCCCTGTAATCCACGACTCTCTAATCCTGCCTTTCCCATCCTTCCTCTTTACCGGCATATGTCTTTCCTGCAACCTTTTCAGTTTTCCCTTGAAAGCCTCCCACTTGCCAACCGTGGACTTACCCGCTAACAGCCTCTCCCAATCAGTGTCCTTCAGCTCCTTCCTAATCCGGCTATTGCTCGCCTTCCCTCAGTTCAGCACCCTCCCCTTCGGACAGCACTCACCCTTTTCCATTTTTATCCTAGAGAGTTGTGGTCACTGTTAGCCACATGTTCGCCTACAGCAACCTCAACCACCTGACCAGGCTCATTACCCAAAACTAAATCCAGTATAGCCCCCTCCCTAGTTGGGCTAGTTACGTACTGCTCCAAGGACCCTTCCAGCACACATTTTACAAATTCCTCTCCATCCAAACCCCCAGCTCTAGGCACCTTCCAATCCACTTCAGGAAGATTAAAGTCACCCACTACAACAACCCTATTCTTTCTGCACCTATCCAAAATGTCTTTACAAATGCCTTCTTCCACTGCCCTTGGGTGGCCTATAAACCCAACCCAATGAATTTGCTGCCCCTGCCATTAGGCTCGGAATGGGCGATGCATTGAGTACAATGAGTGCAATATGTGGGTGCGGAATTTCCTGAGTGGCAGGATACTCTTTTTAACAGCAACAAGATCTCCAGGTGGCATAAAGGAGTGGCAGGATTGGGGAATCGGGCACTGCCACATGATGCGACTAACAGGGTAAGACAGAAGCTTAAATCTGGGATATTATTAAGGATAAAGCCTTCCTGACTTTGGGAAATCGTGTGGTGAACTTATTCCAACTAGCCACAGGAGACCCAGGGACAGGTTACAATCACTTATTCATGACTGAAGCATGTAGTGCACTTCCCTAATACATCCCTTCCCTAATACATCTTTCACAGGGAGAGAATTCTAGTATAGCACTCTCTCTGAAGTCACAGATACTCAGTTTATATAGTGAATATTGTTTAAAATCCCAATCTTGCCTGCAAAGGATTATTGTTAAATCTTCAATCAGAAGCTAGGCAATTATCTCCTCCCAGAGGGAGACTATCTGCTCTGACGCAAACACCCAAGGCTTTGTTGGAGGATTCTTGTTGATCCCAGATCCTGAGGTGGGTCTCTGAAGTTCATAAAGTCATAGAGGTTTACAGCTTGGAAACAGGCCCTTTGGCCCAACTTGGTTGGTAGGACTGCTGAGGAACAGTGGAGGATACAAAGAACAAAGAACAACCCAGCACGGGAAACAGGCCCTTTGGCCCAATGAGCCTGCGCCACCACATCACCCTACACCTATTCTACCCTGCATATCTATGAATGGAACCCTACTCAGTCAGATTCAGGGAAGAAATAGTGTCAATTTGGTAAAAACCGATTTCTTTCTTGGTGTTCAGCAGAAATTTATTCCGATGGTAAAGAAGGATCGTAGGAGAAGGATAATCAGCCGTGGTTAACGAGGGAAATAAAGGAGAGTATTAAATTAAAAGCTGATGCGTTTAGAGTGGCTAAAAGTAGTGGGTGAGTAAAGGATTGGGGGAGGTTTAAAAATCAACAAAGAATGATGAAGTTGATAAAGGAAGGATAGACTATGAAGCTAAACTAGCGCTAAATATAAAAAAGGAAAGTAAGAGTTTTTATAAATATATAAAGAGGAGGAGGCTGGCTAGGGTGAATGTTGGACCCTTAGAGGATGAAAGGGGGGATTTAGTGGTGGGGGATGAGGAAATGGCTGAGGCCTTAAATAAGTTTGTTGATTCGGTCTTCACGGAGGAGGACGCGAATAGTTTGCCGGGTATTAAAGATAGAAAGATGTTAGGAGTTGAGGGCCTGAATGCGATCACTGTCACTAGAGGTAGTGCTGGATAGACTAGCGGGACTGATGGTGGACAAGTCCCCAGGACCGGATGGAATGCACCCCAGGGTTCTGAAGGAAATGGCAGAGGTGATAGTGGATGCCTTAGTGATTATTTTCCAAACCTCGCTGGATTCCGGGGAAGTGCCGGAAGATTGGAAAACGGCTAATGTTACGCCGCTGTTTAAAAAGGGTAGCAGGCAAAAGGCAGGGAATTATAGGCTGGTTAGTTTAACGTCTGTTGTAGGAAAAATGCTTGAATCCATCATCAAAGAATCGCGAGGCATCTTGAGAAGATTTGTTTGATAGAGCAGACGCAGCACGGGTTCGTTAAGGATTCGTGTCTGACAAATTTATTGGAATTCTATGAGGATGTGTCTAGTGCGATGGACGGAGGGGAACCGGTGGATGTGGTCTTTCTCGATTTTCAGAAGGTGTTTGATAAGGTGCCGCACAAAAGGTTGTTACAGAAGGTTAGGGGACATGGAATTGGGGGTAAGGTGTTAGCGTAGATAGAGGATTGGCTGTCAAATAGGAGGCAGAGAGTAGGTGTCAATGGGTGTTATTCGGATTGGCGGTTGGTGACTCGTGGAATACCCCAGGGATCGGTTCTGGGGCCTCAGCTATTTACCATTTATATAGATGATCTGGAGGAGGGAGCTGAGGGTGTAGAAAGTTTGCAGAGGGATCTAGATAGGCTAAATGAGTGGGCGAGGACCTGGCAGATGGAATACAATGTTGGCAAGTGTGAGGTTATCCACCTTGGCAGGAATAATAGTAGGAGGGACTATTATTTAAAGGGTGAAAAGCTGCAGCATGCTATGGTGCAGAGGGACCTCTATGCTCCTCCAGGGAAAAAAGTCCCAGTCTATTCAGCCCCTCCTTATAACTCAATCAATCAAGTCACAATAGCGTCCTAGTAAATCTTTTCTGCACTCTTGGTATATTTGGCTAGCTTGATTTTTACTCTCGTGCATGGCTATTAGTCCTAACCCCCATTTTACTCAATCTATTAATTTCCTTGAGCAGAAATACATGACTGTTTGTAGCTAAAGTAAAGTTGATTTATTAGTCACAAGTCAAGCTTACATTAATATTGCAATGAAGGTCCTGTGAAATTCAACACTCCGGTGCCTGTTCAGATCAATGCACTTAACCAGCACGTCTTTTGGGCTGTGGGAGAAACCAGAGCACTCAGAGAAAACCCACGCAGATGCTGGGAGAACATGTAAACTCCACACAGACAGACCTGAGGCTGGAATCGAACCCTGTCCCTGGCGCTGTGAGGCAGCATTGCTAACCATTGTGCCACTGTGCCGCAAAATATATAAAGGATAGTGTCAGGTGATAAAGTTAGATGGATGGGAGGATTGATGAACATCACTATCATAAAAAGAATAACAAAGCAACAGAATGGAGATCTGTGGCTAATGATATTGCATAAGGATCAGTGCTGGGATCCCTGTAGTTTGTTAAACAAAAACAAAGAACAATCCAGCACGGGAAACAGGCCCTTCGGCCCAACGAGCCCGCGCCGCCTTGTATATAGAATTGATCTAAAGAGAATTTGTGGGTGGTCCAATTTGTAAGTTTGCTGATGACATGAAGATTGGTGGAGTTATTGATAGTGCTGGGGATTGTCAGAGGATACAACAGAATATAGATAGATTAGAGACCTGAGCACAGAAATGGCAGATGGAGTTTAACACAGTAAGAAGTCTGACAACACCAGGTTCAACACAGATGGAGTTTAATCTGGACAAATGAGAGGTGATACATTTTGGAAGGTCAAATAGGGCAGCATGGTGGCACAGCGGTTAGTACTGCTGTCTCACAGCTTCAGGGACCTGGGTTCAATTCCAACCTTGGGTCATTATCTGTGTGGAATTGTATGTTCTCCCTGTGTCTGCATGGAGGGTGCTCTGGTTTCCTCCCACAGTCCAGAGATGTGTGGGTCAGGTTGATTGGCCATGCTAAATTGCCCCTTAGTGTCTGGGAGCTAGTAGGGTAACTGCATGGGGTTACAGAATTAGGGCCTGGATGGGATTGTGGTTGCTGCAGACTCAAAGGGCTGAACAGCCTCCTTCTGCACTGCAGGATTCTATTCTATTCTAAATGTGGGTGTGAATTATAGCAACATTTAAGAGGCATTTGGATGGGTACTTGAATAGAGAGGGAATAGATGGACATGGACTGAATGAGGGCAGAATTTTTTTTAGTTTAGTTACAGCATTATGACCAGCGTAGGTTTGGAGGGCCGAAGGGCCTGTTCCTGTGCTGTACTTTTCTTTGTTCTCTTTGTCCTAACAAAGATGTCAGCTCTTCCTGAAGGTTAGAAATATATTGAGCTAAATATATTTAGCTCTTCCTGAAGGTTGAGTTCAGTGCTTTCATTGATTATCCCGCCTAGGTATTCCACATAATGGTTACCCACTTGACAGAACCCCAAGATGCCATCGCATACAACTTCCCTCCTGCAATGTCTGAATGTTTCATGCATCCAATTTTGTTACAGAATGATACTGGGAAGATCGCTTTTGTCAATACAATCTACGGAACTGCTCCCCACACCTCGATTCACCGCCTGCAGATCCGGTTGAATTGTGAGATACTGATGGTGGAGAACATTACCATGGCGTTCATGGCTCGCACCCAACATATGACCCTCCTGGGCCACTACAACATCTCCTTCATTCTGCACCAGTCGGGAGCCTTCAATGATCCAGTCTTCTACTTTCCTTATGAGGTTGAACTGAACAGTGTTCTGTACATTGAGATGCTGGTGGACACCACTGACAGTGAGGTGGAGATATTTACAGAGAGCTGCAAGTCTGTACCCTCCATGAACTTTAACAGTGAGACATACAGCATCATCGAGAATGGGTAATTCACTGTATCTGGCTTGGGGTAGCTGTTGGATGCTTATTACCCTCTGCCAAAGGTGTTGATATCCTGAGATTTCCTCCTATGAGCCTCACCGTGGACCACACCCAAATTTATGCCCACTTATGCCAAAGATAAATGGGAGTACGCCATTCGGCCCCCACGAGCCTGCTCCCCCATTCAATAAGATCATTGCTGACATGTTTGTGTTGAGTTCCACTTTCCCACCTACCACTGATAACCTTTGACCCCCTTGCCTAACAAGAATCTATCTCCCTCCACTTTAAACATTTTCAATCCCCCACCACCTCCCCCCCTACCCGCACCAACCCCCGCCCCCCCTCCAACCCCCACCACCCCCGCCATCACCTTCTGAGGCACAGAGTTCCGAAGTTGTACAATCCTCTGAAAGAAAAAGCATTCTCCTCATCTCTGTCCTAAAAGGGCAACACCTGATTTGAAGACAGTGCCCCCTTCCCCAGTTCTGGACTCACCCACAAGAGGAAAAGTCCTTCCCACACCCACCTTGTCAAACCGTTCAGAATCTTATATTTCAATCAAGTCACCCCCTCACTCTCCTAAACTCCAACGGAAACAAGCCTAATCTGCCCAACCTTTCCTTTTTAAGACAACTTGCTCATTCCAGGTATCTATCTAGATTACCTCCTCTGAACCCCCTCCATTGTATTTACATCTTTCCATCAATATACAGGAGGGCGTTTCTCCCAAAAATGTTCTAAGTGCTGGATTCATAGGAAAATTTTTTCAGTGGGAGTTCAAACTCGAATCTCCCACTCGGTGCAATGCAGAGGTCATAACTGGGAATATCATTCAATGTTCAGGATGTGGAGAGGGCCTTTCATACTGGAGGCTGATAGTTTTAATTCTGTGTGTGCACAGTGGCCCTGAACTGTCAGCCTGCACTTTGCTGGCCAGCTTGATCACTGACCAGCCCAGGACCCTCTCAGTGTTGCCCCTCCCAACACCCCCATGGCCTGATCATGGCCCCCACAAGCAATCCTGGGCCAGCCTGACTCTCTCCCATATACCCCCAATCCCAGAGCGCCCACCAATCTCCAGCCACACACCCACCAGCAGTGACGATCCCCTTCTGGCAGTTCCCCGCTCATGAGTGGCACATCCCCCTGGCAGACCTAGCCCCCAATACCTCCCACCCCCGCCCCCCCCCCCCCCCCCCGCAAATGGAGGCAGACAACACCCCCTCAGCCCGCCCCGATCAATCCCAATGCAGAGTGGCAACAGGGATCCCCATTCCCCCAATCGCTCCCTAGGCCCATCCCCTAGGCCACACCACTTTGGCATTGCAAGATGCCCTGTGGGCAGTGCCAAGATGCCCTGTGGGCAGTGCCAAGATGCCCTGGCACTGCCAGGGTTACCATGCCCAGAGGGCACCACGATCCCCACTGCCCAATTCCCGGGAGGGCCTCGATTGACTCCAGCGGGGTCAGGCCACTAGTTCCCGAAAGTGGGGAGCTTGTCTGAACCTCGCTGGAGTGAAATTGTACTGGCGGGGTGGGCGATGTGAACACATCCAGAGACTTCACTCCTGGGCCTGAGAACCACAATTAAATAAGATTAAAAAAGATTAAAATGACTTACCTGCAGATGCGCATGCGTCAGGAACATATGCACAAATTTCATAAATTGGCTGACACACGATTCTTCCAGCCCACCACGCTAAATAATTAGCATGTCAGGATGGCAGAATCACACGCAGAGTATTCAAAATGTGGCCTTGTCTGACTGAAACCTAACATCCTTACTTTAATATCAATTCCTCTCACAATAAACAGTAGCATTGCATTAGCTTTCTTGATTACTAACTGTACCTGCATATTAACTTTTTGTGACTCATGCACTAGAACATCTAGATCCCTCTGCACCTCAGAATTCTGCAGCTGTTTCTGTTTCAGGAACGTTCTGCTTTTTTATTTTTCTTGTGAAAATGGACAACTTCACATTTTCCTACATGCTCCATCTGCCAAATTTTTACTCTCGCTCATCTCAAAAATTGCTCATGGGATATGGACACTGCTGGCTAGGTAATTCAAACCCTGGAATAGGTTTGGAGTCATATGTAGACCAGGCGAGGTAAGGAAAATAGATTTTCTCCCTTAATGTTATTAATGAACCAGATGGGTTTTCATGATAACCAACAGTGGTTTTATGGTCATCATGAGACTTAATTCCAAATTTTGATGAAGTCAACTTTCATCTGCCGTGGCGGGACTCTAGGTTCCTAGAGCATTACCTGGAGTCTCTGGATTACTAGCCCAGTGATAATACCACCACATCACTGCTTCCCTTTAGCCACAGCCATCTGTAAACTCCATTGCTGAAATCTTATTCCCAATCTTGCATTGTAATCAACGATGCACTCCTACTGCAGGTTTCTCAGCGGCAAGGGGTGCATTCAACAGGTAACCTTGTTGACAACAATGGAACAACCTCCAGCTTCCGCGGAATATGTTACAGAGTTAGAGAAGCATCCTGCCCCATACATTCACTTCACAACATACTTTCCTATCTATCTTTGAGCTACCTGCAAATTTAACTACCATCCCTTTATCTATGCCATTGGTGTAAATTCTAAATAGTTGAAGCCACAGGCAGATCTCTGTTGGTTTCCACTCATCACATTCTTCCAGTCCAAAAAAAACATTTATACATACTCTCTGTTTTCTGTCAGCCAGCCAATCTTCAATCCAGGCTAATGTGTTTCTCCCACAAAATGAGCCTTTATTTCTTGCAGTAAGTTTTGATGTGGCACCTTATCACATGCCCTCTGGAAATCCAAGCCCAGTATTTCTACATGTTCCCTCATTCCGCAGTACATGTTACTCCTTCAAAGATTTAGTAAATTCGTCAACATGATTTTCCCCTTCACAAAACCATGCTCTTCCCAATTATCTTGCAATTATCTAAGCACCGAGCTATCAGCTCCTTAATTTTAACACTTTCCCCATGACAGACTTCAAGCTAACTAGCCTATAATTTCCTGTTTTCTGTCTCTCTCCCTTCTGGAAGAGGTTTTATATTTGTTACTTTCCAGTCTGAAAGAACATTCCCTGAATCTAATTACCACAGAAGGCCGAGGAGGCTTGGCCATTGAGTGTATTTAAGACAGAGAGATGGGTTCTTGATTGGTAAGGGGATCAAAGGTTATGGCGAAAAGGCGAGTCAATGTGGTTGAGAAGCTTTCTTGCATCTTGAGAAGCTTATCAGTCATGACTGAATGATTGAGTAGACCCGATGGGCCCAATGGTCTAATTCTGCTCCTATATCTTATGGTCTGATGGGACTGGGGTCCAAATCCCACTATGGCTGCAATAAAATATAAATTCAACTCATGAAATTCTGGAACTAAAGCTAGCCTTAGTAATGGGGACCATGAAACAATCATTGATTAACCTACCTAGTTCACTAATGTCCTTTGGGAAATTATATTTTCAATTCTTTCATGGGGATATGGATGTTGCTGGCAGGGCCAATATTAGTTGCCCATCCCCAATTGCCCCTTGAAGGAAATCTGCCGTTCTTATTACTTCTGGCCTACATGTGACTCCAGAACCACAGCAATGCGGTTGACTCTGAGGTGCCCTCTGAAATGGCCAAGTGAGACACTCAGTTCAAGGGCAATTAGGGATGGGAAATTAGGCCAATTAGGCCTTGCCGGTGATGCCCATGTCCCATGAATGGATAGATATTTAAAGAAAGAGTCCAAATGTGACTATTTTCTCCCCTGTCACTTGCAGCTGTGCCAAAGATTCGACCCTTGAGTTTCACCAGTCGGATGACCCCAGGAAGCAACACTTCAGTTTCCACGCGTTTAAGTTCAAAGATTACCTAGAGGTCTACATCATCTGTGAGGTGGTGATCTGCCGCAAGAACTCGGCTCCCAACCGCTGTACTCAGGGCTGCCTCCCTGCCAGGCACAAGCGGGACATCAGCTTGCCTGAGAACGAAGACAAATCAGCTTACCTCTCTCAGGGCCCCATCGTGTTTCGTCGGGAGGTGGGAGGTGAGTGCTGCTCGCCAGGGTCCGTGTGGGCTGAGGTCCACTTCTTCAGTGGGACTCAGGGTGGGTAACACAGTTGGAGAGCCGTTAGCCACACCACTGACTGTGCCGCGCGTTCCAGGGTGATCTAATGGCACAGTGAATTGGCATCCCCCCAGATCTCTGAACTAAGACCTCCAGGCACAAATCCCGCACCCTCGATCTGGTAGCAACGAAATGAATGTGCGTGATGCAATCCTGCAGGTTACAAGCCCTTCCAATGCATGTTAGTGGCTGGTAGTGCAGGTGAAAAAGGCTCCTTCTCTGGAATCAAATTGAAAGAATGGCAGGGCCTCCACCATCACTATCCACGGCTCTAGACTACAACAGAAGCCACCCAGACCATCTGTGACCGTAACACAACATAAGTGGGAGTCGCTGACTTGGCCCAGCATTTATGATAGAATCCCTACAATGCAGACAAGGCCATTCAGCCCATCAGACCTGCGCCAACACTCTAACATTGCATCTTGCCCAGGCCCTCTGTCCTACCCGAGCCAGGTAACCCAGCATATTTACCATGGCTAATCCATCTAACCTACACATCTTTGGAGTGTGGGAGGAAACCCATGCAGATACACTGGGAACGTGCAAACTCCACACACACACACACACATATGGTGACCCGAGGTTGGAATTGAACCCAGGTCCCTTTCGCTGTGAGGCAGCAGTGCTAACCACTGCGCCGCCATGCTGTGCTACCCCTAATTGAAAATGTGGTGCTGAGCTGCCACCTTGAACCACAGCAGTCCATGTTGGTGTAAGTGCACCACAGCGCTGTTGGCAATGTTTGTATGGTAACTGGATAAATACTTGAGAAGGTAATCATTTCCAGGGCCCAGGAATGGAATGGGCATGGTGGGGCAGTGAGAAGGAGGGGTGGGGGGGCGGGGTTAGGGGAGTGTCAGTGGGGGGCAGAGTCCAGTGGACTAATTGCATTAGTTTCTTCATAAAGCTGGCACATGCCTGATTGGTCACATTGCACCTGAGTGGTGTGGGTTTCACCTAGGGCACCATTTTGTACGTGGCACCAGTGATGTCAGGCTGCACTTTGACACCTGTTTGTTTTGAATCCAGATGTGATCCGGCTGCAGTCGGACCCAGAGGGATGGGCAAGCAGCAGTTACATCCCTGTTCTTGGGCTGGTCTCCGTGGTCTTTCTGATCTCCATCGTCGCCTTGATTGTCCAGCGGAGATACTATTTGCAACGATTCTGGGGATTCAGGCAGCCCCCCAAGTAGCTGACCATCTCGTGTGGAGATTAGCCCTGTACATACGCTACTTTGCCCAGCTTTAGCTCTGATTAAACAAATCATCTCCCAAGCAGAGATTCGCTTTCACTTTTGACACTGCTAGAACGGAAATCAAATACCACTGGCTGTTAGGAAACCCTCTAAATTGGTTTAATCATCACATTGGCTGTATTTAGACAAAATCCAGAAATCGATCCATGGCCTACATCTTGTTGCTCTGAAACTCTGTATCTGTCAGTGCTATTCAACTGAAATAAATTCGCTATGTTAATGGCATTGCAGTGCTGGATATCTTTTCACTGAAAGCTAACAAGCAGATACAGCATCAGTTCAGGAAGTGCATGTTGGTCTTCATTGTCAGAGGATTTGTGGACAGGGGTAAATAATATAGAATCCCTACGGTGCAGAGGAGGCCATTTAGCCGATTGAGTCTGCACTGACTTTCCAATAGAAAGAGTGTAGTATTGTCACTGGGTTAGCAATCCACAAATCCAGGGTAATACTCTGGGGACCTGGATTTGAATCACTCTAGGACAAATGGTGCAATTTGAGCTCAATAAAAATCTGAAAGTCACAAGAACCCATTGTTGATTGTTGTAAAAATCCATCTGAGTCACTAATGTCCTTTTAGGGAAGGAAATCTGCTGTCCTTACCTGGTCTGACTTATATGTGACTCCAAATCCATAGCAATGTAGTTGACTCTTAACTGCACCTCTGAAGTGGCTGAGCAAGCCACTCAGTTCAAGGGGCAATCAGGAATGGGAATAAATGCAGTGACAAGCACATCCCATGAATAATTTTTTAAAAAAGATCATGCAAGCAAGGTCGTATCCCTGTAGCCCCACATTTTTGCCCCACTAACCTACATTACAGGGACACTACGGGACAATTTAGCATGGCCAATCCACCTAACCTGCATATCTTTGGAGTGTGGGAGAAAAACTGGAGCACTGTGAGGGAACCCATGCAGACACAGGGGGAATGTGCAGACTGCACACAGATAAGGACCGAATCAAGCCTGGGTCCCCAGCACTGCAAGGCAGCAGGGCTAACCACTATGCCACAATGCAGCTCTATAATAGCTAACTGCAATTAGATAGGGCCTTGTTGAGAGTACGCCTGGAGTACCCTGTGCAGTTTTGGTCACCCTACCTCAGGAAAGATACAGTCACCATAGAGGGGGAGTGCAATGGAGGCTCACTAAATGAATTCCAGGAATAGAGAGATTGTCCTATAAAGGAGGGTTAAATAGATTGGGTCTTTATTCACTGGGGTACAAAGAATGAAATGCAGTCTCATTCAAACAGACATAATTCTAACAGAGGCAGAAATCAAATGTGGATCTTGTTCAAAGAACAAATACTGCATGTCCTTGATAAGTATGTACAGTCAGACAGGGAGGAAATGGCCGAGTAAGGGAACCATGGTTCACAAAGGAGGTTGAATGTCTTGTCAAGAGGGAAAAGGAAGTGTATGTAAGGATGAGAAAACAAGGTTCAGTTGGGTCACTTGAGGATTATAAGGTAGCAAGGAATGAGTTAAAAAAAAGGGGCTTAGGAGAGCTAGGAGGGGGCATGCAACGTCCTTGGTGGATCGGATCAAGGAAAACCCCAAGGCTTTTTACTACTATGTGAGAAATAAAAGAATAAACAGGGTGAGGTTAAGGCCAGTCAAGGATAGTAGTGGGAACTTGCGCATGGAGTCAGAAGTGATAGATGAGGCATTGAATGAATACTTTTCTTCGAAGTTCACTAAGGAAAGAGGCCATGTTTTTGAGAATGAGAGTGTGATACAGGCTGATAGGATGGAGGAGGTAGATGTTCTGAGGGAAGATGTATTAGCAATTTTGAAAAACCTGAGGGTTCATAAGTCCTCTGGGCCAGATGGGATACATCCCAGGATACTTTGGGAGGCAAGAGATGAGATTGCGGAGCCTTTACCTTTGATCTTTGGGTCCTTACTGTTCACGGGAATTATGCCAAAGGACTGGAGAGTGGCAAATGTTGTTCCTCTCTTCAAGAAAGGAAATAGGAATGACTCTGATAATTGTAGGCCAGTTAGTCTTACTTCAGTGGTCGGTAAGTTAATGGAAAGGGTCCTGAGAGATAGGATTTATGATCATTTGGAAAGATAAAGCTTAATCAAGGCTAGTCAGCACGGATTCGTGAAGGGTAAGTCTTGCCTCACAAATTTGATTGAATTCTTTGAGGAGGTAACTGAGTGTGTAGATGAGGGTAGAACAGTTGGTGTTGTATACATGGATTTTAGTAAGGCGTTTGATAAGGTTCCCCATGGTAGGCTCAGGAAGAAAGTAAGGAGGTGTGGGATAGAAGGAAATTTGGCCGATTGGGTAAGTAACTGGCTATCTCATAGAAGACGGAGGATGGTGGTGGAGAGAAAATTTTCAGACTGGAGGCCAGTTACCAGCAATGTACCACAAGGATCAGTGCTAGCTCCTCTGCTATTTGTGATTTTTATCAATGACTTGGAGGAGGGGGCCAAAGGATAGGTCAGTAAATTTGCTGATGACAAGAAGATTGGTGGAGTAGTGGATGAGGTGGAGGGCTCTTGGAGGCTGCAAAGAGACGTTGATAGGATGCAGAACTGAGCCAAAAAGTAGCAGATGGAGTTTAACCTGACAAGTGCGAGGTGATTCATTTTGGTAGGATAAACTTGAATGCAGACTATAGGATCAACGGCAGGGTTCTGAGGAATGTGGAGGAACAGAGAGATCTTGGAGTTCATGTCCACAGATCTCTGAAGGTTGCCACTGAAGTAGATAGAGCTGTGAAGAAGGCATATAGTGTGTTAGCGTTTATTAACAGGAGGTTTGAGGTTAAGAGCTGTGGGGTTATACTGCAACTATACAGGACCTTGATGAGATCACACTTGGAATACTGTGTGCAGTTATTGTCACCCCACTACAGTACTGTGCTGTACTGTTCTTTGTTCTATAATTTTTACAGGGGTGGACAAGATCGATTCAGGAAGGATCCTCTGGCTGGTTGGGGTGGTGGGGGGGATTAGAATCAGGGGGCACAGATTAAGGGGAAGCCTGTTTAGGAGTGAGATGAGGAGGAATTTCTCCGCTCAGAGCGAGGGACATCTTTGGAATTCTCTACCCCAAGGGGGAGTTCGAGGCTCAGCCATTGAGTATGTTGTAGACTGGTGTCAATAGGTTTCTACATGTTAGAGGCATCAAGGTGAAATAGGGATAGCAAAGAGAAATGATGTTGAGGTAGAAGGTCAGCCATGATCTCATTGAATGACGGAGTAGACTCAAAGGGCTGAATGGCCTACCTCTGGTCCTATTTCTTATGTTCTTATGCCTTTGTGGCTTCCAAATGTTTCATGTGAGTTGCTGTTTCTGGGCTCGATTAGAATTGATGATGTGCTCCCCCTTCTCACACCACCACCTCCCCCCACTCTCACCATCACCACCTCCTCTCCCACCACCTCCTGCGCCCCCCCACTACCAATAACTCCCCTCGCACACCACCACCTTTTCCCTGCCCCACCACCACCACCACCACCTCCTCCTCCTCCTCCCCCCTGCCCCCCACCCCCCACCATCATCTCCTTACGAAGTTCAATCGAGCCATTCGACTGGGTGTTTGACAATTATTTGAATAGAAACAATGTGTAAGGGTAAGTGGTAAAGGCAGTGGAAAGGCACTAAGTCATGATGCTTGCCTGGACAGATGTTGCAGACAACCTCATGGCCTTCTTCAGCACCATAATATCCTGCAATTTGGTGAAGTGCTGTGCTTTGACCGAAAGACATTATCAGGAAGTTAACAGGGAGGAGGTGTCTGACAATTTCTGAAGATCTATCCCTTCAATAACTGGGAGCCTCATTCTGTGAATAGCACTGTGTGCTAATGTAACGGTTGGTGCTGACTGACTCCTGTACTCTCTGATGTTTTACATTGTCTTGGTGTCAAGACAATGCACCATTGAACAGATATTGGAGCCAGCGCCATTTGTAGCACAGCCAATCCTTACGCAACATGGCGGCACAGTGGTTAGCACTACAGCACCAGGGAGCCAGGTTCTGTTCTCAGCTCGGGTGACTGTCTGTCTGGAGACTGCACGTTCCCTCCGTATTTGGCAGCATGGTGGAGCAGTGGTTAGCACTACTGCCTTGCAGCACCTGTTCCGATTCCCGGCTCAGGTACCTGTGCAGTGTCTGCACATTCGCCCCATGTCTGCATGGGTTTCCTCCAGATGCCACGGTTTCCTCCCACAGTCCGAAAGACTTGCTGGTTAGGCGCATTGGCCATGTTAAATTCTTCCTCGGTATACCCAAATGGGCGCCGAAGTGAGGTGATTCAGGGATTTTCGCAGTAACTTCATTACAGTGTTAATGTAAACTGAAAAGAGGATCTGAGGCCCCAAATAGTTCAGCCATTATCTTGCGGGATGCTGGAGTAAGTTTGAGGTGCCAGATGGCCCAATCCTGCTCCTGTCATGTTCCCGCTAGTTGTTTTTATTTCCCTTTTCCTCCAGCCGTGCCAGGATGTCTGCAGGGTTTCCAGCACCAGGGAGTATTTTCTGCCGTTTGAATCTAAGGTAGCACTTGCAGGTTGAGCCTCGGGGAATTTCGCCTGCCGGCGAAGAAACGGATTTGTTTTAACGGGCGGAGATTCTCAGTGCACTTTCAGCAGCTCGGAGGCCGGGCCGCTGGCTACTGGCGACGGAGGGCTCGATAAGTAAGGATCAGAGAAGCTAGGGTGCAATGAAGACTTTAATTCAGTTCGGCAGCACACACGCAGGCAATTAGCTTCGAGAGCAGAATAGTCAACGGAGCGATTTTCACCTCCCTCCACCATGCTTACAATCAGCAAGTTTGATCATTTACAGAGACTCTTTAGGCCGGAATTTTACCTCATTCGGTGGGAGGCTGGGGGCGGGAGGGGGACGACAGGGGACTTGGGCGCATGCCCGGCCCGTAAACACGCAACATCACGCGCGGGAAGGTGTGGGACGCCTGCGCAGACACCATCGCGCCCTCGCGCGACATTTCGGTTGGTGGGCGGGGCCCAGGAACAATCGAGGAGGCAATTCAAATGAGGTGACGCGGCCCGGCGGCTGGTACGGTTCGTGGACGGGCCGAATGGCCAGGCGGGTCTTTGCAGTTAAGCGGCGGCCCCGATCCGGGCTGGGGCGGACGGTCAGTGTTCAAATAAAACGAACAAATGCGTCGGGCTGGGGCTGAGAGGTGTGGACCTGATGACTGATATATGAGGGGAGATTGACCTGGTTAGGATTGTTTTCGCTGAAGTTCTCGTGAATGAAGGGGAGGATCTCATACAGATTGTATAAAATACTAACAGGATTAGACAGGGAAGATGTAGGGAGGATATTCCCGATGGTGGGGGAGTCCAGAACCAGAGGTCATAGACTGAGGATTCAGGGTAGGCCATTTAGGATGGAGGTGAGGAGACATTTCTTCACCCAAAGAGTGGTGACCCTGTTGAATTCATTACCACAAGAAGTAGTTGATGCCAAAACATTGAATGTATCAAGAGGGAGCTGGATATAGCACTTGGGGCAAATGGGATCAAAGGTTATGGAAAGAAAACGGGATTAGGCTATTGAATTGGATGATCAGCCATGATTGTAGTGAATGGTGGAGCAGGCTCGAAGGACTGAATGGCTTCCTCCTGCTCCTACCTTCAGTGTTTCTATGTGTCTGATAGTGCCGCATAATTTTAACATTGATATTTATTTTTCACGGGTCAAGAGTTTCCCAGGACAGATCCACCGAGGCTGTTCCCTCCACCCCACCCTACCCTTTCAAATCCCCAAGGGGGCACACTGGACATGCCAACCTTCCCTTCCCTGGCATCTGCCTGTCAGAGCGTGTACATCACAGGACGGCCATTAGCGTTACCACAATCTCTGGACAACAGCGCATTTCACATCCGCCTCCCCCACCCCGGCCTTCCCACACGCATTCTCCCCCGCTGATTTCGGTTGCACCCCAAATGTAAAATTCAGGCCCAAGAAACTTCATGCTATTTGTTATTCTCTATAAAAGCAACACTTTTAAACATAAAACTGATTAACGTAATTTTGTCCACTGTTATGGAATTTTTGAGAAGTTAACGCTTTGCTAGGGTGAAAAAATAAAATCACAGTCGCACACTAGAGGTTACAGGTCATCCTTACAATAATCTGAGGCCTTGATAGATTTTGCACCATCCGAAGCAGGTTACAGTTTGCGAATTCTAGCCCTCCAGCCCTACAGCGAAGAAGGAATTTCTAGTGGACACATTCTTAGCTGTAGACGGAAGATTAGTGAGTATAGCACGCAGTCGGAGCTAAGACTATGAGGAGCATTCTGCATTTGCTTTTCATCTGCACAGATTGTCTCTCTAAAGCAGGTGCCGGGCAGAAGAGCCGCTCAGTTTTGCCGCAAATAGTATTTCCGCTGGAGAATCAGGGCGATGACCAGGGTGAGGCACGCAGCAGACAGCATGCTGAAGGCGTACCTGGAATAATCACCTCCTTTCCGCTCTGGGCCAGGCCAGCCTCCTGCACAAGGAAGACAAACATGGAAATTAAGTTGCTGTCTGCGGCAGGTTATCTCGCAATTCAGAGCTGCCCTATCAGGGGGTTCATTCACTCAGCAACACCTGCGCCAATGTTAGGTACTTCACATACAAGGTCAGGTTAAACACGAAGATCACCATCAGGTGGAGTTACGACTAGCTGATGCTTAGCTCTGTGGTCAAGTGTTGGGGAGCAATTTTAACTCAGTTTTGGCCGACTTTAGTCTTATTTTAAGTCTGAGATGTCGGGTGGGGAAGTTGAATCAGGAATAAGAACAATATTGAAAAAACGGCATGTGCAGTGAAAGCTTTTCATCTTGCACTCATCAGGACAGAATCGCAAGGATACCCAAATGGCCAAAAGGAACAATAATTTATACCACAAGGGAAGAGAGTGCCGATTATTTTGCCAAGTGCCCAAGCAATCAGCACTCTCTTGTGCAGTATAAATTGTTGTTCCCTGCATTGCTGGCATCCTTGTGAAGTGTCCTGATGAGTAACAATTCTATGTGACTGTTAATTGCAATAATCTTGGCCTAAATTGTTTCAGGTTTTAGTTTGAAAGGAGATTTTGTTTTTAGAAGTGTCAAAATTAATAACATAAAATGGCTCAAGAGTTCAACCATGCAATCTGGTTTGTCAGGCATTAAGTGGCTTCCATCCCTTCAATGTGGTAAAAGGACCCATAGGCTTATTACAAATTAGAAGTTCCCTTCCCACCATTGTGGTGAAGGTCAGAAATGTTAATGTGTGGTCCTAGTTACTGAAAGTGGCTTTAGGATATTTGCAGAATGTCCCTGCCTGGAGTCCCATTAACTGATGGAGTGCTTTTAGGCTGTAATGCTGACAGAACTCAGGAAATTCATGTGGTATTACAGGCAGTCCTACATTGGTCTGACTAATCAGAGCAAGTTATAATATACACTTACCTAAAGGAGCAGGAGTGGCAGAGATTTCTCTCATTTAGCTGGGCATCATGAACTTCACTTGGCACTGCTCCCTCCAATCCTGCCAGCCACTCAACCCACCCTCCCTGACCGATTCCTCCACCATCCCCATTCCACCTATTCCTGATCCAACATCCAGCCCTTTCCAGACCCTATCACCCATCCATTCCTTGCGCAATAACCAAACTGTTCTCTCTTCAACATCCCTCTTCAACATCCACTGAATTAGTGTCCAGTCTTCCCAATCACCTATCCTCACCCATTCTTCAATCAATGCCCACTCTTCCCAACCCCATGTTTGCCAAGCTAATATCCAACCCAGTCCTGACCCAATCACCTATATGCTGATCCAAATTCCCGCACATTCCTGATCCAACATCCCATCCATTCACAAATCAAGCCTGGCTCAATAATCTTCAACGCAATCATATTGCCCACATTCCCAACCCAATCACGTGCTCTTTCCATACAAACTCTTTATAAAAAAGTCTTTCATGGGTGTGGGCATCGCTGGGTAGACCAGCATTTGTTAGGCATCCCTAATTTTCCCTTGGGAAGGTGGTGGTGAGCTGTCTTCTTGAACTGCTGCAGTCCTTGAGGTGTAGGTACACCCATAGTGCTAATAGGGAGGGGGCTCCAGGATTTTGACCCAGCAACAGTGAAGGAGCAGCCAGATATATTTCCATGTCAGGATGGTGAGTGTCTCAGAGGGGAACCTCCAGGTGTTGGTCTTCCCAGGTATCTGCTGTCCTTCCAGATGGTAGAGGTCATGGGTTAAGAAAGTGCTGCCTAAGGAGTCTTGGTGAATTTCTGCAGTGCGTCTTCCAGATGGTACACATGGCTGCCACTGAGCGTTGATGGTGGAGGCAGTGAATGTTTGTGGAAGAAATGTCAATCAAGCGGCTGCTTTATTATGGATGACGTTGAGCTTTTTGAGTGTTGATGGAGCTACACTCATTCTGGAATTTGGAAGGTACTTCATCACACTCCTGACTTGGAAACGAATAGAAACAAGATGGTAATGGCTCAGAGGGGAACCTCCAGGTGGTGGTGTCACCATGTTTCTTTGCCCCTATCTTTCTAGAGTGTTAGAGGCAACAAATTTGGAATGTATTTTCTAAGGAGCATCTTGTAGATGGTACACATGGCTGCCACTGTGTGTAAGTGGAGGGAGTGAATGTTAATGAATGTGGTGCCAATCAAGTGGGGCTGCTTCGCTCTGATGGTGTCGAGCTTCTTGAGTATTGTTGGAACTGCACCCATCCAGGCAAGTAGGGATTATTCCATCACACTTCTGACTTGTGCCTTGTAGATGGTGGAGAGGCTTTGGGAAGTCAGGCAGTGAGTTAATCGCTACGTGATTCCTGGCCTCTGACCTGCCCTGGTAGGCACGGTATTTATTTGGCTAGACCAGTTCAGTTTCTGGGTCAATGGTAACCTCCAGGATGTTGATAGTGGGGGATTCAGCAATGGTAATGCCATTGAAAGTCAAGTTAGATCCAATCTTGTTGGAGATTGTCACTGCCTGGCACTTGTGCAACACAAATGTTACTTCCCACATTTCAAATCAACCACATTTCTAAAACAAGTATTCCCATCTTCTCCAATCCGATCACCCACCATCAATGATCCAGACATCCCGCTCTTCCTGACTGATTCCCCACCCTTCCCTCCTGATTCAATCTCCCATCCTTCCGGACCTATTATCCCATATTTCCCCACTGGATTCCCCACCCATTCACAATTTTTGTCTAGCCTTGCTCACTTACCTAAGGTGCCACTGGCCTGATCCTCCATGCAGCTGTGCTGACGACAGCTCTGCGCAACTTGCCGGCTGAGTGGGCTTTGGGGCCCAGGCCTCGGGCCCCAGCTTTCAGGAACGGGGGTTGCAGCCTGCGGCTGCTGTGCACCCAGTTATAGGGGTGCCCCGATTTCTAGGCCACAGTCAGGGAAAGTAGCGGAGATATACAAGTCGCGCATTAACCTACAAGCGGACGCGGCCCGCCACGTGGGGAAACCATCACGGACCGAGCGAGAGGCGGAAAAGGCAACACACCCAGCGGGTCCGTGGGGAACACTATGGGCCCCTGGGAGAGGCGAGCAGACTTGAATTTACTCTCTGTCGCTTGGAGGTCACGCTTCCTTCTCAATGGGATGCAGCCCTGCTCGCACCGGTTGGGAGAGTGGTTCACGTGACACAGGATCAGGTCACAGAATATATAGACTTGCGGGAAGGACTGGAATTTGAACACGTGGAAACTGAAGCGCTGCTTCCTTGTATCGATGCTCCTGTAGGTTTTAAACGTCAGGTCGCTGGCACAGCTGTAACACAAGAAACACACAGTTAAAGATTTGGTTGCGAGGCTGCCAAGAGTCATTTAAAAAAAAACTCAGGGCAAATGTGCAAAATAGTGGGGTAAGGCCAAACAAAGGCAAATGTCAGGCCAGGCCTGTAACAGGTGGCCAATTCCATATTGTTTTCTTCTTGCTTGAAAAAGTCATTTTATCGAAGTTTTTCACCATGCACACATCAGGACAATTGCAAGAATACTGAAATCAGGGGCAAACAACAACCTGACATTTACCTATACTGGAAGCTATATCTATTAATACAGTGAGCCCCATCCTTTGCAGAAAGGACAGCTATTCACATTGCAATTGTTTCAGCAAAACAAACTAATAAACAGCCATCCGCTGGTTCATTCCTCAGGGTGATTTCTTGACCGATCAAGCCACCTGGTTTAAATTTTCAGACAATGGTTGGTAGTTTATTATCAGTCAACATCAACTGGTGCATTCTCTATGCCCATGCTTCCACCAGTCAGCACCTACTTGCCAACTGGTCAACATCCACTCCTCAGATAGTATAGAGTTGTTTCCCGGGCTAATGGTCCTGATGAGTGCAAGATGATAAACTTGGAGAAAATATCTTTCACAGAATCACAGAATAGTTCAGAGCAGAAGAGGCCCTTCAGCCTATCAAGTCTGCATCAGTAAATGATAGGTCCTGACCTGCCCACCTAATCCCACTTGCCAGCACTTGGTCCATACCCCTAAATGTTATGGCGTGTCAAGTACTGATTGTTTTTAAAAGATATGAGGCATTCCACCTCTACCACCCTCCTGGGCAGCGTGTTCCAGACCGTCACCACTCTCTGGTAAAAACATTTTTCCTCAAATCCCCCCTTAGACCTCCCACCCCTCACTTTTAATTTGTGTCCCTTCGTAACTGACCCTTCGACTAAGGGAACAGCTGCTCCCTATCCACCCTGTCCATGCCCCTCATAATCTAGAACACCCCAATTAGGTCACCCCTCAGTCTTCTGTGCTCCAAAAACAACCCAAGTCTCTCCAACCTCCCTTTATAACTTAAATGCTCCATCCCAGACAGCATCCTGATGAATCTTCTGATCGAAATGTAATGGGTTATAATGGGGGAGCTTAAAGTACATTGTTAGCAGAGTGGCCACACCCAAAACCACCCTGTCACGTGATTGAGACCGGAGCTCTTTGAATTGCCTGAATGATACAGCTTTTGGATTATGTCTTCAGAGAAAAAGGGAGTCCAGATGAGCAACCTGCCTATGACCTCCATCTCTCTCAAAGCCTGATCTCCAGAAATCACCCTGCATTTCACCCTACAGCATGAAATAATTCTCAGAACACACCAAGAATATTTTGTGATGTCTCCAACAGCCTCAACCCCCAGTGAAAAGATGGCAAATCCTACTAGACAGAGTCAGCTTTGAGAATGGAGTCCATACACATCAATTAGTGCCAATATCTTTAGGTTTTCATAGAATCATAGAATCCATATAGTGCAGAAGGAGACCATTCAGTCCATCCAGCCTGCATCAACAACAATCCACGCCCTATCCCTGTAACCCCACAGATTTACCTTGTTAGTCCCCCTGACACTAAGGGGCAAGTCAACTAACCTGCACATCTTTCAAACTGTGGGAGGAAATCAGAGTACCTAGAGGAAACCCACGCAGACATGGGGAGAATATGCAAACTCCACATAGATAGTGACCCAATGTAAGAATTGAACCTGGGTTCCTGATGATGCGAGTTAGCAGTGCAAACCACTGTGCCACTGTGCTGCCCCAAAATTTTTGATAAGTATCTGGTATGTTCTTTCTCTGCCTTTCTACCTTATATGTTTGTGAGAGTAAATCTGTGTCGCAATCAAGGCCTCAGGGTTTGAACGCATTAATAAATCTGACTTTCATTTTTTTGACTCAATGAATTTGCAGAAGGATTACTTTTAACATTGGAAGTTTGAAAAACACATCTTTCCAACACGGGAAAAAGATACTCAGGGAAACAAATTAGAAATGTATCATACCTTAGAAGTCGGTTGTGAAGGAACTATGCTATATTGCACAAAATGAAAATAAACAATAACCACAAACCTGTGGTGAATGCAACAGGTCCTAACTGGGGCTAAGTGGTAATGGACCCACTCAGGGTCTTGCTTTATTCAAGGCTTGATATGGGAACGCCACCTGGTGCATTGCCCAGCCTTGTCACTCTAGCACTGCGGCTCGATCTGTGCTCCAATATCAATGACATCAGGATCCTCAGCCTCTGCTGCTTCCTGTCCAATGCCCATGGGCTGGAATGGCTCAGATTTATTCATGGGCTGGTGATGCTACTGTGCTTTTAAGAAATGTATTTTTTAAATCATGCTCTCTGCAGTTTGTAAGCAAGCCTTTTGTTTTTGTTGTGGCACCAGCTGCCTGATTAGATCTTTAGTCCTTTTATTCTTGCTTAAATGGTTTAAATGGGGTTTTGTTTATTTTTCATCTGGCCCTAATGCACTTTCTGGGAGTTTACAACCTTTTGAATTGTGGGAAGAATGATTGACAGGTCAGGTGGGACCGTTTTGTTTCCCCCCCACCAGTGTTCTTTCACTTTCAGTTTTAGAGGCTGACTTTAGAATCTGTACGGAATCCAGATGGACAAGTGGGCTTCTGGCCTTTCTCCCTGGAGTGAAAATTTTGCTGTTGGTGGTTTGCTAGCTAGTAATAGAGCCAAGGATTGGCTCTGTCTCTTACATGTGGCTTGTTGGCTAAAAGCTAGCAACAGGTAATGGCTTTATCTCTACCTTGCAGTCTGCTGGAAGTTACAAGTTTCAATGCTTCAGCCAAAGGGCTAAGGTCCAAAGTCACATGAGCATTCTTATTTTCTGTGTCAAATCTTTAGCAAGTGTATGTTTATGAAGAGGTTTGTTGTATTGGAACAATGCATTTAGTGTTAAAGGTTTATACAATATCATGGTTGGTTTTTCTTCTTGTTTGTAATTGGTAAACGTTATTGCTAATTTTCTTTCTATACATGTTAACTGATCCTTAAATAAACTTTGTTTGATAAAAATTCCCTAGTGCGTCATTTGAATCGTACCTGTAGTCAAACATCTCATACTTACCCTGGCTAAATTCAAAGTGCAAAACTTATGTTCTAAGCTGACTTCATAAAATATCTTGGACTTTCAGACCTGCATTATAAGACACCCAAAAAGCCCCTCCCCAGTGTCATTCCCGGTTAATGTTACAAGTACACGGCCCCAGGTTTTGCATTGGGTGAGGGTTCCCCATAGAGGTAGCTGTGGCGATTACCCATTCTCGATGATGGTATATGGAGCCCGGTTGGTGTTGAGATGCGGGGCGGACACACAGGTGTCGGTGAAGATTTGGACGCCGGTGTCAGCAGTCTCCGCCTCCATCTGAACATACAGTGTGCCATTCAGGTCAGCCTGGTAAGGGAAGTGCACAATAGGGTCGTCGAAATTGACCGAGTGGAAAAAGCGAAAGGATACGTTATAGTGGCCGAAGCGCACCAGGTGGTTGGTCTGCAGCATGAACCCCATAGTGACGCTCTCGTTCAGCGACATCTCACACTTGATCTCGATCTCCAGCCGGTGGATGGGGGTCTTCGGGATGCTGCCATAGATGGTGTTCACATAGATGATCTTCCCACTGTCGTTCTGCGGCAAGACAGAGCTTGGTCAGTGGAAAGATTTGCGGTGGCTAGGATAGGCTGGGTGGGATGGGGGTGGGTGGAGGCTAGGAAAGGTCATCTGGGAAACTATTAACAGCAAATTAGTCATTCCAAATCATATCCCTGCCAAACACACCAGGAGTTTTTTTATGTCACAAATAGCTTCTTCGTTGTCAGACTTTTGAATGACCTTATATTAAGTTCATTTTTCTTGCCAGCCTAGCTATGACTGTAACACTACATTCTGCACTCACTCCTTTCCATCTCCACTATGAACAGTATGTTTTTGTCTATATAGCACGCAAGAAACAATACTTTTAGAATCCCTGGAGTTCAGAAGGAGCTGTACTGATCACAATCCCACCCAGGCCCCATTCCCATAACCCCACATATTTACCCTCCTAATCACCCTGACAGTAGGGTCAATTTAGCATAGCCAAATCACCTAACCCGTACATCTTTGGACTGTGAGAGGAAACCGGAGCACCTGGAGGAAACCCAGGCAGACACAGGGAAAATGTGCAGACTCCACACAGACAGTGACCCGAGGCTAGAGTTGAACCCTGTGAGGCAGCTGTGCTACCACTGTGCCACCATGCTGTCCCAATACATGTAACAATAATAAATCAAATTAAATAATATTGTCTGCTGAAGCACGGAATTCCCTGTAACATGGGGGCCATCTCAGATTTTCACCGGGTTATTCCAGTACCCTATTAAACCATGGAAGGGAGAAAGGCTCATCACCAAGAGCCTGAGTTCCAAGTGCTAGAAAATGGTAGTGGAATGGATAGATACTTGATGGCCAGCAAAGACACAATGAGCTGAAGGGTCTCTGTCGATGATGTAAAACGTTATGATTCATTGAGGCAAGACCTCACCAAGACTCCTCAGGCAGCACCTTCCAAACGCATGACCAGAGCCACCTAAAAGGACAAGAGCAGCAGATACCCAGGAACACTACCACCTGGAGGTTTCCCTCCAATCCACTCACCATCCTGAGTTGGAAATATATCAGCCATTCCCTTACTGTTGCTGGATCAAAACTCTGGAATTCCCTCCCTAACAACATTGTGGGTGTATCTGCACCACAGGGCCGAACCCACATCCCATTAATGAGTTTTTAAAAACCTCAAAAACAGAGACACTTTAGTAGGCCTCAAACACCCCTTGTGGAAGAAATGAGCCAATGGTGCCAGTGTGGGTCCTGGTAGAAAGTACATCCATAGAATCGCTACAGTGCAGAAGGAGGCCATTCGGCCCATCGAGTCTGCACTGACTACAATCCTACCTAGTCCCTATCCCAGCAATCCCATCCATATATTTACCTAGTTAATCCCTCTAACCAGGAGTCTTAGTAGCGTTGAAGAGCAGAAGGATCTCGGGGTCCGGGTCCACAGGACTCTTAAATCGGCCTCGCAGGTGGAGGAGGTGGTCAAGAAGGCGTATGGTGTACTGGCCTTCATTAATCGAGGGATTGAGTTTAGGAGTCGGGAGGTAATGCTGCAACTTTACAGGACCCTTGTCAGGCCTCATTTGGAGTATGTGCGCAGTTCTGGTCGCCTCACTATAGGAAAGACGTAGAAGCTATTGAAAGGGTGCAGAGGAGATTTACAAGGATGTTGCCTGGACTGGGAGGCATGCCTTATGAAGATAGGTTGAGGGAGCTGGGACTCTTTTCCCTAGAGAGGCGAAGGTTGAGAGGCGACCTGATAGAAGTTTATAAAATGTTGAGACGAATAGATAGGGTGAACTCTTAGAGGCTATTTCCCCGGGTTGAAATGGTCGCTATGAGAGGACACAGATTTAAGGTGCGGGGAGGGAAGTACAGAGGTGATGTTAGGGGTAAGTTTTTCACTCAGAGGGTGGTGAGTGAATGGAATCGGCTGCCGTCATCGGTGGTGGAGGCGAACTCGCTGGGGTCTTTTAAAAGACTTCTGGATGAGTATATGGGGTTTAATGGGATTGGGGGTTAAAGATAGGTCTATAGATTGGTGGGGTTGATGTGATCGGCGCAACTCGAGGGCCGAAGGGCCTGTTTGTGCTGTAATGTTCTATGTTCTATGTTCAATGCATTCCAAGACACTAAAAGGAAAGTTAGCATTGTCAATTAATCTAACACACACATCTTTGAAATGTGGGAGGAGACCCCCGCGGACACAGGGAGAACGTGCAAACTCCACATGGACAGTGACCCAAGCCAGTGCTAACCACTGTACCACTGTAATGTAAGGATAAAGAAGTAAGCTTAAAGAGATCTCAGAGATTTATTGTTTGGAGCTGGGCCCACTATTTGAGAGTATTCTAACCAATCATTCTCAAAATGCACAAGCCACTCCCCGCTCACTTCCCTTCTCCCACCTCATAGGGATGGGGTGTTGGCAATGCTAATGAACCAGAAATCCAGTACAGTCCGGGCTAATGCTCTGGGAAAATGTTTCAAAATCCCACTGGTGAAATGTAAATTCAGTTCATGAAATCTAAAAATAGTCCCAATAATGCTGACCATGAAACTATCATCAAAGAACAATCCATTACAGGAACAGGCCCTTTGGCCCTCCAAGCCTGTGCCGATCATGATTGCCTAAACTAAATCCGTATGACTTACGGAGTCCGTATCCTTCCATTCCCATTCTATTCATGTATTTGTCTAATTGCCCCTTAAATGCCGCGATCATACCTAATCCCAGCACCTCCCCAGGCAGCGCTATAGCATCATAGAGTCCAAGGTACAGAAGAAGGCCATTCACTCCATTGGGTCTGTACTAACCACAATCCCACTCAGGCCCCATCCCCATAACCCCATGCATTTACCCTTGCTAGTCCCCCTGACACTGAGGGGCAATCAAGCATGGCTAATCCACCTAACCCGCACACCTTTTGAGTGTGGTTGAAAACTAGGGCACCCGGAGGAAACCCACACGACACAAGGTCAATGAGGAAATTCCACACAGACAGTGACCCAAGCCGGAAATTGAACCCGGGTCCCTGGTGCTGTGAGGCAGCAATGCTAACCACCCGTGCCACCACGACATTCCAGACATTCCAGAAATTCACCACCCTCTGTGTAAAGAAAATCAATTGTCATAAAAAATCCATCAGGTTCACTGGAGTCCTTACCTGGTCTGGTCTACATGTGACTCCAGAGCCACAGCAATGTAGTTTGCGCTTAATTGCCCCTCTGAAATGGCCTAGAAAATGAGGGGCAATTAGTGATGGTCAATAAATGCTGGGGACCAGCCAGCGACACCCACATCCCCACTTCAATCACCCAGTTTAAAACACAATGATTAGGTTCAACCAGTTAATTATTTGCTTTGATTTTACACAGCACTTGCTGTTTTTGTTGTTCTTCTTCATTCTTGGGATGTGAGTATTGCTGGATAGCCTAGTATTTACTCTCCATTCCTTGAGAAGGTGGTGGTGAGCTGCCTTCTTGAACCTTTGCAGTCCTGAACTGTGAGTACACCCACTGTGCTGTATTTTTGGAGTTGTTAGATACAGCCATGTGTCTCATTTGGCCATTTCAGAGGGGCATTTAAGAGTCAACCACATTGTTGTGTGTTGAGAGTTACATGTAGGCTGAGACCGGGTAAGGATGGCAGATAGGATGGCACAGTGGCTAGTACTGCTGTTTGATTTCTGGCTTCGGTCACTGTCAGTGTGGAGTTTGCATTTACTCCCCCTGTCTGCATGGGTTTCCTCCAGGTGCTCCGGGTTCCTCCCACAGTCTGAAAGATGTGCTGGTTAGGAGCATTGACCCAAACAGATGCTGGAGTGTGGCGATTAGGGGAATTTCACCGTAACTTCATTGCAGTGTTAATGTAAGCCTACTTGTGACTAATAAATAACTAAAGATTTCCTTCCCTAAAGGGACATTAGTGACCTAGGTGGGATTTTTACAACAATCTGATAAGTTGCATGATCATTATTAACAAGTCAAATCTTTTAAATTTCAGCTTTTGCTTTTAAATTTAAATTTGTTTTACTACATTTCAAATCATTTTAAAACTTCTTCCTCAGCACATGTGGGATGGGTCTTCATGATCACTGGTTGGGAACCACTGGAGTACAGGACAGTATTGACAGGCTGGTTAGATGGATAGAACAGTCGAAAATGGAACATAACCCTAAAAAGTGAGAGGTGACGTATCCTGGCAGGACTGACAAGGCAAGTGAATACACAATGAACAGTAGGATACGAGGAAGTAGAAAGGACCAGAAGAACCTTGGGGAAATGTTCATATGTCCCTGAAGGCAGCAGGACAGGTAGCTAAAGTGATTAAGGAGGCATATGGGAGGCTTGCTTTTATTAGCCGAGATGTGGAGATGCCAGCGTTGGACTCAGGCACAGTAAATAGTCTCAAAACACCAAGTTAAAGTCCAGCTGGTTTATTTGGTAGCATGAGCTTTCAGAGCGCTGTCCCTTCATCAGGTGAGTACAGGATTTGTTTCACAAACAGGGTGTACATAGACACAAACTCAATTACAAGATTGGAATGCGAGTCTTAACAGGTAATCAAGTCCTTACTGGTGCAGACAATGCAAGTGGAGAGAGGGTTCAGAACAGGTTAAAGAGGTGTGAATTGTCTCCAGCCAGGACAATTACTGAGATTTTGCAAACCCAGGCAAGTCGTTATTAGCCAAGGCATAGGCTATAAGAGCAGTGAAGTTATGATGGAACATAACAGGCCACAACTAGAGGACTGTGTGTAGCTACGCTATTGGACGGATTTGATTGCACTGAAAGGGTGCAGAGGAGATTCACTAGGGTGTAACCGGGGCTGGAGTGTTTCAACTATAAAAGAGAGGCTGGTTAGGCTGGGATTGTTTTCCTTAATCAGTATTCTAATCAATTCTAATCATTCTAATCAGTATTCTGTAAACTGAGTGTGTGTCTTTACATCCTCAGTTTGTGATCAGAACTCTTCACTCACCTGACGAAGGGTCAGAGACCTGAAAGCTGGTGGCTTTTGCTACCAAATAAATCTGTTGGACTTTAACCTGGTGTTGTGAGACTTCTTACACTGTTTTCCTTAGAGCAGGGAAGGCTGATTGAGGTGTATAAAATGATGAGGGACATAGTTAACATGAAGAGGAAGAACGTTTTTCTGTTTGTAGAGGGGTCAATAACCAGGGGGGCATAGATTTAAGATAAGGAAAAGGAAATTTCGAGGGGAGTTGAGGAAAACCTTTTTCACCCAGAGCATGAATCTGGAACTCACTCCCTGGAAGGGTGGTGTGGATGGGAACCCTCACAACAATTAAGAAGCATTTTGATAAGCATTTGAAGTACCAAAGCTATGGAGCACTTGTTGGAAAATGGGATTAGAATAGACAGGTGCTTGATGGCTGGCGCAGAGATGATAGGCTGAAGGACCTCTTTCAGTGCTGTACAACTCTCTGACTGTAGCCAAACTAGGTCTCTCTTCTCTTTCCATCTTGTCCCTCCTGGTCCCAGATCAGTTTGGGATTCTTTTCCAAGTTGCGAACTCATTGAACACAGTGCCCGTGATTCGAATGCAGGTCTTGCCCAGATCTGTCGCTTCTCAGGTTGCGATGGGATGTGTCCGTCGCTTGTTGCCCAGCTTTTCCTCACTTGCCTGGCCAGTGGAGTGGTGGGGATAGGGGAAAGGAGGGAGGGGGAGTGCAGGGAGGGAGATGGGGGTGCCAAGCGAGTACTTACGCTTATGGTGGTACCGCAGGCATCGAATGGTGCTGTGATAATGATCCAGTTCTCATCCTGCTGCTGAGCGCGGCACGTGGGGTCAATGAGGTGGACATCGTTGACAGAGACCCCAGCGCTGGCAAGCATGCTGGTCGGGAAGGTGTACTCTGCAGCCTGGGCCAGGCAAATGAACGACGCTGCCTTTCTGTTTTCTGGGAGGGAACAAGGTTTCATTCAGTGGTGGAAGGGAACAAGAATTTCCACAACAGCACTCACGGTTCTCCTCAAATGTATTTTCTGGTCACTGATGGGGCAGGGGAGTCATTGGCTTGGCCGCCATTTGTGGGCTCATCCCTAACTACCCCTTGAGCACTGCCACATTTTAATATACCACCAGGTTCTCTCCCTGTCCCCAGCATTGTTCTCTCACTTGCCCTATTTTGGTTATTTTTCTCCCTCCCCCAACGTCTCTTAAAGATACACCCCAGAAGGAAAAAAAACACAGGGAAATAAGAATATTGTCCAAATTATTCTTTCTCTCTGGGGCCGGTAGAGCAAGGCGTTCCCTGGATAATTGAACCCATCAAACATCAGCAGCCACCAAAACTAAGCGGCATAGAAAATAGGAGCAGGGGGAGGCTTTTTGGCCCTTCAAGCCTACTCCACCATTCACCACAATCATGGCTGATCGTCCAACCCAGTGGCCTAATCCCGCTTTCTCCCCATTACCTTTGATCCCATTTGCCCCAAGTGCTATATCCAGCCGCCTCTTGAATACATTCAATGTTTTGGCATCAACTGCTTCCTGTGGTAATGAATTCAACAGGCTCACCGCTCTTTGGGTGAAGAAATGTCTCCTCATTTCCATCCTAAATGGTCGACCTTGAATCCTCAGACTGACCCCTGGTTGTGAGCCCCCCACCATTGGGAATACCCTTCCTGCATCTACCCTGTTAAGATTTTCTAAGTCACGATGAGGTCCCTCCTCATTCATCTGAACTTCAGTGAAAACAATCCTGAACTAGTCAATCTCTCCTCATACATCAGTGCTGCCATCTCAGGAATCAGCCTGGTAAAACATTATTCCAACTCTTATGGAGATCATTAAGGATTCATTATTGGTGTTTGGGGGGATGGTAGAGATGTGGCCATTTGGCCATCTTATCCCTCGCTGACCATTGAGAAGCGGCTTGGCCTAGCCTGGCCTTCCTGAGCTCAGCCTATAGGTAGCCGGTATGATTGCCTGTGGAAAGATGGTGATCAAATTCGCCCCAGGACAGGGCACAAATTGAGCCGATTGCCAACTCTCTTGCCCACTGCCCTATTTTCAGTTTCCTTCCAGGCAATGGCATGGGTATAGGAGGAAGCCATTCAGCCCCTCGAGTCTGTCCCGCTGCTGGTCATTGGCAGATTGGCCTCCCAGTTCAGCACACCCCTCACTAAGATTCCGACAAACACAAATCTAGAAATTAACCCTCGAGCAAGTGGTAAATTTCATCTGCAGGACGGAGCTCCAGAATTCCACTGCCCTTCGCTTCCAGAGACATTTCCCAAGATCCACCCCAAACAGAAGAACAAGGAGCAGGAGAAGACCACTCAGTCCCTGCAGCCTGCTCCACCATTCCATAAAGCCGATACGATTACAACCTCACACTGACACCCGGTAACCTTTCACCCCCTCGTTAATCAGGAATCTATCCAACTCAGCCTTAAAAATACTCAAAGACTCTGCCTTTTGAGGAAGAAAGTTCCAGAGACTCACCGCCCTCTGAGAGAGAGAATTCACCTCATTTCTACCTTAAATGGATGACTGTTTATCTTTAAACAGTGATTGTTCTAGTTCTATATTCTCCCACCAGAGAAAACATCTGTGCATGTGAAAGGTCTGGCTCTAGCTTTTGGACAATAACCTTGTTGTGGGTCTGCATGGGAGGTGAAGGCCTATGGTATTATCACTAGACTAGTCAGAAACACAACTCATGATCTGCAGATACGGATTTGAATCCTGGCACGGCAGCTGGTGGAATTTCAATTCAATGAAAATATCTGGAATTAAGAATCTACTGATGACCATTGTCAATTGTCAGAAAACCCCATCTGGTTCACTTAATGTCCTTTAGGGAAGGAAATCTGTCGTCTTTACCTGGTCTGGCCTACATGTGATTTGAAAACCACAGCAATATGGTTGACTCTCAACTGCCCTCCAAGGGCAACAAGGGATGGGTAATAAATGCTGGCCAGCCAAAGACACCCACGTCCCACAAATGAATAAAAAAGCATTCTGGGCAGGCCAGGTTTCTTTTTCATAGAATCCCTACAGTACAGAAGTGGCTATTTGGCCCATCAAGTCTGTACCGCTTGTAATTCCACCCAGGCTCTATTCCTATAACACTTATTTACTCTGCTAATCCCCCGATTCAAGGGACAATTTTAGCATGACCAGTCAACTTAACCCGCACACCTTTAGACTGTGGGAGGAAACCTGAGCCCGCAGAGGTAATTCGTCTGTGGGACATGGACATTGCTTGCAGGTCAACATTTATTGTCCATCCCTAGTTGCCTGAGGGTAGTTGAGAGTCAACCACATCACTGCGTCTCTGGAGTGACATGTAGGCCAGATTGGGTAAGGACGGCATATTTCCTTCCCTAAAGAACATTCGTGAACCAGATGGGTTTCTCTGATAACTGACAATGGTTTCATGGCCATCAGTGGATTCTTAATTCCAGATATTTTTTCATTGAATTCAAATTCCACCATCTGCCATGGTGGGATTCGAAACTGGGTCTCTAGGACATTAGCTGAGTTTTTGGATTAATATTCTAGCGATAATACCACTAGGCCATTGCCTTCCCTGCATGGGGGCAGATTTTCTTTCATAATGGGATGTCAGTGAATCAGACTGATCTTGTAACAGCAATGAAGACAATCGTAATTATATTTTGCAGTTTACATTTCACTATTTGCCCTGGTGGGATTCGAGCCCTGGGTCTCCAGATCATTGGCACCCCTTGCACCACTGCCTCCCCAGCACAGAGAGAAACAGAGAGAGGAGAACTTACCAGTAACGTTTCTCTTTCCGCCCATGGAATAGGCATAGGATTCACCACGGGAGATCCCGTAGACATAGATCCCGAACAGCGAGTCGGCATGGAATATGACGTATCGGCCCGGGGTTTTTCCCAGGTACACGCGGGTGGCTGTGAAGTCCCAAAAGGTGATATTCTCCGTGGGGAAGGTGGACAGGGGCTTGCCGTCCAGGATGATCTGGTTGGAGGTGGGTGTGGAAGAAACAATGAGGAGGTAATTGTAAAAGTTGGCCATGGTCACAAAGACGTAGTGGCTGCTGAAGTAGGCCGGCGGGATGATGTTCACCAGGAAGGGGTCGAAGGTCGGCACCAGGGAGGTGCTCCCCCCTGTTGACAGGTAGACCACCATGACCGCCTTGGCTGAGTTGACAATCATGCCCCCCATCACGGTCAGGTTGACGTGGCTGCCCTCCTGCAGGATGAAGTTGATGTTGCCCTCGTTGCTGTAGATGTTGACGGCTGTGTCATTCTCGGCCGCCACAATGGTGATGATGTCCAGGCTCTCCTTGTCCAGCAGTGGGAAGATGGCGAAGGAGTAGGACCACTTGTCCACCGGGTGCAGCTGCTCAGCGATGTGGTCGCAGTCGTTGGACGAGATGACAATACACCGGCTGCCGCTGAAGGCTGCCACGGGTGCAGTGGACACCACCTTAGTGCCCGTCATGTCCACCTCGCTCTGGAACTGGATAGCCTGGCCAGGTTTCATGGAGAAAGTGAAGACCTGGCCGTCCCCGTACTCTGTGCCATTGTACTCCACTGCGCCTGCCACGGTGACGGACACCTGCACCCAGTCGCTGGTGCTGGGGTTGGCGATGGCGAACTGCCGGTAGTTGGACTTGACCCCATTGTGGGTGACGATGTAATAGGTGGTGCCCAGGCTGACGATGGGCAGGCTCAGGAAGGCATCCTGGCTGTTGTAGCGAGTGTTCAGCACCACGACAGAGATGTCCTGGTCTGAGGTGATGATGATGGCCTTCTCCAGGATCTCGTTGCCCTTCAGCATGTAGGAGGGCTCCAGGTTGATGATGTGGTTGCTGTTGGCATTAATCAAATGGGAGCGATGGAGTGGTGGGCTGCGGATTGAGATGTTCACGTTAGCCTCCCTCTCATACGTGATGATATTCAAGGAGAGGACAGCCGAATTGGAGTGATTTTCCAAGAAAATGGTAACGAACTTCCTTCCGGAAATGGTTAAGCCGAGGGAACCTGTCAATCATGCCAGATACAGTAAAAAGTCTGACAACACCAGGTTTTAGTCCAACCGATTTATTTGATAATATTCTCATAATAATAATAATCATGCCAGAAGCAGGTTAGAGAGTGACAAAGGGGCTGATGGGAGCCAGATGGGACAATCCTTTAGAATCCAAGGAGGAATTTCTTCAGCCAGTGAGTGGTGAATTTGTGGAATTCATTATCACAGAAGATTGTGCAGGCCAGGTCATTGAGTATATTTAAGACAGAGATAGAAGGGCCCTCGATTCGTAAAGGGATCAACAATTACAGGGAAAAGATGGGAGAATGGGATTCAGAAACCTATCAGCCATGATTGAATGGCAGAGCAGTCTCGATAGGCCAAATGACCTAATTCTGCTCCTATATCTTAAGGTCTTACGGACATGTAAGGTCTTTAGCGAATGGTTCGCTCAGATGCTGACTTTATCTCGTTGTGTCAGTGGTTGACTTGGGTGATAAACAGCTAATTGAATTTACTTATCGGAAATGTTAATTCCTGTAGAGTCACTTCTGGCATCACCGGCTGTCAAAAATTGGAGATAATTTTAAGAACAGGGTGGAAAAAATTACCATCGCTGAATCCCCCATTATCAACATTCTGGGGGTTACTATTGACCAGAAAATGAACTGGACTAGTCGTATAAATACTGTGGCTGCCAGAGCAGGTCAGAGGCTAGGAAAACTGCAGTGAGGAACTCACCTCCTGACTCCCCAGAGCCTGTCCACCATCTACAAGGCACAAGTCAGGTGTGTGATGGAATATTCCCCACTTGCCTGGATGGATGCAGCTTCAACAACACTCAAGAAGCTTGACACCATCCAGGACAAAGCAGCTCTGTTTGATTGCTACCCATTCCACAAACATCCACTCCTGCCACCACTGATGCACAGTGGCAGCCATGTGTACCATCTACAATTGCACTGCAACAACTCACCAAGGCAGCACCTTCCAAACACACAACCTCTACTGCTTTGGTGGGTGACAAAGGTACAGATTTATGGGAACACCACCATCTTCAAATCACACACTAATTTGATTTGGAATTTCCCATTCCTTCACTGGTGCTGCAGTGTAAAGTAGGGCTTTAAACTGGTGCTGTGAGATTTATTACTGTGCGTACCCAAGTCCAACACAGCATCTCACATCAAAATTGGACACCTATAGTGCTGTTAGGATGGGAGGTATCTGGCTTCAGTGACAGTGAAGGAAGTGGCTCTTGGAATTGAGTATCTCACTCAACCATTTCCAAGGGCAGTTAAGAGTCAACCAAATTGGTCTGGGACTGGAGTCACACGTATCACAGAATCACAAAATATTATAGTGCAGAAGAGGCCCTTCGGCCCATCAAATCTGCACCAAAGCACAGAAGGCCCTCACCTGCCCACCTAATCCCACTTGCCAGTACTTGGCCCATAGCCTTGGATGTTATAGCATGCCAAGTACTCATCCAGGTACTTTTTAAATGATGTAAGGCATCCAGCCTGAATCAATGTCCCAGGCAATAATTCCAGACCGTCCCCATCCTCTAGGTAAAAAAATTTTCCTCAAATTCCTCCTAGGGTCCTAAACCTCCCCACCCCTAACTTGTGTCCCCTTGTAACTGCCCCTTCAATGAAGAGAACGAGCGGCTCCCTAGCCACCCTATCAATGCCCCTCATAGACCATGTAGGTCAGACTGGGTAAGGATGCCAGACATACTTCTCTAAGGTGAACTAGGTGGGTTTTTACATGGTTATTGATACAAAGGAATTTAGTAGCCAAATTCAGCCCTTTGAGCCTGCTCCACCATCCAATCAGATCATGGCTAGTCTGTCCCTGGTCTCAAATTCGCACCCTCTCCATGCCCCCCACTTGTTCCTCATATCTTTTTATACCATTTTTCATTGAAAATTTACCACTATTAGTTGATAAATTTCATATTTTTATTGAATTGAAATTTCACCATGGTGGGATTCAAACCCGGGTCCCCAGGACATTATCATGGATTACTGGTCCAGTGACAACACCGCTAAGCCATCATCTCCCTGACTGCTCTGGGCTTTTAATTCCAATTTCTCCCTCCCCTCATAGCCCTTAATTCCTTGAGAGATGAATACTGTCCCTATCCCAACCCTAAATATGTTCAACAATGGAGCATTCATGTTCTTCTGAGGTAGAGAATTCCAAAGATCCACAATCTCTTGAGTAAAGAGATTACTCCTCATCTCAGTACTAAATTCAGCCCCTTGACCTGAGACTGTGGCTCAGCAACCCACCCCCACCCCACCCACCACCCACGCCACTACCACCACCACCAGTCCCCACCCCTCCCCCCCAATTAGCAGAAACAATCTCTCAGCATCGAACCTCAGATATGCTCTCTTCCACCTTCTTCCATCGGGTAAAAAGTGAGGTCACATAGCAACCAACTCAAGAACAGCTTCTTCTCTGTTGTCATCAGACTTTTGAATAGACCTACCATGCGTTAAATTGATCTTTCTCTACACCCTATGACTGTAACATTACATTCTGCACTCGGTCCTTTCCTTCCCTAAGTACACTATGTTTTGTTTGTGTAGCGCGCAAGAAACAATATTTTTCACTCTAAAATAATATGTGTGACATCAATAATAAATCAAATCAAATCAACCTTTCAAAGCCTCTTCAGAGTGTGGTATGTTTTAATGAGATTGCCTCTCATTCTTCTAAACTCCAGATTATACAAGCCCAATTTACTCATCCTCTATTCATAGGACAGCTCCTTCATCCCAAATTAGTAAATCTTCCTGTACTGCCTCCAATGCAAGTACACCCCTTCTGAAATGAGGAGACAGCATACAGTACTCCAGATGTAGTCTCACCAAGTCCCTGTACAATTCTAACAAGACTTATTTATTCCTGTACTCCAACCCCTTGCAATAGTTTACTTATTTATTAATCACAAGTAGGGTTACATTAACATGGCAATGAAGCCACTGAGGAAACCCATGCAAACACAGAGTGGCATCATGGCAAAGTGGTTAACAGTGCTGCCTCACACGCTAGGGGCCCAGGTTTGATTCCTAGCTTGGGTAACAGTTTGCACATTTTTCCCATGTCTGCATTGGTTTTCTCCGGGTGCTCTGGTTTCCTCCCACACTCCAAAGATGTGCAGGTTAGGTGGATTGGCCATGCTAAATGCACCTTAATGTCAGGGGACTAGCTAGGGTAAGTGAATGGAGTTATGGGGATGGGGCCTGGGTGGGATTATAGTTGGTGCAGACTTGATGGGCCAAATGGCTTCCTTCTGGACTGTAGAAATTCTATGAGTCTATAAGAACATGCAAACTAACACTGCAATGAAGTTACTTGAAAATCCCTGGTTGCCACAATCTGATATCCATGCTAACAATTTCACCCCAGCTCCATCTTGCCTACTAACCTTTGGTGCAGCACCTTAACAAATGCCTATCTTGGAAATTCAACGGAATAAATCTGCTGGTTCCCATAGGAATCATAGGGTGGCATGGTTAACAGTGCCAAGGACCTGCGTTCAATTCTGGCTCTGGGTGACTATCTGTGTGGAATTTGCGTATTCTCTCTGTGTCTGGGTGGGTTTCCTCGTGTGCTCCGGTTTCCTCCCACAGTCCAAAGATGTGGAGGTTAGGTGGGCTGGTCATGCTAAATTGGCCTTTAGTGCACAAGATGCGTGGGTTAGGTGGATTAGCAGTGATCAGTTGCCCCTTAATATGCAAAGATGTGCAGGTTAGGTGTATTGGCCATGATAAATTGCCCTTTAGTGTCCAAAGATATGCAGGTTAGGTGCATTGGCCATGATAAATTGCCCTTTAATATCCAAAGACATGTAGAGGAAATTGATTACAAGGATAGAGCCTGAATGAAATGCTTTATCAGAGAGTTGGTGCAATGATTCTATGAATGTGGCTGATCTGACTGTGACCCACATTCCTGCCCTACCCCTTTGGTCATCGAGAATCTATCCAGCTCTGCCTTAAACATATTCAAAGACTCTGCTCCCATTGTTTAAGTTTTAAGTTTATTTCTTAGTATATTTACGTTAACACTGTAATGAAGTTACTGTGAAAATTCCCTAGTCATCACAGTCTGGTGCTAGTTCGGGTACACTGAGGGAGAATTTAGCATGGCCAATGCATTTAACAGCACATCTTTTGGACTGTGGGAGGTAACCAGAGCACCGGAAGAAATCTATGCAGACACAGGGAGAACATGCACATTCCGCACACACAGTCGCCCAAATCAGGAATCGAAGCTGAGTCCCTGGCACTGTGCCACTGCGGTGCTAACCACTGTGCCACCATGCTGCCCAATGTCTTTTGAAGAGGAGAATTCCAGAGACTCACGACGCTCTGAGAAAAAAATTTATTCTTATCTCTGTCTTAAATGGGTGACCTTTTATTTTTAAACAATGACTTCTAGTTCTAGATTCTTTCACAAGGGGAAACATCCTTCCACATCCACCCCGTCAATACCCCACAGGATTTGAAAGGTTTCGACCATCCCTGCTCCTGTGTATTGCTTATTTTGGATAATTAGATATTAAGGATATTTTGGCCCGGAGGGAGTGCAGAGAAGGTTTACTAGGCTGATACCGGAGTTGAGGGGATTGAGCTATGAGGAGAGGCTGAATAAACTAGGCTTGTACTCGTTAGAGTTTAGAAGAATGAGGGGAGATTTCATTGAGATGTATAAGATGATGAATGGGATGGTTAGGATAGAGGTGGAGAGACTCTTCCCGCTCAAAAAAGACAGTAGGACGAGGGGGCACAGCCTCAAGATAAAGGGGGGGCGGTTTAGAACAGGAACTTCTTCACTCAAAGGGTGGTGAATCTCTGGAATTCTCTGCCCGTTGAAGTGGTGGAGGCTGCCTCGCTAAATATTTTTAAGAAACGGGTTGATGGGTTTTTGATAAGAGAAGGGATTAAGGGTTATGGGGAGAGGGCGGGAAGGTGGAGCTGAGCCACGACAGATCAGCCATGATCTTATTGAATGGCGGGGCAGGCTCGAAGGGCTAGATGGCCTACTCCTGCTCCTATTTCTTATGTTCTTATGTTCTTATTTGGACAAGAGCTGTGGCCTGTGCTTCAGCTTCATTGCTGTGAAAGGTGTGAATGCAGTGGTGTGTGCAATCTTTAGTACCCAGCACTAAAAGGAACACTGCTTCTTCCAGTTCCGCCCTGAGACAAGAGTGAACCGCTTCTGCAATTTTATTTGCATTTGGTGAAAATCGATTGTGCGGCACTAATTACTTGCTGTGGCTTCACACTCTGTTTCTCCAGTAATGAGAACCATGCCATTAACGGCATTAACACAGGTTGCCATGGCCTGACAGGGGAAGTTCAAACACTTCATTATGTTCAGTCTCAGCTTTCTCAGTCTACGGGGTTTCAGTCGCTCCAGGTAACTTTTGATAAGACCAGTTACAGCAGTGAATTTGACCCCCACTCTTTGCTGTATACAGGAACTCACATTGGAATAAGGATGAACAGAATGGCATTCCCATTGCTTTCAGTCAAACACACTCAGAAAGTGGGAGCGCTGCTCTGTTCTGCACTTTAAAAGCAAAAACAAATGTAAAAGACTCTGCCAGCTCGTCAATTTCTTCCAAATCCAACCTGAGCCTTTTTCTCAACACATCCTGGAGAAAACCACACACTTAAACATTCACTCAAACAGACACTCACACAAACAGTCTCACACACACACACACTCGCTCACACACACACACTCACACTTACTCACATATATACACAAATATTCACTCACATACACGTATGCACACTCACACACATACTCACTCATGCACTCAGGCTCACTCACACACTCACTCACAGTCACTCTCCCACACACACATTCATACATACTTACACTCACTCCCACACAAACACTCACACTCACAGACTCTCACATACACACAAACACCAGCACACTCATTCTGACACACATGCACACACACACAACACACACTCACATACATATAAAACATTCCCTATCTCTAGTCCTCCCCAAACCCTCATGTTCAATGAATGGATGGAGATGCGGCGTGACTGCAACATCGATAATGAGACTGCATATTGCCCACTTTGCCTTGAGTTAAAATTGTACCTCCTTGAGCAAGGTGGATGTGAAGTGCAGGTGTGAGATTGGGACTGAGGCTAGTTGAGTGGCTGCTCAATTTCCAGCTGAGCAGCCAGGCCTATTCCCATCTCTATCTCCATTCCTGTCCCAATCCCCATCCCCTTCCCATCCCCCTTCCAATTCCCAACCTCATTCCCACTTCTAACCCTACTCTCATTCCCATCCCTATTCCCATTTTCATCCCCATCCCATCCTCATCCTCACTCTCATCAACATCCCTATTCCCATTTCCATCCTTATCCCCATTCCCATTCCAATCCCCATCTCCATTCCCTTTCCAATCCCCACTTCCAACCCTATTCCCATTCCCATCCCATTGCCATTTCCATTCCCATCCTCATTCCCATCCCTATTCCCATCCACATTCCATCCCCATTCCCATCGCAATTCCCATCCCCATCCTCATTCCCATTCCTATTCCCATCCCCATCCTCATTCCCATTCCCATTCCCATCCCCATCCTCATTCCCATTCCCATTCCCATCCCCATCCTCATTCTCATCAGCATCCCTATTCCCATACCCATACCTATCCCCATTCCAATTCCCATCCCTATTCCCATTCACATCCCTATTCCCATTCTAATTCCCATTCCCATTCACATCCCCATCCTTATTCCCATTCCCATCCTCATCCTTTCCCCATTCCCATCCCCATTTCCCCATCCCCATTCTAATTCACATCCCATCCCCATTTCCCCTCTCCATCCCCATTCCCATCCCCGTTATGACTCACATCCCTATCCTCATTCCCATTCACATTTCCATCCCCATCCCCATTCCCATTTCTATTCCCGTTCCTATCTCCATCCCTATTCCCATCCCTGAGCTCATCCTCATCTTCATTCCCAATTCTCATTCTCATCCCCAACCCTTTTTCCCCATTCCCATTTCCATCTCCATCCCCATTTCCCCATTCCAATCCCCATCCCCATTTCTCCATTTCCCCATTCTCATCCCTATCCCCATTCCCATCCGCATCCCCATTTCCCCATTCCCATCCCTATTCCCTATCCTTATTCCTGTTCTCATCCGATTTTGCTGGCTCTCTGAAGCCAGCACTGAGCAATATTGGGTGGGGTGGGAGAAGGGAGGGGATGGGGGTTGCACAATTCCCACCCCAATCCCATCGGATTTACATTTGTCCCTAAACTCTGTTTTCACACTGACTCCTGGATTGCAGAGGGAGAGGGGGTGTGTTGTTGGGGAGGGTGGTGTGGCAGGGACAGGAAACCCCAACACAAACACAAGGGGTCCAGGAGAGAATCATTACACATCCCCACTGGGTATATGATTCAGAAACATTCCATCAGAAGGGAGGGAGGGAGGAGAAGAGGGATATCATTTCAGAATGAGTGGTTGCGGGGGTGGGCAGCAGGTATAGAATATTCTTAATTAAATCTTACCAGCAGCGTCACTGCGCCATTTGACATTGAATTCTGAAAGGTAAACCAGAGAGAGAGAGCAGCTGTATCAGTGCAGTGAACTGTGGAGATTGCAGACGAGAAGCGGGATGGGTAGGATGTAGGGTGGGCTGTGTAGGGTGGGTAGGCTGGGTGTAGGCAGGGGAGGGTGTAGCATGGGTGGGTGGGGCTGGGGAATGGGTGGGGCTGGAGGTGGGTGGGGTGTGCTGCGTCGACTGGTGTAGGGCTGGGTGTAGGGGGCTGTAGGCAGGGGATGGTATATGGGATGGTGTGGTGGGGGTTGGTCGGTAGGGTGGGTGTAGGAGGTCGGTGGAGGGGGTGTAGGGGTGGGTGGGGGTAGGTGCAGGCGGAGAGGTGGGGGTTGGTCAGTAGGGGACCGACACGATCGCGGTGTGTTGCTGAAACAGAACGGCGCCATTGCGAGCTGTACTCACGGCTACAGCTGAGCAAGGTGGAATACAGCAGAAAGTGCCAAGCGTTCCTGTGCCCCCAGGTGCCCATCACCAGCCCACTGCTGCAATCTCACAGCCTCTTACAACTCTCCAGAACGCTCGGGCTTGGCAGGACGGCAGGGCAAAGAGTGTGAGGTTTTGACAGGTTCGAAGGAGGTGGTGGGTGTCTGGCGGGGAAGAAATAGAATTAATTAGGCAGCAATAATGTAATTGAATGACAAACCCTTTTAACCTCACATCAGACTGAACATAATCCCTCCCCTCCTCCTTGCACTTTGCCCCCACCGACTGTTAAAGTGGAGAAGCATTCATACACATATACACAAACACACACACACTCATACTCACACACACACCCACACTCTCACATACACACACTCATACACTCACACTCACATACACACTCACGCTCACACACACACTTATAGACATACACACACACACACCCACACACAGTCTAACACACTCTCATGCACACGCACTCACACACACACACACACACTCACACACTTACACGTACACACGCTCACACGTTCACACTCTCACATTCACACTCACACTCACAAATTCACGCTTACACACACAATCACTCACACTCTGACTCACACTCACATTCTCACACTCATGCTCACACACACTCATACACACACATACTCACTGACACACACACACACGCACACATTCGCACTTATCAATCCGCCCACAGTCCCCCTCATTATTCTGCTGAATTACGATGGTGCCCCATTCCCCAAGTGCGCACACATACTAAGGGTTTTCCAACCTCTTCCTTTCCACTAGCACCCCTCACCGTGTTGAATAGGAAATCTGGGAGTCTTGGCTCGATTAACTTACCAAATCTTCGCTGTCAAAGCTCAGCCTCCGGATGTGTGAAGGTCCTAGTGTTAATTGTGCTTGTCCTGCACACAGACGGAGAGAGAGAGAACAGCTTCGCTTGCAGGTCTCCAACTAACTACAAAAAAAATGCACAAAATAAAAAATAATATTCATCTGTCACTGTTTAAAAGTTGGGCATTATGGAGGACTGGTCATTTTATTTCTCATTGCAGCGCTTCTGGCCTCCCCAATACCCCCCATCTTACCCCATCCCACCCCCTCCACCTCCTCCTCTTCCCTCCCTCCCTCCTTCCTGGCCAGGCAAAAGCACACAGAGTTGGAAGAGTTTGGAAAAGGAACACTTGCTCTGGCTGGATGGAGAGACAGTAGCCTATTCTTTTTTTTCTCTCTTAAGTGAAACATTCACCTGCCCCGAATCACACCTTGTTCTCCTTAATGCCGGTAATGTTCCAGGCTGGTGGAACATACTGAACATTGCCAGGGTCAGAACCACCCCTCAGTAGCCACCCCCCCCCCCCAACTTCCCACCTCCTCCCTCCCTTCCTCCTCCTCCTCCTCCTCCAACCTCAGCATTATGTACACAGTAAGGCATTTTCCATTCTGCTGACAATAAACACAAGTAATAAAAATTCCCTCTACCTGTAATTATTTCAACAGACGTGTATATGAGATGAACCAATGCACTACCTAGTCCAAAATGTGACTTAAGTCCCCCTTGTTTTATCTTTTTAACCCTTTGACTCTCCCCACCCAACCCCATCTCTTTCAGATCAGCATCCTTTCTACCCAAACACATGTCTGACTTGCATTTGCATAGCACTGTTCATAGTTTTTGGATTGGGGGTGGCATTGGAAGAGATGGGGGGGAGGGTGGTGGAAGGCAGGGGGATATCCCAAAGGATTTCACAGCCATGGATGAGTGTGAAGTGCAGCGCTGGAGTGGTCCCGTGTCGTCTTGCCATGGCTGTTGTTTGTGTGGGCTTGCCGTGTGGATATTGGCACCTTCCCTGCCAGCACACGTTCTGTATATAACAAAGAACAAAGGACAGTACAACACTATAACAGGCTCTTTAAGCCAGTGCCAATCATGTTGTCCTATCTAGGCCAACCATTTATATCCCTCTATTCCCCATTTGTTCATATGCCTATCAAGATAAGTCTTAAATGTGGCTAACATAATTGCCTCAAACACCTCACTTGGCAGTGCATTCCAGGCCCCCACCACACACTGTGTAAAAAAACTTTCCCCACACATTTCCACTGAACCTTTCTCCCCTTATCCTTCAACTTGTGCCCACTTGTAATTGGCATTTCTGTTCTGGGGAAAAGCTTCCAACTCTTCACCCTATATATAACTCTCAAAATTTTATAAACTTCTATTAGGTCGCCCCTTAGCGTCTGCCTTTCCAGGGAAAACAATCCTAGTTTACTCAATCTCACCTCATAGCTGATACCTTCCATGCCAGGCAACACCCTGGTAGAACTTTTCTGTACTATCTCCAAAGCTTCCATGTCCTTCTGGTAGTGTGGTGAATAGAATTGGACACAGTTTTCCAAATGTGGCCTAACCAATGTTTGATACACCTGTAATGTAACTGCAAAGGGGAGAGGGTGCATGGAGAGAGAGGCTTACCAGAATTGGACCAAGGATGAGGGGCTTGTGGAGAGGGAGCAGTGAAACTGGGATTGTTCCCTCAAGGGGCAATGGACTTTGGGAAGGACAAGAGGCCTATTTTAGCCCATGGAGCCTGTTTGGCCATGTCACTCAGATTGGGACTCATCTGTGCCAACATGCCACGGTGGCATGCTGATATAGAACATAGAACATTACAGCACAAACAGGCCCTTCGGCCCTCGAGTTGCGCCGATCGCATCAACCCCACCAATCTATAGACCTATCTATAACCCCCAATCCCATTAAACCCCATATACTCATCCAGAAGTCTTTTAAAAGACCCCAGCGAGTTCGCCTCCACCACCGACGACGGCAGCCGATTCCAATCACTCACTACCCTCTGAGTGAAAAACTTACCCCTAACATCACCTCTGTACTTCCCTCCCCGCACCTTAAATCTGTGTCCTCTCGTAGCGACCATTTCAACCCGGGGAAATAGCCTCTGAGAGTCCACCCTATCTATTCCTCTCAACATTTTATAAACTTCTATCAGGTCGCCTCTCAACCTTCGCCTCTCCAGGGAAAAGAGTCCCAGCTCCCTCAACCTATCTTCATAAGACATGCCTCCCAGTCCAGGCAACATCCTTGTAAATCTCCTCTGCACCCTTTCAATAGCTTCTACGTCTTTCCTATAGTGAGGCGACCAGAACTGCGCACAGTACTCCAAATGAGGCCTGACGAGGGTCCTGTAAAGTTGCAGCATTACCTCCCGACTCCTAAACTCAATCCCTCGATTAATGAAGGCCAGTACACCATACGCCTTCTTGACCACCTCCTCCACCTGCGAGGCCGATTTAAGAGTCCTGTGAACCCGGACCCCGAGATCCTTCTGCTCTTCAACGCTACTAAGACCCCTGCCCTTAATAGTGTACTCGTTCATCCCGTTGGTTCTGCCGAAATGGACTACTACACATTTATCCGCGTTGAAGTCCATCTGCCACTTCTCCGCCCATTCCTGCATCCTATCTATGTCCTGCTGCAACTTTTGACATCCTTCCAGACCATCCACAACACCGCCGACCTTCGTGTCATCAGCGAACTTGCTAACCCATCCCTCCACTTCCTCATCCAGGTCATTTATGAAAATGACAAACAACAAGGGTCCCAGAACAGATCCCTGGGGCACCCCACTGGTGACTGACCTCCATTCCGAAAAAGACCCATCCACAACCACTCACTGCCTTCTGCAGGCAAGCCAGTTCTGGATCCACAAGGCCAAAGGCCCTTGGATCCCATGCCCTCTCACCTTCTCAAGAAGTCTTGCATGGGGGACCTTATTAAAGGCCTTGCTGAAGTCCATGTACACTACATCCACGGCACTTCCTTCGTCAATGTGTTCAGTCACATTATCGAAGAACTCAACTAGGCTCGTAAGGCACGACCTGCCCTTGACAAATCCATGCTGACTATTCCTGATCATGTCAAACCTCTCCAAATGGTCGTAAATCTTGTCCCTCAGAAGCCTCTCCATCAGCTTACCAACCACTGAGGTCAGACTCACCGGGCGGTAATTTCCCGGGCTATCTCTGTTCCCTTTCTTGAAAATAGGGACTACATCCGCAATCCTCCAATCTTCCGGAACCTCTCCCGTCTCCATTGACGACGCAAAGATCATCGCCAAGGGCTCTGCAATCACTTCCCTGGCCTCCCACAGTATCCTGGGGTACATCCCATCTGGTCCCGGCGACTTATCTACCTTGATAGAATTCAAAAGTTCTAACACATCCTCCTCTTTAATGTCCACGTACTCAATCTTTTCCACCTGCTGCAAGTCCATAGCAAGATCTCCCAAATCAGCTTCCACTGTGAATACTGATGCAAAGTACTCATTAAGCACCTCCGCCATTTCTTCTGGTTCTACACAGACCTTTCCCCCTTCATCTTTTATAGGTCCTATCCTTTCCCTTCTCACCCTTTTACCTTTCACATACTTATAGAAGGCCTTGGGATTTTCTTTAATCTTACCCGCCAAGGTCTTCTCATGACCCCTTCTGGCTCTCCTAATTTCCCTTTTAACCTCCTTTCTACAGTCCTTATATTCTTCAAGATCCTTAACCTCTCCTAGTTCCCTGAACCTTTTGTATACCTTCCTTTTCCTCCTGACTAGGTTCAACACAGCCTTCGTGCACCACGGTTCCCGCGACCTACCAAAACCCCCTTGCCTTATCGGAACATTGTCATGCAGAGCGCCAGACAAACATTCCTTGAATATCCGCCACCTTCCTTCGGTACTCTTCCCTAAGAATGCCTCCTTCCAGTTTATTTGTCCAAGTAACTTCCTGACTTCTTCGTATCTCCCCTTACTCCAGACAAACACCTTCCTAGCCTGTCTGATCCTATCTCGTTCCAATGCAATTGTGAAGGAGATAGAATTATGATCACCATTCCCAAGATGCTCTCCTACCGAGAGATCCATCACCTGCCCTGGTTCATTCGCCAGTACCAGGTCAAGTACTGCCTCACCCCTCGTAGGCTTGTCCACATACTGTGTCAGGAAACCTTCCTGAACACACCTAACAAACTCCTCTCCAGCCGAACCCCTTACTCTAGGGATATTCCAGTCGATGTTTGGGAAATTGAAGTCTCCCATCACGACCACTCTGTTTTTAATACATTTCTCCAGAATCTGGTTCCCTATCTGCACTTCAACTTCCCTGTCACTATTGGGCGGCCTATAGAATACACCCAGCAAAGTTTTCGACCCTATGCTGTTCGTAACTTCCACCCACAGAGACTCTGTAGAAAGTCCCTCCACGGCATCCTCTTTCTCTGCAGCCATGACACTGTCCCTTATTAACAGTGCCACTCCACCACCTCTTCCGCCAGCCTCCCTGTCCTTCCTGAAACATCTGAAACCTGGCACCTGAAGTACCCAGTCCTGTCCCTGAGACATCCAAGTCTCCGTAATGGCCACCACATCACATTCCCAAGCAGCTATCCACGCCCTAAGCTCATCTACCTTATTTACTAGACTCCTTGCATTAAAATATACACACTTCAGCCCCTCAGTCTGGGCATTTCCCTTCTCCACCTCCTGTCTAACCTCCCTCCCATGTTTCCTGCGGTCCTCCCCTACCTTTAAAGTATTAAAGCACATGCATTTCAAACCCTGCTCCGCCCCACCCCCACTACGCCGTGCCTTGCATTCCCCATCTATGCCCCCCTCCCTTTCACCCCCTCTACTCAATATCCCACCCCCCCCCCAAATCAGTTTAAACCTCCCCGCATAGCCTTTGCAAATTTACCCCCCAGGATATTGATTCCCCTCTGGTTCAGGTGTAAACCATCACTCATATAGAGGTCCCGCCTTCCCCAGAATGAGCCCCAATTGCTTAAGTACCTGAACCCCTCCCTCCTGCACCATCCCCTCAGCCACGAGTTCAAACTTTCCCTCTCTCCATTCCTCTCTAAACTATCCCGTGGCACAGGCAAGAGTCCGGATATAACTATTCTTCCAGACTTGGCCTTTAGTTTCCACCCCAACTCCATAAATCTTTGTTTAATTTCCCCTTCCCTTAATCTCCCTATGTCATGTGTCCCCACATGAATTATAACTTGGGGTTGATCTCCCTCTCCCCTAAGAGTCCTGAATACCCTGTCCGATACATCCCGGACCCCAGCCCCAGGTAGGCAACACACCAGCCCCGAGTCCCTACCCTTACCTCCAACTCTCCTATCCGTCCCCTTAACTGTGGAGTCCCCAATCACGAGGCCCAACCTCTTACCCCTAACCACCTGAGATTTCCCAATAGGCTCACCCCCAGAGACCTGCTCCCTTTGGCTATCCCCAGTTGATTCCTCCTCAACTGTAGCCTCCAGGACCGAAAACCTATTTTGGAGGGGAACAGCCCCAGGGGATTGACCCCCCAACTGCTTCTTTCCCCTCTTCCTGACAGTGACCCAAGACTCATTTCTAGGAGTAACTATCTCCTTATAACTCCTTTCTAAGTCCTCCTCCACTTTCCGGATTATGCGGAGCTCCTCTAATTCCACCTCCAGCTCCTTTACACGCTCCTCCAGAAACTGCACTTTTACACACTTCCCACAAGTAAAACCATCTGAAACACTGCTGGACTCCCTCACGACATACATCCCACAGGAGATGCAGCTTACAGCCTGAACTGCCATCCCTGAAACTATTCCCAGCAGAAAAATAAAAATATATAAAAAAAAACCTTCCCCCACACTTATAATTAGGTTATAAGTGGTTATATATAGTAGGTTATATAGTGGTTAGCCCTGCTGTCTCACAGTTCCAGGGACCTGGGTTCAATTGCGGCCTTCGTTGAACTGCCTGTGTAGAGTTTGCACATTCTCCACATGTCTGTGTGGATTTACTCCGGGAGTTCCTGTTTCCTTTTACAGTCCAAAGATGTGCACATTAGGTGGATTGGCTGTGCTAAATTGCCTTTTAATGTCAGGGGAATGACCGGGGTAAGTAGGTAGGGTCAATGTCAGGGGGATTAGTCGGGTAAATAGGTGGGTTCTAGGTGGCATTGTTGTTGGTGGGCTTGATGGGCTAAATGGCTGCTTTCTATACTGTATGGATATTATGACGATATTTACCTCATTTTTTTTCTATGTTTCTATTCTGGGGGCTAAAGGTTTCAAGGATATGGGGAGAGACAGGAGCGGGATATGGAGTTTGACCATCAGCCATGATCATTGTGAATGGGGAAGCAAGCTTGAAGGGCTGAATGGCCTATTCCTGCTTCTTGTTTCTTTATTTACCTCAACTCCAACAGCCCATGTTGGCTCTGTAACCCTTGGTACCAACACTTAAAGCAAAAGAAAATTTATCAATTTCAAGTTTTGACATATTTAGTCAGCCCCCAACCTCAATAGTGCTGTGGGAAGGAAGTGAGGGGGGGAGATATTTCCAGACTTGCACAACCCTTTGAATGAAGAACAGCTTCCTGACCTCATGTCTCCCCTCCCATCAATAATCTGGCTCTAATTTTAAGATGCCCCCCCACATGCAAGTCACCACACCTAGAGGAATTAGTTTCTCGCCTATGACCAGATCCTTCATTCATTCTGGATTCTTCCACTGGATAACCCCTCAATCGTCTATATCGAAGGGAATGCAAGTTTGAGTATGAACAAGTAGCGTATGTGATTGATTTCTTTTATTATTTCTACCCATCATGCGGTGCTCAGTACTGGTACACTGTGCTCTGGATTGGAGGTCTACCCAGAGATTTACATAACTAAACTTCTCATCCTCCTGTGCCCACCCAAGGCCAACATTCTTTCATCTCCAAAATTACGTGTTCCGGTGCACTCTTCTTTTGTCTTAAAAAGTGGTTTTCTACATGGTTGCCTCAATTTTCCCTGCGGCATGATGGCACAGTGGTTAGCACTGCTGCCTCACAGCACCAGGGAACCTGAGTTCGTTTCGTGGCTTGGGTCACTGCTTGTGTAGAGTCTGCACGTTCTCCCAGTGTCTGTGCAGAGTCTGCAAGTTCTCTCTGGATCTATGCAGAATCTGTATGTTCTCCCTGTGTCTGTGCGGAGTCTGCATATTTTCCCTGTGTCTAAGTGTCTGCATGTTCCCCTGTGTGGAGTCTACACATTCTCCCTGTGTCTGTGCGTAGTCTGCATGTTCTCCCTGTGTCTGTGTGGAGTCTGCACATTCTTCCTGTGTCTGTGCGGAATCTGCATGTTCCCCTGTGTCTGTGCGGAGTCTGCATATTCTCCCCATGTCTGTGTGGAGTCTGCACATCTTCCCCGTGTCTGTGTGGAGTTTGCATGTTCTCCCCATATCTGCATGGGTTTTTTCCAGTGCTCCAGTTTCCTCCCACAGTTTGAAAGATGTGCTGGTTAGGTGCATTGGCCATGCTAAATTCTACCTCAGTGTACCCGAACAGATACTGGAGTGTGGTGACTAGGGGATTTTCACAGTAACTTCATTGCAGTGTTAAAGTAAGCCTGCTTGTGACACTAATAAATAAGCTGCTTCCAAACAGCTTACTATTTTGAAAATATTCTCCTCGGGGCCAAACGCTCAGATTTCCCCCAGGCTGAACTCTGTTCTGCTTGGTAACTTGATCCATCAGTCTACCTTTGTAATATTCTTGCTTCCCATTCTGCACAACCTACGTGGCACATTTGGACGTCTATTTACCAGAGGTTTTAAAATTACTAGGAATTTTAATTGAGTAAATAAAGATAAGATGTTTCCACCAGCAGCGAGCAAATAACTGAGAGGCAGATTTACGATAATTGGCAAAACAATCAGAGATGGGGAGATTTTGTTTCTATGAACAAGCTGGTTGTTATAAACTGTAACATGCAGCAGAAGAGGTGATGGGAGCACATTCCAGCAGTCGCTTTCAAAGGGTAATTCTCCACATACTTAACAAGGGGACAATCAGCAGGTCAAAGATGGAAAGGGCAAGGGAATGGTGTGAATTGTTTAGCTTTTTCCAAGAGTCAGCACAAATGAGATGGGCTGAATGGTCTCTTTCATTGCTGCGGAAATTCATACCTATATTTTCTCCCTTCTTTCCTGTCTCTCTTTGATTTGTTTTGATTTTTACTATCACATGTTAGTATAAGACACAGGAGCAGAATTTGGCCTCTCGGCCCATTGACTCTGCTCCACCATTCAATCATGACTGATATTTTTCTCATTCCCATTCTCCTGCTTTTTCCCTATAACCCTGATCCCCTTGTTAATCAAGAACCTATCTATCTCTGTCTTAAAGACACTCAATGACCAGCCTTCTGTGGCAAAGAATCCTACAGATTCACCATTCTCTGGCTGAAGAAATTCCTCTTCATCTCTGTTTTATGGATCGTCCTTTAGTCTGAGGTTGTGCCCTCTGGTTCTAGCTTTTCCTACTAGTGGAAACATCCTCTCCGCGTGCACTGTATCCAGGCCTCGCAGTATCCTGTAAGTTTCAATAAGTTCCCCCCCTCATCCTTCCAAACTCCAATGAGTACAGACCCAGAGTCCTCTACTGTTCCTCTTACAACAAGCTTTTCATTCCAGCAATCATTCTTGTGACCCTCCTCTGAACCCTTTCCAAAGCCAGCATATCCTCCCTTAGATATGGAGCCCAAAACTGCTCACAACACTCCAAATGAGATCTGACCTGAGCCTTATGCAGCCTCAGAAGTACGTACCTACTCTTGTATTCCAAGCTTCTTGATATGAATGCTAATATTGCATTTGTCTTCCTAACTGCCAAGTGAACCTTCACGTTAAGCTTAAGAGAATCTTGAACAAGGATACCCAAGTCCCTTTGTGTTTCTGATTTCCTAAGCATTTCCCCATTTAGAAAATAATCTATTCCATTTTTTAAAGTGCATAATCTCAGATTTTTCCACATTGTATTCTATCTGCCACTTCTTTACCCACTCTCCTAACTTGTCCAAGTCCTTCAGCAGCTCCCCCTCCCGCTTCCTCAATATTACCTGTCCCTCTATATATCTTTGTATCATCTGCAAACTTAGCAACAGTGCCTTCAGTTCTTCCTTCCAAATCATTAATTATATTGTGAAAAGCTATCGTCCCAGCACTGACCCCTGAGGCACACTACTAGTCACCACTGCCATCCTGAAAAGACCTACTTTATCCCCACTCTCTGCCTTCTACCAGTCAGGCAATCCTCTATCCATGCCAGGATTATATCCTTAACACCATGGGCTTTTAACTTATTTAACAGTCTCCTACGTGGCACTTTGCCAAAGGCCTTTTGGAAATCTAAATAAATCATGTCTATTGGTTCTCCTTTATCTAACTTCCTTGTTACCTCCTCAAAGATCTCTAACAGATTTGTCAGACATGACCTCCCCTTGTCAAAGCCATGCTGACTCAGTCCTATTTTATCATGCACTTCCAAGTACTCCATGATCTCATTTTTAATAATGGATTCGAACCTCTTGCTAATGATTAAAGTCAAGCTAACCAGCCTATTATGTCCCATCTGCTGCCTCCCTTCCTTCATAAATAGTTTACAGTGAAACATGTGTTTCTTATGTGCCATACAGACAAAACATACCATACATAGAGAAGGAAAGAAGGGAGTGCAGAATGTAATGCTACAGTCATAGATAGGGTGTAGAGAAAGATCAATTTAATATGAAGTAGGTCCATTCAAATATCTGATGGCAGCAGGGAAGAAACTGTTCTTGAGTGGGTTGGTACATGATCTCAGACTTTCGTCTCCTTTTCCCAATGGATGAGTATTTCCGGAGTGTGTGAGGTCCTTGATTACGCTGGCTGCTTTTCCGAGGCAGCGGGAAGTGAAGACAATGTTAATAGATAGGAAGCTGGTTTGTATGATGGATTGGGCTATATTTGTGACCCTTTGTAGTTTCTTGCAGACTTGGACAGAGCAGGAGCCATACAAAATATGAAATAACCAGAAAGGATGTTTCCTGTGGTGCATTTGTAAAAGTTGGTGAGAATCATAGTGGACATGATGAATTTCCTTCGCCTCTTGAGAAAGTAGAAGCATTGATGGGCTTTTTTAACTAAAGCGTCCTCTATCTTGGTTTTGGATTGCCTTTCATTTGTGGAGATTTAGTGTTGCCCTGTCGCAGTCAAATAACTCAGGAGAAAATGTGGTAAAAAAATTGAATTCTCAGATACTTTTGACCAGTTTGCTTCCTCTAAGGTTTTACCCCAGTGCCCTTATTTGCAAGATGGACAAAGGACAAAGGTTCAACAAGTTTATTAATAATAACACTATTAACCCTTAAATTACCCACATAAAACAAGAGGATACCCCAGATTCAAGTATACTAGCTGCAAAGGTTGTTTGGTTAAACTGCAGGCTCGATTCTCTCAGTCCCTCTGTCCATCATCGCGAAGGTGAATCTCAATAGCAGCTTCTCCCTTCCTTCCTTCTCTGGTCAGTCTTCTGGATGGTCAAGGTCGACTCCCTCATCGAGTCTTTGCTGCTGGTGTATCTGGAATGTGTCTCTTTATCCCCCTGCCTCTTTGCCTTTCCAGAAACGTCTCTGGCTTTTGGCCAATGAGGTCCCAGGAGGGGGTTCTAATACCCAGTGGGTTTCTTGATGTCTGCCTGACAGGACACCAGGGTCTTCCCCCAGCTGTCCATTTCCATGCTGTTGTTTACATGTAACCTGTTACCAGATAACGTAACTGCGGGAACTCTCGATAACAGAAAGTCTGGCCCAATCTGGGCTTCTAATAATAGGCCGGTGCATTTCAATGGAGTGCAATGGGTGATAAGTATCAGTAGAGTGCAACAACCTTTGATGGGTGACTAATGGATCAGGCCCAGACATGTTTGGGTATTTGTACAATTGGCCTGTCCGAGATTTGACTGTGTTTGATTTTAATATGACCAATTCTTTAATTTAGGATATCCAATTTTATCAGCCTTAAAACTAGGTCCTGATTATATTACCACATTCCCTCCTTTTGATCCAGTGAGCATTAGCGAACCAGATCACACAATTCTTACCAAAACATCTCAACAAGCAAGTACCCCAAGTCTGGGATTGATAGTATTATCCTTAACCCACAAAAGTACCAACAAATTTAAATGAAGTAAAATAATTTTAAAAAATATATCAATAGGGTATATACAAAATAAACAGTACAAAATGACAAGTGACTCTACATATTAAATATAGATTGGACAGTATAAAAGCTGTTTATTGTAGAGCCTTTCCTGATGTCAGATGGTCCTTGCCAAGTCCAAGTTTCACAGAAATTCCTCCTTCCATCAGGTGAATTTAAATGTGAGGATGTTTAGGTACACTGCCATAAGTAAGATTCCTATTATGGCCAGATATGACAGAATATAGATGCAGGGGTGGATTTGGCTAGTTCAATGCACCCATGGTTAGTGTATGTCCACCAATCACAAGTGAGGGTCCTTAGGGAGCAGTAATCAGAGCTCCCATTGTCTTTTCTGACCACCACTCTTTGCTTGTTACACCCATAGGTGATACTCTTATTGGGGTGTAACCATAGGATGCCATCTGGTGGGGTGAACCACATATATCCAGGGTATTGTAGGCTGACCTTCTGGTCTTTGGTTGATGTGGTGACTGTGGGTTGGTCTGAGACGAGGAGTGCCAGATAGCAGAGAAGTATGTAGTTCATTCTGGGGAGATCAAGGTAGCGACTTTTAATTCTTATTAATATCTGATTCTCTTTTCTTTTTCTTTATTAGAATGTGTATGACTACCCTCTTTTTAAAAAAAGAAGTAAGTAAGTGAATAATAAAGGCCCAATATGAAGGGTTTTTGGCAATCAGTGTTTAATGGCATTGAGTGGGGTAAGGAGTTCACAAAGAACAATGGATCCTTCATCCCACAACCAAACTGCGATGTGTGGGAAGATTATGGCGCAGTATAATGTGGACAGAGAAGAAGCTCTTTTCAACTGGGTGATGCGTGTATGGATAAATCTATTTACAATTTCGACTGTGATGTCCTAATTCTTCCTCAGTGGAGGCAACCTACATGGGCAGGCTTTGACTGCTGGGTATCCACTGCATTACCACATCTGGTAGTGAGCGCCAGGTCAAATGGTTCTGTGAGTCCTGGGACCAGGAGCGTCATAGGGGGTAAGGTTTGCGAGTGCCCTATTTTTTTTGTCGGGGTCCCTGGGCCAGAGTTTTGATTGGGTTACCTGCAGTTGTAACACTGTGCTTGTGGGGATATCTGGGGTTGGTTTTATCATGTTCCCTGAACTTGGAGTTAGGAATATATTGGGATTCTGTGTGGGGCTGCCATCTTCTGTATCAATGATTGGCAGAGGTATATGGGGCAGGGGCATGGTGGTGGTGGGGTGGGTGGTGGATGCCCTGAGTTTCTAAATCTCCTGTTTCCACCTCCCCCTTCATTATACCAAACAATAAGTTTATTAATAATAACACTATTAACTCTTAAATTACCCACATAAAACAAGAGGATACCTCAGATTCAAGTATACTACCTGTAAAGATGGTTTGATTAAACTGCAGGCTTGATTCTCTGAGTCCCTCTGGTCCATCGTCATGAAGGTGAATCTCGATGGCAGCTTCTTCCTTCCTTCCTTCTCTGGTCAGTCAAGGTTGACTCCCTTGTCGAGTCTTTGCTGCTGTGTATCTGAAATGTGTCCTTTTATCCCCCTGCCTGCTTGCCTTTCCAGAAACTTCTCTGGCTTCCGGCCAATGAGGTCCCAGGAGGGGGTTCCAATACCCAATAGGTTTCTTGATGTCTGCCTGACCAGATACCAGGGTCCACCCCCAAGTGTCCATCCCCATGCTGTTGCTTACATGTAACCTGTTATCAGATAAGGTAACTGCAGGAACTCTCGACAGAAAGTCTGGTCAGATCTGGGCTTCTAACAATAGGCTGGTGCATTTCAATGGGGTGCAATGATCTCCTGCTAAGAATCAGTAGAGTGCAACGACCTTTGATGGGTCATTGATGGGTCAGGCCCAGACATATTTGTGTATTTCTATAATTGGCCTGCCCGAGGTTTGACCGTGTTTGATTTTAATATGCCCAATTCTTTAATTTAGAATATCCAATTTAATCAGCTTTAAAACTAGGCCATGATTATATTACCACAATACAAATTAGGATCAGGAGTAAGCCACTCGACCCCTCAAGCCTGCTCTATCGTTCAATAAGATCATGGCTGATCTGATTGTATTCTCAACCCCACATTCCTGCCGACACCCGATAATATTTCACCCCCTCGTTAATCAAGAATCTATCCTAGCTCTGCCTTCAAAATATTCAAAGACTCTGTTTACGTAAGAACATAAGAACTAGGATCAGGAATAGGCCATCTGGCCCCTCGAGCCTGCTCTGCCATTCAATAAGATCATGCCTGATCGTTTTGTGGACTCACCTCCACTTACCCGCTTGCTCACCACAATCCTTAATTCCTTTACTGTTCAAAAGTTTATCTATCCTTGCCTTAAAAACATTGAATGAGGTAGCCTCAACTGCTTCACTGGGCAAGAAATTCCACAGATTCACAACCCTTTGTGTGAAGAAGTCCTTCCTCAACTCAGTTCTAAATCTGCTCCCCTTTATTTTGAGGCTATGCCTCCTAGTTCTAGTTTCACCTGTCCATGATTCTATCTTATCTTTTCCCTTCATAATCTTATATGTTTCTATAAGATCTCTCATTCTTCTAAATTACAATGAGTATAGCCCCAGTCTATTCAATCTCTTCTCATAAGCCAACCTTCTCAACTCCAGAATCAGCCTTTCCGTTTGAGGAAGAGATTGCCAGAGAATCACAACCTTCTTGGGAAATAAAAATTCTCATCTGTCTTAAGTAAGCGATCTTTTATTTCTAAACAGTGACCACCACCCATCCCCCCCAGTCAAATATTGCAATAACTTTTCCCAACTACATAAAAACGAAGAAATTTGTGGAAGTAAAGGGTGGCTCAATGGTTAGCACTGCTGCTTCACAGCACCAGGTACCTAAGTTCAATTCCCACCTTGGCTCAGTGTCTGTGAGGAGTCTGCACATTCTCCCCGTGTCTGCATGGGTTCCGTCCGGGTGCTCTGGTTTCCTCCCACAATCCAAAGATGTGTGGGATTGGCCATGGTATATTGCTACTTAGCGTCAGGTGGGCTAGCAATGTAAATACATGGGGTTAAGGGGATAGGACATGAGTGGGATTGTTCTCAGTGCAGTTCAGTGGGCCGAATGGCCTCCTGCACTGCAGGGATTCTATAATTCTAAATGTGGGTCCCTTGGAGAAAGAGAAATAAACAAAGGGAAAATGATTTTCAGGAATAAGGAAATGGCAAAGGTTTTAAACAAATGCCTTGACCTCACAGTACGAAGCAACAAATTATGGGGAGCCAAGGATCTGACGAGAGTGAGGAACTTGTGATAGCTGCCATTAGTAAAGAAGCAGTACTGAAAAATAATAATGGTTTTAAAACCAGACCTGATGATTTTGAAGGAAATGGCTTCAGAGATAGAAGCAAGAAGGAAATAGCAAATACGACATGTGTCATAGCAATGATCTTGGAATTTATTATTGGGTTAACAGAGTACTTGGAAATTATAAAATATTAAGGCAGAAAACTTTATAAAGGGACATCATTTTTGTCACTGGATTCTTTCAAGACCATTTGAGAAGATGCCACATAAGAGATTGTTACCAAAAATTAAAGCACACATGATTACAAATATATGAAATAGGGGGCCATTCAGCCCCTCCAGTCTGCTTCACCATTGAATAAGATCGTCCATAATCTGTGCGACAATAGTGTACCCTTAAGAGATGGTTCTTTCTCAATCATATTCTCTACAGTTGTAAACAGGCCCTTTCTGCCTTCAGTTATTTTCTCATGATGGCACCGGTTTGTCTGGAGGCATCTTTTTATTGCTGCTTAAACGGGGATTTGTTTATTTTTATTGGGATGTTAATAACTTAACATTGGTGGGAGAAAAACTGGTTGGCAGGTCAAGTGACAGGAGTTCTATTGTTTTCAGTTTGAGCTGCTGTTTAGTTTGAGTTTTAGAAGGGACAGTGAGCTGAAAAGAAGTGTCTTTCTCTCTCTCTCTCTCTCTCTTTTTCTCCCTGGATTTGGAAATTCTGCGGTTAGCTAAAAGCCATTCTGGAGCAGAGAATCTGCTACTGGTGGCTTAAACAGAGTCTACCTGGGGTTCTGGGAGCTGATCTGACTTCAAACTGTTCTGAGTGTGTCAACTAAAGGACTCAATTTCAGTATCATGTGAGCAGTAGACATTGCTGTGATGAACTTGTTTAAAGGGTTTTGTCTATGGAAAGTTTTGGTTTGATTGGAACATTACAGATATATTTGTTGAGGGTCATACATTATCATAGTTGTTTTGTTTTTGTAATTGATAAATGTTATTGCTAATTTTCTTTCTAAACATGCTAACTATATTTTTAATTAAACTTTATTTGATAAAAGCTCCCTAATGGGTCATTTCAATCATGCCTGAAGTGAAACCTATCATGCTTACTCCAGCCAAATTCAAAATGCAAAAATTATGATCCAGATGGGCTTCATAAAACACTTTGGAGTTTCTGACTCAAACCATAACATCTGTTTGTTTCTCAAGAGTCACATTCCCCATCCACTCCAGCAATAACCTTTGATCCCCTTGCCTGACAAAAATCTCTTTAGGTCCACCATAAAAATATTCAGTGATCTCTCTCCACCACCTTCTGAGGCTAAGTTCCAAAGTTGCACAATCCTCCAAGATTAGGAAAGAAATTTCCTTGTCTCTGTCCTAAAAGTATGATCCTTAATTTTGAAACAGTGTCCCCTAGGTCCGAACTCACCCACCGTTTAGGATTGTGTCGAGGAGAAGCCTTTTCCCTCAGTGAATGGTCAACCTGAGGAACGGAGTTGAGGAAGAACTTCTTCACTCAAAGGCTGGTGAATCTCTGGAATTCTCTGCCCATTGAAGTGGTGGAGGCTACCTCGCTAAATATTTGTAAGACGCGGATTGATGGGTTTTTGATAAGAGAGGGGATTAAGGGTTATGGGGAGAGGGTGGGAATGTGGAACTGAGCCACGACAGATCAGCCATGATCTTATTGAATGGCGGGGCAGGCTCGAAGGGCTAGATGGCCTACTCCTGCTCCTATTTCTTATGTTCTTATGTTTGTGTGATTTCCTTCAGGTTCTCCATTTTCTCCCACACTCCAAAAGAAGTGCAGGATAGGTTGATTGGCTATGCTAAATTGTCCCTTAACATCAGGGGTACAAGCAGGGTAAATGCGTTGGGTTACAGGGAAAGGGATTGTTGTCAGTGCAAGCTCAATGGGCTGAATGACCTTCCTTTGAACTGTAGGGATTCTATGAATCTATGAAAAGGCTGCGGAAGTCGTCACTGAATATATTTAACATAGGTTTCTAGACTATAATGGCAGGATGAATGCATTCAGTCTTTTTCCAAGGGTTGGGGAATTGAGAACTGGAGGGCATTGGTGTAAAACAGGAAAGAATTAATGCATACCTGAGGAGCAACTTTTTTACACAGAGAGTGGTACATATGTGGAATGAGCTGCCAGAGGAAGTGGTTGAGGCTAGGACATTGACAACATTTAAAAGGCATTTTTTTTTCAATCCAATTCAATTAAATCATGTCAGCCTCAAGATAAAGGGGGGGGGCGGTTTAGAATGGAGTTGAGGAGGAACTTCTTCACTTAAAGGGTGGTGAATCTCTGGAATTCTCTGCCCGTTGAAGTGGTGGAGGCTACCACGCTAAATATTTTTAAGACGCGGGTTGATGGGTTTTTGATAAGAGAGGGGATTAAGGGTTATGGGGAGAGGGCGGGAATGTGGAACTGAGCCACGACAGATCAGCCATGATCTTATTGAATGGTGGGGCAGGCTCGAAGGGCTAGATGGCCTACTCCTGCTCCTATTTCTTATGTTCTTATGTTCTCAACAAGTTGAGACATTCCCGATCCAAGCTGACAAGACAGGGCTCTCACCTTCAGTCTTGGGCTTGATCTACATGATCCAAGCTGATTGGAATAGGCGTTGCACCTCCTCTAAGGCTTGATCTCATTTGCATCTTAGTCAAAAGGCTGAGATGCCCCTTTTAAAAATTGCTTTAAATGAAGCTAAAATGTAACCTAATGACTTCAACCAAGTACAGCATGTCCATACTACAGTTGATCTTTATAAGTCTTGATATTTAAAATGCGTTTGGACAGATACATGGATCGGACAGGTTTAGAGAGATAATGGGCTGAATGCTGGCATATGGGGTTAATTTAGATGCACGTCTTGGCTGGCATGGACCAATTTGGGCCGAAGGCCCTGTCTCCGTGTCATAGATTCTATGATTCTAACTATTTCCAAGAGAAGATAGGTTTTTGACACATTCCCTGAATGAAGGGAATCATGGGAGTTGAGCTCAGGAGATGATCCGCAATTTCATGGAGCACTGGGTTTGAGATGTGTGGCCTGCTTCTCACAGGAACACAGTAAGTCCAAGACAGAAGGTGAAAGTCCTGTCTTGTCAGCTTGGATCAGGAATGTCTCACTTGTTGAGACTCTGAATTGGACTTGATTTAATTGAATTGGATTGAAAAAAAATGCCTTTTAAATGTTGTCCCAGGTTAAAATCCAATAGGTTTATTTGGTAGCAAAAGCCATCAGCTCTCAGAGCGCTGCTCTTCTTCAGGTGAGTGAGATTTCAGTTCACAAACAGGGCATATAAAGACACAAATTCAATTTACAAAATAATGGTTGGAATGCGAGTCATTGTGAGTCACTGTCCTGGCTGGAGACAATAGGAAGAAGTCTCACAACACCAGGTTAAAGTCCAACAGGTTTATTTGGAAGCATAAGCCACTAGCTTTCAGAGCACTGCCCCTTCATCAGGTGAGTGGGAATTCAGTTCACAAACAGGGTATATAAAGACACAAACTCAATTTACAATTGAGTTGCGCACCTTCACAGGTAATCAAGTCTTAAAAGTACAGACAATGTGAGTGGAGAGCATTAAGCACGGGTTAAAGAGATGTGTATTGTCTCCAGACAGGACAGTTAGTGAGATTTTGCAAGCCCAGGCAAGTTGTGGAGGTTACAGATTGAGAGTCATGAACCTAAGATCTCAGGTGAGGCCATCCTCATATGTGCGGAATTTGGCTATCAGTGTCTGATGTGGAGATGCTGGCATTGGACTGGTGTGGGCAAATTAAGAAGTCTCACAACACCAGCTTAAAGTCCAACTGGTTTATTTAGTAGCAAAAGCCACTAGCTTTTGGAATGCTTGCTGCTCCTTCATCAGGTGAGTGGGAATTCTATTCACAAAAAGGGCAGATAAACACACAAACTCAATTTACAAAATAATGGTTAGATGCGAGTCTTTACAGGTAATAAATTCTCAAAGATACAGACAATGTGAGTCGAGAGAGTGTTAAGCACAGGTTAAAGAGATGTGTATTGTCTCCAGACAGGATAGTTAGTGAGATCTTGCAAGCCCAGGCAAGTCATGGGGGTACACTGGGGAGACCATGCAGGCGTTACAACAGTGGATGAATGAACACTGTTCAACAATCACCAGGCAAGAGTATTCCCTTCCTGTTGGGGAACACTTCAGCGGTCACAGGCATTCGGAATCTGATCTTTGGGTAAGCGTTCCCCAAGGCAGCCTTCATTACACACAACAGTTCAGAGTTGCTGAGCAGAGACTGATAGCCAAATTCTGCACACATAAGGACGGCGTCAACCGGGATCTTGAGTTCATGTCATACTATCTGTAACCCCCATGCCTTGCCTGGGCTTCCAAAATCTCACTAACTATCCTGTCTGGAGACTATACACATCTATTTGTGAATAGAACTCCCACTCATCTGACAAAGGAGCAGCAAGTGCATCAAAAACTAGTGGCTTTTGCTAGCAAATAAACATGTTGGACTTTAACCTGATGTTGAGAGACTTCTTACTATATCAGTCTTTGTTCAACGACTCTGCATTGTCGTGTGCCATGAAGGCTGCCTTGGAGAAAGTTTACCCGAAGATCAGAGGCCAGATGCCCATGACCGCTGAAGCGCTCCACAACAGGAAGAGAACACTCTTACCTGGTGATTGTCGAGCAGTGTTCATTCATCTGTTGTATTAGCGTCTGCATGGTCTCCCCAATGTACCATGCCTTGGGACATCCTTTCCTGCAGCGTACCAGGGAGACAACATTGGCTGAGTTGCAAGATTATGTACTGTGTGCCTGGTGGATGGTGTTCTCATGAGAGCTGATGGCATCCATGTCAATGATCTGACACAACTTGCAGAGGTTTCTGTGGCAGAGTTGTGCGGTTTTGTGGTCACTGTTTTCCTGAAGGCTGGGTAGTTTGTGGCGGACAATGATCGGTTTGAGGTTGTGCGGTTGTTTGAAGGCAAGAAGTGGGGGTGTGGGGATAGCTTTGGCAAGATGTTCATCTTCATCAATGGCATGTTGAAGGCTCCGGAGAAGATGTTGTAGGGAAGTACTGGATAATGAAGGGCACTCAGTCCGCCGTGTGCCGTGTTTGTCTTCTGAGGAAGTTGGTGCAATTTTTTGCTGTGGTGTGTTGGAACTATCGATCGATGAATCGAGTGCCATATCTGGATCTTATAAGAACATAAGAACGTAAGAACCGCCCCCCCCCCCCCCTTTATCTTGAGGCTATGCCCCCTAGTCCTACTGTCCTTTCTGAGCGGGAAGAGTCTCTCCACCTCTATCCTATCCATCCCATTCATCATCTTATATGTCTCAATGAGATCTCCCCTCATTCTTCTAAACTCTAACGAGTACAAGCCTAGTTTATCCAGCCTCCCCTCATAGCTCAACCCCTTCAACTCTGGCATCAGCCTAGTAAACCTCCTCTGCACTCCCTCCAAGGCCAAAATATCCTTGCGTAAGTGCGGCGACCAAAACTGCACACAGTAGTCCAGCTGCGGCCTCACCAGTGCCCTATACAGCCGCAACAAGACCTCCCTACTTTTACATTCAATCCCCCTCGCTATGAAGGCCAGCATCCCATTCGCCTTCCTGACCACCTGCTGCACCTGCAAGCTGGGTTTTTGCGACTCATGCACAAGGACCCCGAGGTCCCTCTGCACCATCGCTTGCTGCAGTTTTTCGCCACGTAAGTAATATGAGGGCATCTTTCAGCATCTGGAGGTATCTGTTGCGATCCTCCTCATCTGAGCAGATCCTATGAATACAGAGGGCTTGTCCATAGGGGATGGCTTCTTTAACATGTTTAGGGAAGCTGGAGAAGTGAAGCATCGTGTGGTTATAGAACATAGAACACTACAGCACAAACAGGCCTTTCAGCCCACAAGCTGCGCTGATCATATCCCTACCTACCAGGCCTATCTATAACCCTCAATCCCATTTAATCTCACGTACTCGTCCAGAAGTCTCTTAAGAGGCCCTAACGAGTTCGCCTCCACCACCACCCAAGGCAGCCGATTCCACTCACCCACCGTCCTCTGAGAGAAAAACTTACCCCTGCCTCTGTACCTACTCCCCAGCACCTTAAACCTGTGTCCTCTCGTATCGACCATTTCAGCCCTGGGAAATAGCCTCTGAGAATCCACCCTTTCTATACCTCTCAACATCTTATAAACCTCTATCAGGTCACCTCTCATCCTTCGTGTCTCCAAGAAGAAAAGACTGAGCTCCCTCAACCTATCCTCATAAGGTATGCCACCCAATCCAGGCAACACCCTTGTAAATCTTTCAAAAGCTTCCACATCCTTCTTCTAGTGAGGCGACCAGAAATGCACACAGTACTCCAAGTGGGGTCTGACAAGGGTCTTATAAAGTTGCAGCATTATCTCCCAACTCCTAAACTCAATCCCTCGATTAATGAAGGTTAGTTCACCATATACCTTCTTGGACACATCCTCCACCTGCGAGGCCAATTTAAGAGTCCTATGAACCCAGACTCCAAGGTCCTTCTGATCCCCTACACTGCTATGAGTCCTACCCTTGATATTATACTCCTTCATCCCACTGGACCTGCCAAAATGGACCACTGCACATTTATCCGTGAAGTCCATCTGCCGTTTCTCTGCCCAGTCTTGCATCCTATCTATGTCTCGCTGCAACTTCTGACATCCCTCCAGACTATCCACAACATCACCAACCCTCGTGTCGTCAACAAACTTACCAACCCATCCCTCCACTTACTCATCCAGGTCATTTATGAAAATGACAAACAGCAAGGGTCCCAGAACAGATCCCTGGGGCGCTCCACTGGTGACCGACCTCCATGCAGAAAAAGACCCATCCACAACCACTCTGTCTTCTGCAGGCAAGCCAGTTCTGGATCCACAAGGCAACAGCCCCTTGGATCCCAAGCCCTCTCATTTTCTCAAGAAGTCTTGCATGGGGGACCTTATCGAACGCCTTGCTGAAGTCCAAATAAACCACATCCATCGCTCTTCCTTTGTCAATGTGTTTAGTCACATTTTCAAAGAACTCAACCAAGCTCATAAGGCACAACCTGCCCTTGATCAATGCCAGAGGCTCTGCAATCTCTTCCCTCGCCTCCCACAGTAACCTGGGGTACATCCCATCCGGCCCTGGCGACTTATCTATCTTGATGCAATTTAAAAGTTCCAACACATCCTCTCAAAGTCCACATACTCAATCTTTTCAGTCCACCGCAAACCTGCAGTACATTTTCCACTGTGAATACCGAGGTAAGGTATTCATTAAGCACCTCTGCCATTTCTACCGGTTCCGCACAAACTTTTCCTCCTTCACCTTTCATAGGTCCTATTCCTTCACATCTCATCCTTTTACTCTTTACATTTTTGTAGAACGCCTTGGGGTTCTCCTTAATCTTACCTGCCGAGACCTTCTCATGATCCCTTCTGGCTCTCCTAATTTCCTTTTTAAGCTCTATCCTACAGCCCGTATACCCCTCTAGATCCTTAACATCGCCTAGCTCTCTGAACTTCCATAACGCCTTTCTTTTCTTTCTGACTAGGTTCATTACAACCTTCGTGCACCATGGTTCCTGTAACCGACCAAAACCTCCCTGTCTCATTGGAACATTGTCGTGCAGAGCTCCAGACAAAAATTCCTTGAAAATCCACCACTTTCCTTCAGTACTTTTTCCCAATTTACTCCTCTAATTCCTTCCAATTTACTCATCTAATTTCCTGTCTGATGGCTTCATATTTCCCCTTACTCCAGATAAACACTTCCCTAGCCTGCCTGATCCTATCTCTTTCCATTGCTATCGTGAAGGAGATAGAATTATGATCGCTATCCCCAAGATGCTCTCCCACCAAGAGATCCAACACCTATCCAGGTTCATTAGTCAGTACCAGATCAAGTACTGCCTCTCCTCTTGTAGGCTTATCCACATACTGTGTCAGGAAACCCTTCTGAACACACCTAACAAACTCCTCCCCATCCAAACCCCTTACCCTAGGGATATTCCAATCGATGTTTGGGAAATTAAAGTCTCCCATCATGACAACTCTGTTATTACTACATCTCTCAGGATCTGTTTCTCTATCTGCACCTCAACGTTCCTGTTATTATTGGGCAGCCTATAGAAAACACCCAGCAAAGTTACTGACCCCTTCCTGTTCTGAACTTCCACCCACAGAGACTCCATAGACCATCCCTCCATGGCGTCCACCTTCTCTACAGCCGTGACACTATCCCTGATCAACAGTGCCACTCTGCCCCGTTTTGCCTCCCTCCCTGTCCTTCCTGAAACATCTGAATCCCGGCACCTGAAGTACCCAGTCCTGCCCCTGAGACATCCAAGTCTCTGTAATGGCCACCACATCATATTCCCAAGAGAAATCCACGCTCTAAGCTCATCCACTTTATTCACTACACTCCTGGCGTTAAAATAGACACACCTCAGACCTTTGGTCTGGGCGCTCCCTTTCTCCATCACCCATCTATCCTCCCTCTTACATTGTCTACAATCCTTCTCTATTGCGAGCTAACCTCCTCGCTCTCAGTCACCTCATCTGGATTCCCTCCCCCCAAACTTTCTAGTTTAAAGTCTCCCCAGAAGCCTTAGCCAACCTTCCCGCCAAGATATTGATCCCCCGGGATTCAAGTGCCACCCGTCTTTTTTGTACAGGTCACACCTGGCCCTGAAAAGGGGTCAATGATCCAGGAACCTGAATCCCTATCCCTTGCTCCAGTCCCTCAGCCACGCATTCATCCTCCACCTCACTCTATTCCTGTTCTCTCTCCCGCGGCACAGGCAGCCATCCCGAGATTACTACCCTTGCGTTCCTCTTTCTCAGCTGTCTATAAACTCCTGTATTCTCTTTTCGTGATCCCTTCCCTCTTCCTACCTATGTCAGCAGTACCTATATATACACCACGACCTCTGGCTCCTCTCCCTCCCCCTTCAGGATTTCTGGGACGCGACCAGAGACATCCCAGATCCTGGCACCAGGGAGGCAAACCACCATCCGAGACTCCCGTCTGCGTTCGCAAAAATCCGTGGGCTTGTGGTATAGTGAAGTGCTGAGGTGACCGTTCTTGATGGAGATGCATATGTCCAAGAATGCAACTGATTCCGGAGAATAGTGCATGGTGAGTCTGATGGTGGGATGGAACTTGTTGTTGTCAACATATAGTTGTTTCAGTGATTGTTCACCATGAGTCCAAAGGAAGAAAATGTCATCGATGTATCTAGTGTATAGCATCGGTTGAAGGTCCTGTGCAGTGAAGAGGTCTTCTTCGAATCTGTGCATGAAGATGTTGGCATACTGAGGTGTGAATTTGGTCCCCATGGCTGTTCTGTGTGTCTGGATGAAGAACTGGTTATTGAAGGTGAAAACATTCTGGTCCAGGATGAAGTGATGAATTGTAAAACTGGACACTAGCAGTTGTCAGCATTGAGCACTGAGACAGTTGCATCAATGCCATCGTCGTGGGGAAAGCTGGTGTAGAGTACCCAGAGTGCTCTACCAACTAAATCTGTTGGAATTTAACCTGGTGTTGTGAGACTTCTTCCTGTGTTTACCCCAGTCCAACGCCAGAATCTCTACATCATGTCTCACAGGAACAGCAGATGGAGATAGAGAGGAAAGGGTGACTGAGTAAGGGCAGGGAGAAGGGAATACCAGTAGATGGAGATAGAGAGAGAGAGAGAGAGAGAGTGTGTTTGTGTGTGTGTGAGAGATAGTGTGTGCATGTGAGAAAGACAGAGGGAAAGATTGTGTGTGTGTGTGTGTGTGTGTGTGGGAGAGAGAGAGAGAGAGAGAGAGAGATAGAGTGTATATGAGAGGGAAAGAGAGAGATGGAGATAGTGTGTGTGTGTGAGAGAGTATAGTCAGTGTGTGAAGGTAGACATGTAAATAGGTATGAGATGCAGCGTATATCCAACAGGTGCGGTGGGGGAAGGAGGGGACAAGATTGCTGAAGATGTGCATTTACAAAGTGACAGCTTAATAAAGTCCCCTCAGTCCTGATGATATGTATTGGGATGGTGGGGTGGGGGCGGTGTGGTGGTGGTAGAGGGCGATGGGTAAAGGAACCAGTTCTGTTCCTGTGTCCATGACATTTGGGCAGCACAGCGGTTAGCAATGCTGCCTCACCATACCCCGGACCCGGGTTCGATTCCCGACTTGGGTCACTGTCTGTGTGGAGTTTGCACACTCTCCTCATGTCTGCGTAGGTTTTCTCCAAGTGCTCCGGTTTTCTCCCACAATCCAATCATGTGTGGGTTAGGTGGATTGGCCGTGGTAAATTGTCCTTTAGTATTATTGGACTTAGCAGGGTAAATTTATGGGGTTATGGGGAACAGAGCCTGGGTGGGATGTGTATGTGCACACTCAGTGCGCCAAAGGCCTCTTTCTGCACTGTAGGGATTCTATGAATGTACCATGAGAAGATTTGTAAAAAAACAGTCTGGCTGAGTTTCTACAACAGTCATACTGTGGCTGTGAATCCCTCACTTCAATACAGACCCAAACACCATCGCAGCAGTGAATACCACCTCGTCAAACTGCAGAAACTTTAATTGTTTCTCTGCCATATAAAATCTTTACAAAAATACTGTACAATGCACACACAAACTGATATAAATATATATAAATTAACACATTATTTGGCTGTCTTGATCAAAGCTGTTCAGGCACTGTGTTCTATACTTGGCTTACCCTCCAGCGACCAGACACAAGGGGTTAAAGGCGACAGAGCATGCTCTGGTCAGGGTGGACTCGGACTCACACTTTGGGTACGCTGCAATAAAATGGACAAAGTCAGTCAACATTAGTCACCATGATCACCACATGACAGTTCAGGATTAAGGACGTTAGTTATCCATCCAATAATACCACATGGATAAAGGGGAAGAGATTACGTATTCAGCCAGTGGGAGCACAGGGTTAAAAGGGGAAAGCATCAGGTATTCATCCAATGACACTACAGGATTAAAAGGTAAAGGGATTGTGTTTTTAGCCAATGGGAGCACAGGGTTAAAAGGGGAAGGCACTGTGTTCATCCAATGGGAAGTCTCTGATGTTTGGTCTCCTCCCACCACAGTGTTGGGGTTCAGTCAGAAATTTCAGGATTTGGTCCCAACGGCAGTGATGGAAAGACAGGTGCTGGTATGTCCTTCAACCTCCAACTCTTGCAAAGTCTCCACTCCCTCTTTGATTTGTTGCACTGAGCGCACCATATTCAGTACTGGACGAGGAGGAAGTTCCAGTCTCTTCCCTATTTATCCGCTGTTGAAACCCTCACCTGGATCTTTGTTACCTCCAGAGTTGACTATTCAATTTCCATCTTCCATCCATCAGTCTTCTGCCTGTGCTCTCAAACTGACTGCTGTAGGCCATGCTTACTGGCCTGGCCTACACTGCCTCTTGGTCCATCTTAAAATTTTCACCCCAATCTCAAATGGCTTCTATCACAGTAATCTCCAACCCCATCAAGATTGCTGTAGGGAGCAGCAGTAGCAAAGGGGAATTGTCACTGGATTAGTAGTCCAGAGACCAAGGGTAATGCTCTGGGGACCTGGGTTCAAATGGTGAAATTTGAATTCAATAAAAATCTGGATTTAATGACCATGAAACCATTACCAATTGTCATTAAAAACCCACTTGATTCACTAATGTCCTTCAAAGAAGAAAATCTGCCATTCTAGTCTGGCCTACATGAGACCCACAGCAATGTGGTTGCCTATTAAATGGTCTGGCAAGCCACTCAGTCCAACATATAAGGCTGATGATATTAGGGCTGAGCAATAAATGCTCTCAGTGATGCCCATGTCTCACGCAAGAATTAAAAAAAAAACCCTGCAACCTAATCACTCAACTTTTGTCCATGTGTGTTTGCGCACACGTGTTTTGGTGCATTCACATTTGACCGATATGTGTATGTAGACGTGTGGACATTATGTGATGTACTGAAAATATGATGTGGATGTGCCGGCATTGGACTGGGGTAAACACAGCAAAAAGTCTGACAACACCACGTTTTAGTCCAACCGATTTATTTGATAGTAAGCGCACAAGCTTTCGAGGTTTCCCTCTTCGTCAGGTGACTGGAGAGTTCTGGCCTCAGACAGAGCATATAAAGCACAGACAGTTTAGAGATTACTGATTAGAATGCGAATCCTTACACCTAACCTGCTGTTCAAGTCCTAAAGTGGCCGACAATGTGAGTGGAAGGAGCACTGATCACAGGTTAAAGAGATGTGTATTGTCTCCAGACAGCACAGTGAGTGAGGTTTTGCAAACCCAGGCAAGTCACGGGGATTACAGATAGTGTGACATGAACCCAAGATCCCTGTTGAGACCGTCCTCATGTGTGCCCTTCCTCTTGGCGAACACTTCAGTGGTCACGGACATTCAGCCTCTGACCTTAGGGTAAGCGTTCTCCAAGGCGGCCTTCATGACACACGACAGCGCAGAGTCGCTGAGCAGAGACTGATAGCCAAGTTCCGCACACGAGGACGGTCTCAATAGGGATCTTGGTTTAACGTCACACTATCTGTAACCCCCGTGACTTGCCTGGGTTTGCAAAACCTCACTCACTGTGCTGTCTGGAGACAATACACATCTCTTTAACCTGTGATCAGTGCTCCTTCCACTCACATTGTCAGCCACTTTAGGACTTGAACAGCAGGTTAGGTGTAAAGATTCGCAATCTAATCAGTAATCTCTAAACTGTCTGTGCTTTATATGCTCTGTCCGAGGCCAGAACTCTCCATTCACCTGACGAAGAGGGAAACCTCGAAAGCTTGTGCGTTTACTATCAAATAAATTGGTTGGACTAAAACCTGGTGTTGTCAGACTTTGTACTGAAAATACCCAGCAGGTGGAGCTTAGAGAGAGAGTTGTCAGAGAGAGAGAGTTGTCAGAGAGAGAGAGTTGTCAGAGAGAGAGAGTTGTCAGAGAGAGAGAGTTGTCAGAGAGAGAGAGTTGTCAGAGAGAGAGAGTTGTCAGAGAGAGAGAGTTGTCAGAGAGAGAGAGTTGTCAGAGAGAGAGAGTTGTCAGAGAGAGAGAGTTGTCAGAGAGAGAGAGTTGTCAGAGAGAGAGAGTTGTCAGAGAGAGAGAGTTGTCAGAGAGAGAGAGTTGTCAGAGAGAGAGAGTTGTCAGAGAGAGAGAGTTGTCAGAGAGAGAGAGTTGTCAGAGAGAGAGAGTTGTCAGAGAGAGAGAGTTGTCAGAGAGAGAGAGTTGTCAGAGAGAGAGAGTTGTCAGAGAGAGAGAGTTGTCAGAGAGAGAGAGTTGTCAGAGAGAGAGAGTTGTCAGAGAGAGAGAGTTGTCAGAGAGAGAGAGTTGTCAGAGAGAGAGAGTTGTCAGAGAGAGAGAGTTGTCAGAGAGAGAGAGTTGTCAGAGAGAGAGAGTTGTCAGAGAGAGAGAGTTGTCAGAGAGAGAGAGTTGTCAGAGAGAGAGAGTTGTCAGAGAGAGAGAGTTGTCAGAGAGAGAGAGTTGTCAGAGAGAGAGAGTTGTCAGAGAGAGAGAGTTGTCAGAGAGAGAGAGTTGTCAGAGAGAGAGAGTTGTCAGAGAGAGAGAGTTGTCAGAGAGAGAGAGTTGTCAGAGAGAGAGAGTTGTCAGAGAGAGAGAGTTGTCAGAGAGAGAGAGTTGTCAGAGAGAGAGAGTTGTCAGAGAGAGAGAGTTGTCAGAGAGAGAGAGTTGTCAGAGAGAGAGAGTTGTCAGAGAGAGAGAGTTGTCAGAGAGAGAGAGTTGTCAGAGAGAGAGAGTTGTCAGAGAGAGAGAGAGTTGTCAGAGAGAGAGAGTTGTCAGAGAGAGAGAGTTGTCAGAGAGAGAGAGTTGTCAGAGAGAGGGAGTTGTCAGAGAGAGGGAGTTGTCAGAGAGAGGGAGTTGTCAGAGAGAGAGAGTTGTCAGAGAGAGGGAGTGTGTGAACGTGTGTCAGACAGATTGGGAAACAGATGTACAAGCCTGAGCAGGGTTGCATTAACTTATTGACCTGACACTGATCTGGGGTTTATGGTTGATGCTGTTCGCACTCACTGCCTGTACATCACACCAACCTCAGGAAACCAGAGACAAGAAGATGGAACAAATGACTTCTTATTTTAGTAGAAAAAATGCATTTCCCTCAATTCTGGGGTAACTTGTTGAACTTTGCCTAAATTTAAGATGCTCAGTGAAAGACTTCGAACTTAATTTTCTTTTCCTTCTTTGTAAAGCATTGCAATGTTACAACTGGTGATATAAGTTAAATTACCAACAATTACATGCAAAAAACCTTCACCTATCACTTTCTCACTTCCAGACTCAACAATTTCACCTCCGGTCTTCAGTGCTGTTAATCTCATTTGACTGTCCATTTCCAAACTTGCATGGATCTCATTCGACCATCACATCCGTGTTTGCTGATGTGCTCCAGTTCCTGGTCCAACAATACCCCCACCTTCTATGTTCTCATTCTGAGTGTCAAATCCCTCCTTGGTCTCCCTCCCTACCGCCATCACACTCCCGAGATATCTGCATATTGGACTCTCGTGAATCCCACGAATAATTGTTCGGCCTGTACCAATCCAACAGGATGACAGACGGGGTTGGGGATTCGGTGGTGGGGTGTGGGGGGTGGGGCAGATGTGCTAACATTTAGGATCCCTACAGAGCAGAAGGAGGCCATTCAGCCTATCGAGTCTGCACCGACCACAATCCCACCCAGGCCCCATTCCTGTAACCTTACACCCCGATACTATAATTAATTTAGCACGGCCAATCCACTTAACCAGCACATCTTTGGACTGTGGCAGAAAACCAGAGCACCCGGAGGAAACCTATGCAGACGTGGGAGAACGTGCAAACTCCACACAGTCATCCAAGGCTGGAACTGAACCCAGATCTCGGGCGGTGTGAGGCAGCAGTACTAAACACCATGCCATCCTAGACACCCCAGCTTCCCTCGAATCCTCGCTAGAAGATGTGGTACCTGTCAGTGTGTGAGCCGCCAGCTCCCGGACTCTGATCCTGAGGTACGAGACAGATAGCACTCAGTCCCCTGGTGCCAAAGATTCCTGGCCAGAAACACCTCGCTGTTCCAAACTGCTGAAACAGAGAGAGAGAGGATTGGTGACCAACTCAAAAAAGGTTAAAGCAGATTTGAAAAGATACTTTTGTGTACAAGAGTCTGTACTTTTTATCAGATTGATACCTGCAATGCTGAATGAAGCTTGAAGTTATTTATTAGTGTCATTAGTAGGCTTATATTAACACTGCAGTGAAGTTACTGTGAAAATCCCCTTGTCACCACACTCCGGTGCCTGTTCGGGTGCACTGAGGGAGAGTTTAGCATGACCAATCACCTAACCAGCACGTCTTTCTGATTGTGGGGGGAAACTGGAGCAGGAGAAGGTCAGGATTTCGAGGGGATTTGAGGAAAAACATTTTCACCCAGAGGGTGATGGGAATCTGAAACTTGCTGCCGGAAAGGGTGGTGGAGGCAAGAACCCTCACAACATTTAAGAACCATTTGAAATACAGCACCATACATGGCATAGCAGCAAGTGCTGGAAAATGGGATTAGGATAGATGGGTGCTTGATGGATGGCGCAAACACGATGTGCTGTAAAACTCTGTGATGCTGTGACTGTCCAACGGGGAATGATTAAGAAGGCTGGGCCATTTATTCTCTGGACTTTAGAAGAATTAGCAGTGATCTCATCGAAATGTTGAAACATTCTTAAGAGGCTCAGCAGAGCAGGTGCAGGTAGGATGTTTCGCCTCAACAGAGCACGAGAGGCGGGCAGAGTGCGCACAAGAAGGGGAACTGGATGGAAGGTGGGGGGAAACAAGTGACGGGAAGGAGTTACCTGCACTGAGACCTGACCGTGTGGCTGTAACATTACTGCAGCATCAAAGCCCTCACACCTTCTTCACAAGTGCAGACAGTGCGGTCAGCGGGCTGCGGGAGGTGGAGTGACTCTTGGTGTACCTGAAAAACAGTTCACAATAAAAATATCCAGAGTCAGTCACTTCACACACCGTCCCGTTGTACACACCCATAGTCCTGTTATATATATACACACACACACACACACACACACACACACACACACAGAGTCCCGTTGTGCACACACAGTCCCGCTGCGCGCAGACACTCACACAGAGCCCTGCTACACATGCACGCACACACATGCAATCACACTGTACACACACACACATACACACAGCCCTGCTGTACAGACTGTTCCCTTCCTGTTGGCGAACACTTCAGCGGTCACGGGCATTCGGCCTCTGATCTTCGGGTAAGTGTTCTCCAAGGCAGCTTTCACAACACACGACAGGGCAGAGTCGCTGAGCAGAGACTGACAGCCAAGTTCTGCACACGAGGACGGCCTCAACTGGGATTTTGGGTTCATGTCACACTATCTGTAACCCCCATGACTTGCCTGAACTTGCAGCATCTCATTTAGTGTTCTGTCTGGAGATAATACACATCTCTTTAACCTATAACTAATGCTATCTCCACTCACATTGTCTGCATCTTTGAGACTTGAATAGCAGGTGGGCTGTAAAGACTCACATTCTAATCAGTATTCTGTAAACCGTGTGTGCCTTATATATGCTCTGTTTGAGATCAGAACTCTCTACTCACCTGACGAAGGGGCAAACCCTGAAAGCTTGTGGGTTTACTATCAAATAAAGTGGTTGGACTTTAACCTGGTGTTGTGAGACTTCTTACTGTGTTTAAGCCAGCATCTCCACATCATGTACACACGCACACAGAGCCCTGCTATATACATACACACACAGCCCTGCTATATACACACACGCACACTTGCACGATCTTTCGAGACTGCCTTTCACTGAGAATGATTGATAATTTATGTATTATGTACTTGCTGCAAATCCTTTGCCTTGTAAGCACTAGGTGGTGGCAGCTCCTGAAGGAGGGAGAGTGTTATTTGGTGGGGTTTATTTTAAAAAGGTTAGTGAGTGCTTACAAGTCCAGCAGCGCTCTGGCCACCTCTTCATCTGTCTTCAGCTTCAAGCGTTCCTTCACCAAGTTCCAGCGCTCAATCTGTGCTCCGATGTCCAGCATCCCTGGACGCTCACACTCGCAATGCCGCTCCGGACCGGCCGGCTCCTTTCTCCTCCTGGTTACTGCCTCCTCTGTCTCCAGCCCCTCTGTCTCACTCTCAGAGGCCGTGTCGAGCTGGCAATCCTCTTCCAGGCTGAGATCACTGTCAGACAGAGGAAGAATAGTTGTCAGAAAGCGAGAGAGAGAGAGAGAGAGAGAGAGAGAAAAAACATGAAGGGGTTTGGATAGATAGAGGAACAGACCCTTTCTAATGCCAGGAGGGTGGGTAACCAGAGGGCTCTGGGATGAGAGATGCTGGCACTGTGGTAATGTCGCCAAATCGGTAATCCAGAGACACAGGCTAATTCCCTGGGGAACAAATCCCACCACCAGCCATTACCAATCTAAGATCAATTAATTAATAAATCTGAAATTGAAAACTGGTCTCAGTGATGGTGACCATGACAACTATCACTGATCGTTGTAAAAACCCAACTGGTTCACTATTGTCCTTCAGGGAATGAAATCTGCCGTCCTGGCCCAGTCTGGCCTACACGTGACTGCAGAGCCACAGCAACTGTGGTTGGCGCTTAACTGCACCTCTGCATGAGTCACTCTGTTCAAGGGGCAATTTGGAATGGATGAGAAAAGTGCTGGATCAGCCAATGACACCCACGTCCCACCAGCAGCAGAACTGGACAGAAATAGAAAGCCACCTGAAAAGAGGGACAAGTCGTTATAAGGAGGGAGGGTGACAGGGACTTTCCTTGGACAGCTCAATCGAATGGCCGTACGGTCTTTAGTCCGTTCTGCACAATTCCATTGAGCCAAGTGGAGAACACATGAAAACACACACACACACGTTTAACAGTGAATAATTCGCAAACTGACCGACAGTCAGATGGACCGCAAAGTCCATGTTCCCCCCTCTCCCCCCATGGTCCAAACTGCAGCGTGCACTCTTCCCCCCCCCCCTCCCACCACCACCACCACCACCACCACCACCAAACCCCATTGCCAGAACTGCTCCCATCCCAGCCTGGCATGATTGGAGGCTTTTCTCCAGCTCATCGCCTTTCGACTCCTATTTCCCCAGGGTTGTGTGAACACCCCCATCCCGACCATAAGGTGTTTCCACCTCCCATCTCTCAACGTCAAAACCCTTTTGCCAATCAGAAGGGATCCTCCGCTCTGCCGGTTCCCCCTCCCCACTCATTCGCCCCGATCCCCCTCAGGCTGAACCGACAGGCAGGTCTGCTCCCTTACCTGCTCGGATGTGATAGCGTGATGGTGGTCTCGGAGCCCCCTGAGGGCACCGGCGATGGAGGGCTGCACAGGTCCTCTAGTTCTGTAGAGAGAACAACACAACAAATAAAAGACTCCCAAATTAGTTGAGTACCTTATGACAGCAGCATTAACCCCCCAGACATCATCTACCGAATCCCCCCCCACCCCCAATACTATAATATACAGTTTCTCAAGATGCACTGCAGCAACCCACCAAGGCTCCTTAGGCAGCACCTTCCAAACCAGCAACCATCTAGAAGGACAAGAGCAGCAGATATCTGGGAACATGACCGCATGGAGGTTCCCTTCCAAGACACTCACCATCCAGACTTGGAAATATATTAGCTGTTACTTCACTGTTGCTGAGTCAAAATCCTGGGACTCCCTCCCTAAATACCAGGCAAAGCCAGATAGTGGTGGGATTAATTGTGACAGCTCTCTCAAAGAGCCAGTGCATGCTCGATGGGCTGAGTGGCCTTCATTTGTGCTGTCTACCCAATGCAGCATTAGAATGTGGCTGCCTCATCCTTGCTCTCTGAAAGGACTCAGGTCGAGGACAATTAGGGATTGCTGGCCTTGCCACCGACGCCCACATCTGATAGGAGGAGGTTTTTAAATAAAAACCATCGTCCATCCTATGACAAGTGCACAGCAATCCTCAGTCCCGTTAGACTCCTAGAAATTCCTACCTATTTTGACCGCAGGACAGGTCGAGCCACCTCCATCACTGACGTGGACCTGGATGATTTCCCCATCAGGAGATGGTTGCCTCTCAGGGTCTTCGGGAGGTCTGGGGAACACAATCACAAAGTCTAATGACTATTGGAACAGTTCCCACTACAACCCTTCTCGCATCCCACTGCACTCACCCAGGCAAGCGGAGAGCACTCCTTCACACTCTTGTGTGACTGTCTGTGTGGAGGGAGGATTAGCAGGGTAAATATGTGGGATTACGGAGATAGAGGCTGGGTGGGATTGTTGTCATAATCATAGAATCCTATAGTGCAGGAGGCGGCCATTTGGCCTATCAAGTCTGCACCAACCACAATCCCATGCAGGCCCAATCCCCATAACCCATGCATTTATCCGAGCTAGTCCCCCTGACGCTAATGGTCAATTTAGCATGGTCAATCCACCTAACCCATACACCTTTCGAATGTGGGAAGAAACCAGAGCACCCGGAGGAAACCCACAGACATGAAGAGAACATGCAAACTCCACACAGACATTGACCCAAGCTGAGAATTGAACCCAGGTCTGTGACAACGTGAAGCAGCAGTGCTACCACTGTGGCACCCATAAGTTGTTGGTGCCGACTCAATGGACCGAATGCCCTCCTTTGAACTGTAAGATTCTATGATATATATGAGTTTGCACGTTCTCTCTGTGTCTGCATGGGTTTCCTCCGGATGCTCCGGTTTCCTCCCACAGCCTGAAGATGTGTGGGTTAGGTAGATTGGCCATGGTAAATTGCCCCTTAGTGTCCAAAGGATGTGTAGATTAGGAGGGAAAATCGGCCCTGGTAAACGTGCAGGATTATGGGGTTAGGGCAGGGCAGAAGGCCTGAGTAGAATGGTTTCCTCTGCATTCTACGATGGACAGGCTTTTGGAAATAAGGAGGTCATTTACCACAGGATTCCCAGCCTCTGAGTTGCTCTGGTGTTCCATAGTATTCACATGGCTGGTCAAGTTCAGTTTCGATGTGGGTATGCCGGCGTTGGACTGGCGTAAACACAGTAAAAAGTCTGACAACACCAGGTTTTAGTCCAACCAATTTATTTTTGAGTCTATTATCAAATAAACTGGTTGAACTAAAACCTGGTGTTGTCAGACTTTTTACCAAGTTCAGTTTCCCCAGGATGTTGATATACTGTGGACTACCAGAGCAGTTCAGAGGCCGGACATCCTGCAGTGAGTCATTCACCTCCTGACTCCCCAAAGCCTGTCCATCAGAGCATCATAACATCCCTACAGTGCAGAAGATGCCACTTGGCCATCGAGTCTGCACCAACTCCCTGGCACAGTCTCTTACCCGGGCCCCCCTGCCCACTGTATCCCCATACATTTACCACGTGCTCCCTCTTTCATTAAAGGAAGGGAATCGGTCAAAAAAGAGCATTAGTATTACTCACACGTCTGCTGGGACAGTCGGACTCATCTCTGTGTTTCTCGGTTGAGGATCTTCGCTTTTGGAATCAACCCTGTGGCTCTCGCTGGCCGACTCCCAGTCCTCCGGTTCCACCTTGGCTGCAGGACTTGGGAGTGGCAGACGCTCAGACCTCCTGCTCATCATCCCTGGAGATTTGGAAGCGCTCTCTGAAAAAGAGTCTACGCCGCTGAACAGGGAGACGTCTGTGTCCTCCTCCAAGCTGCCAATGCTGAGAGAGGTCAGAAAGTAGAGACTGGGGAATGTTTACAAGATTATAGAGTCATAGAGGTTTACAGCATGAAAACAGGCCCTTCGGTCCAACTTGTCCACGCTGCCCTTTTTTTCAAAATCACTAAGCTAGTTCCAATCGTCTACTTTTGGTCCCTATCCCTCAATAGCCATCGTACCCATGTAACTGTCTAAATGCTTTTTAAAAGGCAAAATTGTACCTGCTTCTCCTACTACCTCTAGCAGCTCGTTCCAGACACTCACCACCCTGTGTGTGACAGAATTGCCTCTCTGGACACTTTTCTATCTCTCCCCTCTCACCTTAAACCTATGCCCTCTTGTTTTAAACACACCCACCTTTGGGAAAAGATGTTGACTACCTAACTGATCTGTGCTGCTCATTATTTTATAGACCTCTGGAAAATCACCCCTCAGCCTCCTAGCCTCCAGGGAAAAAAATTCCAGTCTGTCCAGCCTCTCCTCATTATTCAAAGGACTAGTACCAGGAAAGAGCAAGTTGTTTTATGAGGAAAACTCAGAGAGCTTGTTTCTACAACAGTTTAAAAGAGTGACAGGCAACTTGATCTAATCCTTCAAGATCTTGAGGTTGTGACAGGATGGAAGTGAGAAGATATTTCCTCTTGTGGGGGAATCTAGAACTAGGGGTCACTGTTTAAAATTTGTGGGTGGCACAGTTAGCACTGCTGCTTCACTGCACTGGGGACTTGGGTCACTGTTTGTGTGGAGTTTGCACATTATTCCCATGCCTGCGTGTGTTTACTCCGGGTGCTCCAATTTCCTCCCACAGTCCAAAGATGTGCAGGTTAGGCAAATTGCTCCTTAGAGTCCCAAGATGTGTAGATTAGGGGAATTACCAGGGGAAATATAGGGATTACGGTGTGCGCCTGGGTAGAATGCTCTGTCAGTGCAGACTCGATGGGCCAAATGGCCTCCTTCTGCACTGTAGGGATTCCATGAAGCGGTCACCCATTTAAGACGAGATGACAAGAATTATTTTCCTGCAGAAGGTCATGAGTGTCTTCATCCAAAGACAGCGGAAGCAGAATCTTGAATATTAAGACAGAGCTCGAGATTCTGAATGAACAAGGGAGGTGAAAGGTTATCGGGGGTCGGCAGAAATGCGGGGTTGAGGTTACAAACCATCATGATCTTATTCAATGGTTTAGCAGGTTTGAAGGGCCAAGTGGTTGAACCACTGCTCCTAATCCTAGCTTCGTAAAGGAGGGGAAATCGAAAAGGTGGCGATGAAGAATTGGGAACCAAAAATTGAGAAGATATTGCAGGAATAACACACAGAAATCATGGTATAATTCATCTGTCTATGTAAAAGAAATTACTTGGGAGTTCTAGGACACACCATTGTGGAGAGTGGTGGGGGTGGGGGAGAAACATCATAGCACTGACATCTGACATTTCAGGGGAAAGTACCTGCTGGGATGCGATAAAGTCACAGTTGACTCCGATCCTTCTGACAGTGTTGGCACGCTGTCCAAGTCATCTTGGTCTGGGGGAGAAATAAAATCAGCAAAAGAATAAAATATTAAATTCTGGGGACGTAGGGCAGCACGTTAACACAGTGATTAACACTTCTTCACAGCTCCAGGTACCTGGGTTCAATTCCCAGCTTGGGTCACTGTCTGTGTGGAGTTTGCACATTCTCCTTGTGTCTGCAGAGGTTTCCTCCGGGTGCTCCGGTTTTCCTCACACAGTCCAAAGATGTGCAAGTTAGTTAGGTTGATTTGGCCATGCTAAAATTGCCCCTTAGTGTCCTGAGATGCGTAGATTAGAGGGTAAAATATGTAGGGATATGGGGGATGGGGCCTGGGTGGGATTGTGGTTAGTGCAGACTCGATGGGCCAAATGGCCTCTTTCTGCACTGTAGGGTTTCTGTGATTCTATGGTTTCTATGATTTCTACGTCTGGAAAAGATGAGATAATCTTTCCCACAGCATTGTTCAGAACCTCAGGAGGTCCTCAGGGCACTTTAAACACAATGGAATACTTTAGAACTCACTTCTGAAAGAAGTAGTTCCACTATCTGCCTGCAGGACACGGGTTGCATTTCCGTGCCAGACTCTTGCTGGTGCCCAGAGATGGTCACTGCGCCCAGTGGGTCAGCCAGGAGCCAATCCACTAAGCACATCTCTGGGGGTTGAAAAAGCAACAGCTTTCTGCATTTTGGTATCCGGGAGGTGAGCGTGCCTTCTGCAATTCACACAGATAGACAGAACCCACTTATTCAAGTGTCGGGAGTGCTGCAGGCCTCGAGAAATCTGGCAAAATCATGGGGAATTTCCAAAAAAGGGCCTAACGGACCACGTTAAACATCAGGATGGAACTTGAAATAGACACAGTGCAGGCGCGGTGATGGCCGGACGGGTGTCGATGGCACACACGTGGAAACACCATGCCCTGCAAGTTTCCCTCCGAGCCACTCAAAATCGTGACTTGGAAGATATCGGCCGTAACTTCACTGTTGTTGGGTCAAAATTCCTGAAATTCACTCCCGAACAGCAGTGTGTGTGTACCTACACCACAGGGATTGCACTGACTCAAGAAGGCAGCTCACTACCACCTTCTCAAGGGGCAATTAGGGATGGGCAACAAACGCTGGGCCCAGCCAGCAACACCCACATTCTGTGAACAAATCAATAACGATAAAACCAGCTCCTTGAGTAAGAGACAGAACAAACACCAGGAGGGCTCCAGGGATCTTGGACCTTGCGGCTTTCCCATATCGTTTCCAAAAAGCAATGGGGGTATTGAACGACCGATTTCTCTTTCCACACGTCACAAACTCTGGTATTTGTCGTTTTATACAGACATGGGAACTTTGCATTATTTGTCAGCTATCCAATAAACATGACTTCTCACGAGGCAACAATTTTTTGTAGACATTACGGTCTTCCAGGTGACCCATCTCTTCCGGGATCACCCATCTCTCGACTACTTCCAGATTCGCAAAGCAAAGTGAACGGTTATGGAGAGGGAAAAGTGAGCATCAGAGAAACATTGGAAAAGATTGGGATTCCACCCCATAGTCAAGAAAGTCTTGACCCATATAATCAATTAAGGGTTATAGGGAGCAGGCAGGAAAGTGGAACTGATCCACTTCAGATCAGCCATCTTATTGAATGGCGAGGCAGGCTCGAAGGGCCAAATGCCTACTTCTGCTCCTATTTCTTATGTTCTTATTAAGTCTCATCCCCAGTTCATAAAAATTCCATGGCTTTTTAATGACTTTGGGCCCTGTTTATTTGGAAATTCCCTATGACTGTGCCAGACTTCTCAAGAGCTGCAGCACTCCTGGAGCTGACTTTTCCCTATTTCTCCTTGGTTTCATCCAGCTCATCGGAATAATATTCGGGATTCATTCTTCCATACAGAATAAAGGCTTTTGGATGAAATTGTCACTCCTGCCCATCCCCTGTCTCCATTCCGCTGGATCCAGAATACATCAAAGAACCGTAAGAGAATAAGTACCGTTATCCTCCTTGACTGAACCGTGAGTGACATCTGCTCCTTCATCGAGGCCAGCCTCCTGGACGGTACATCTCGATTCTGGTTGATTCATTCGCTTCTCTATAAACCTTGAAAATCCAAGCAATTCCGATTAAGCCTTAACTTGCAAAGGAAGTCGAGGAATGGGGGCATTGCAACAGATCTTGTGAAATTGCGGTTAAATTAAGGGAGTGCGAAGGCGTGGAGGGGAAGAGGGGAGAAGAGGGAAGAGAAGAAATACAAGGTGTCAGACTGAGCCTTTCCTTGCCCGGAACATGTCTTTGAGGTTGCTTAAGTGAATATTCAGACCATGTTAGAAGAGGAAGGGTTCCTCCTCTGTATTGTGACCCGAAATCAAGTCACAGGATGGTACGGTGGCTTAGTGTTTAGCACTGCTGCCTCACACCGCTAGGGACCCGGGTTCAATTCCAGCCACAGATCACTGTCTGTGCAAACACCACACATTCTCCCTGTGTCTGCTTGGGTTTCCTCCAGGTGCTCTGGTTTCTTCTCACAATCCAAAGATATGCAGGTTAACTGGATTGGCAATGCTAAGTGTCCAAAGATGTTTAGATTAGGTGGATTAGCGGGGTAAACGTGTGAGGTTACAGGGATGGGTCTGGGTAAAGATGTGATGGGCCGAATGGCCTCCTTCTGCACTGAAGGGACTCTATAACTGCCAATGTGCTGGTGGTGGAGGGAGTGAATGCTGAAGGTGGTGAATGGGGTGTGCAGATCAACTGGCTGATGACGATGTTGAGTGGCTTGGAGGGGAACCTCCAGGTGGTGGTGTTCCCAGATATCTGTTGCTCTTGTCCTGGATGGTAGAGGTTGTGGGTTTGGAAGGTGCTGCCTCAGCAGCTTTGGTGAGTTCCTAGTGCATCAGTGGTGGAGGGAATGGGTGATGGAGAGAGTGGATGTTGAAGGTAGTGGATGGGGTGCCAATTAAGCTGGCTGCTTTGCCCTGTGGCGCCCACATGACTTTGTGACACCTCATACAGGGTGTCACAAAGTCACGTGGGCGCCAGAGGTGAAGGGACAGTTCCGGATTGTGTTCCGAGCTTGCATGGCAAGGCTCTGGTGAGGGGAGGAGGTCCGGTGAGCAGAGGGGGCTGACAGGTACAGACTTACACATCCAGCAGAATCTTGGCCATCTCCTCATCACTCGGCATGCCAAGGTCGGCCTTCACCGAGCTCCACCGAGCCGCCTGCTCGCCGATGAAGACCCTGCTCCCAAGTCGCGGACTGTCCCGTCTGGGTCTCCCTGGCGTGGCCTCCTCCAGAGGGAGGGGGATGCTCCCCAGTGGCACCCTCCTGCCTGCCTGTGGGATGGGCTCGCTCTCCTGCACCCTCTTTGGAAGATCGGGGGAGCTGCTGCTTTCGGGCCTGGCCAACCTGAGAGAGCGAACGACATGTTATCCATGAACAAGCTCACCTCGTTCGCCCATTGACCCGCTCCCTTGGCGCTTCAGCCTCTCCTGTTCAGCACTGCAGGAAGCTAGGGGAGACAGTTAATAGCAATGGTACTTTAATCTGGTACTTTAATCATCTGCAGGCTGAAGGCTGAATTTCTGTGCGACTTAATCGACATATAAAATTATCAGTGTAAGTAATCAAGCAACGTACATAATTCAGCAAACTCATCATGCAAAGTGGAAACGGTGCGTAGATATTAAAGGAAGGGTAATTAAAATTACAAATACACCAATCCTTCATTACAGACACGGACATACATATAACAGTGGCATAATAGTAATGTCCCTGGGTTAGTAATCCAGATGGTTCAAAGGATGTGCCGGTTAGGTGAAATGGCCAAGCTAAATTCTCCCTCCGTGTACCTGAACAGGCACTGGAGTGTGGCAACTAGGGGATTTCACGGTAACTTCATTGCAGTGTTAACATAAGCCTACCTGTGACATGTGACATGAATAAACAAACTTTTTTTAATGCTCCTGGGACATGGGTTCAAATTCCGCAGCTGGAGGAATTTTAATTCAGGTAATAAAGTCTGAAATTATAAAGTTTGCTCGTGATTGCAACGACTATCACCGATTGTCAGAAAAACCTCTGGTTCACTTCAAGAAGGAAATCTGCTATTTTTAGCCTGGTCTGACCTACATTTGAGTCCAGAGGCAATGTATACTTATCTGCCCCTCTGAAACGGCCTAGTGAGCCACTCAGTTTGAGAATAATTAGGGATGGGCGATGAACGCTGGTCTTGTTAGTGATGCCCACACTCCATGAAAGAAAATGTAAAGTGCAATTTGTTTGCCCCAATACGATTGGAGGATGCTGATGGCACTTCTGCCTGCCGTGTTCTACCCGGTACATGTCGGGTTTGGCCCTGTAATAATATCGGGGGCATTGCAGTCTATTAGATAACTTGTTCTTCCACCCAAGGGACGAAGGGTGTAATCAAGCATTTTATTTCACACTTCTAATTGCCCTTTGTGAAGATGGTGGTGAGCTGCCTTCCTGAACCGCTGCAATCCCTGAGATGTAGGTACATCCATAGTGCTGTTCGGGAGTTCCAGGACTTTGACCTAGATACAGTGAAGAAATGGCTGATATATTTCCAAGTCAGGATAGTGATTGGCTTGGAGGGAACCTCCAGGTGGCGGCATTCCTAGGTATCTGCTATTCTTGTCCTTCTACGTGGAAGCGGTCATGAGTTTGGAAAGTGCTGCCTAAGGAGCCTTGGTCAGTTCCTGCAGTGTGTCTTGTAGATAACACACAAGGCCAATACAGTGCATCAATGGTGGAGGGAGTGAATGTTTGTGCATGGGGTGCCAATTAAATGGACTGCTTTGTCCTGGATGGTCTTGAGCTTCTTGAGTGTTGCTGGAGCTGCACTCATCTAGGCAAGTGGAGAGTATTCCATCACACTCTGGCCCTACCTCCCAGTGTGATAATACTATGCTTTTTAATATATTTTCAGTTTAAGGTGGGGCTGCTTTAGGAGGCAGTGTTTTATTACAAGAGTCAATTTGTCTGAGAAACATGCAACAGTTGCTTAGAATGCAAATAACTGACTTTAGCTAGGAATTGATTACTTTGTAGAGATAATGGTCCTTTTGTTTATTTAGGTTCTCCAGGGATTTTAGGTTAGGGGTATGCACAGTAATGAGAGTTTTTGACTGGGTTGATTGACAGAGACAGTCAGATGATTAAAGAGAAGAGTTAAGCTTGCAGGAAAGCCCAGTTTCATTTTCATTTTTTAAAAATACAAGCAGTTGCTGATTGGACTTATTCGAGATGTCTCTCTCTCTCTTCTCCAAAGTCTTTCTGAAAGCAACAAGCCTGGTAAATTAAATCAAAGCCTATGTTTTACTGACTTATTTTAAAGATGGTGAGTCAAGTCTATGAGAAAAACATTGCTTGATTGGAACTAATAGAGACAGCACTTAAAAATTGTGTTCTGCCATGTTTAAGTATTGTTCAATTGTTAAAGGTTAAGCTAATTCATTTGTTATAGGAAAACTGTGCTGTTAAATAAAATTTGTTTTGATAAAAGCCCCCTGCTTCATCAGTAGAATCACAGCTGGAATGAAACAACTCACCCTCATTTATGCCAAATCGGAAAAACTGTCGAGGTCTAATCTGGCTTCACAATATACCCAGGGGATTCTGATCTGGGTCCAGAACACCTACAGACACAGCGAGACGACAATGGCCAGATAACTCGAGGGGATTTTTTTTTGCAGTATTGGAGATGGGCCATGGCTCCGTGGATGACAGTCCCAGTTTCTCTTCGAAGTAGTGCAATTGGATCGTATAAGTTCGTCCAAGACAGCCATGCTCTGCAGTCTCATCGAACGATAGTGCCTGTAACGGCACAGTACTCCCTCTGCACATCATGAGCATGTCCGAATTATTTTAGATAACCCACAACCTTGTGACTCCAAGGCGACAGTATGAGCAATTGTTGAAGGACACTGGATGCGGTAAATTACACACTCGCTGTTAGTCTTTATCAAACAGTGTAGTGAGGCATTAGAATTGGGACTTTATCCCTCACAATGTTGTGCAGTACCTGCCTGAACGCAACCGTCTCCCCCTGGGCTTCGAGTCACTGGGGACTTCCATCTTGCAGGATGCAGACGGGGAACTGAGTGTCTGTTCATTGCCGACAGTGCCTGCTGGCCAGAAAGGAACAGTGTTTTGGACATCCGCCTGTTCTAAAAAGGAGGAGTAAAGGGGAAGCAAATCACAAAGCATCCAACTCATAGAAACATAGAAACATAGAACATTACAGCACAAACAGGCCCTTCGGCCCTCGAGTTGCGCCGATCACATCAACCCCACCAATCTATAGACCTATCTATAACCCCCAATCCCATTAAACCCCATATACTCATCCAGAAGTCTTTTAAAAGACCCCAGCGAGTTCGCCTCCACCACCGATGACGGCAGCCGATTCCATTCACTCACCACCCTCTGAGTGAAAAACTTACCCCTAACATCACCTCTGTACTTCCCTCCCCGCACCTTAAATCTGTGTCCTCTCATAGCGACCATTTCAACCCGGGGAAATAGCCTTTGAGAGTCCACCCTATCTATTCCTCTCAACATTTTATAAACTTCTATCAGGTCGCCTCTCAACCTTCGCTTCTCCAGGGAAAAGAGTCCCAGCTCCCTCAACCTATCTTCATAAGGCATGCCTCCCAGTCCAGTTTTTAAACAGTCCACTGTTTAAAAAAGGTAGCAGGCACAAGGCAGGGAATTATAGGCCGGTTAGTTTAATGTCTGTAGTTGGAAAAATGCTTGAACCTGTCATCAAAGAAGAAATAGCGAGGCACCTAGAAAAGAATGGTTTGCTAGAGCAGACACAGCACGGATTCGTTAAGGGGAAGTCGTGTTTCACAAATTTATTGGATTTCTATGAGGATGTGACTAGTGCAGTAGACAGAGGGGAAATGGTGGATGTGGTGTTTTTAGATTTTCAAAAGGCGTTTGATAAGGTGCCTCATAAAAGGTTGCTACAGAAGGTTGGGGTGCACGGAGTTGGGGGTAAGGTGTTAACGTGGATAGAGGATTGGTTGTCTAATAGGAAGCAGAGAGTTGGTATCAATGGGTGCTATTCTGGTTGGCGGTTGGTGACTAGTAGAGTGCCGCAGGGATCGGTGCTGGGACCTCAGCTATTTACCATTTATATAGATGATCTGGAGGAGGGGGCTGAATGTAGTGTGCCGAAATTTGCTGATGACATGAAGATGAATGGAAAAGCAAATTGCGTGGAGGGTGTGGAAAGTCTGCAGAGGGATCTGGATAGGCTGAGTGAGTGGGCGAGGGCCTGGCAGATGGAGTATAATGTTAGCAAGTGTGAGGTTATCCACTTTGGCAGAAATGATTGTAGGAGGGATTACTATTTAAAGGGCGAAAAGCTGCAGCATGCTACGGTGAAGAGGGACCTGGGGGTCCTTGTGCACGAGTCGCAAAAACCCAGACTGCAGGTGCAGCAGGTGGTCAGGAAGGCAAATGGGATGCTGGCCTTCATAGCGAGGGGGATTGAATATAAAAGTAGGGAGGTCTTGTTGCAACTGTACAGGACACTGGTGAGGCCGCAGCTGGCGTACTGTGTGCAGTTTTGGTCGCCGCACTTACGCAAGGATAAGGGAGTGCAGAGGAGGTTTACTAGGCTGATACCGGAGTTGAGGGGGTTGAACTATGAGGAGAGGCTGAATAAACTAGGCTTGTACTCATTAGAGTTTAGAAGAATGAGGGGAGATCTCATTAAGACATATAAGTTGATGAATGGGATGGATAGGATAGAGGTGGAGAGGCTCTTCCCGCTCAGAAAGGACAGTAGGACTAGAGGGCACAGCCTCAAGATAAAGGGGGGGCGGTTTAGAATGGAGTTGAGGAGGAATTCTTCACTCAAAGGGTGGTGAATCTCTGGAATTCTCTGCCTGTTGAAGTGGTGGAGGCTGCCTCGCTAAATATATTTAAGATGCAGGTTGATAGGTTTTTGATAGGCAAGGGGATTAAGGGTTATGGGGAGAGGGCGGGAAAGTGGAACTGAGCCACGACAGACCAGCCATGATCTTAATGAATGGCGGGGCAGGCTCGAAGGGCTAGATGGCTTACTCCTGCTCTTATGTTCTTATGTTCTTACCCAGCAACAAAACAGACAGTGGAGGGAAAGGGAAAGTTGAATAATGGGTCACAGTTGGAAAATATGATTACAATGTGAAGCTGTTACCTAAAAGTGCTTTTGAAGAAAAATATTTCTACTATTATATTGAAAGTAAATAAATGTTTTACCAAAAGTTAAGGAATAACGTTACCACAATCCCTTAATACAAAATTCAATATTAACTTTCAGAAGATAAATTCATTTTTTTTTTTAAAGATGCACGAGAACAAACTCATGGCTCAGTTCAATATCAAACAACAACAACTCTCGGCTGCAATAATTACACATCATCAACAAGACTCAGTTTGGCCGCATCGCAGCATTCTAACTTCACATATAGAAGCTTCTAGATTAACTTGAGGTGAGGGAGGGTCAGCGCCGAGGGAGCGCCGCACTGTCAGAGAGGCAAAATTAATCCCTCAGCTGACACCAGGAATGATTGATCTGGTTGTTACCTCATTGCTATTTGTGGGATTTCACCATTTGGCTGCTGTATTTCTCTGCACAACAGCTGAACTGGCTGTGTGCTGCTGAGAGGTGATCTGTGAATTGTCCTGTTATTGTGGGTACTCTGACAGCTCGAGAATGGTGTAATGGTTATCTGAGTGAGGTCACCATTGTGAGCCGGGGAGCTAAATGGAGAACATGGGGACATAACCTTATGTGACTGACCTGGGCCAATCCGCAATAAAATTAGGAACAGCTACTCTGCTTGCAGGGATCACTGGGATTCTCTCATTGGGGTCAGGTAAAAGGCCAGGAGTGACAGACTTGCGTTAGCGAAGGGCTAACAAGTTAATGCAAGCTAATGGAATGGGCAGCAGGCTCGAGGCGCTGAATGGCCTCTTGTCCTCCAGGGTAGGTACTGGTAATGTCACTGGTCTAGTAACCAAGGGGTTAATATTCTGGGGTGGGAGACACGGCTTCAAATCCCAGCACCGTAGCTGGTGGAATTTAAGGTCAATTGATAAAATCTGTAATTGAAAGCTAGTCACAGTCACGGTGACCACAACGATCACTGATTTTTGTAAAGACCCATCAGGTCCATTGTTTGCTGGAGCAGACGAGTGAAGGAGCAGAGAGAGAGAGCTAAGATTTTACCTGTTAAAAACCTGTTTAAAATAAATTTAAAGCACTTTGTTCTTTGTAGAACTGTTTAAAGCATTTATTTATTGTATTTACTGCTTTAAGAATTCTGAGGGAGTGGTTAGCAGGCAGTTGTGGGACATCAGCTTTAAATCAGCGCCAGGTTTAAAAGGAGGCCTGGTGTAGACAGCGGGCAGTGGAATGAGTGGTAAGCAGAGCGAGCTATTAGGGCTTAATATCAAAAAGGGCTTGAAGGAAAAAAGGCCAGGTGAGTTTGTTTGAAAAACAAGGGGAAAAAAAACAACAAAAAAAATTTTTTTCAAAACTACTACAGTGAATAATGGAGGGGCATGTGATGTGTGGTTTCTGTATGATGTGGGAACTGGTGGACCCCAGGGTCCATCCCAGTGACCATATCTGCAGTAAGTGCAGGTTGCTGGAGGAGCTCCAGCTCAGGGTAAATGAGCTGGCCTCTGAGCTACAGACACTGAGGCTCATCAGGGGTAGAGAGGGTGCCATTGTCAATGGGGTGCAAGTGACATCCACCCCCCCTAGACTGGCTGACTCTAAGGGTCAGGGACAAGAGGGGGCTGCTGGGAGGAGGAAGGGGGGTGAGGAGCGAAGGCCTCAGCCTCTTAATCTGCATAACAGGTTTGAGGTTCTTGCTTCCAGGCTGGACGAGAACGAGGCAGGTGAGGTTGGTGAGCAAACTGCACACGGTACAGTGATGCAGCAGGACATAGGCAAAGAGAGGGAGAAAAGGAACGTAGTAGTGATTGGGGATAGTGGGGTGAAGGGTATTGACACTGTCCTTTGTCACAATGACAAAGTGCACAGAAGGGTGTGTTGTCTGCCTGGTGCTCGGGTACGGAATGTCGCAGCTGGGCTGCAGAGGAACCTGGAGTGGGAGGGTGAGAATCCGGTCGTTGTGGTACATGTGGGTGCCAACGACGTAAGCAAAATGCAGATTAAGGATCTGGGGAGGGAGTATGAAAAGCTGGGAATGGAATTAAAAAGTAGAACCGACAAGGTGGTCATCTCTGGGCTACTACCTGAACCGAGTGCAGACGGGTGTAGGGTTGACAGGATTAAGGAAGTGAATGGGTGGCTCAGGGATTGGTGTGGGAGGAATGGGTTTGAATTTATGGGGCATTGGCACCAGTATTGGGGTAGGTGGGACCTGTTTGGGCGGGATGGGGTTGGTCTGAACCGTGCTGGACCAGAGTGCTGGCGAACCGAGTAAAGAGGACTGTAGACAGGGCTTTAAACTAATTAGGGGGGGGGAGGGTGCGAGGGTAGGTGATGTTACGAGGTCGAAAGTTAAGGAGAGGGTACAGGTAAGGGAAGAGGCCGAGGATGTCCCAATAATAGAGGGAGTAGGGGGCATGAGTATGGTTGGTGGCATTACGGCAAATAGGATCCAGGTGAAGGCTGGGATGAAAGCGCTTTATCTGAACGCACGAAGCATTCGGAATAAAGTGGATGAGCTGGTGGCGCAGATCGACACAAATGGATATGATCTGGTGGCCATTATAGAGACGTGGCTGCAAGGTGACAAGGGACTGGGAGCTGAATGTACAGGGCTATCAAGTGTTTAGGAAGGATAGGCAGGAGGGAAAAGGGGGGGGGGCGTAGCTCTGCTGATTAAGGATTGCATCACGGTGGTAGCAAGGGATGATATTGGAGCCAAGGAGCAAAGGGTGGAATCGTTGTGGGTGGAGATTAGGAACAGCAAAGGGAGGAAGACGCTGGTGGGTGTCGTCTATAGGCCCCCGAATAATGATCTGGAGGTGGGGCGGGCTGTTAACGCGCAAATAAGTGCGGCGTGCAGGAATGGGACGGCCGAAGTTATGGGGGATTTCAATCTACATATTGATTGGTCGACCCATGTTGGATGCGGGGGGCTCGAGGAAGAGTTCTTGGAATGCTGCCGGGATAGTTTCCTCGAACAGTGTGTGTTGGAGCTGACGAGGGAGCGATCTATCTTGGACCTGGTGCTATGTAATGAGGCGGGTAGAATTAGGGACCTTGTGGTGAAGGATCCTCTTGGGAAGAATGATCATTGTATGGTGGAGTTTCTGGTGCAGATGGAGGAGGAGAAAGTGGGTTCCCGGACACGTGTCCTCTGTTTGAATAGAGGGGAGTACGGTAGGATGAGAGAAGAATTGGCGAATGTGGACTGGGGGAGTGCGTTGGAGGGAGGGTCTGCTGAGGAACAGTGGAGGATCTTTAAGGAGATCTTTCTTGATGCTCAGCGGAAATTTATTCCGATGGTCAAAAAGGATAGTAGGAAGAGAGGTAATAAGCCGTGGATAACGAAGGAGGTGAAGGAAAGTGTTAAATTAAAAGCGGAGGAATTTAGAGTAGCTAAGAGTAGTGGGCGAGATGAGGATTGGGAGAGGTTTAAATGTCAACAAAGATTGACAAAGAAGTTGATAAAGAAGGGTAGGAGAAACTATGAAGCTGGGCTAGCGCTTAATATAAAAAAGGATAGCAAGAGTTTTTATAAATATATAAAAAGGAAGAGGCTGGCTAGGGTGAATGTTGGTCCTTTAGAGGATGAGAAAGGGGACCTAGTGGTAGGGGATGAGGATATGGCTAAGGTCTTGAATAACTTTTTTGTTTCTGTCTTCACGGAGGAGGACGTGAATAATTTGCCGGGTGTTAGCGATGGAAAGGTGGTAGGACTGGAGGGTCTTAATGACATTACTGTTACTAGAGAGGCGGTGCTCGACAGACTGGACGGGCTGATTGTGGACAAGTCCCCAGGACCGGATGGAATGCATTCCAAGGGGTCGGAAAGAAATGGCAGAGATGGATGCCTTGGTGGTTATTTTCCAGACGTCGCTGGATTCCGGGAAAGTGCCGGATGATTGGAAAATGGCTAATGTTACGCCGTTGTTTAAGAAGGGTGCCAGGCAAAAGGCGGGGAATTATAGGCCGGTTAGTTTAACGTCTGTGGTGGGTAAAATGTTAGAATCTGTCATTAAGGAGGAAATTGCGAGGCATCTTGAAGGGAATTGCTTGATAGAGCAGACGCAGCACGGTTTCATTAAAGGGAAGTCGTGTCTGACAAATTTACTGGAGTTCTATGAGGATGTGTCTAGGGCAGTGGATAGAGGAGAGCCGGTGGATGTGGTCTTTCTGGATTTTCAGAAGGCGTTTGACAAAGTACCTCACAAGAGGTTATTGCAGAAGGTCGAGGGACATGGAGTTGGGGGTAGGGTGTTAGCGTGAATAGAGGATTGGTTGTCAAATAGGAGGCAGAGAGTGGGGGTCAACGGGTGCTATTCGGAATGGCGGATGGTAACTAGTGGAGTGCCCCAGGGATCGGTGCTGGGGCCTCAGCTTTTTACCATTTATATAGATGATCTGGAGGAGGGAACCGAGTGTAGGGTGTCGAAATTTGCTGATGACACCAAAATAGGGGGAACGGCAAATTGTGCGGAGGGTGTGGAGAGTCTGCAGAAGGATCTAAATAGGCTGGGCGAATGGGCCAGGAAATGGCAAATGGAATTTAATGTTGGCAAGTGTGAGGTGGTCCACTTTGGTAGGAAGAATGGGAGGAAGGACTATTACTTACGGGGCGAAAAACTGCAGCAGGCGACGGTGCAGAGGGACCTCAGGGTCCTTGTGCATGAGTCGCAAAAACCCAGCTTGCAGGTGCAGCAGGTGGTCAGGAAGGCGAATGGGATGCTGGCCTTCATAGCGAGGGGGATTGAATATAAAAGTAAGGAGGTCTTGCTGCAGCTGTATAGGGCATTGGTGAGGCCGCAGCTGGAGTACTGTGTGCAGTTTTGGGCACCGCACCTACGCAAAGATATTTTGGCCTTGGAGGGAGTGCAGAGGAGGTTTACTAGGCTGATATCGGAGTTGAGGGGGTTGAGCTATGAGGAGAGGCTGAATAAACTAGGCTTGTACTCGTTAAGAGTTTAGAAGAATGAGGGGAGATCTCATTGAGATGTATAAGATGATGAATGGGATGGATAGGATAGAGGTGGAGAGACTCTTTCCGCTCAAAAAAGACAGTAGGACTAGGGGGCACAGCCTCAAGATAAAGGGGGGGCGGTTTAGAACGGAGTTGAGGAGGAACTTCTTCACTCAAAGTGTGGTGAATCTCTGGAATTCTCTGCCCGTTGAAGTGGTGGAGGCTGCCTCGCTAAATATTTTTAAGACGCGGGTTGATGGGTTTTTGATAAGAGAGGGGATTAAGGGTTTTGGGGAGAAAGCGGGAAAGTGGAACTGAGCAGCGACAGATCAGCCATGATCTTACTGAATGGCGGTGCAGGCTCGAAGGGCTGGATGGCCTACTCCTGCTCCTATTTCTTACGTTCTTATGTTCACTAATGTCCCTTTAGATTGAGGCGGCACAGTGGTTAGAACTGCTGCCCCACAGCACCAGGGACCCGGGTTCAATTCCAGCCTCGGGTGACTGTGTAGAGTTTGCACATTCTCCCCATGTCTACGTGGGTTTCCTCCGGATGCTCTGGTTTGCCCCCACACTCCAAAGATGGGCAAGTTAGGTAGACTGGCCATGCTAAATTGCCCCTTAGTGTCAGGGAGACTGGCTGGGTATGTTAGATTATGGGGATAGAGCCCGAGTGGGAATGTTGTTGATGCAGACTCAATGGGCTGAATGGCCTCCTCATGCACTGTGTCAATGATTCGAGATGAGGAAATCTGCCACCCGAACCCAGTCTGGCCTACATGTGACTCCGGACCCATGGTCTTTTAAATGTCCCCTGAAACAGCTGAGACACTCCATTCAAGGGGCAGTTAGGGATGGGCAACCACTGCTGACCTCTCTCACGTTCCACACATTCACAAGGAAGGCAGGGTCGGATGACGGGGGTTGCAGAGGGAGAGCATATTGAGATGTCTTCAATGCAGTTTTACCTTTCCTGATGGCACCATGTGTCACTGCGCCTTCTTCACGGATGCGGACTTGAAGGACAGCCTGACTTGGGCTGGACGGCCTCACATGGATCTTTACAAAGCTGAGAGAAACAACACATTGTTTAGCACTCACACTTGACGGAGAAAACTCATTACTGCAGCCCTTAAAGACCAAAATGGGGTTGGGGTGGGGAGGAGGAAGATGGGTGTTTGCAGGCATTCAAGGACTCATCATGTAGCATCTGCTATCTGTAGGCGGGCAGACCTACACAGGGCATTCAACAACCAGGGGAGGCCACCCAACCCATCTGGTCTGAGCTGGCTCTCGGGAAGAGTTGTCCCATTAGACCTGGCTCACAGTCCCCGGCCCTTGCTCTCTCTCTCTTTCTCTCTCTCTCCCCCCCTGCCCCAGCTGTGGTTTCCTCTTCTAAGATTTAAAGAACAAAGAACAAAATCAGCCCGGGAAACAGGCCCTTCGGCCCAACGAGCCCGCGCCGCCATCTCAACACCACCAGTCCACCTCTCTACCCATGACCCCTATCTAATGTTTTATGGCCATCCAGATTGAGGGAAACTGATTTAGGGACAATTTATTCCTGCCAATCAGCCTAACAGCACATCTTTGGGGCATGGGAGGAAACCTGAGCACCCGGAGAAAACCCAAGCAAGCACGGGGAGAATGCGCTAACTCCCACAGACACCGGCCCAAATCCATGTGTCTGCACAGCAATCAGTGATAGTCACTGAGCTGTCGTCTTGCCCAGTATCTTGTCCAGCTTAGGCACACAATAACGACACGAAGCACTAGGCCAATCTCGAAAGGGAACTGGGTAAATTCTAGAAGATTTACCCAATCTGCCCCATCCAGTCAGCGCCCTTCCCCTCCAGATCATCACAACATAAGAACATAAGAAATAGGAGCAGGAGTAGGCCATCTGGCCCTTCGAGCCTGCCCCGCCATTCAATAAGATCATGGCTGATCTGTCGTGACTCAGCTCCACCTTCCCGCCCTCTCCCCATAACCCTTAATCCCCTCTCTTATCAAAAACCCATCAACCCGTTTCTTAAAAATATTTAGCGAGGCAGCCTCCACCACTTCAACGGGCAGAGAATTCCAGAGATTCACCACCCTTTGAGTGAAGAAGTTCCTCCTCAACTCTGTTCTAAACCGCCCCCCCTTTATCTTGAGGCTGTGCCCCCTAGTCCTACTGTCTTTTTTGAGCGGGAAGAGTCTCTCCACCTCTATCCTATCCATCCCATTCATCATCTTACATGTCTCAATGAGATCTCCCCTCATTCTTCTAAACTCTAACGAGTACAAGCCTAGTTTATTCAGCCTCTCCTCATAGCTCAATCCCCTCAACTCCAGTATCAGCCGAGTAAACCTCCTCTGCACTCCCTCCAGGGCCAAAATATCCTTGCGCAGGTGCGGCGCCCAAAACTGCACACAGTACTCCAGCTGCGGTCTCACCAATGCCCTATACAGCTGCAGCAAGACCTCCCTACTTTTATATTCAATCCCCCTCGCTATGAAGGCCAGCATCCCATTCGCCTTCCTGACCACCTGCTGCACCTGCAAGCTGGGTTTTTGCGACTCATGCACAAGGACCCCGAGGTCCCTCTGCACCGTCGCCTGCTGCAGTTTTTCGCCCCGTAAGTAATAGTCCTTCCTACCATTCCTCCTACCAAAGTGGACCACCTCACACTTGCCAACATTAAATTCCATTTGCCATTTCCTGGCCCATTCGCCCAGCCTATCTAGATCCTTCTGCAGACTCTCCACACCCTCCGCACAATTTGCCTTTCCCCCAATCTTGGTGTCATCAGCAAATTTCGACACCCTGCACTCGGTTCCCTCCTCCAGATCATCTATATAAATGGTAAATAGCTGAGGCCCCAGCACCGACCCCTGGGGCACCCCACTAGTCACCAACCGCCAATCCGAATAGCATCCATTGACCCCCACTCTCTGCCTCCTATTTGACAACCAATCCTCTATCCACGCTAACACCCTACCCCCAACTCCATGTCCCCTGACCTTCTGCAATAACCTCTTGTGAGGTACCTTGTCAAACGCCTTCTGAAAATCCAGAAAGACCACATCCACCGGCTCTCCTCTATCCACTGCCCTAGACACATCCTCATAGAACTCCAGTAAATTTGTCAGACACGACTTCCCTTTAATCACCGGACGTATACACTCCTCCTTAGAAAGTTAACATGCAGGCATGGCAAACAGTTCAGGAAGGCCATTGATGCAGTGGCCTTCGTTCCAAAGGAGCAGAAAAATTGGGAAACTTTTTGCCGCAGTCCTGATAAGTGGGTGCAATTTTGGTCTCCTTACCCGAGCAAGGACTTAACTGTCTCAGAGGGCAGAACAAAGGCTCACACTAGACTGGTTCCTGGGTGGAGGGGATTGTCAGAGCAGAGCAGAGCAGAGATTGAGTTGAATGTACTCTTAAGTCGTTCGATAGAACAGAGGTTGAGCATTGCTGAAAAACAGACACTTCTATAAATATATACAGGGAGTCTGGAATGCACTGCCTGTAATGTTTAGGAGTGCGGGGAACAGGAGCAGTGGGAATGAGACTAATCACATAGTCCTTGCAGAGAACCAGTACAGAGAGGATAACATGATGAGCAGCCTTGATCTGCCCTGAAATCAGCATCGGGGTACATTTACAGTTCCTCTTGGTTCCAGAGGTACTCTGGGAAGTGAGGATAACAGATGAATGGAAGAGTTTTATCAGTGGATGTTGTGGTCTTTGCCCAGATGGAAAGTCCTCAATCTCTGGAATTCTCTGCCCGTTGAAGTGGTGGAGGCTGCCTCGCTAAATATTTTTAAGAAACGGGTTGATGGGTTTTTGATAAGAGAAGGGATTAAGAGTTATGGGGAGAGGGCGGGAAGGTGGAGCTGAGTCACGACAGATCAGCCATGATCTTATTGAATGGCGGGGCAGGCTCGAAGGGCCAGATGGCCTACTCCTGCTCCTATTTCTTATGTTCTTATTTCCCCAGCCTTAAACAGGCAACAATTAATTTGGTCGCTTGTCAATATCCAGGAGGTGGCCACTGGACAGGAAGTGTGATGGACCCTCCTTCAACCTCTCCGTCTCTCAAACTCATCTTCCCCATTGACAGAGCTCCTTAATGTGTTCATCAAGCTTTGCCATAATCTCTGTGTGTAAAATAAGGTCAAAATTCTCCTGTGACATCCCACGGCAGAACTTTGATTGGCAAATCTGCTAAATTAATAAAAATTGCTGTCAGTGCAAGCTGTTGCTGTCGGAGGCGCTGTGGCCCTGCAAGCTGTTGGTGTCGGAGGCGCTGTGGCCCTGCAAGCTGTTGCTGTCGGAGGCGCTGTGGCCCTGCAAGCTGTTGCTGTCGGAGGCGCTGTGGCCCTGCAAGCTGTTGCTGTCGGAGGCGCTGTGGCCCTGCAAGCTGTTGCTGTCGGAGGCGCTGTGGCCCTGCAAGCTGTTGCTGTCGGAGGCGCTGTGGCCCTGCAAGCTGTTGCTGTCGGAGGCGCTGTGGCCCTGCAAGCTGTTGCTGTCGGAGGCGCTGTGGCCCTGCAAGCTGTTGTTGGCGGAGGCGCTGTGGCCCTGCAAGCTGTTGTTGGCGGAGGCGCTGTGGCCCTGCAAGTTGTTGTTGGCGGAGGCGCTGTGACCCTGCAAGCTGTTGTTGGCGGAGGCGCTGTGGCCCTGCAAGCTGTTGTTGGCGGAGGCGCTGTGGCCCTGCAAGCTGTTGTTGGCGGAGGCGCTGTGACCCTGCAAGTTGTTGTTGTCGGAGGCGCTGTGTCAATGCAAGTTATTGTTGTTGTCGGAGGCGCTGTGTCAATGCAAGTTGTTGCTCAGGTCCGGGTTCTGTCTCACGGTGAGTCAGGTTTGTCTGGGGCTCAGCCCGACTCCCGGGCACTGAGAGACCTCCCTCTTCCTCTCTCTCCCGGGGATACTCACGCGTCCAACAGTCTCCGGGCCAGCTCCTCATCGCTCTGCAGGTTCAGCTGCCTCCTGAGGCGGTTCCAGCGGTGAATCTGCTCGCCTAGCTGCACCAGGCCGCGGCTCCTCCTAGTCCGGCGGCCCCGGCCTCTGCCGCGCTGTCGCTGCCAGCTCTCCCCCTCAGCCCGGCCTGGCCTCCCGGAGCCTCCGTCTTGCGGCCCACGCGACGCCATCTTTCTGACTGGCGGCGTCACCGCCGCCACCCAGCCAATGGCGGCCAGCATCAAAGATGGCGGGCGGGGCAGCCGGATTGCCAAAGGGCCCTTTAGTGACACAGAGCACTGCCGATGTCGGCCATTTTTGTGCGGGCAGTCATTGGTCATGATTTGCGGCCCTTGCGTGGGCTGCCATTTTTCTGCGGGGCGCTCGACCCAATGGTCAGCATCGCTTCCTGCTTGGACTGCCATTTTGATGCGGGGCCTTGAGCTGCTTCCTCCGTCCTTCCCTCCACCGCGCGACATTTCCGGGGCGATTGCCGGCCTCTCGCGGTAGTGGGGCGGTTTGTTGCTCACAGCAGTGCCACGTCTGTCTCAGGTAAGGGCACCTGGAGGCTGCAGAATGGGCTCCAGTTCACCCACTAGGTCTAGTAGCCTATTTATGGGGAGAGAGGGCGTTTCAAAGGTTTTACTATTGCACTGGGTTAGATTGAAGATTGCACTAAATGTGCAGTGAAAGGATCCCTTGTGAAGATTGCATTGGAAGACGTGAAAAGGGATTTAAAATTGTCCTGCGGCTGCATTTAAGATTTCATTTGGGGGGGGCGAGGAGTGAAAGGGGATTTAAAATTACACTAGGACTGCATTTAAGATTTTATTGGGAGGAGTGAAAGGAGATTTAAAATTTCACTGGGGCTGCTGTGAAGATTGCATTGGGGGAAGTTAAAATTGATTTATGATTGCACTGGGGCTGAATGAAGATTGTACTGGAGCTGGTGGAAGGGGAATTAAAATTGCGTTGGGGTTATAATGGGGAGGTGAAAGGGTCTATACAACTGAATTTGGGCTGCATTAACGATTGCACTGGGGGAGTGTAAGGGGATTTAAAATTGCATTGGGACTGTCTTTTAAGATTGCATTGGGGGAAGTGGAAAAGGGTTTAAAATTGCACTGGGGCTGCGTTGAGCAGGAGGGGTGGATGTGTATTGTGGAGGGAGTGGTGTCCAGAGCTCCTTTCTCAGGCAATTTCAGGCATGGTGACTCAGGCTCTAGAAAATTGAAGGTTCAAGCTATTAAAGAGTTAACAGGATCAGAACAGGGAGAGGATTTATCACAAGTGTGCTGGCAAATGTGCGTGCAGCCCTGGATTCAGACCGATCGTCTGCATCCAAGAGATTGCTTTTGATATTTTGTTGCCCTTTTTTCTTTCTTTAATTAGTGCCTGACGTGGCTCAGAGTCTGAGCAGTCTCGCCTCTTGAGTCCTAACCTTGTGATTTCTACACAGCATTCCGGAGACCCAAGTACAAAAATCAAGGCTGACGTACTCTGGGAAGGTGCTGCCCAAGATGCCATCTTGAATTTGATTTATTATTGTCACCTGTATTAACATACGGTGAAAAGTATTCTTTCTTGCGCACTATACAGATAAAGCATACTGTTCAAATAGAAGGAAACCAAGAGTGCAGAATGTAGTATTACGGTTATAGCTAGGGTATAGGGAAAGATCAATTTAATGCTAGGTAGGTCTATTCAAAAGCCTGACCACAGCAGGGAAGAAGCTGTTCTTGTGTCGGTTGGTACATGACCTCAGACTTTTGTATCTTTTTCCCGGCAGAAGAAGATGGAAGAGAGAATGTCCAGGGGTGAGTGGGGTCCTTAACTATGCTGGCTGCTTTGCCGAGGCAGTGGGAAGTGTAGACAGAGGAATGGATGGGAGGCTGGTTTGGGTGATGGATTGGGCTGCATTCACGACCTGTTGTAGTTTCTTGCAGTCTTGGGCAGAGCAGGAGCCATACCAAGCTGTGATAAAACCAGAAAGAATGCTTTCTATGGTGAGAGTCGTAGCTGACGTGCCAAATTTTCTGAGTGTTCTGAGAAAATAGAGGTGTTGGTGGACATCTTTCAGATGAGACCCTTGGGTAGCAGTAAAAGATTCCTGGGTTGGTAACTTCAAGAAGAGAAGGCGAATTATCAATACTGTCTCAGCCAATGTTTATCTGTAATTAACCTTGCAAAAAGAACAAATAATTCAATAGTTATCTCAGATGGCTGTTGGTGGGATCCTGTTGTGCGCAAATTGTTTGCCGCATCTCTGACATTACAGCAGCAGCTTTAAAATATAAATGCCGGTTTTATTTTTAAATCCCTGTTCCGGGATACTGCAAGTATGGGTTGCATGGTGGCACAGTGTTTGGCACTGCTGCCTCATATTGCCAGGGACCCAGGTACAATTCAAGCCTCGGATGGCTGTCTGTGTGGAGTTTGCACCTTCTCCCTGTGACTGTGTTGCTTTCCTCCGGGTGCTCCAGTTTCTTTCCACAGTCCAGAGATGTACAGGTTAAATTGATTGACCACGCTAAATTGACCCTAATGTCAGGGGGATTAACAGGTAAATGTGAGTTTATGAGGATAGGATAAGTTTGTTTTGGGTGCGGGCTCGATGGGGCAGAATGGCCACTTTCTGCACTGCAGGGCTTCTATGATTGAGTGTCTCAAGATGGGAAGGAGGGGGTTCACCAGGCAAATTAAATGTTCAAATCACGCACTCTGTTACAGCAACCAAACAGTGCGCAGGCAACTGGAATTATGGTGCATCTGGTATGAGACCTGAGCGGTGCAAGACAAACAGCCGGAGATTAGTCTCGTGCCAGTCGAGAAGTTCAGGGTTATGCTATTCCTTGTGCATCCAAGGGCATTCTCAGCTGGCCACGTTTTATCAAGGCATACAAGTCTGCTTTGTCTGACAGGGTGTAACTGCATTTGGTACAGCAAGCAAGCAGTGGAGAAGGCAAATGACTTTTTCGGCTTTGTTGCAAGGAAATTGGAGTGAGGAAGGGAAAACAGAGTCTAGCATTTATTAAATTGGGCTGACACTCAAATTAGGAAGAATGTAAGGTGACTCTATCGTAGCACACAAAATAAGCGATTTGACGTAGGAAAAGTCATTGGAGGGAACTTCTTTCCCTGGCTGGGGAAGCCAAGGGTTCAAAGAGGGGTGGGTGCTATGATGAGACAGCTTCAGGATAGGACGCCGACCATGCAGGACTGAGGTGAGGAGACTTTTCTTCGTTGAGGGCTGTGAATGTTGTATCTCTCTCATGGATGTTCTGTCGATTGGCACATTGAAATCTGGGAGGTGGTAGCGAAATGGTATTGTCACTGGACTTGTAATCCAGAGGGCATGGGCTAATGCTCTGGGAGTATAAGATGATGAATGGGATGGATAGGATAGAGGTGGAGAGACTGTTCCCGCTCAAAAAAGACAGTAGGACTAGGGGGCACAGCCTCAAGATAAAGGGGGGGCGGTTTAGAACAGAGTTGAGGAGGAACTTCTTCACTCAAAGGGTGGTGAATCTCTGGAATTCTCTGCCCGTTGAAGTGGTGGAGGCTGCCTCGCTAGATATTTTTAAGAAACGGGTTGATGGGTTTTTGATAAGAGAGGGGATTAAGGGTTATGGGGAGAGGGCGGGAAGGTGGAGCTGAGTCACGACAGATCGGCCATGATCTTATTGAATGGCGGGGCAGGCTCGAAGGGCCAGATGGCCTACTCCTGCTCCTATTTCTTATGTTCTTATGAGACATGCATTAAAATCTCACTATGGCTAGTGGAATTTAACTTCAATTGATAGAATCTGAATTGAAATCTTGTCTCAGTCATGGTGATCATGACAACTGTCATCAATTGTCGTAAAAATCCATCTGGGTCACTAATGTCCTTTAGGGAAGGAAATCTGCCGACCTTACCTAGTCTGGCCCACATATGACTCCAGATCCACAGCAATGTGATTGACTCTTAACTGACCCTCTGAAATAGCTGAGCGAGACTCTCAGTTTAAGGTGCAATTAGGGATGGGCAAGAAATGCTGGCCCAGCCAGAGACCTGCACATCCCAAGACCAAATCTGAAAACAGATAAATATCGAAAGAGGCACAGGAGGGGGAGGTGAGGTGCATATTAAGCAGTTGGCAAACATATCAAATAGTAGAGTAAATTCAAGGGACCAAACAGTCTACTCCTACCCATGCTAATTTTATATCCTTGGGTTCTTATCTCTAAATTTCTTTTCCATGACCTTACAGTATCCAAGGGGTGCCACGCTAAATCTTTTTTAAAGAAAAGAAACTGATCTGCACTTGGATGCCGGGGTTAAATCAGGGTAGGGTTGGCATTAATTGTTTGCCCACTGCCCCACCCAGTATATAGTGGATATAGTCAGTTGGTGATACAGAATTTGAGTATTGCTGAAAAAAAGAGACATACCGTTGAAGCTTTTCATCTTGCACTCATCAAAACCCATTCATAAGAATGCCAAATTTTATTTAACTTGATGCTAGGCATGTAGGCTGTAAAGTTCCAACAATGGAAGGAGGCGGGGTGGAATCATATTAAACGGCACATCCCTTGGGCTGTTGTTCCTAACAGGCAAAGTACTGACTGGTCTCCAGCCAGCCCATCCCACCAAAGCCCAGAACGTAGGGTCTAACTTTGAGTATAATTCTGCAATAGGGCAGCACTCGCTAAACAATCCCGAGTGTGCAGCTAATTACCCCGACAACCAGTTTAAGGTTTTTGGTTGGAGTCTCAATGCAGCTCACTTGCGTGTGCTGGAAGCCATGTATGTTCACACATGGGGCCCTGCCCTTTGCAAACACAAAAGAACGTGCTTTTTATCAATAATGATGCAGAGATGCTGGCGTTGGACTGGGGTAAACACAGTAAGAAGTCTGACAACACCAGGTTTAAGCCAATCCAATTTATTTGATAGGAAACTCACTAGCTTTCAAGGTTAACCTCTTTGTCAGGTGAATGGAGTGTTCTGGTCTCAGACAGAGCATATAAAGCAAAGACAGTTTACAGATTACTGATTAGAATGTGAATCTTTACACCTAACCTGCCCTTCAAGTCTTAAAGTGGCTGACAATGTGAGTGGAAAGAGCACTGATCACAGGTTAAAGAAATGTGTATTGTCTCCAGACAGTACCTTAAGTGAGGTTTTGCAAACCCAGGCAAGTCACGGGGGTTACAGATAGTGCGACATGAACCCAAGATCCCTTTTGAGACCGTCCTCGTGTGTGCGAAACTTGGCTATCAGTGTCTGCTCAGCGACTCTGCGCTATCGTGTGTCGTGAAGAACGCTTGGAGAACGCTTACCCAAAGGTTAGAGGCTGAATGCCTGTGACCACTGAAGTGTTCGCCAACAGGAAGGGAACAGTCTTGGGTTCATGTCGCACTATCTGTAACCCCCGTGACTTGCCTGGGTTTGCAAAACCTCACTCACTGTACTGTCTGGAGACAATACACATCTCTTTAACCTGTGATCAGTGCTCCTTCCACACACAATGTCGGACACTTTAAGACTTGAACAGCAGGTTAGGTGTAAAGATTCGCATTCTAATCAGTAATCTGTAAACTGTCTGTGCTTTATATGCTCTGTCTGAGGCCAGAACTCTCCAGTCACCTGACAAAGAGTTTAACCTCGAAAGCTTGTGAGTTTACTATGAAATAAATCAATTGGACTTAAACCTGGTGTTGTCAGACTTCTTACTGTGTTTTATCGATAGTAAAAAGTCTGACAACACCAGGTTTTAGTCCAACCTATTTATTTGATAATATACTTACAAGCTTTCGGGGTTAGCCCCTTCGTCAGGTGAATGGAGAGTTCTGGCCTCAGACAGAGCATATAAAACACAGATAATTTAGAGATTACTGATTAGAATGCGAATCCTTACACCTAACCTGCTGTTCAAGACCTGAAGTGGCTGATAATGTGAGTGGAAGGAGCACTGATCACAGTTTAAAGAGATGTGTATTGTCTCCAGACAGTACAGTAAGTGAGGTTTTGCAAATCCAGGCAAGTCACGGGGGTTACAGATAGTGCGACATAAGCCCAAGATCCCTGTTGAGACCGTCCTCATGTGTGCGGAACTTGGCTATCAGTCTCTGTTCAGCGACTCTGCGCTGACTTGCCTGGGTTTGCAAAACCTCACTTACTGTACTGTCTGGAGACAATACACATGCAAGACTTCTTGAGAAGGTGAGAGGGCATGGGATCCAAGGGCCTTTGGCCTTGTGGCCAAAACTGGCTTGCCTGCAGAAGGCAGAGAGTGGTTGTGGATGGGTCTTTTTCGGAATGGAGGTCAGTCACCAGTGGGGTGCCCCAGGGATCTGTTCTGGGACCCTTGCTGTTTGTCATTTTCATAAATGACCTGGATGAGGAAGTGGAGGGATGGGTTAGCAAGTTCGCTGATGACACGAAGGTCGGCGGTGTTGTGGATGGTCTGGAAGGATGTCAAAAGTTGCAGCAGGACATAGATAGGATGCAGGAATGGGCGGAGAAGTGGCAGATGGACTTCAACGCGGATAAATGTGTAGTCGTCCATTTCGGCAGAACCAACGGGATGAACGAGTACACTATTAAGGGCAGGGGTCTTAGTAGCGTTGAAGAGCAGAAGGATCTCGGGGTCCGGGTTCACAGGACTCTTAAATCGGCCTCGCAGGTGGAGGAGGTGGTCAAGAAGGCGTATGGTGTACTGGCCTTCATTAATCGAGGGATTGAGTTTAGGAGTCGGGAGGTAATGCTGCAACTTTACAGGACCCTCGTCAGGCCTCATTTGGAGTACTGTGCGCAGTTCTGGTCGCCTCACTATAGGAAAGACGTAGAAGCTATTGAAAGGGTGCAGAGGAGATTTACAAGGATGTTGCCTGGACTGGGAGGCATGCCTTATGAAGATAGGTTGAGGGAGCTGGGACTCTTTTCCCTGGAGAGGCGAAGGTTGAGAGGAGACCTGATAGAAGTTTATAAAATGTTGAGAGGAATAGATAGGGTGGACTCTCAGAGGCTATTTCCCCGGGTTGAAATGGTCGCTACGAGAGGACACAGATTTAAGGTGCGGGGAGGGAAGTACAGAGATGATGTTAGGGGTAAGTTTTTCACTCAGAGGGTGGTGAGTGATTGGAATCGGCTGCCGTCGTCGGTGGTGGAGGCGAACTCGCTGGGGTCTTTTAAAAGACTTCTGGATGAGTATATGGGGTTTAATGGGATTGGGGGTTATAGATAGATCTATAGATTGGTGGGGTTGATGCGATCGGCGCAACTCGAGGGCCGAAGGGCCTGTTTGTGCTGTAATGTTCTATTAATTATTAATCTGTTTAAACTGTGATCAGTGCTCCTTCCATTCACATTATCAGCCACTTCAGGTCTTGAACAGCAGATTAGGTGCAAGGATTTGCATTCTAATCAGTAATCTCTAAATTGTCTGTGCTTTATATGCTCTGTCTGAGGCCAGAACTCTCCATTCACCTGACGAAGGGGCTAACCCCGAAATCTTGTAAGTATATTATCAAATAAATAGGTTGGACTAAAACCTGGTGTTGTCAGACTTTTTACTGTGTTTACGCCAGTCCAACGCCGGCATACCCACATCATGACTTTTATCGATAGAACAGAAGTGTGGGGAAGGCATTCCCTAGTTCATTTCCTATGGCAATGCCTTGACCAATCAGAGTCGATCTGCCTGAATTTAAACAAAAGTTGGTGAACCACTTACCCAGTGCATTCTCTGTGCCAACACTTATCACACAAAGCTGTCAGCCCCCTTTTCTCGCGCAGTATAAATTATTGCTTTTAAGACTTGGCATTCTTGCGATTCTGGCATGGTGAGTGCAGGATGAAAATCTTCGACAGTTTGGCCATGTTTTTTTCAGCAATGCCATGGAAACATTAGAACAGAAGAGCAACAGCGAGTAATGGATTCTAGATCAGTTGGTGATCACGGATATTCAGTGATGGATTTCAGACTGTGGGAAGGCAGACTGAGTTTAAAGTTTGTTTATGTGTGTGACAAGCAGGCTTACATTAACACTGCAATGAAGTTACTATGAAGATCCCCTAGTCGCCACTCTCTCTCGCCTGTTCGGATGACACTGAGGGAGAATTTAGCATGGTCAGTGTACCTAACCAGCATGACTTTTGGAATATGGGAAGAAACCGGAGCACTCGGAGGAAACCCATGCAGACACAGGGAGAACATGCCGACTCCGCATAAACAGTGATCCAAGCCGGGAATCAAATCTGGATCCCTGGCGCTGTGAGGCGGCAGCAGTAAACACTATGTCACCGTGCCACTGAGTTTCTGAAGTTGAAGGTGATAGGGTGGGGTGTGGGGTTAGGCGGCAGGAAGCTGTAATGGGAGGGGTGGTGGTGGATGGGGAATTTGGGAAATTAAAGCACAAACATAAGAACATAAGAAATAGGAGCAGGAGTAGGCCATCTAGCCCTTCGAGCCTGCCCTGCCATTCAATAAGATCATGGCTGATCTGTCGCTGCTCAGTTCCACTTTCCCGCCCTCTCCCCATAACCCTTAATCCCCTCTCTTATCAAAAACCCATCAACCCACGTCTTAAAAATATTTAGCGAGGCAGCCTCCACCACTTCAACGGGCAGAGAATTCCAGAGATTCACCACCCTTTGAGTGAAGAAGTTCCTCCTCAACTCCGTTCTAAACCGCCCCCCTTTTATCTTGAGGCTGTGCCCCCTAGTCCTACTGTCTTTTTTGAGCGGGAAGAGTCTCTCCACCTCCATCCTATCCATCCCATTCATCATTTTATACGTCTCAATGAGATCTCCCCTCATTCTTCTAAAGTCTAACGAGTACAAGCCCAGTTTATTCAGCCTCTCCTCATAGCTCAACCCCCTCAACTCCAGTATCAGCCTAGTAAACCTCCTCTGCACTCCCTCCAAGGCCAAAATATCTTTGTGCAGGTGCGGCGCCCAAAACTGCACACAGTACTCCAGCTGCGGCCTCACCAATGCCCTATACAGCTGCAGCAAGACCTCCCTACTTTTATATTCAATCCCCCTTGCTATGAAGGCCAGTGGCCTTCCTGACCACCTGCTGCACTTGCAAGCTGGGTTTTTGCGACTCATGCACAAGGACCCCGAGGACCCTCTGCACCGTCGCCTGCTGCAGTTTTTCGCCCCATTCTTCCTACCAAAGTGGACCACCTCACACTTGCCAACATTAAATTCCATTTGCCATTTCCTGGCCCATTCGCCCAGCCTATCTAGATCCTTCTGCAGACTCTCCACACCCTCCGCACAATTTGCCATTCCCCCTATCTTGGTGTCATCAGCAAATTTCGACACCCTACACTCGGTTCCCTCCTCCAGATCATCTATATAAATGGTAAAAAGCTGAGGCCCCAGCACCAACCTCTGGGGCACTCCACTAGTCACCATCCGCCAATCCGAATAGCACCCGTTGACCCCCACTCTCTGCCTCCTATTTGACAACCAATCCTCTGTCCACGCTAACACCCTACCCCCAACTCCATGTCCCTCGACCTTCTGCAATAACCTCTTGTGAGGTTATGAAAATCTGGAAAGACCACATCCACCGGCTCTCCTCTATCCACCGCCCTAGACACATCCTCATAGAACTTCAGTAAATTTGTCAGACACGACTTCCCTTTAATGAAACCATGCTGCGTCTGCTCTATCAAGCACTTTGGTTTGCTGGGAGGGTTCTCAATGATTGAAGTGGAATGATTGTGAAAGGGTCATTGCACGGGGATCAAAATGCTACTTTTATCGCACTTCTGCCTTTTGTGACTTCTGGTTTCACTTGGTCTAAAATATATGTACAGAATTTACTGCACAGAATTTGACAATCTCAGTGGGTTATGCCACCATGGTTTTTTATGTGTAATGTTAACTGCAGTTTTAAATAGAATGAGTCAGAAATTGGCGGTCATAGACAGCTATGCTTATGCACACTACCAGCAGAATTAAAGACCATGTCTCTGTGTTTCTACTCCATCAAGTTTCTCCTGCCTTTGAATCATGGAGAGTCATAGTCCTACAGTGCAGGAGGAGGCCATTTGGCCCATTGAGTCTGCACTGACCACACCATCTCTTGTGCTTGGATTCCTTTCTAAATGTCATCAAGCTGAAAGGTTTAGCCATGTCATGAGGTTTAGCCTGTGGGGCATGTGTGCGTGCGTGTCCTGCCTTCAAGGAGTCCAGGCATACACATGGTTGCCTTCTCCCCCTGTGGGCACGGCTCACTGCAATGGGGAGAGGTTGCATATATCAGTGGATTCATTTCTCGTTTGTGTCATGTGTTGTGAAATGATTTGCTTTATCTTAATATCTCTACAGTTTGGCAAATTATTTTGTCATGCTTTTTAACGTAGGGTCAAACATTAGAAGGTATTGACAGTGCCAATTTGGAGGTGTGGCAGACCTGGAGGACGATAGTAATTGACAGAAATGCGTTAAGAGTGGGAGGATGGGGTTGGATAGAGTTTAATGCAGAGAAGTGGGAGGTGATGCTTTTCAGCCAAAAGGAGAGGCAGAGGCGATATACATTTGTTGACACAGTTTGAAAGAGTGTGCATGCCCGTTGGGATCTCTGGGTGAATGTATATCGATCTTTGAAGGTGGCAGCACACATTGAGAGAAACCTGCCTGATTCACTAATGTCCATTTGGGAAGGAAATCTGCTCTTATCTGCCCCTCTGCAATAGCCAAGCAAGCCATTCAGTTAAAGGGAAATTAAAGATGGCAACAATTGCTGAGGCCCATCACAGCTCTGGAATCAATTTTTAAAAATGCAGGGGTGTGAGGAGGAATGTTTTATTTCAGTGCAGTGAGTGGGGACAAGCATTTCCATAAGGCCATGAGATATAGAAGCAGAGTTAGGCCATTCAGCCCATCAAGTCTGCACCCCCATTCGGTCAAGGCTGATAAGTTAACATAGAACACTACAGCACAAACAGGCCCTTCGGCCCACAAGTTGCGCTGATCACATCAATACCCACCAATCCATAGACCTATCTATAACCCCCAATCCCATTAAATCCCATATACTCATCCATAAGTCTTTTAAAAGACCCCAGCGAGTTCGCCTCCTCCACCACTGACGGCAGCCGATTCCATTCACTCACCACCCTCTGAGTGAAAAACTTACCCCTAACATCACCTCTATACTTGCCTCCCCGCACCTTAAATCTGTGTCCTCTCGTAGTGACCATTTCAACCCGGGGAAGAAGTTTCTCAACCCATTCTCTTACCTTTTCCCTGTAACCCTTGATCCCTCGCTAATCAAGAGCCTATCTATATCTGCCTTAAATACACTCAATGACCTAGCCTCCACAGTCTTCTGTGGCAATGAATTCCACAGATTCACCACCCTCTGGCTGAAGAAATTCCTCCTCCTCTGATCCTAGTCTTTTCTATTAGTGGAAACATCTTCCCCACATCCGATCTATCCAGGCCTTTCATTATTCAGTAACTTGCAATCAGATCCCCGCTCATCCTTTCAAACTCCATCAAGTCTAGACCCAGAGTTCTCAGGTGTTCCTCATTATTCAAGTTTTTCATTCCAAGGATCATTCTTGTCAACCTTTTCTGGACTCTTTCCAAGGCCAGCACAATAGATATGGGGCTCAATATTGCAGACAATATTCCAAATGTAGTCTGACCAGAGCTTTATAAAGCCTCAGCAGCACATCCCAGCTTCTGTATTCTAGTCCTCTCAAAATGAATGGTAACATTGCATTTGCCTTCCTAACTACCAACTCAACCTGCAAGTTAACCTGAAGAATCCTGGGGGGACTCCCAACCCCTTTGCGCTTCCAATTTCTGAATTCTCTCTCGATTTCAAAAATATTCTATGCCTCTTCTTCTTACAAAGTGCGTAACATCACACTTTCCCATGTTGTATTCCTTCTGCCACTTCTTTGCCCACTCTCTTAACCTGTCCATATCCTTCTGCAGCCTTCCCACTACCTCAACACTACCTGTCCCTCCACCTATCTTTGTATCATCTGCAAACTTAGGCACAATGCTCTCAGTTATATCAACTGGATCATTGATTTATAATGTCAAAAGTTATGGTCTTAACAGTGACCTCTGCGGAACTCCACTAGTCACAGGCTATCATCCTGAAAAGGACCCCTTTATTCCCCCCTCTCTGCCTTCTGATAATCGGCCAATCCTCTACCCATGCTAGTACCTTGCCTCTAACACCATGGGTTCTTATCTGACTCAGCAGCTTCCTGTGCAGCACTTTGTCAAAAGCCTTCTGGAAATCCAAGTGGATAACATCCACTGGCTCCCCTTTGTCTAATGTACTTCCTCAAAAGATTTCTGACAGATCAGTCAGGCGTGACCTTCCCTGGATGAAACCGTTCTGACAAAAGGAAATTGAAAGGGAATTTGAGGGAAACAAGTACTCAGGGCAACGGGGGTAGAGCAGTATGCCCCGGGAGGAGGGGGCATGAGGAGTTAGCATTGCCTTGATGGGTCGAATAGCCACCCTCTGTGTAGCAATTGTGTTTAAATGTTTTCGAGGAAGGGGGTGGTTTTCTGCGGAGGGAATTTGAATGTTATTGATGAGCAAACCCCATGATTCTCAATTTCACGCCCCCCACTTTCCGCCCCACGAACCTCGATTTTCTTCCCCCCCACCCATGGCTTCAGGGTTCTGAGCTTTGCATTCTGATGATAAATGTTACCGTGGTGACAGAATTCTCTGATGTTGTGTCGATGGGGATGGGAGGGGTCTGGTGTTTTTGCCTTGTTATCGGGGCTGGATGTGCATCTGTGATGCAGGTTTGCTGATCGTACAAAGCTTGGTAGGCCTGCAAGGGTGGAGGAGGGTGTGCAGGGATGGGTGGGGATACAAGTGGGTACGAAAGTGGCAGATGGGATACATACAAATTGGGGAAATACGAAGAAGTTCGTTTGGGTGGGGCTTTGTTTTTTCCTTAAATGGAATAGCTTCGAATGGAAGAATTGAGAAATGTTCGCATTCCTAGAATCATAAAATCCCTGCAGTGCAGAAGGAGACCATTCAGTCCATCAAGTCTGCACAGACTCTCTGACAGCATTTTACCCAGACCCACGCCCTGTCCCATTCTCGTAACGTAGAGATGCAGGCGTTGGACTGGGGTAAACACAGTAAGAAGTCTCACAACACCAGGTTAAATAAAGCTGTTGGACTTTAACCTGGTGTTGTGAGACTTCTTACTCCATTTCCATAGCCCTATGCATTTACCCTACTAATTCCCCCCAATCATCTAACCTGCACATCTTTGGAGTGTGGGAGGAAACTGGAGCACTCAGAGGAAACCCACACACACAGGGAGAAATTGCAGACTCCACACAGTCACCCAAGGCCAGAATTGAACCAGGGTCCCTGGCGCTGTGAGGCAGTAGTGCTAACCACTGTGCCATCCAGAAAAATGCTTAACCATACCTAGTGAGAATTGAACTCATGACCACTGGTTTACAAGATCAGTGTTCAAACCACTGAGCTATGTAGCCAATTTGGGGGGAGCTGTGCCTCTTCAATGTGATTCACATAAAAGTCAAAGTGCAACAAGCGATGGTGAGGCGAAGCCTTGTTACAAAGGGGCTGGAGTAGAAGAGTGAAGATTTACTACAGTTGCATAGGACATTGGTAGGCCTCACCTGGAGCACTGTGAGCAGTTTTGGTCACTTTACCTGAGGAAGGATGTACTTTCCCTTGAGGGAGGCACAATGAAGCCTCACTAGACTGTTCCCAAAGTGAGGGAATTGACCCTTGAGGGTCAATTGACCCTTGAGGGACGATTGTAGACTACGGCTAATATTTCTGTGGTTTAGGAGACTGAGGGGTGCTTATTTGAAATGCTACGTGATTCTCACAGGGCAGGCACAGAGAGATTGCTTCCGCTTTTCAGTGAATCTAGTGCACAGTCTGTCAGTAAGGGAGTGGCCATCTTGCACTAGGATAAGGGTCCTTTATTGAGCTGTACTAGATGGTTGTGGGTGGTCAGCCGTTGAACACATTCGATACAGAAGCCGAGAGAATTTTGGGTACTAAAGGGTACAGGGAAGATGGGATTGAGTCAGAGGATTGGCAGTGATCTCATTGAATGGAGGAGCAGGTTTACAGTGGGCCAAATGGCCTTCTGTTTCTTACATTCTGATGTGATTCTTCCGGTTTGTGAATCCCTCCTTGGTCTTTGATGGTGAGGGGAGCCTCAACCTGAGTGATTGTGAGATTCTGTCGCGAGCTGGCTTTTCTGTGGCTCATGCTCCTCCTGCTTTTTTGCAGTGCTCGATCCAATCCCTGCCCAGGAAGTAAATGGCGGCCACACAGAAATTACTGCGGCCCAGGGGCCTCCCTGTCCTGCTCGCCCATCTCGTCTGCTGTGGGCTGGCCCTTCAGATGGTGGTGGGCCACGGACATTCTCACAGCGGTGAACACCATGGGCACTCGCACGGGCACCATGGGCACTCGCACGGGCACCACGGGCACTCACATGACCACCACGGACACTCGCACGACCACGCTGACGATCTTACTGGCCACTCCTATCCAGACGATCAAAATGCGCACTCCCAGCAGCAGGAACACGAGGGGAAGAGTCGCTGGAAGCAGCCCGTGGCACCAGAAGGCCGGATGGAGGTGTCCAACCCAGTTGAGCTGTGGTCGCAGGTTGGTGTCTTCTTCCAATTCCTGTCCGATCAGTCAAATTCTTTCGGCCAGTGTAGTTCCATTCCAAATACGGGGCCAGTCCAACTCTTGAGTCAATCGATTCAAGTAAACTAAGGGACAAAGTAAAAGTGGCAGCAACAAACACTAATGCAACTTAAAGAGCAAAGAACAGCACAGGAACAGGGCCTTCAGCCCTCCAAGCCTGTGCCGATCATGAGACCCTAATTAAACTAAAAAAAAATCTTCTGCCCTTACTCAGTCTGTATCCCTCTGTTCCCTCCCTATTCATTTACCCATCAGATGCCTCTTAAATGTTGCTAATGTGCCTGCTTCCACCATCTCCTCTGGCAGCGTGTTCCAGGCACCCATCACTCTGCATGAAAACTTCCCCTGAATATCTCCCTTAAACTTTCCCCCGCTCACCTTGAACCTGTGCCCCTTGTAATTGACTCCTCCACCCTGAGAAAAAGCCTCTGACTATCCACCCTGTCTATGCCTCTCAAAATTTTGTAGATCCCTATCAGGTCTCCCATCAGCCTCCATCTTTCCAGTGAAAACAATCCGGGTTTATTCAACCTCTCCTCATAGCCAACACCTTCGAGACCAGGCAACATCCTGATGAGCCTTCTTTGCATTCTCTCCAGACCTTCCATGTCCTTCAGGTAGTGTGGTGAGCAGAACTGCACACAATGTTCCAAATGCAGCCTAACCAAGGATTTATACAGCTGGAGCATGATTTCCCAATTCCTGTACTCAGTGCCCCAGCTGATGAAGGCAAGCATGCCTTTGGTCTTCTTAATCACCTTGGCCACTTGTGTTGCCATTTTTAGGGAACTGTGGACCTGCACACCTCTGGATTTTAATGTGCCTTATACATTTACAGTATCATTCACACCTAAATTTGATCCTCCAAAATGCATCACTTCGCATTTGTCTGGATTAAACTCCATCTGCCAAGTCTCCAATCTATATCTGTTGTATTCTCTGACAATCCCCGGCATTATCAGCAACTTCACCAATCTTTATGTCATCCGCAAACTTACTAATCCAACCACCCATGTTTTCCTCTACAACATTTACATATACAACAAATAACAAAGGTTGAAACAGACATCAAACCAAAAGATGATTAAAGGGGTCAATAACACACTTTGGTCCCTGCAGTGCCCAACAGGCACAGAAAGCCTTAATGATGCCTGTGGCCTCCACGCTCTCTCTCGAGGGACACCTGGCTATGAATGTAGCCATAGTAGAGGAACAGACAGACAGTCAGATGACCTCGTTGATTGCCTGCTGCCTGGATCTGTTAATGGCAAGTTTGGCCAGGCCCCAGAGCAGTATCACTGAACCTCTATCACGAGGATTTGAGTACATAAGAACATAAGAAATAGGAGAAGGAGTAGGCCATCTAGCCCTTTGAGCCTGCCCAGCCATTCAATAAGATCATGGTTGATCTGAAGTGGATCAGTTCCACTTTCCCGCTTTCTCCCCTTAACCCTTAATTCCCTTGTCTGTCAAAAACCTATCTACCTGTGACTTAAATATATTTAATGAGGTAGCCTCCACCACTTCAATGGGCAGAGAATTCCAGAGATTCACCACCCTTTGAGTGAAGAAGTTCCTCCTCAACTCTGATCTAAACTGCGCCCCCTTATCTTGATTACTGCAGTAGTGAAGTCTTGCTTCAATTGTGTAGGAGCTTGGTTAGACCACACCTAACATATTGTGTGCAGTCATGGTCCCTTTATCTCAGAAAGGATATTATTGCCACAGAGGGAGTGCAACAAAGGATCATCAGACTTGTTCCAGCGTTAGCGGGAATGTCTAATGAAGAGAGTTTGGCCACACTTTGTCTGGATTCTCCAGAGTTTCAAGAATGAGAGGTGAGCTTATTGAAACCTACAAAACACTTATAGGAATGGACAGGGTAAATGTAGGTCAGATGCTTCCTCAGGGTGGATAATCTAGAATCGGGCGTACAATTTCAAGATAAAAGCAAATTCAAGATAAAAGCTGAAATCTGAAACCAAAAGAGAAAACGCTGGAAAATCTCAGCAGGTCTGGCAGCATCTGAAAGGAGAGAAAATAGCTGATATTTCAGATCCAGACAACGGATCATCTGGACTTGGAGCGTCAGCTCCTTTCTCTCCTTACAGACATTGCCAGACCTGCTGAGATTTTCCAATATTTTCTCTTTTAGGCACAATTTCAAAATTCACTTAGAACCAAGATGAAGAGAAATTTCTTTACAGAAGAATCATAGAATCCCTACAGTGCAGAAGAAGGCCATTTGGCTGATCGACCCTGCACCGACCACAATCCCACCGAGGCCTCTCCGCATAACCCTATGGACTTACACTGCTAATTCCCCTGACACTAAGGGACAATTTAGCATGGCCAATCCACCTAACACGCACACCTTTGGAGTGTGGGAGGAAACCAGAGCACCTGGAGGAAACCCACACAGACACGGGGGAGAACATGCAGACCCCGCACAGTCACCTGGATCCCTGGAACTGTGAAGCAGCAGTGCAAACCACTGTGCTGCCCCTTGCTCACAGGGTGATGAATCTATGTGACTCTCTGCGTCAGAGGGCTGTGAAAGCTCAAGTCATTGAGTATATTTAAACAGAGATTGATAGATTTCTGATTAACCAGAACGTAAAGGGTTATGGGAATAGTGGGTGTAAAAGGCATTGAAATGTCCGGTCAGCCATGATCATATTGAATGGTGGACCAGATGCGATGATGGGCTGAATGGCCTACACTTGTTCCTATGTTTAAAAATTAACAATTGAGCTAATGTGAATTACCAATTACAAACGCAAAGTCCAAAATCCTTAATGTAAAAGCAAAAATGCTGGATAAATTCACCAGGCCCAGTTCAAGACACCCCCTCCCCGAACCCTCCCCCCACCACCCTCCTACTAACCTAACCCTTGGAGTTGAGGTATCATTTTGGTAAATCTGCACTCCCTCGAATGTCAGTATAATTCCTGCTAATATATGCCATATTGACAACTATTCAATGTGCTCCAGATGTGGTCAAACTAGAGCTTTTTGTGCAGCTGAAGCATGACTTCTGACCTCTTATATTTCATCAACATGGTGAGTCTTTCTGAATGTTTAATGGTCTATGTACCTGAACCTTCAACTCCCTTTGGTCCTCCAAAATTTCTTGCTGCTTCTGCTGTGTCCCAATCCAGTCCAATTCAGTGGGCCCCTTGGATGATGCTCATTGAAGTCCCCAAATCCCTTGCTCGCTGTTCATCAAGCTCGACAAGCTTCAATGCAGAATATTTCTGATCCAACTCGGCCACAAACTTGGGAAGTGCTGGTTAGTCTGTGCCCCAGATCCAGAGCAGTCCAGGCGGTGTGTCCCCAACAGTGTGGTAAAGGCAGCTGCTTTGAGCAGAATTATTGTTTGCAGTTTGATTGTCAAGTCTGAGTGTGTGGAAGTGAAGGTTGAGTTAAAGTTGTGAGCCTTTATCGGTGGATGACAAGAGAGGAGAGCTCCAGATTTTGAAGGTGGTGTTGGGGGCTTTCTGGTTCTCTATTTTTCCATCACTCTGATGCAGAGCGGGAAGCTGTCCTAGGTTGGTCTTTGGGTGCGGCTCAGTGGGGCCATCCTGTTAACACAAATGGGCAGTTCCCATCTACCCACTGCCCCTCCCCACAACATCCACACTGGTGATGTTTTTGTTTTTCCCTTGGCAGCATATTTGTGACTTCACAGAAATCTGGATGTGACCTCACAGAGCCCGGTGACCTCTGGGCCTGGGGGGCACTCATTCTGGGGCTCCACTTTTGGACTCCCAGCACTGGACCAAGAGCACTCATCCCCATTCATTTCACACAATGTTTGATGCAAATCCCAGCTGCTTGGTGAGACCTTTGTCCAAGAGTGACATTACAGAATCCTTTTCATGATTCTCTCTTGTCCTGCAAGAACAGATTGGACCTCCTGAGCTCCTCCCTGACAGCATAGCACTCCCTCAGTACTGACCCTCTGGCAGTGCAGCACTCCCTCAGTACTGACCCTCTGGTAGTGCAGCACTCCCTCAGTACTGACCCTCTGGCAGTGCAGCACTCCCTCAGTACTGACCCTCTGGCAGTGCAGCACTCCCTCAGTACTGAAGTTGATTTATTAGTGTTACAAGTCAGCTTACATTAGCACTGCAGTGAAGTTACTGTAAAAATCCCCTAGTCGCCATAGCCCTGTGTTTATTTGGGTACACTGAGGGAGAATGTAGCATTGTCACTTCACATAACCAGCATGACTTTCGGATACACTGGACTATCAGCTTCTGAGCTTTCTGCTTCAATCTTCGAATTGCGATTTAAACCCTTGCAAATACGCTGCCCCTTGAACCACAGCTGACATTCACTGCCTGCACTAGTTGGAGTTCAGTTAAGGCGGCACAGTGGTTAGCACTGCTGCCTCACATAGCGCCAGGGACCTGTGCTCGATTCCAGTCTTGGGTCAAAGACGTGCTGGGTAAGTGCATTGGCCAAGCTAAATTCTCTCAGTGTACCTAAACAGGCCCCAGAGTGTGGCAACTAAGGGATTTTCACAGTAACTTCATTGCATTGTTAATGCAAGCCTACTTGTGACAAATAAATAAAAAGTCATGGGGCAGCTGGGGTATTGTGCACCTGGAGCTAACACTTCTCTTTGTCCTGCAGGCAATTGGAGCAACAGTGCTGATCAGTGCTGCCCCGTTCTTCATTCTCTTCTTCATCCCTGTTGAGTCCAACACCTCCAAACACAAATGCCTTCTCAAAGTGCTGCTGAGCTTTGCCTCAGGAGGACTCTTAGGAGACGCGTTCCTCCATCTCATCCCACACGCACTCGGTAAGTCAACATGTCTTGGTCAGGGATGAGTGAAAAGTAAAGGTGTCAGACATCCTTGGGTACCAGCAACCTTAAGCACACTTAGTCAACTCTGAAAACAAACAGCACTGGATACTATGCATCCAATGCAAGGTGTTTAATTACCTGTGCACAAGGAGAACTCGCATCCCTCCATCAAAATGACTGGAGTAATTCTGATATTACAGAGAAGCAACTTGGCAGTTATGCTCAATTTACAACAAATCAGGCACAAGTATTTTGTTCACATCCTTTATTGACATATTTGCCAATTAAATCCTGGCTTTTTGTCCTTTCTCATTTGATGAAAAATTGATATTCCTATATCTCAGGAGCATTAGGAGGGTAAACATGTGAGGTTTCGGGGATAGGCTCGGACTTGGGTGGAATTGTCATCAATTGTAGTGCAGGCTTAATGGGCCAATTGGCCGCCTCCTGCACTATCAATTCTATGATCTATGCAAATTCTGGTGTTTATGTAGCACTGTGGCTGAGCGTTCCAAGTTATCCCTCTGTCTGGCTTTTGACAAGTGGGAATTGGGTCATCTCCAGTGGGAGTCACACTGAGGGGCTCCTGTTGCTTGACTCCAGTTTACGTTGCTGTGTAGCTGGCCATGGGGCACGCTCCTGGACACAGATGTTCAGAGGAGTGGTCGGCTCCTGACAGAATGTCCAAGACAACCTCGATGCCAGGGTGCTGAAAGGTCTGTGCCATGTCGGCAGCTATCTGGAGGATGGAGGGGGACAAGGGCGCTGTCACCCAGAGAGAGGCGGTGGGGGCAAGGGTAATAGGAAGGACGAGGGGCAATTGTGGTGGGGGGGGGGGTGATACTGCAGGGGCTATCAGGAGGGTGCACTGAGGATGCTATTGGGGCATGGTTTGCAAAGAATCAAATGGGGGTTGGGAATGGTAGGGAGGGGTAGCACAGTGGGCATCAGGGCACTGAAGGGAGAATTGGGAGTTGTGAAGGGGACAATCGGGGGTTGCGAATGAATGTAGGTAGCAGGGAGGGGCAGAAAAGTATTGTAGGGACGTATTTGGACAGAGCAATAGATGGTGGGAGCTCAAGCCCAGGGAGCAACAGTGCAGGGAGGATTTGAAGAGTTGGGACTTTCAGCTGGAGCAGGCTGTTGGATGAAGGCACTTATTTTGCAAAATAATGTGTGTTTTTTTTTGTAGATCCACATTCCAATATTGAGGCCCCTGAACACACTCACAGTCACTCGGAGAATCTGGACATCAATGACAAACACTCGCATGGGGGTAAGGGAGAAACAGGACTGCTGTGACCCTCCAACAGTGCGGCACTCCCTCGGTACTGACCCTCCGACAGTGCGGCTATCCCTCGGTACTGACCCTCCGACAGTGCGGCGCTCCCTCGGTACTGACCCTCCGACAGTGCGGCGCTCCCTCGGTACTGACCCTCCGACAGTGCGGCGCTCCCTCGGTACTGACCCTCCGACAGTGCGGCGCTCCCTCGGTACTGACCCTCCGACAGTGCAGCGCTCCCTCGGTACTGACCCTCCGACAGTGCGGCGCTCCCTCGGTACTGACCCTCCGACAGTGCGGCACTCCCTCGGTACTGACCCTCCGACAGTGCGGCACTCCCTCGGTACTGACCCTCCGACAGTGCGGCACTCCCTCGGTACTGACCCTCCGACAGTGCGGCACTCCCTCCTGACTTGGAGAGGCGAGTGTCTCCCATTCCCCCCCACCCCCTCTCTGTCTGCAGTGCAGTGTGAAGTGCTGTTCTGATTATTCGATCTGCCTCGTGTGTTGATGGAGTTATTCGCCATTGTGTCTCATGCTTGCCCATTTTCCTGCAGCTCACAATCACGACCATTCGCACGTGATGTCTGTAGGCCTCTGGGTCCTCGCTGGAATCATCACCTTCCTCGCCGTGGAGATGTTCGTGCGTCACGTAAAAGGAGGTCACAGTCACAGCCACACTCACGGTGCGTGGACCGATGTGGTTAGTCACCCACCGGTGTGGGGAGGGGTCCAGACCTGTGCTTGGAAGGATGGAGTTTGAATGAAGCATGGCTTGTCTCCATCTCCTCTATGTCCTTGATTTAAATTCACCGGGATCGTGTCTGGGCTGAGGACATGGCGGAGCACTGCTGCTAACTACAGGCAGAGGTATTTCAGGGATGGGCTGCTTGGACCTACACTGTCACTTCCTGGTCTGAACTGAGATGTGTAACAGGCTGCCTGACGCTGGGATAATATTACCCTGGGTGTTTTTGATGGTGACAGTGTAGAGGGAGCTTCACTCTGTATCTCACCCCGTGCTGTACCTGTCCTGGGAGTGTTTGATGGGGACAGTGTAGAGGGAGCTTTACTCTGTATCTAACCCCGTGCTGTACCTGTCCTGGGAATGTTTGATGGGGACAGTGTAGAGGGAGCTTCACTCTGTATCTAACCCCGTGCTGTACCTGTCCTGGGAGTGTTTGATGGGGACAGTGTAGAGGGAGCTTCACTCTGTATCTAACCCCGTGCTGTACCTGTCCTGGGAGTGTTTGATGGGGACAGTGTAGAGGGAGCTTTACTCTGTATCTAACCCCGTGCTGTACCTGTCCTGGGAGTGTTTGATGGGGGGACTGTGTAGAGGGAGATTTACTCTGTATCTAACCCCATGCTGCACCAGAGGAGGTGGAGTTGTCAGCCCGACGGTTTGACTCTTTGTTAATTGTTCTTCAGCCACTGCTGCGAAGGCCAAAGAGAGCTCGGAGGAGGAGGAAGAGGTGACGGATAACAAACATGGCGAGCCAAAGGCTGGCACCAGGCGCAGGAAGCCGGAGATCCCCAGCACCAAGACCAAGTCCAAGGTTCAGGAACACGGTGAGTGCTGTGGGCTGCCGTGGTGACAGGTCACTGTGACCAGGGCAGAGTGTGGAATGGAGGTGGGGAAGGAGGGGCGACAAAGATGGGTGTGAGGTCTCAGATCCTGCTGTTTTGGTCCAGTGAGCCCTGTGATTGGGAAACAGGTCACGGCCTCTGACCAGGTTTGGGGAAGGGGTGGCAATGATTGGTAAAGCAAGATGGCAGCTGGTCATTGATTTGGGTGGGGTGTTACAATGTATTTGGGCTGGGGGGGAGGAGCAGTGATGGAGTTCCAGTTAATGGCAGAACATGCAACACGCAAGGACATGGGGCACCTGAGAGGATAAGGAGATGAGACTTTGGGACATTTAGGTACGCACCCCACAGGACAGAGTGGAGAATATGGGGATGGGGGGGGGATTGGCACAGAGCAGCAGGATCAGATCCTGTCACTTTGGGACCCACACATGGGACATGCCTTCAAGGAGGCAGAGACATAGTGGTGTTGTCACTGGACGAGTAATGCAGACATCCAGGGTGATGCTGTGGGGACCGGGTTCGAATCCCACCACAGCAGATGGTGAAATTTGAATTCAGTAAAAACATCTTTATCGTAGATAATCATAGAATCCCTACAGTACAGGAGGAGGCCATTTGGCCCATCGAATCTATACACGATCCCACCCAGGTACTATTCCCATAACCCCTTATTTACCTTGCTAATCCTCCTGACGCTAAGGGACAACTTAGCACCGCCAATCCACCTCACTCGCACATCTTTGGAC